>JBAJMU010000007.1:8649543-9249543 GCA_037952995.1 Hyposoter didymator
TCTCTCTCTCTCTCTCTCTCTCTCTCTCTCTCTCTCTTTGTTCCTCTTGATCTCCCATTTCTCGAAATATCAAATTGGTTAGTGCAGCTTTCAGAGACCGTCAGCCAGTCCAGAATTGCCACCATCCCATACAAATACAGCCCATCCGTGTATTGTTATTGCTCAAATGCATTTTCCATTCCAAATTTAATTCTCTATTTGTACAAAGAGAAGTACTTTTTATTCGACCCCAATCCTTTTCCATGCCGATACGCCTAACGATCTCGTTCTGCTTATTTTCAACATTTATTTAATAATTTCATTCACGTTGGGAGACAGCTCCCTCAATTCCTGGTAATGAAGCAAATACTCTTTTCCCAGTTAAATATAATCTGTAATATATAATATTGGTCCATCATTGTGGCGAGAAAAAAATAAGTCAACGAGAATGCTCAAATTTTAATTGCAATGTATAACGTTTATCTGAACGTAAATAGAGTATTTGTTTTCCAGGGTTTGGGCTTGTCACGACTCTATGGAATGTTCCTGAGTTCATCTCGGTTAATGGAATTCAAATTTGTCTATTCGTCTACGCTGAAATAGCTACGAATAAATAATTCAATTAGATAGACCAAAAACGGTCGGTTCTCCCTATTTCTGCGGAAAGTACAAACACGTAAATTCCATCTACTGTGCACTGATTCATGATGAGACTCGTCAAATGAAATAATTTGAAATAAATGGGGAAGTGATAATTTGATAAGGGGAAAGATCAAGGGAGCTTGTTAAAAGCGAGTGATGAGTAAATTCACTTTCTTGTCGTTTCTAGGTGGCCAAGCAACCACCGTTTGTTCGCCGTTTTAGCTTCCACCAAATTTTGGACGAGTTACTTCAACAAACACGTGTGTGGGTAAACGTCTATGGCGAAAGACACGCGCAAGACTACACTCGTGTATAGAGGAAAAGCGTGTATGTGCTTGGTTGGCCTTGATGGTCACTAAGTTTGTTTCATCGTGAGCCTCTCATTCTATTTCCCCTTGTCCTGCAACGTCGCCCACCAGACCCTAAAACTCAACTCAATCACGACAACCAAGTTAGAGAGTTGGAAAATTTTTATGTCCTGTGTAACTCGTGCCTGTGGTTGGCTTCGTTTTTTCTCCTTCCTCACTTCTTCCCCTCCCTTCCTTCTCTCCTCGTCATCTTGTTGCTTTTTTCTTTCCTCCCAGATTTTTTACGTTTCAAAAACCAGGAGAAAACGAGCAGCGTGGACGATCGAATGGTTTGAAGGGTCGGAACGAGGCAGCCTGGAGGGGAGGAGAAAGACCAAGCGAGAGACTGGAGGAAGACGAAGAGAGATGGAGAAAAGGTGAGGAAGGGGGTGAGTCGAAGTTTTGGTTAGCCCAGGGGTTGCACCCGGTCGGAACAAACGGTCGTTCGTATGTTGGTCACGTGGACGATGTATATCGCGGGACTCGCGGACGAAGCACACCGTTCGCGGCCCTTTTCTTCAACCCTCCATTTTCCAACCCTCACTTAACTCACCCTTTCTATACGTATATAAAAATTATACATATGTATATGTATATGTAAAGATCTGAGCCCCGGAGCTCCACCCTACAGTTTATATACATATCTAATATATGAGAGGGCTCCTTAATTAGGGTGTTCTCGAATGTCAACTCTCGCGCCCCTTGCTACGATTTCAAATGAAAGAAAAGAAAAGTGTGCCGAATTATATTTCTCAATGTCAACGACTACAGGTGTCGTGGAGTTTAGCTTTTTCCTTTTTTAAATGCCGAGGTTTTTTGAGCTGGATTCCCGGTGCAATTTATTACTCTTTCACGCATTCCCGTCTTGATAGTGACTTCTGTTAATTATATAATTGCTATAGTCGAAGAAATTTCCGATTGAGTGTCTCCACTTGGTAACGTGTGTACACGAGATGTTTATTCTACTCATACGCTTGCAGATGCACTCCCATATCATATGGGGTTTCACCCATAATATATTTTATACTTGCAAATCGTTGCATACGTAGAAAACATTGACAATATATTTATTTTAGCCATCGTCGCGCTTGGAGTCACTCATTCTCCTTTGCATAGCTACTTTATCCATTTTTCTTGGTTTTATCTACTTCTCAACGTTCTAAAAACTCTTATTTGATATTCTCCGCGAAACGCTAACGCTTGGCAACCTCAGACCAAAAGATAATGACGGATTAACCCCGATGCTCACAAACTAGGCTCGTTAACACTAATCTCATGCTCTCGACGCATTTGTCTCTCCTATTGACTCGTTTGGATCTCATCGAGCTTGTTTTTTCTTTAGAGCGCTTCTCGAAGAGTTGTACTCACTAGAATTGCATGGACAGGTGAGACTGGATCGTACTCAGCGTGCACAAGTTTTGACTTTCGTTCGATGATTTTGAATGGGTAAACGGGGACCATGTAGTACGAGGTTTTGAAAAGTTATTATAAAGGAGAGTGCCAAGACAGGACGTCATGGCGTGAGCAATCCGTAAGAGGCAGAAAAATGAGGAGGGAAGGAAATAGACAGTAAAAAGTGGATTAAAAGGAGAAACGAGAATGAGGAAACCCCATAACTTCTCTGGCAAAGCATATATTAGTAAACGGGAAGAAATGGGAGAGAGAGAGAGAAGAGTGTGAGAGTTAACAACTGAAGCTCAGGCTGTTGGCAGTTTTGGCTGAAAACGTGATACGCGCGAAGAAACAGAGACAGTGGAAGGTTCGAAACGAGCAAGAGGCTTTATTTTATTTTTATATTGTTTTTTTTTTGTAACTTCTCGTCTCTTTCTCTGTTACACAGAAACACACACACTCCGGTCTCATCCCTCGATGAAAAAAAGTTTCTGGTATTTTCCTGTGAAGAAGCCAAGTCTAAACTCTCTAGACTCTTTGGTGGCTACCCGTTGGCCCGATTCGCACGACCAAGCAACGAGTATACCCCGAGTACTCCTCCAACGAAAAAAGAAGAGAGCACGAGCGAGAGCGAGAAAGAATCAAGCCCACAAACGTTCCGATACGTTCTATATAGTATCGAGAAAAGTTTATCGACTTCCGATATTCCAAGCCACGACGAATCTCTCTTTAAAAACACTTCGACGCACCATTTCATAACTCCGATTTCATACTAAAAATCGCCTCGAAGACGAATGGCACGAACTCTTCCGCCACGTGCTCATATATATTCTCATATGCTCGCCAAAATGACATTTGAAAGTTTGACGCTTCTGCGGTTCAACTCGGATTTTTATCGTGGAATGGCTTTTTCCTTGCGATGAAAAAATATTCCATACATGTCCTCGTGATAAGTTATTGAATGAAATTGTCGTATTCGGTATTTTTCAAGTGTCAAGAATGTATTAGCAAATGTGAGTATAGTAGGAAAATTTCAGAGAATAATCGAGAGTACTTGATCGAGGCATCGATACGTCGATCACACAATAATATCCTAGAGATTATCAAGCTGGTGAACAACTGTAGAGGCCATCATTTATTCAACAGCGTCCGAGTGTCTTCAACACTAACATATCGATTTTCTACTTGTCCTGGATAAAGAACGGAGAGAAAAAACAGTGCGAACGAGAAAGAAAGAGAAAGGAAGAGAGAGAGAGATAGAGCTAAAGAATGAAATGATAAATCACCTCCCTTATTTCTCACCTACCATTTACGTCCAACATGCATCCACCTTTCGCTAACGTTTCTGCACAGAGAGCTTTGTGCTTCTTGTATGCTTTTGTACGAAAGGGTGCAACTTCTGTTCGTTTGAGATGAAAGACAATTCCATTGTGATAAGGAATGTGTTTGTGAACGTAAATAAATAACAACAATAATCATAACAATGATGATAATGAATACGAGAATTTGTCGAGATACGTATTCGTAAGAGAATTCATTGATAAAAATGTTACTAAATCTATGAATTAATTAACCCGAATATGTAAAAAATAAAAATACAATTTTTAACCAAATGCGTTCGAAAAACCTTTTTTCTATGACGAAATAATTAAACATTATCGATAAGCAGTTATTGCGTAAAGAAAAAAAAATAAAAATCCAGGGAAAAAGTAAATGGTGGAATATTTCTGAGCCTTAGAAATATTTGGACGATAAAATCCTCCTGTCCTCACATCTGACCGTTTGTCACTCAAGAACCACTCAAACAAACTCGATTAATCTTTCACGAGAAGAAACTCCTGATTTACACTCGGTTTTCGAGTACATACCATTACGGCATATTCATTATTACATAGCTGCGGGAAACTGTCAATAAGAAATCTAGCAACGTCGAAAATCTACGTATATCGAAGAAAATGAATAAATCAGTTGTCATGTGGTGGGAAAAGCATTTGAATGGGAATGGAACAAGGACGCCAAGTTCGAACTCCGTATAGGGACCGTTCTTAACATTTTATTCTCAGCAAATTTATTGCAACGTATTTCCGGCCGCGAAGACTGTAACAAACGGTTTTTCCCAAACAAGCATTTTTGTATAGAAATTACAAAAAAAAAAACAATAAAAAAAAATAATTGTATGACGTCTCACTCGATATTTGAAAATAAATTATTATCATACACTTCGGAATCGAAGTCTGGAGTTTGGATTACCCCTCGAGGAATGAAAGGAAAAAAAAGAACTTTGGCAATTGATCGAATGGCGAATTTGAGGGAAAGTGGACACGCAGTAGACGAAATGTATTAGGAATTTCAAATGAAGGAAAAAAAATTTGATTTTATAATGTATGAAAGCTGATGGACGACATGTGCATGCAGCTTCGCAATCCTGGTTCAGGAGTAGCGGAATGGGAATTGAAGAAGGGTTTGTGAGGCGAGTTGAGTGCGCGCGAGGGTGAGTATTAGCCGAGTCGCGTGACGACCTCACTCTTGGATCGGGCCATCAGAACTTGTATATAGTATGCACGTTTGCCTCAGTCTCATTCACCATGTAAATATATATATATATGAGAATAATTGTAGCCGTGCCATTCAAAGG
The DNA here is from genome assembly GCA_037952995.1 of Hyposoter didymator. NCBI lineage: Eukaryota > Metazoa > Arthropoda > Insecta > Hymenoptera > Ichneumonidae > Hyposoter > Hyposoter didymator. The sequence continues at coordinate 8,654,539 of JBAJMU010000007.1, forward strand.
GCTCGAGGGACCGCGCCACTTGTAAATTAACTCGCGTAAATACGTAGCTGGTTTACGTGCTGCTCTACAACGTGCTTCGTTGTAGTTCGACCAATCGTGTATATATTTATATGTATACACACACATGCAGCAGTAGAGAAATTGGAGAATGCGCGCTTCCACGCGAAATACATCCCCCTCGTGTCGTTTCGCATTTACACGAGCACATACACCACACCTTTTTTGTGTGTGTATTTTTTAAAATACACTCATGTACACATATAGATTATTATATACATTTATAAAGGCATGTGCGTAGTGGTACTATCGTGTTATTTGTGTAAAACGTTTATACACTTGGGAAAGAGAGTTATTACGAGCTAGGAGAAAACGAGACGGAGAACGAGAGAGAGACAGAGAGAGAGGAAGGGAAAGGATAAAAGGGCATACGTAAATGGAGCAAAAAAAAAATTGCGCACGTCCTTACGGTCATACAAACCCTTGATTTTGTGTTTAATTCACAAAAATAGTTTACGATTAAAGGCCCGTCTGAAAATGTGTTTTCTTTGCTGACCTCGCTAACTCTCTTATCTCGCCCGACGAGGCACGACGATTTTTGTAATTTTCCGTAAGATTTAACGTTTGAAAGTTATTCAGTCAGCTTGAGGGTTTCAGTCATTTGGAATGGTTCTGTAACTTTGTACAAAGCTTTCTCCATGTTTTAATTAGTGGAGGTATTTCTAGGATGTGTGTTGTATGTATAGAAATGCCCAATGGAATTCTTACCCAGCAAAGAACATCAGTAGAAACCACGATCCTGGTACAGCTATGACGAGGATAGCATCCTCCGAATGACGATCTCCAGCGATACGATAAGGTATACAAGCGAGAATGAGAATATTGCTGATGAGGAATATGAATTTAGCTGGCTCGTGACTCTTGAGACATGTTAAATCAAACAGAAAATTCGTCAGATTCGATGCAACGTTCAACTCACTCGGGAGGGAAATTTGCATGTGCTACGTCTATACACGTTTCCTCGTCTTTTGATTAAAGGGATAGAGCATTTTGAAATTTATAGGCTAAATTGATTGAGATCGCTAGAAGAAATATTGAATATTAATTGTTAATAAATGAATAATGGAATAAATAAATAATACGTGGAAATAAGTAATACGCAGAACTCACCAGCTGCTTGAAAAAAGAGATGAGACCAATATTGACGACTTCGCCACCGAGCTGGACAAGAATATAACTAAGGACACCAAGGACCGTGACAGATTCGGCGATGGTACGACCAACGTCGGTGAGTTCTTCGGGCCATGCGAGCATGTCAGCCTCGACATTGGCTGGTCGTAAATAAACAGCCAGGGACAACGATGTCAGATGAAAAACCAGAATTATCAGCCTCTTGAGAAACTGCAACTTTTTTTGCGACCGGGAAACACAAAAAAAATGCAGATCAAATATTAATCAGAACTGCGGGCAGTCACCTGCAGGCTCGAAAAAAAAAGAGCGAAAAATCTACGAGAACCTGATGCTAATGTCAGTTATACGTGTGAAAAAAGTTGATAAAAATGGTATAGAGTAATTATGAAGAAAAAAATCGGTCTCACGCGTGCAAACGTTTTCCATTTTTCTTCCAGCAAGCGCTGAATTATTCCTCCGTCGAGCATGTCCAGATGCTCCTCCTTCGTTCCGTTCAATATGATGAATAGAGCGGAATTCCAATCTGAAAGAAATAAGAGATGAAAAAAAAAACTTGTGTGGAAATATACGAGTTTGCGATGGTGAATTGCCGAGGTGGAGAGAGTGCAGAAAAAAAAACAGAATAAAGAACAAGTACGAAAAAAAACTTGTACAGGATTTCTCAGAATTCGGGCTTAATGTATGGAAACCATTTGATTCGCCAAATTCTATAAAGGAAGATTTTTTATAATTTATTCTCCCAGCACCCAACCAGTAACGAGATAATTATAAAAAGGAGAGCCAAAATTGGGTATTCGAGCAGGGCGAGCGGCAGAGGGTGCTGTGCCATCGGAACTCATCGGATTGGCTCTGTTACGGATTACTGACTGTCTAAACAATTATCCGCATCGGAAGATACAATGTCGAAAGACTTTTGCCTTTAGAATTCCACGATCTATTCGCTCACTGAATCTGCGAATCATACTTTGACATGGACCGGAGTCTGTGAATTTTATGTTGATACGAGATTGAGCAGCGTACGACGATGAAGCTGGTGGGTCTCGTTAGAGAGTCTATAAACGTCACAATAAGTTTTGCAGCAATCGACTCGGAGGAAATAGTAAAGAGGCTGGAGAAATCGCTCACATCTAGAACAGGGGCTATTCATCTTACTCAAATATATGAATCCGAGAAAGTTGCTGAAAATGAGAGAGAGGAATGAAGATTTGATTTGTTTTGATGCTCATTACGCCCTAGCAATGCCTGGAGAGTGAGAGAGGAGAAGAGTGGGATGACGGAAGAGTGTTTCAAGAGGTGAATAAGAGGGAACAAAGTTGAGAGGTTCGTTGCAGCTTTGCGGTTACGAGAGAGGAGGGATTTTCGACTATCATGACGCGTTTATAATTATACGAGGCTTGAGATGGTACTTTGCTGCTTCTATATTGGAGTGATAGAGGGAGAAAGAGGAAGCGAGGAAGAGAGATATGAATGCTTTGGTGGCTGTCTTTGCCACTGTAGAGCCTCAGCATCGGCATAGTGAGTTTGTGCGAAAACGTCAAGAGATGGTACTTCTTCTTACTTAACGTTCACGTGGTTCCCTCTAACATCGAGCCACCTGCCTCAGAGATTAAATTCGGCTCAGCCTGAAGACTTCTATATATCTCTTTCTCTCTCGCTTCTACTCTTCCCTCTCGAGAATCTCGTGTACCACAGCCTCCGGCCACAGCCACTGAGCGCCTCCCCGAAAGGATTTCCCGAAGTCGTTAATCCTTAATCATCCCCTAATTCAACAGAGGATAAGGTCAGACAAGTTTTAGTTTCCTGCTCTTCCTCATTCTTTCTCACTCTTTCTCTCACTTTCTCTTTCTCTTGCTTTCTCTTTTTCTATCACAGTCTCCCTCGCAGCACTGCAAATAGCACCAACTTTTTATAAACCCCACCGCTGCCCCTCCTTCTCCTTGCCATTCGCCTAAAGGACCTTAGTTAGCCACTTGAAATATCCAAGAAACCAGCAGGCTCCTCCTCTTACCGCATAAAGTGCAAACGCAATATACATTCGCAGCTAGCAATCCTCCCACGATTAGCCTTACCTAAAAGGGCTTAAATAGAATTCTCCCAGAGCAATCCTGGAATATTGCAACAACAACAACAAAACAACTGCTAAAGTTTCTTCGCTTGGTCATTAAACTTTTTACGGAGGAATAAATTTCCGTGCAATATTCGGATAATTTTGTTGAGAAAATAAAATAAATAGCTTCAGGAAAATCGTAAGTGTAACAGAAAGAAGTTATTGCTAAAAATAATTTCGAACGTATGTCGATCGTGAGGATTTTTCGGAAAACTGCGGTTTGTTTGAGCCTCTCAAGCTGCCGACTCATTTAGATAATGTGTCCGCAGAACTATGTCTGCAATGGAAGTGGCTGGATGAAGAGAGCAAAAAACAATCTCTGCGAGTCATCTCTATTTATGAGAAAGTCAAAATAAAAGGAAAAAAAAAACATGAGAAAGTGCACGTTAATACGTAACTCGAGGACGATCTTTGACAGTGTTGCGCTCCTAGTACGTGGGGAATTGGGATTCCGGTTCTTCGAATTTTCTTCCCTTCTCAATGGCTCTTTCACTTGCAGCTTCGGTAATTCCCAGTGCTGTGTACTTTCGTCTTCCCTCTTTCTCTCGCTCTCTTTCAGTTCCCATATCCTGGGTCTCCGATGAAACGCAAAGGGAGTGGGCTTTCCCAGGCGAATACATCGAAAGAGAGAGAGAGATTTCTGAGAAAACTACAGCAGGATGATGGCGCAGTAGCAACCGTTGAGGTAGACGAAAGCAATACATGTACAGGAGTCGAGCTTTTCAGGAAGATTGAATTCGCCGCGAGAGAGTTCCAATCCGCGTCTTCGCGCGGATATTCCAACACCTTTGCCTATAGTTTCCTTTATCCGCATGTATATACATACACATGCACATACAAGAAGCTCTATACATATATATGAACTGCGGTGCCCTTCACAAAGGATTTTCAAAAGTCGTTAATCCTTAATCATCCGCACTAATTCAACAGACGCTGCCGGCGTTGCCGTTCATACACGACGACGACCGGCGGTATATCAGGGAGCGTACACATAAAATACGCCAATCTATATGTAGAAACAAAAAAGTTGAGTTTGGCGTGCTGATCAAATCTCGCAACAGCAAGGGCGAAGAGGCGGAAGATCGCGCGTCGATTTCTCATTGAAATAAAAAGAGAACCGAGGAAAGATCTGTATAGAATTCTACGGTGGAGAGAACCAGTAGATGAAGCAGGATCGATACTTCTTAATCATCTTCGAGAGCCGGAGAGCGAGTTCTGTTCATGAAATACTCCGATGGTACGTCGACATGTAATTACAGACGCGGATATATACCGACGCAGCGGTATATTGGCTGCGAGGTTGAGGATCCGGTAAGGTTTGAAGCTTCAATAGGTGCGGGCGAGCGTAACAAAAGCTTTGAAAGAATCATATCCGTTTCAGTCTTTGGGACTGAAAGCTCCGCAGTTGCAAAGTTCCTTCGACTTACCCGGCGGAAAGTGCGTATATTTCCCTGTGCCATTCATTTTGTACTACTTCTAGGGCTTTGTTCCTTTGTCTTTGGAGGTATCAGGATTCTCGGACTCGGTTTCCCCTTCGCTGCCTGATTTCTGGAGTTTTCCTTGTTTGCGAGTTATATCTCGGTAGTGAGTTGAGCACCAAGAGGGGAAAACGGTATGGAGCGCAATTCTGACGAATTTTGCAGCCTCTTCAACAATGAAGGAAGGAATCAGGAAATTGCGGGGGCTGGGGATGTAGAGGGAAAGTACGACAGCGATTATAAATCCGATTTATCGTCACTGGCACGACAGCGGAGTCTTGATTCTTTCACTTTGAACTATGATCAGCTCAGCTTTCCCCCCCAATAATAGGCTTTTCCTTTCTCTTGTGCAAAACTCGACTGGCATCCGTAGACGAGCGCGCAGAGCTCCGAAGATATTGTCTTTGATTTTTTACACCAGACTCCAACTTGCTTCAACGTTCATCCTCGTTTCTGCCGGCTTTTGTCCTCAATGGAATCCTAAGACGCTTCATCATTCTGCCGGATATTATTAACGTGTTTACATCCGCGAATCGCTGGAAAGAAGATGCGGAAATTCAGTTGTCAGGCTAAAACCTGCAAGAGAGCGACGTTCCAGACCTTAAGCCTTAATGAGCCGTCGACGATGATTGGAGATATCGCTGAAACGACAAGAGCCATCATGCCACTTACGGAGCGATCTCGTTTTAGACAATCGCTGGCTCGTCATCCTCTCTTCGTGTCATGCAATTTCTCACCTTTCACATAGGAAAGGGATCAGTCGTCCAGCCGTGTGTCAACACAAGCTGGTGCCATTTCCCATCAACATTTTAATCTCAATGCACGATCAAAGGGATTCTCCGTTCATTCATTAGTATACAAATGAATGATTCAGGGTTCTTGATGATTCCCAGTTGCCTCGCAGGTTGGAGCTTTCAGGGAAAAAAAACGTAAGTATGAAAAATTATTTTCGATTATAAAAAGCCAGATGATTCAGGTTCAGAGCTTTCGGTGGATTAGAACGTCATGCGGGGTTGAATGAAAGGCAGACAAGATCCATATAATCCTGAAACGTCAATGAGGACTTTTATCTATGGTTGGTTAAGCCTTCGGTGAACTTAGTGATTTTTTTTTTTTGCGTAAGCGTCAATCTGCACAAGAACGATCATCATCGCGTCATTTGAATTCAGCTCCCTAATAAAGTTTTAGAATAATGCAGCCAACCGCTTTTCCAGGGATGTTGTCAATGTTGCTCATTCCGCGGTGCTTCTTACGAAACATTGTTGCAACAAAGCCAGCGAGGCTGAAGGGCTTCAGCAGCGAAGAGAAGACCAAGTGTTTCAATCTTGTATGGGCTCGCCCAATTACGCCAACTTCTCGACAGTGTGTAATCTTTGTATCCTATCCATAGATTACAGAGATATTATCTCGCACTGTACATGGCGCGTTGCTTATGTATAATGCGATACACCACGAAGTAGCTGCCTGTATGTTCTCCACGTCGTTATGGAGCTTCACGAAGCTCCGGGAGAAGGCTAATCGAACGAGTATCGCGAGCAGGCAACCGGATGCAATATACAGGGCTGTGCGAAATGGAAGAGATTTGATAAATTTTGAATTTTGAGTTTGGTTTGAGTTACTGATATCAGAGGCTGCCAGCTACTTGCGTACGCCGGTAGAACAGAGAGGCCATTCCACGTTCTGCTTGGTAACTTTGTCAGAAATATTTTTCGAAAGTCTCACGAACGACAAAGTCTGGAAGGCGATTTTGGCACATCCTATAAGATTCTATTCGGAAGAGCCTATTAGAAAAAGCAGTGAGAAGCAGTTTCCGGGACAACATCCAACCTGCCAACTCGATAGTCAACTTGGGGAAGATCACTGCCTCGTAACAGCCGTCGAGAGGGATCCCGGAGGGGAAATCTCGAGACGAGGATGGAGCGCCACGCTTGCAGAGTAACACGAGCAGAATAATTGCCCAAATTACGGAGATGGAATGGAGCGCGAACGAGCCTCGAATTTCTACCTAATTTACACAAAATCATTACAGCAAAACATTTCTATTCTGCCTCCCTTCGAAAGCTCGAAACTTCTGTAAATCACGGAGTACCAATTGGACCATGAGAATTCCAACACTTCCAATTTCATGAATAAACAGAGTGTTGCAATAAATTTATTGCAAGACACAAAAAGAAGCTATTGAAAGTATTACACTTTTTTTTCACTCGAGCTTTTCTTTGATGTCCCTGCTGGGCGGAGCAATGGAATATTAATGTGTATAGCAGCTTCTGTAAAAAAATGTACATATATACATATTGAACGAGTAGGTATCAAAGTTTGCGATGGAACTCACGACAAAGAAACGATAACCGCGCGATTCACGGGAGAATCCATGAATGGAGTTACCTGCAGGCATGTGTACAAGCAAGGAGCCGTATACGAATCGACGAACATGGAAATAATATATTTGCATGTAATTCCTATATACATATATATCAATAGCCCGTTCATGTCTTTGTAGTAGCTCTCGATTCGTTTCCTCACGTCTTCCTCCGGGACTCGATAACTCATCAACTTCATGCTACGAGTCCTTTATTGTTAGCCATGGCCGAGAAGCCCACACACACGCACGCGCGAATATAGATGGCGTGGAATTCGATGTTTGTAAAGGTTCACATACGAATACGAATGAAGGTCCTTTGAACGATTTCACGAAGAAGACGTCTGGCTTGCAAAAGGGTAGACTCTCGTGCGGTGGTTCGAACGTACGGATTAGGGGATGGTTGTGCTGTTAGGTTCTTGGGTGATGCTGTGCTGCTGCAGCAGCATTCTTCCTCTCGCCGCGTAGCTCTATAGATGTATTGGGCGACGGGGGAAAAGGCCGGAAGCTTGTGTCCCACTCGGTTGCAGGACTTGGCCGATGCACCATTTTGGAAAACTTTGTCCCAACTGAATTGGTAGCCGGAGCTAAAACGCGGGAGAGGACTCGTTGAGGAGAGCAATGCACAGAGGAGCTAAGATCGAAACGTTAAAGGGCTTAAGCACGAACAATTTGACACTGGAATTGGCGTGAATCGTGCCCCTTTTGCACATTGGTACGATCAATGAACGCCTTTATATATCTCCGCTATAACTATACCCGTCTCTTGGCAGAGGTGACTGTGTCTGTACGACTTTTCAGCTGCTGGAGGAACCAATACAGAGCAAAGTTGGTTCCAAGAGAGTGAAATTATTAGTATGGAAAGAAAGAAAGTGAGAGAGAAGGAGGGTGCCACAGACAGAGAAAGAGAGAGAGAGAGAGAGCTAGGAAATGGTAGGGATGAGAAGATTTAATTGGAAATGGAACGATGAGGAGAAGGATGGGTAAACGTGCTTGGGCATTGTGTACCCACACACACACACACACACACACACATGCACGTGCACACACGCTCGGATTCATATTCAAGGGTATAGATATATATGTACATGAACTGGCACATATATAATATACATATAAGCGTCTCCATCGTAGGACATCCGGGGTCGGAAAGCACACCTAGTGGAATAATGGATTCGCGAAAGTAAATGAAACGCGAGCTCTTGCAGTTCCCTTCTTCTCCCTCTTCTTCTTCCCCTACTGCCCAACTCCCTTGCCACACCGTGCCACACCACACGATGCATATATACGTACATTACTCTCACGAGAACGATTCACTCCCTTGGCATTGCTCTGTCGCGGTCCTTCTGCCGCGGAGCGAAAGGAACATTTTGTGTGTGCGAGTCAGTCTCGCTGTTGGGGTTCGGGTTATTCGCGGTGGGTGATGCAGAGAAGGGTTTCTGGGTGGGAGAGGGTTGTCGAGAGACTAATCTCGAAACTTCGTTAAATGCCCGTAATTGCATCCGGCTCCCGGAAAAGCGACACGGCCTCTGTCTCCCTCCATTTCATCCTGACTCTCTACTCCTTTTCCTCTTTCTCACTACAGAGCTCTCCATCCTTTCTCTCTCGAAACACATTTGGATATATCCTGGTATAGTTATATGCGCCCGCGGGAGACTCTTAGGTACGTGGCGAGGAAGAGAAAGAGAATCGCAAAATTCACATAGAGAAAATGGCGATAGTTAGTACGATAGAGAGAGAGAGAGAGAGAGCGAGAAAGAGAGAAGGAAAGCTTTTCCTACCGTTTCGCGATTATTTCGACGAAGCTTTCCGGCCGTCAGGCGAGAAAACATCGCGTAAGCCTGTTTGTCTCCCTGCCTCTCCGTACCGTCTTCATGTTCCCTTCTCCACCGCGCTTCCTCCATTTCTCTATTTCGCTCCGAGTAGCAACAAGAGAGGTTGAGCGGAAGAACAGAACGGAGGATGGCAACGAGGAAAAGGGACGTGCCGGTTGCAGGAACGCAAGGAGCATCGTAGTGAATATCCGTATATTCGTATAAAGTTTCCATGGTCCGGGAACCATTGGTTGAGCAATGGGAGAGAGAGAGCAAGATGGACAGAGAAAGAAAACAACTTTGTCCTTCTCTCAGACTCCCATAACGTTCTACCGTCTCGTTCATCCACTTATATGGACCAGAATAGAAAGACAGAGACGATGGAAGACTATCTCACGAGCCCGACTCACATTCTGTCTTCGTTAGCAGACTGTTGACGAAGAGAACGGTTACTAGGGGAGGCGAGAGTCAACCCACAAATTTCCTGTGTTGTTTCCTTACATGATACGCATATACACCAAATTCCGTGTATGTGTGTATACACACACGGTATATACAACTGCATTTCCGCTGCTGCTACTGCCGTTGATGAATGAGGAAGTTTGCGCGAGATTCGATTAGCCGTTCACCAGCTGATAAAGCCGAGAGAGGACAATCAAAAGTCACACAAAAGCCCCCTGCCTGGGCTAATGCTTCCTATGTACACGTATGAACACTTATTGTTCGGTATATACAATGACAAAAGTTAGTACGGCCTTCCGAGGACTCTTTTCCTTTTTCTTTCTCATCGCCGTTCAGTATCGAGCTTCTTTTTCAGGGAAACAGGCTTCAGAGTGGATTAGCAACACATTGTGTATTGAGCTCTTGCGTAATACATCAAAGGACTGGAACCAAATCATGGCTAAGAATTTAGCAGTGCCTTAATCAAAGGAACAATGCGGTGGATTGTTGGATTGAAATGGGTGAAATTGCATTTATGAATAAGTATGATATTGAATACGTACTCGTTCTACCATCAGGAAGTAACGTGTCGAGAGCGTTAAGGGGATAAGCGGAGCATGTGATGTTGCTGTAACGCCAAAATTCTCGAGCAGACAGTTCCAACATCTCGCGGAAGACCTCAGCACGACCAAGTTGGCAAGCGAGTGTCAGCGGCGTTAGACCAGCGTTGTTGGCTATCCCATTCCTTGCTGGAAGCTTCGGATGACGCAAGGCGTATCCGAACATGTCCTGTATATGTTGAATATATATTATATAGTACATTAGACCGAGAGAGGAGAATTGAGCTTGGGTCGTATGGGAGCCGAGAACTAAGAATGCTCATCTGTGTGAAAGGGCACATCATCAGAATCGGGTCAAGTCGAATATATTGCGTCGTTCAGGATTCTGAATGGTTATAGAAATTTGTATATCAACGTGAAAGGTGTCCACAGGGTATCCGGAAAACGGCATCTGCCACCGTATGAACATGATTGATGATGAATTTTCGAGAAGATAAGTTCGGCAGCTTGTTCTTCCGACCATCAACCGCATCGCTGATACGTCAATAAATATTCGATTTGCTGGTAGGACGAGATGCACTTGCTCTTCTATTGCTACTGTCAGCTATTTCCGCTGACTCGAGTGCTTCATGCATGAATATATAATCGAGCAACGGATAATCATTGGCTAAAATGGTTCAGGACTTTTCGCTTCAGGATTCCATGATCTTTCCGACCTGCAGAGGTCTAAAGTAGTTTATGGGACACTGTGTACGTGAACGTATTTAGTGTCAAGTATCCGGCGTAGAGTCTCTGAGAGTCCAGTGAATTCCGCGCGGAGTTCTCAGTGACCGAAAATACCTTCTACGGAATAACTCATTGAGACTGCTGCAGAGTCGGAGGACAGGAAGTGAGGACGAGCGGTGGAGGCTAGGAGGTCGAGCATAAACGTGTAGAGAGTTGGGTGCCAGGATTTCGGAAGGTTTGGAGAATGCAGATGCAACGCGTCCCATATCCCAAGTAGCTGTGAATCTCGAACAAGAGTCATGGATCTCTTGAGATTTGACCGAGCAACTCAGTTGACATTTAGGGTGGAATCTGATAACGACAAGTTCGACGTGTCTTCAACGTGCATTAAAGTTATGTGTACGCCAGGCACTGCTATCGATCAAGGTGGCATTATCACAATCCACAAATTCCTAGTTTGCAGTTTCAACTTTGACTGACTTTCCAAGTATTTCATCGATTCCAACTTCCTCTCATCAACTGTCGTCGATTATGTGAACTAGTCATGTCATTAGGAACATGATCTTTATCAAATTTCGTCAACCAGACTATTTTTTTTCTGTTATTTTAAATCGATCCAGACTGGAAGATCGAACATGCAATGATCGAAAGTAATTTGTTTTAGAGACATGTAAATATTTAATAAATACGATATCGGTTGGAAAAAAGAAAATTTGGATAAACTTGCAAGTTTGTCGCAAACGACGACCATGTGAAGAATCATGTTGCCAAAAGAGTCCTGTTCATCGGGATCAGCACCCGAGTCAAGTAGGAGATTGTAGACGCTCTCGTTGGCGCAACAGGCAGCCCAGGCGAGTGGATATTCTCCGAGATAAGCGAGGCCCTCGTAGTCGGTATTTCTGGCCGGTCGCTGAAGTTGTTGATCACGAGGTAGGAAGAAGCTTCCGGTGGCGCGTTGTGAGACGAGGGCGCCTGCTTCGACAAGGTCTTGGACGAGTTCGTTGTTGGCGTAGGCGATCGCAAGATGAAGGGCACCGGCGCCCAGATATTCTTCACCTTCAACGACATCGATGGCTAATCTTGGGAAACACTTTAACAGTATCCGAGCAACTCGGGTGTGCATTCTTGTGTCACAAATGATGAGAACGTGAAGAAGAGTCTCGCCTAACGAGCCTCGATATTGCATTTGCCAACAGGCTTCGTGATCGTTCCATTTTGCAAGAGGATCGAAAGGTGATAGCGAGGCTTCGATCGGTAATACAACTTGGTCAATATCTCGAAATTTCCATCGCAAATATTCTGCCCGATTAATCGATTGTCCTTTGCCATCCGCATACATTAATATACCAAATTGTTCGCGCATAAGACGCTCCACTTCCGGCTGACCGCCTCTCGTATACGCCTCGATCAATTCCCCACCTTTTTTATAATTAGCCAAACGATACAAGAGACACTGATCCTCGTTGCTTGCTTGGCTTATCACGCGATCGAGTATCGAGCCAGCGTTAACCTGGCTGCCACGGCCGCGACACGAACACACTCCACCCATTCAGACTCATTCATTATAATCCCTCGATTCTTCTCCCTCTTATCTCTATCCGACTTTATCGTGTCATTTTGCAAACGAGATGAAACACTCTCGACACTTAACGATTTTTTATAATTCAGTTTTTGTTTTTTTTCCCCTTCCTCTATTTATTTTTCCTCGGTTTCCGTTTTCAGGCAATGTAGCAAAAATAAAATAATAACAACTGTAATAAAATAGAAACAAAGCCGTGCAGAATATTTTCGAAATGGAAAGAATAAAATAAAAGGGAGAGAACTGGAGAAATAATGGGATGGGGATGAATGAGCGACAAGGTGGTATTGCTAAAATAAGAAAATCGAGAGGGAGAGAAAGAGAGAGAGAGAATCAGGGAATGACGAGAGTTGGTGTTGGGACACGTTGAGGGTGAAATAATGGGGTCAAGCTGCTCGTTATTTTTCGCACGTATCGGTAGATCTGGACTATCTCGGTAGGTGTAGTGATGATGCCTACGAGCGTCACTTGCCATTCGCACTTTATCACTATTCCTGGTTGTAATGGCAAAGCTTTCTGCTCCCCGTGCCGCTCTGGCGTTGGTGGTGTCAGCCTCCCCCGAAAAGTGTCCGGGGTGATATTTTCTCGGTCGGTAAACTCGATTTGTCACGACGATAACGAAGATCGTAGATTTTCGTTGAGAATGTGACGCGGAGAGAAAACGAGTAAAGAAAGAAGAAAGCGCGAGAGAAAAAAATAAGAAACACCGTTGCAATTTTTACCCGGGGCACGCGCCAAAAAAGATGAAAGGATGAAAAGGGATAAAGTCAACGAAAGGGCAAGGGGCGGTGGGAGGTAGAGGAGAGGGAGAGAGCGAGAGAGAGATAGAGGGAGAGGGAGGGAAATACGGCAAACCGACTTAGCCAAAGGGCTCAGGAGGACTAAACTCTTGGGTTGAATCCTTGCTCGGTCGAAGGCGAGGGGCCAACCTCCAACAACGTGCAGGTCGAAGGTTTCGTCATGTCCTATAGCAACCGCTTTTGCCCTATTCGAAGCTTCGTTTGCGGTCTTTCTCCCTCCCCCCCCCCCNNCCCCCCCCCCCCTGCCCCTCTCTCTTTCGTTCTCTTGGTCTCACTCCGGTGTGTTAGTAGCAATCTATAAACAGTACCTGGTGCAGCCAGATACGAGAGGGTCACTGGGTTGACGCGGTGTTTTCAACCGATACATATATACTAACCCTTTCACATATACACACGTGCAACTTTTACCTTCACATGCATAAATTGATTGAACCACAACACGTTGTATATGGGACGTTTCGAGTCACTATAAAAACAAAACAAAAAACAACAAGATTTTGACGCAGTTTGCAAACTTTTCGTCTGCGGTCCAACATAGTTTATAATTTCAATTAAGTGGACATTGCAATTTTTCATTTGGACAGGACTCGAGGCAGTCGTCGAATGGACGAGTCCCCAAAAATCCTCCCCCTTTTCTTACATTATTGATTTCTCCAAAGAGCTTATCAGAATACTAATATAACGCCAGAACATTTATCTTGATGTCTCAATATTTCCAAAACTGACGTCATTTCCAATGTCGAAGAAAAATTGCATGGGACTTCGGAGCCTTGGCCATTAGATGTTGAACTGCCCGTAGAATATTCGGAAAGATTCGAGGCAAGAGGACTCGGAACCCCCGCTCTTTTGGCACGAATCCGTATCAGTTACGCCTTTAAATCAGCCAACTGTCGAAACCTACGGAACGTTAACATTCCATAGATACATATATAAGCGAATGCATATAGTTGTATGTGAACGTACATACCTATGTATCTTCTAACTAGTTTCAAACTCCAGCGGCACGCACACATACCCATATTGACGGTCTATGTTTTTATATACATGAATGTATATATGTGTATGTGTGTATGTGTCTGTGCGTTCGAAACACACATAGGACAGAACCGTGACGCGCCAAAATTCATTTCCCGGTCGCTCCCGACGACGGATGAAGGGGTGTGAGGATAAACGACGATTTCTCTCGCTCTCTCTCTCTCTTTCTCTTCCTTCGAACTACTAGCCTCCTGTCGAGACGTACTCGGGAATTATTTCTTTCATGCTCTCGATAAATCACTATCTCAACACACTACATGGCCTTTGTACATAGATATACACATGTGTCTTTTTTTGGCATCAGGTTGCCGCTACGATGCAGGTGCAGGCTTTTATAGACTTTCCGTTCGTCACTTTTCTTTCAGAGGAAATTTTTTCATCGATATTCTGTGGCCCTTATTTGATTTCTGTCCATTTCAATTTCACATGATTTTCCGAATAAGGAGGTGGGACTTTTAAGTACAACAAAGTGTAGTTGAAGAGCTTGCAACATTTTGTTTCGACGTGCGCAATTATTGACTGATCCTGCGGTCAAGAGCGGCGGATGTAACGTCCTGTTCATCCAACAAATATTGGATTATCATTGCCGCTTGGTGTGCGGGCTCAAATAGATATCGTGCTCGTAATATTCTTCTCTCAATTAACGAGTCTCATTTCTTCCGCAACTTTTTGTTGACTCAACGAATTTGCGTGCTTGGCATACGTGGGAATAAAAAAAATGTTCAACTTTTTTTTAATCTTCCATTTCCATTGCTTTTCATCGGATTTTCTTGGAACGACGATTTTCGTCATCGTCCAGATCGACGTGTCGTTGGGGTGAGATCGTTTCGTTATTGGCAAAAAAAAATGTGTAAAAAAAAATCTTGAAAAGCTTGGACACCATGGTCGTTTGCAAAACTGCAGCGCGATACTCTTTTCTCTCATGTCACTTCTGCGTCATCAGGCCAACAGTCGCGACGACCGTTTTTTTTCCGTATATTTTATCAAATTCGTTTCACCGTTGTTTAGTTGGTTATTTTTCGGTTTTCTATCCGAGCATCTCTTCGCGATGAGTCAGTGTGGACGGGGAGCATTTTGCGTGGCAGAGGGATAGTAAATCGTTGTGTATATATGGCTGTGGAGGCCTCGGCACGAATCGTGGAATATCGCCACTAGCTTCAGCATCAAAACCACATACGTGCACATATATGCACGCAAGATACATAAACGCGTGTATCTGTCGCGAGAAAACGAGCCAAAACGTGATCGTTCATCTCATTCAAACGCGACGGCGGTCCTATCACTGTTTTTTTTTCTACTTCCCTACATTTCTGAATATGCATATATATATTTTATTTCAAGTTGATGTATGCGTGGAATTAAATAGCTAGGTATATAAATGCATTCATCTGTACACATGACTTATAAAAGTTTACACATAGATCCACGTATATTCGTATATTTATTGCAGACTGTTTTAGTCTGCATGTATATAAAGCACTGCTCGTGTTCGCTATACGTACCAACTTCTATTTAGGTCGGTTATTCACACCGTTTTCCGATTAACGTCGTTTCGACATACACTCGTATCCACGAGTATTCACCTACATGGAAGCAGATTTTGTACAAAGCCTCTACGGACCCACATATAATACATTAATTTATTTGAAAATAAGATAAAAGTGTTGCCTCTCTGTATATCTATGCGTGTATGAAGTTGTATGAATCGAGAGAATAGATCGAGAGGATACTCAATTTTATTTCCGTTTTATTGACTTTGAACACCGCGAACCGCATCGGTGTTCATCCAGCCGAACACGCACCATATTTATTTTCCATCCATCTTTTTTTTTCTCGCTGCAATTCATCGGTATATACGTTTACCACGAAAGGACGCCAGACCGCGTTACAAACGCATTATGTACTTGGTTCCGAGTACGTATAATTTTCACGGGCTTGTCCGGCGACTGCACAATATTTTATAAGCATACTGTATATATTTTTTATTATTTACACAATCGTGTAAATATATACACACGGTTTGGGACAAACAAATGTCTATTGTAATGTAGGACTATGTCATCGGCGCCTCTGGATCGTATTCATCGTGCGCATTTCACCGAAAATCGTACGAATATTTACAAGCTATCCAAGCACTCGATGTTGAAACTTTTTGATATAAATTTTGACGGTAAATGTCAAGGATTTTTATGTCATTATTGATAATATAGCGATTGCCTAACATAGTGAAAATGTTTCTTTGTACGAAACAACTAACGCTGGCAAAGCATTCGCGGTTGGTGGTTACGTCAAAAAATGGTGAATCCCCGTCTCGTTTTTTGGCGCAAAATAAAATGCACAAAAGCTTTGTATCGCGGAACAGGCTGAATCAAATGAAGCGAACTAAAGTTCGAGGCTTTGTCTCCTGTCTCTCGGAGCTTAATAAAAAATAGAGGAAATGAGGTCCGGAGCATTTTCGAGCGTTTTGCACTGGCTCGATAATTAAGAAGTCTGGCAAACGGAATGCCTCAAGGTGAATGGCCATTAAATGGGCGAAGGAAGCGCCGCCGCAACCAGAGTAGATAAAATTAACAACGTTGCGTTAGGGCCAGCCCGGCGTAACTTTGTTGCATAAACTATTCCTGGAGCATTTTCCGTGCAACGTGGAAAATTAGCTGGTTTTGGAGCTTCATCCCATGCCCAGTAACAGAGCGACGGTGCAGAGTTTGGGGGTGGACGCGAGACATGCACGGGAGGAAAATGGGCATGCAAGCTTGAAGCCATGCACGTGTAAGAAGGAGAGAAAAGGAGGAGGAATTGTTATGACCCGCGTTTTCCGGTTACGCTCAACGCGCGGAACAGCCTGGCTTGGATAAAGCGGAGAGCGAGAGTATGAGCCGGAAGAAACGGAAAGATATAGAAGGACCGAAAGGGTGCAAGGTGGAACGAGAAGCTCCGAGAGTGAGAAAAGAAGAAAACGATCGTGTATAAAGCTAAGGGGCGAGAAAGGGGTGCGAAAGGGATTGTAAAGTAAAAGGGAGGAAGAGAAAAGGAAAGAGCGCGAGGATGAGGAGGGGCTGGAGAGAATTGCAGGATATAACAACGACGATGGAGATAACACGGGCGAGCAATTTTTGATACGTCGCCCGTTTATGTTGCCATGCACATAGAGAAGATCATATACAGAAAAAGTTTAAAAGTCGGAGGATGAGCGCGGGAGGTTGAATGAGGAAAACAAAGGGTAGTAACGCGTAGTGAGAGATAATTTTACGGTGGCTTATACGCAAGAGTAAACAGAGTTTCGTACGTATACCCGATTTTTGTATGCACTTTTTTCCATATGGTCCACCGCAGTTTCTTTGCTAGTTTTTTCAGCTTTTTTCCGGAGAGACTGGTCACGCTGCTCTTCTTTGGCATTTTCCTTATCGGTGAGTTCCCAGGAAGATGAAAAGGACAGAGGGAGTCGCGGGGCATAGAAACCACTCGCCGTGGACATTAAAATTTTTTTTGTTAACACGTCAAGAGAATACTCTGAAAACTGTATTAGTTTTTCAAATGGAAAGACACAGTTTCTGGGTTGCACGTGAACAGTTGATTCGGGGGGCAATTCGAAGCAAAAAAATCTCATAAATCAAAAAAGTTATAGAAGTTTGACAGTTTCAAAAATGTCGTACTTCCATATTCTCGGCGACTCCTCTTTGCGCGATGCTTCGTCCACTCCCCGTTCCTTTTATCTGTTACTAGTGAGCCGCTGGACACGAGCAAAGAGGCGCTGTATAGATCCGAGCATATCGACCAACTTTATACGTTATATATTTCCATTTAGAATGGAATTTGATTTGATTAATTGTAAATGATCGACTAGACGACAATAAAATTCGTAGCATTCGCGTTATGTTGGAAATAATTTGAAGAGAGCCCAGTGAGGGGTAATAAAAGTGAAAATAAGAAAATTGCATAAAAATGTATTTACTGCATTAATGCGAGCATCATGGAGAAGCGTTCGTTACAAAATTTTGAATGGTACGTCAATTTCCACGGGTGTGATTTGGTTAAAGATGCTAAATTCGAGGAGGAGCCGTGACAACCGTCAGGAGCTGCAACAACAGTTACATAAAATTTTCATCGAGAAGTTTGTTGGAACACGGATGCACGAAATATTGCATACAGATGCAAAACGTATGAAGCTTTACGCAGCCGTTACGTAACATGGGATAAACACGAAAAGCTCTGTCGAGGTATTAGGAACGACGAGCATCACGAGTGAGAGAGAACTGGCTGAACGATGCAGCACAACGGTTTTACTGGCAAAAGCGATGGGATAAAGTCTTGATACGAGAAGGAACAAACGAGAAGCGACAAACGAGAAACGTCACTGTACTATGCGATTATCCCATTGCTGATGCAGAACAGTAGAGAAACTTGGGAGAACGCTTTGATCTCTTCCTCCTCCGCGGCCTGATTAAATAGTCCCTTTTTCTTCTCTTTCATGTCCTTGTCTCTTTCTAGCATTATTTTCCTTGATTTTTTATCCCTTTATGACTCACGGTGAGCGACTCCGTTTTATTAGAAATTCTTCTATCATCCATGCAGGGGATTATACCAAATCAACAGCTTTTCTTCCCGCTTTTTCTTCGTGAAAATTCAAACGACTTTATTCACGTGACCAAATACTTGAATGAGTTTTCCTTCAATTCATAATGGTAATGAACTTCCTTTTTCTTGTCTCAATGTGAGCTTGCAGATTTATTGCTTTTTAGGGATCCGAGACACTGCAAAAGGCTTAGAATGCTTTGTACAATTATTTTTTATTATCTTGCACATTATATTTTTTTTCCTATGGATTTCCGTGACGGCTCGTTGCGTTTCCCATAATTTTTCTAATGCCCTGTAATTTTTTAAGATCATTTTTCCTCACGACATTTTCTTCAACGAGTTTTCATAATTTTCAATTTAACGAACTAGATCTTTCTCATGAGTTTCGTAAAATTGACTGAACGTCCTAGCGTTGTATTCATATGTGAGCTATTACATCCGCTTACGTACGTACGATAAATCTCATAAGCTCATGTCATATCGCATGATCGATCAGAAGAAAATGATGCGGCGAATGCGAGCGGAGATTCACGTCGCGGGGCAAAGAAATTTTCTGGAAACCGGAGACGAGAGTCTCTGCCAAGATAGGCCGGAGATGAGCTGCTACCGTTTCTCTCTTTCCTACTGGCCTGATTTTTGTACAAAGTGATTCACAATTCCAAATCCGGAAAATTGTAATTATTTCAAGTTTATTTTATTTTTTCACTCTCGACACAATTAAATTTCGATACAATCATATCGTCAGCCAAACATTTTGACCGAACGTGAATTCTGCTCAGAATAGTCCAAATTAAATGTACTTTCAGCATTAGTTTCTTGCCAATTAGACTTTGGAAATTGGGAGCAGAATTTAAATAGCGAATTATCGAAAAACGTTGCTTAGTTAATTTGCTGGTGGCAATTAATTTACAATGTGATTCGAAAAATAATGGATCGCTATAGTGAACTAGTGGATCTGAAATGAGCTGTATCATTTCTCATCAATATCTCTGTCGGCACGATTTCCAGTTGGAACTCACCAAACGGATTTCTATTTAAAAATTGTTCATATCTGTATAGAAAGCCGTATGGCATATCTCTTTCCTCTCGTCGTACTCCATCGAGCTGTCTTTTGTCTCAATCAGATATGTAAGTATACTTGCTCGAGCGTTCCAATTGCAAAGCTTCCATCATTATTTATTTGGCCTGTTTTCGTAAGAAGTTTTTATACTTTTGCCAGTTTTATCTTCGATATGAATCTGGCTCACGGAAACTCATATAATTTTGGGACATTGCATACATTGGAAGGTTAGCCAAGATAGAGACACACGAAAATGATGTTTACCGTCGCATATAAAATTAAATTCTTCGTCAAACATTCCGACGATGGAGGAAAGAATGAGGCCAAAAGATCGGAAACCCAACGATGCAAAACGGAGTTCCAATTTTCACAAATGCCGATGAATACGTTTGAAAAACAAGGATATCACAAATGGCTAATCAGAAGATTGGACGATTAAAAAAAAAAAAGACTGCTGAAAGCTTAATTTTGTCGTCACACCAATGAACGAATATTCATCCTGAGCTTCGTATGGGAAAGGCAATCATTTTCTCAGAGCGAAAGTTGAATTAAAACGAGAATTCATAATAGGGAAGAGTCATTTGAGATGGCAGGACGAGGTTTGCTCATCAACGTTTGCCAACAGCATGCATACGATCTACGAGCTCATATTCGCGATATATATTTTCGCAAATACCGAAACATACGTCGGCATATATATGTAAGAATGCATATATTTGTTTACATGCATTAATATCATCGTATGGTCTGCGAAAGAGCAAATGCGAACTTTGATCGAAAAGGGACCTCGTTTTGTTTGCCTAAGGACAATTTTGTTTCTATTTTCTTTTTCGAAATTTGTATTTTATTGTTTCAATCATATCCGTTGCGTACATTTATCGCGACCATTGCTCCTGGGCTCTCCAACAATTATGAAATGTGAATAAGTCGTTTTTATTTCGTAGTTGGAATCTATTCGTTGGAATTCATTCGAGCGACGAGTCGTGATGAATGGAAATGTGAACAAAAACGATTATTCGTCCATTTAAAATGTTAAAAGTCGTGAAGAAATATTTGTCGTTTTCAAAGAGACTCTCATCTTTTCAATATGGAAACAGGATACGAATAGATATATAGAAAATGAAAAGATCGAGCGTATATGATGCACGCGACGAGCAATAAAAACGTCAGTAAATCGACATTGAGCCCTGCACTCTTCACTATCTCTGCGTGACTCGACTCCATTCGAGATTCTTCCTCCTTATATTTTCCTCGATGCTTCACCGCCAAGTGTTTTCACGTTGCTGTTATCATTTCGTTCCAAGGTAATGATTTTTCCAGATAATATATACCTGAATCCCTGTATAATAGACTTAATATCCATCGATCATCGGGTTGAATCCACAATCTCGAATTCATTTCTCCAATAGTATAATTCAAAGATAACGAAATAAAAAAATGAATAATTCCATAATTTCTTAAGTAGATTCGTTTATTTTCTGGAAGTAATTATCGAAATATCGAAATTCATTTTCCAGATAAACAAATTCAATCATGGAATACAATGGAATATAATCGAGTACAAAAGAGCTCTGCATTTTTGAGAAAGAAAAAGTTCGCAGATAAAAATGACCTTCGAGGAACGATCGTCCGAGTAGTTGTTACGTCGTCTTCTTTTTCATGATTACGTGGTGTATGACTAAGTCCACGACTAGTCGTAAAGATATATATCATTGTCGGATACATTATGTCCACGATGATGAGTAAAATATGTGGCTGATGAAAGTTGGCGAGAATATCGAAGGCGACAGCATAAATCGAGGCTTTTTCAAGTGGACGTTTGACACGTCATTTAATTTGTTGGAAACGAACAAAGGATTCCATTTATGATTCGGATGATTCGGCAATATTGGCTGGAAATGTATGCATATGTATTCATTGGTGCACTCAACGTTCATTCTGTACGCGAGCTATTCTTTGAGGAGGCACAATTTCGTGTCCATAGACATTTCCGAATTTTCTTTAGACTTTCGAACCAAATCTTCACATGGATGATATTTTCTTTCTCCATTTGCATTGGAGATCGTGAAATGATGTAAAATTCCAAGTCCTGAAACTTTGACGGTTTTGGGAAATTTGGTAAAAAGTTTATAGTGATTTTGGAAGAAGGTGAAACGAACGATGTTCGACATGAAAACCAGTGGGAAGGATCCGTTTCGCCAAGAATATCCGCGAATGGTGGTGGTAGGAAAATGTGTTAGAGTCACAGGAAAACGAGGGAAAAGGAGCGGGAGGAGTTGAGTCATTTGACGTGAATTCTGCTTGGAGAACAGTGCAGCGATTAGTGGTGAAGGCCGTTATCGCTGATTGATGCAGTATGGGTACGAAAATCGTTCTTTCGCTTTTTGTTTCCTCTCTCCCTCTCTCGCTCTCCCTTCTTGCTTTCTTCATCTCTCCTTTGGATTTCTCTCATTCTCTCTCGCTCTGTGCCTCGTCCGTATGCCTGGGTGCTGATAGTCCGTCCGTTTCGCAATCGCTCGATGTGCCCGCAGAGACTGTAACACCGTCAAACGAAGAAAAAAAATAAAAAAGACGGAAAAATAGAGAATAGTTTCACGAGGTAGGACTACATATTCAGCTAACGAAGCTTCCACAGAGCTCGGAAGCCCATATGTACACAAGCTTGTATTCAAACCAGCATATGTACAGGCTGCCCACTATATCCGAATACATATATATTCGCACGAACAAAGAAAACATAGAAATTGGTGTTAAATTGGACCATCGCGTTTTTTTCGTCTTCCTCACGATCTCGCTCCTATTTACTTTAGTTTGAAAATTCTTTTTGTCCCTCTTTGCTTGTTGAATAACTACGTTTTCTGTGCTTAATTGCTGCTGGAATAATTCATAAGCTTTAACAATTGAAACATTTTAGACCGATTTGAAAAAATTGGACACTTTGAGTTCGCGTTGCCTTCGGCTCGTGATTTTCGTCAATTGGAATAATAATAAATGCGCAATTACCGCATAAATGGTATTTTGTAAAAGGACACAAAAAAAGAAGCATTGATCCACTTGTAGCAATTGAAGTTGGTTCATGCATGCAAACAGCATCAAAAATTTTTGTCGCGAATCCTTGGATAATCCCCGAAATCTGAACCGTCCCCCAATCAACTTGATATATTTTTACGCTTTGATGTTTTGTTTCTACTTCTTTATTTGTCTTTCGTTCTAAATGGAATCCGACAAATATCGGGACCGAAGCAATCAGAGGATTAGAGAGCGATCAATTGAGTCAATTGTTTCAGAAGTTCCAATTTCGATGGAAATTCCAAAGCGGTCCATTTTATCTTACAGTTTCTAGTTTTGTTTTGTTTTTTCCTTTCGACGGTCAATTTCGAGTGAATTTTACGACTCGAATGCCCATAGCGATGCCAAAAAATTCGATTTCCTATCTGCAACGTGCGTATACCTGCGAATAAGCTCCAATGAGCAAGAGAAAGAAGCGATGAGAACAAAATAGAATGGAATTTATTAATAGGATAGAGGGAAGAGGCGAGAGAGACTCGTACGGTGAGAATATTCGGGCAAATCGTTTGTACGATCAACGCTTCATTGCCGCGAAATACGGAAACTGGTTCGGAGAGAGAGAATGATCGTGCCGAAGAGAGGAAATTGAGAAAACCGAGAAGAGGCTCCTGGACAAAATGGGTCCTGCACATATAGAACGAGAGAAAGAGCAGAAGATGAAGAAAAAGAGGAAGAGAAGCAGATAGAGAGCTAACAGAAGTATTTGCATTGTACAAAACCGGTTTCCCAACGAATACATATATTCGTTATAAGGAGCAAAGGAAGAGACCGAAGCGGAGATACACACACACTGACACTCACCTGCCGACCATCCATATGTATTAGAGCCATCGAAACGTAACGGAAAATTCCAATCGTGATGAGTCAATAAGCAGAACAAATACAAGTCGCAATAACGCACATACGGACTCTTTCATCTCAACTAAACCAACACTAAGTTTTCACTCAAATTACTAGATCAACGAGGCTGTCGTGAAATGAGTAACGGTCCTCGGCTTAGAGAGCTGCTCAGGTCCCGGGTTCGATTCTCGGCGAAAATCACCGAGAAATTATAAGAAAATTCACATGTTTGCATCAAATTACTAAATTTTTATTATGATCGTTATTGAGCCATTGAAATCGTCGTCAAATGCCGAGCTGAGCAGGTGCCACAGTTCTGACAACCGAAACGCTGCAATTATTATAACTGTCATTATTTATACGAAAGCTTGACGCGTCTCCTGACAATTACATGAGTTGTCAAGTGCGCGTCGAATTCAACCGTAAACCAATCGACGTCGCTCCTGTGTACTCGAATTTTTGTCCCTCGTTTTTCCGTCTTCGTCATGTGCGAGGAGACAAGCAAATGGATGGAGCACTTACGAAACGAATAAACAGAAACAGCGTGAAAAAAAAGGCATTTACCTCTTGCAATTTCAACGTTGACTGTTGATTCGTCGCTAGTTTGTCTTTTTTTCGTTCAACGGAGTACTTTTCGCAAACGTTCCTTTTGCCTCGTATTCGCTATCGGAGCCCTCTTCATGGTCGAAAGTGCGAGAACGACGATCGAGAAGTCTCAGCACGGTTTGATAAAAGCGAATATATACTCGCTGCAACATCGCATGGGCCATCGTGCTCTAGCATAAAATACAACTTTATCTCTGCGTGTGAATTTTACTGGACCACGACAATGTGTGGATGAGAATCTGCAGGGAAGAGGACGAGAGAGAGAGAGAGAGGGAGAGAAGTTGGAAGAAAAAGCAAATAAAGAGGAAATGACTGTGAAAAAAATTGCACTGGCTTTATGTTGGAGGTCGCGAGTTAATAGTCGAATCTCTCTCTTTCTCTTTCTCTTTTTTTGTTGACTCTCTCGTATAAATTAAACGTGTATCTCTCCTTTCTTCTGCACTTTTCTGTCTTTTTCTTTTTCCCACTCTCACTCTCTCGCTTCTTCTCTTTTTTCTCTCTCATGTCACCAAGTTGGCGAGAAAGAGCAGACACTCTCGTGTCATTTGTGGCTCGAAGTTTACTCGAGGCTTTATAACTGTATACACCATGCACTAATATACTACACAACGGTGCATACACGGAGATATATGCTCTCTCTTCTCTCACTCGTTGTCTCTTCCACTGCGACCTCGCTCACGATCGTAAAAGAGCCCGCAACGTCTAGTACAACCACCTCCAAGAGAATACCGCAGCTGAGAGAACGCCATTGCAATTTTTACCTCCTCCTCTCATCCTCTTTTTTCCCGATTTTTTTTTACTACCCTTGTCTGACAAGATCTGTCCGCATCTCCTTAAACTACTTTTTCCTGTGGTTCAGCCAATTTCGGATGCCCTGCGGAATTCAGTCATTTTTTTTGTCGAAATGTGTCATCGATAATGGTTCGAATTCCACCGAAATATATAGGTAAAATAAATCGAAAAAAAACTCACCAATCTTCAATATATCTGAATTTTAAAACTTCGAAAAAAATTCACCTTTAATGTCGATGTAATTTGAGTTGCATTTTTTTTTCTTCTCGATGCGGTGCAGCTCACGTTGAATCTCTTTTCTTTTTTCTCATAATTTATCGTATTATGATTAATCTCCATGAACGAGGTACGACGAATTTTCAATTCGGAATGAGTGCTCTGATATTAATATCGCCGGTAGAAGATCCGCGAAATATACAATATTGATTTTTAGTTGCAGCGAGGCGAGAGAGAGAGAGAGAGAGAGAGTGGGAAAGCCCCCGTAAATTGCTCTTCAGCAATGTCACTGCCCCTGCAGCCCGAGGCTGTATATGTTTTCTTTTTATAAAATTTTTTTCGACTATTTTTGTGGACGAGACTGGTACGCAAGCGTTTTCACGTTCCTGGTCGTGTCGGTGAATCCCCTAACGGTATCTGTACGTTCATGGCCGCAAACTCGTCACGGTGCATCGTACAGGAAAGATCGAGCAGGTAGAAAAGTACATACGTACAGTTACGGTGTGGCAAGGCACACCGAGTAGATAAGGTAAGTAGTGGTCAGGCAAAACGAGTCGAACGGGACAAATTGTTTTCTCCATATACATGAATCGATCACTCACTGTTACAGGGGCTTATTTGCAACCGTTGCACTATGTGAGTCAAGCCTCTGCCATTTTTCATTCGACGTCGAGAAAATTCTATTTTTTCTTTTTTTTACGATAGCTCTCAAAGCCGATACGACTGTACGCTCGGCTGGCTTTTTAACGACTTGTCAGCATTTCAGGAAAATTAGTAGGTGAATGCTGGGCATGAAAAAGGCATGAAGTACGAAAAGGAAATTAGTAATTTGAATGAGAATTAATTGTAGAAAAGGTCACTCGAAATATCTATCAAAATGATGCCAAAGATAATTGTTAATTAACTCGATAAGTTTGATAATTAAATCGCCAGGACGAAAACATTGAAATTAAGGGAGAGCGATAAATAAGGGAAAAAATAACTTGTACAAATATTGAATTTAAAAAATTGGAATGCGTATTTTGTCATGTAGAATAATAATGGGAAAATAGCTCGCTCGAAGTGTATATAGAATTTTGACGAGACAAAATAACGAGGTCACGAGAAGAGTTCCCGTATTTATTGGACATACACCGAGCCGCGTGTAATACACCATTTACAAGGTCATTGCTTCGTTGAACCAGTACGAGAATATCCGCGGTACGTTCTCGTAAATTTTTCAGTAACGCTAACAAGCTAAACGAACTCCTTGATAACCGCCTGACCTTTAGCTGCGCTTACTCGTTAGCAGCCTGTTAATTTTTTTTCACCACCTTCTCGACGAACGATGAGCCAACAGGAGAGTCAAATAAAAAGTGTTTCAGCGGGGCATCAATCTCCATCTCGAAGTGAACGTTATAAAATGAATTTCAATACGTCATGTCGGTACAGAAAAACTACTAAATCGTGATAATTAGTTTTACAAACTTTTCCTTCAAGCTTTTGAAAAAAAAGTGACATTCATCGTCAACTGTTAATTTACATGAAGAAATTTGAGGTTAAAAATAATCAGAGACCAAAAACGATTATTCCGAAGGCAATTCTAGAAGTCACTGACATAATTGGATTTCCTCGCCACTCGATTTCATTGCAATGGATTTTAATTAATTGCAGAATTCGAATTTTCTCGATTAAATTACTGTTATTTCGTGCACAATCCAGAGAATGAAATTAATTGTTTTGAGATCGATGTAGACCGTTCACGCCTGTCACTCTAATTTCATTGCTGCTCTCTGCCGCTCGTAATGCTCTGCTAAACGATGATTTTCGGCACCTGCGAGAAAAAAAAACCCAAAAAAGAGAAAAACGGAAAGTCTCTGGAAGATTGCTGGTATCGCGGCTTCAGGGCGGATTACCGGAGGGTTAGCAGACACTGGACTAGGAGTTCCGAGCCAAGATTGTCCGATAATATTTCGATATATACACATACATACGAGATAACTGCTCGTCTCCCTTCTCCTCGAAGGATTTTTTAGGAAATCTAAACGATTCGACGAAATCTTCATTTCCCAACACTCATTTACAGTTATATGTACGAGATTGTGTTTATCACTGCGGTGACGAGAACCGATGCGGGAAGAATCTCAACAGTAAAAAAAAAGAAACAACTATGTCGCGCAAAAAATAAATTAAAACGCAAGAACCAATTGAAATGCAAAAAAAAACGAGGACACGGAGAAATATGTCATGCAATAATTTCTAAGGAAAAGTCCATCGTGTCTATGGAAAATCATGGTTGTCTAAAGTTGGATTTACGGAGTTAGTTTGGTGGAAAAAGCAAGGCCACATGAGATTGATACGAGACTTGTTGGAAATATTCATAAAACGCGAGGAAGACCTCTGCTCGTGGAACGAGCGTGCTGGGAGCAACTGCGATGTTTTGCGGTCGGAAAATATGTGTTACGAAAGCTCGGGTTATCGAGATTTTTCTCCGGGGATGAGAGCATCGTCTTCGGCGGTAGCAGGTGTGACCTACACATATTCCAATGTGTACCGAGAACTCTTTCAGTATGCATTTTCACAGTTGCCTTATTTCTCCTTGCAAAAGTGAAGATAACATAAATTATTGTACATGACGCTCAAAACTGTATGAAAAAAATGGCGAAGGTCATTTATTTATTACTCACTTGACGAACAAGGAAAGCAGCACGAGGTAAATAAATGGAAATGTACAAAGTTCTGAAAGATAAACCATAAACGAAAATGTTTTTAAAAAAATCCGTTGGGAATTCGGAATACGATAATGAAGAATAAATAATTCAACGGCGAGGCGGGATCGATTGTGAAGAAATCGATGTCCGTAGTCCGAGGGTGTCCGACCATTAGACACTTTTTCTACTGGAAGATTTCCATCGAGTTATGATCGAGGGGCTCGCTCGTACAGGAGCTAGCGCCGCGCTGCTACAACTAACATAATACCGACAATATACCTTTCCTTATCGTGACAGAGAGTTGCTGTGTTTCCCAGCCAAGTATACGTTATGTTAGCTCCTTCCTTCTCACCCTTTGCCTCTCGCCTCACCCTTTAGCCTCGCGTATATGGGTTAAAGCTAACACGAATGTTCTAATACGCGTAAGCAAGACACGAGAGAGAATTGCCAAGCGTTTGTGATTGTGTTGGTAATCGTGTTGTATATATGCGTGTATACGCGAGGAACGATCGGAGGAAGGGAAAGAGGAAGAGATGAGGGAGGGAGGGAGGGCTCCTACAGAGGGATGTATGGATAGACACGTGGGGAACGAAGCCGTGTTTACGCAGCTGCCCGTTTACTATACACGAGAGAGGAGTCAGTATCCTATACCGTGTAGCACGTATTACCAGGACCACGTATCCATGTACTCTGCGTCACTAAACTACGTTCAGACACGGACACATATTTTAGCGTATGTACGTGCATACGTCTATATGTGCACGACTTGTGTCTAAGATCTTCCAACTCGAATTGATCAATCCGTGTCATCCCTATTTTCTGCTCCTTTTTTGACTTTTTCAAAAATTATAAAAGCACCTTTAATCAAATCAATTAATTATTCATGTATGGATTAATGCGAAGCGTTCGTCCTCCGATATTTATGCATTTATGTATAGATCCATTTGGTCTATCTGGAGAACGTTTTTTTTTTATTCTATGAATATCCAAAATACCGGAGAACCGATCATTTTCATATTCGTTTTTTTTTTTCTCGATGCCTCATTTTTATTCATATTCTGATGAATTTCGTACTTTTTGAATCGCCGTCGAAAATACTTTGTTATTCGTACATTTTTGTGTATTTTATTTCGTACGTCAATTAATTTTTTTTTGTTCGTGCGCATAGCGCGAACGATTTTCCTGAAAGCCGGCACTGCTTGTAGTACGTATCACGCACATTATTGTGACCTGTGACTTGCCTCTCAGTACGAAATAAAACGCATTATTATCATTATCGTCGTTATTATTATTGTTATTAATATTACGCTCATTATAAAGGTGTACCTGTGTGGTGGATACACTCGGAGAGCTTGCGCGGCACACTATTGTGACAGCGTTGATTATAATACACAACGCGGCATCAACGGAGCTTTTTAGTCTCCATGTATAACCTCTCGCGTGCTTGTCTCTTTAAAAATGAATGAACGTCTCGTTGTATGCACACTAATGTCTTGTGTCTTTAAACTTGGCGATTTTTCACATTTTTGACAAAAATGTTCAACTTTTTTTTATTTTATTTTTTTTACCATTATTCATGCGTTTAATTCAAATTCAACGTACGGTCAATGCTACTTTGTTCAAAACGAATTGGCAAGCTTCGAAATTCGTACGATAAAAAAAAACGGAAATAAAAACTGTCGGATAATTATTCTATTTGAAAAATCGTCTCTGACAATGTAAATGGAGACGCTGCAGGGAGCCGAGAAAAGCACAAAAGTGAATCTCGAGGAAAGGAAAAGAACCGCGAGCAACTTAAATCGCGTGGATGACGTCAGACGAAAAATGAGTCGAATGTTGGCTAAATTAGAGATGTTGATGTGCAAATTTCTTAGAAAAAATGGAGGAATTGTGGAAAAACGGAAAAACACGAGGTTGTTTGTTGGAGAAAAATGAGTTAAAATACCGTGCTGCTTCGGTAATGTGGACGAGAATGGTTGAGGAGCGGTGGAACGCCTCGATATAGCGTGTACAAAGTCGACGTAATGTATAGGCCGAGTTGATTCCGATTGGCCGAGAAAGCAGTCGGGGCAATACAGGAGGGTACATATAACATCGACTCGAGCGGCAATCTGCGACTCAGAACGTAACAGTGGTTTAACGTGTGATAGCGCGTCCGCGAACACATCGTAAGTGTGCAAAAATAACGGATTTACGAATTGAAAAAAAAAAGAAAAAAAATTGATAATTGATTAAAATCGCTATAAATAAATAAATAGTACGTGTTTGAATATTGCGTGGGTATACGACATTCGCGTGGGAAATAGTAGTCGGTGACCTTGAATCACCAGCTCCAGACTTCGAATTAATTTTGAATTTTGTCGAATTTAGTTATTTTTCCTGATTCCATCGTGTCTTTTTCTAAACTTTGTGAATAATTCCTGTGCAACGATACTTTGGTGACTGAAGAAGTTAAAAAAAAAGCGTGTTACAGTTTTGTTGGAGGTTGAAGGAGAAAAAACCGGAGAGAATCTACGCGAGGAAAGAAAGAGTGAAGTTTCCAAAATCAACCCAGCGGCATAATGAAGAGACCACTTTTCAGCGTTTTCATCTTGGCGAGCCTCATGGTCGCGATTGCGCACTGTTTCCCAGGTAAGTAGATATTACCGAGGCACGACAAGACTTTTGCAATTCCTCCCGTTCTTTTTCCTCTTTTTTCCCTGATTTTTCCTCTTTTTTCGCGAATCGCGTGTTTGCATCTTTCGCTACGCATATACTCGTCAAAAGTGTACTCGTTTCATCACGGTAGATGGATCTTCTCGTGTACATATTTATACTAATATACATATATATAGACAAATCCATGGCCCTCTCTAGGGAATTTTCGCGAAGCAGTGCACCGAATTCTCACGTTTTTTCTCTTCTCCTTCTTATTCGACCTTTTTCTCCTCGGCGATTTTTTCCAAGGCAC
Source organism: Hyposoter didymator (assembly GCA_037952995.1). Taxonomy (NCBI): domain Eukaryota; kingdom Metazoa; phylum Arthropoda; class Insecta; order Hymenoptera; family Ichneumonidae; genus Hyposoter; species Hyposoter didymator. The sequence continues at coordinate 8,685,424 of JBAJMU010000007.1, forward strand.
GCATTATGAAATGCCCGGTGAAAATATATTTACCTCATTTAAATAAATAAAAAACATTCACGTATACAACAAAAAATCGACAAATATTTAGCTTTTCTCGTAATATCTGTTTACTTTTTCTTTCCGTGCAAATTTTTTCTTCCCATTGTACAATCGCGTTCGCAAGACGCTAGTTCTCGCAATTAAATTAATTCAATGTTTTTCATCGCTTCTTGCCGGATTAAAAAAATGGAACGACTAGTATTCCGTGTAGTTTTTGTAGAAAGATAAAAAAAACGAGTCGCCCTCGTGAAGTGGAGATGTGAAGGAAACTTTTACTTGTAAGCATTTTTCTTACCGTCGATTTCGATGACTCGACGGAACATCGTCAAAGCGACGAATCCCGATACGAGCGTAGGAGCATGAATATTTTCGTTGGAATTAATAAAATTCTAGAAAGAAATGTAGAATTTTCTGGAAAAAATAACTAACAACAAAAATGGTGAAATTCTGTTATTATCGCTGTTATTTTGAATTGGCCCGGACCCCAAGACTTGGAAGTTTACTGATAAGCCTGTCGAAAGGGAGATTGTAATAGAAATAATTAAAGCAAACTTTGCTCTTAAGCAGATGAGCTAATGGAAGTGTAGAAACTTCGAGAATAATGGAGAGATTGTCGCGTCGATGAAAACGGCAGAAATGATCAAACGAAAGCAAACAACACATTGCATAAAACGAAATATAACGAGCATAACATGAAAAAAGCCCAAATCGTGCCAAGGAATTCCCCCGACGTTGTTATCAAATCAGTTATTATTTCCAATTAAATTGAAATCTTGTGACTTTTGTGATATTTGATACATCGAGTCTAAAAATGAATGGAGTGGGATCAAACGAGGGTCAGGCAGATATAAATTTCGATGAGGAGGGACGTATCGTGTGTGTCTCTCTCCCCTCTCGTACACGCCACGCACATACACGGTTAAAGCCAATTCGCTGTCTCGTGATCGTTATTGAAACTTTGCAAGTGCATGACAAAAATGATGAAGGAACGTAATAAAAAAATCCAAAGAGTAATTTAAAAGAAAAAAGCATAAAACAACGAAACGTAAAGAGAAACATTTTGTTTTTTTTTCTTCCATCATTGCAATTTTTGTTTCAATCCAATTATATACCCACACGCACAAACACGTAAATATAGCGATATTAATCTATTTTTACCTCTCTGATTCACAAAATTCTCGTATATTCTCGCTCCCTCCCGATCTCTCTCTCTCTTTTGCGCTGCGGCGCAGTTGGTCGAAATAGCTTGAGTCTATTATACCGATGAAACGAAATCGTGGACAGTGGTATATGCGAGCGGAATAGAATAACGAGTTACGAGCGCTACCATACACGATCGTATATGATGGGGAAAAAAATTGGCGGGGGACAAAGAGAGGGGGGAGGGAGGGCAACTCGAACACACAAAACGTGTGTGGCAATGGTTTTTCTTTTTTTTTCCATTTCTTTTTTTTCGCGTTCCCAAAACTGCATATACACTCCCGCTCAAAAGTATGGGTTCACTTCTCGAAATTTTCTTGTTGTTTAAAAGTTCTATATCTCAGTGAAAAAGAATCACAAGAGAATTTAATAAGCACCGTTTTGAAGGGGACAGTTTTAGCTTCACTTTGCTTTTTTAGAAAAAAAATTACGATTTTTTTTACAGTCTTCACGCGCGTTTGAACACGGCCGTTTTTTTAGGATTTTTTGAGCTTCGGAGATGGGCTGCCTGGCTATCAGGAAATTTTTCTCATAATTTTATTGATCGGGATTTCAAAGGGGATATCAAAAGCTGCATTTTCATTTTTTAAAAAGTATCGTGCGATTTTTTTTCGCAAAAATATTCAAGATTTTTGCGAAAATTGAGAATTTTATTAAATTCAGCGTATCTTGCAAACGACGGAGGTTTGGGGAAAATGTCAAGAGAGTAAAAANTACATTATATACCTATTATGCCAGTTCTATACATACCAAGGTATGGGAAATTCTCTTTGGAATAGTCCGCACTTGATCGAGTGTCATTTCAAACTGTTTTCGTTTTCTTGCAAAAATCCCATCGACTTCAAACCCACGAAATCGACAAGACGTTAGATATTTCAACAATAGTCGATCGCCACACGACTTAATTGCAAAATTTTTCGCCGACGTACGATCCGAATGAACAATCGAAAATGCAAGCGTGGGAATTGGAAAGAAAATAACTGAACCGGTTCGTCAGGTTTCGGGGATTTCGTATCCCGAGCCAAGAGTCGAGAAGAAAGATCGGCAGAAAAAGTGTCTTACAGTATGTAATTGATCTTGACGCGGGAATTCCCATACACGAGATACATTTATATACATATCTAGCTACATGTTTCTATGTATATAAAGAAAACTCTGGCGAACAGCAATTTCAGTTCGCCGGGCTTTGAATTGTGCCTAGGTTATGTTCCAAATATTTCCGCACCGAAATATATGGTAGACTCTCTGTATCAGCGTATACGGGCTTACGCACATGAAAATATATACACGTATATGCATTTAGACAAATATATAGATGCAATCACGGCTCTGGTAGAAACCGGAAACAATTAAAACCGAATCCAATCGGCGAATGGGACTACGACAATATCATATACATATATACGCAAATATATATATATAGTTGTGTGTGTGTGTGTATTCTTCCTCCATACGTATACGTCAGGATTTAATTATGCGGGGAAAGGGCACGTGACTAATTGTTTCCGACTTTACGTTATTCCTAATTGCTCCTAGCATTCGTAATAGTGCATAGATTCAGTGCCTCTATGTTAGTATTTCGTCTCCATACATTCTCCGTGTCCTAAGGCATTAATAAACGCTATTTCGTCCCATTGAAAAATATTCATGAGTATGTTCCTGTATCTTTATATTCATACATCGGTGAGTGACGTATGCATGTATAGGGTCAGCGTCTTCGGAGCGTTGGCGTCTCCGACGCCTATCAATCGCCGTATCGACCGTTCACGCTACTAACCTCGTCTCCGTTCCCCTAGGAATCATTTTTTTTTTTTTCATCCCATTTTAGCTGCCTCTCTCGTTCACTGTTCTCTGCTAGCTTCCTTAATCTTCACCGTTTACAATCACTCTACGAGAGTGGCTGGCCAAGCTCGAGTAATTATTCATTGTGCTCGTGGTGTCTCGTTCGATCAGTTTTGTATTCGATCCACCAATGGCAGGCTAGAATTACCTGCCCATTGTACTTTATGGGCGAAGAGAAGAAAATCTTTGCAGTGGAAAAGAGCCCCGCAGCGAGAGAATAAGGGAAAGATCAGATCGAAGGAAAAGAGAGACGTACGCTGGTGAGTGAGGAAAAAGGGAATGAGAGTGACACGGAGAATAGAGAAATTGGGGAAAATGGTGGATGCGGAGGAAACGAAAAAAGCGTGAAAAAATTAAGTAAAAGTGTCAGGAAAAAGGAAGAAAATGAGAGCGAGAGGAAGAAGAGACTGAAAAAAATGTGGAAAAGAATGAACGCGAGTGGCGGAAGACCGACAAAAGGGAAAAAAATGAGGAGGAGATTGAGCGAAAAAAGTGGATAAAAAGACTTTTACGCTGGACCTATCTCTAAGGCAGACTCGCTGGGCCATTATAAAATCATTACTGCAACCGCGTGTACCCAGCGTATGCGATGTTCCAGACTTCGATACGCCGCAGAGAACTTAACAAACGAGCAGACAAAAAAAATACAAAATTCCAAAGAAAAAAAAGGGAAATTGATAAACGAACAATCCTTGAAAAATGAGTAACACGGAATAAAATATGATGCATGTAAAGTCACGTAAAAAACATCAAAATTCCTTGTTAAGGGAGTCTCGCAACGAGGAACCTTTACTTCGCTATTCAAACGTTTACCATTTGAAAAATATCCGTAAGAAAGGCCGATTTATTCTTTGACGTTGATGAGCATTTGTTATTCACACGTCGTTCGATCTCCTATTTTTTTCCAACTCAGCCATACACGCGGTTTGACATCTTCTTCTCCCAAATTTGAAGATCGGAAGAATGGGGAATTCCAATATAAAAAAACAAAACACAACGATTGGCTCGCGTTGAATTATAATTGACGATGAATCATCGGTTCAGTTTCCTTGGTAACTTAACGTCTTTGGTTTAGCTGTAAAAAAAATGTTGAAACGCGAGAACAATATGTCTCCGTTGTTCGATTTCCATTGACCCCGGTTCTCGGGAGCGTCGAAAAGATGGATTTTTAAATCGAACGAGGAGTCGTCAGCAGCCGTGGCTTCGCCACATTGCGGCTGTTTGCGTGAGCGGAATAAAAAAAGAGAAGGAGGAAAGAGAGAGAGAGAGAGTGAGAGAGACGGAGAGAGAAAGAGGAAAAGAGAGGCAGGTTCGCGGATTTATCACTGTGGGATATTCGAGACACGAAGTCATATCTCTTCGAGGACTCGTCCATAGAGAGAGAGAGCGAGAGCTGCGAATATCGACGAGGAAATTTTCCGTCTCACTTCCCTTTCCTCTTCTTATTTCAACCTCCACACATTGTACACATTGTCTCTCTCCCTCTCCCTCTCTTTTGTTTTTCTTCTCAGTTCTCTTTCCATTCCGATCGTTTGCCTCTTATTCATCTTTCGCCCCTTTATTATTTTATTCTCGCTCTATTTTAGTTTTTTCGCGTTCGTACGTTCTCGATTTTTATTGTTTCATCTTTTTTTCTCTCTCCCTCTCTCGTCGTCCGAATGATTTCATTTCTTTTTGCCTGGCCCCTCGTCTATTTTTATTTGCAGTTTTCTCTCTCATATTTGTTTCTTTTAGCACTTCATCTCCGTCGCTTCAGTTTTTCTCTCTCTCCCTTTTGCTGTTTATCCCTGTCGTGCTTTCGCTCGTTGTACGTATTGCAGCCTCTATAACCCGATCTGTTTTACGGGGATATCAAATGTCTCGGTTTCGTCGTCCATGTCATCGTAACGTAGAGACATGTGGCCGATTCATGTGCGGTCCGACGACGCCGATAGAGTGCACCGACAATCGTGAGCGACACCGCACCAACGACGAGCTTCGCTATATTCGCTTTTCTCATGTCCTTCCCTCGTTCGCTAGTTACCTCCGAACTCCGTATGCTCTATGGACCACCCGGAGACACATGATTTTGGGACTCACCTGTCGTCGAGTCGAACAACCAAATGTGTAGAGGTCATTCTAGCTCGGATTGTCAAATTTTCATGAAATTTCCGTCAATCAATTCAGTCCACGAATAAAATATTGTATGAAAAGAAAAAGTTATAGAATCAAAGAATTTCATTTTGGAATCGTCGAAATTTGAAATTTTTTAATGAAGAAAATTTATAATTAATTAATCGATTCATTTTTTATTTTATTTACATCCAATATTCTGTAATGAATGAAGGAGAAATATTGGATCCTCTAACGTCATTTCTCAGTTGGAACAATGCGCGACAGGTCGTCGATTACATTGGGGAATATCAGAATTGAGAAATGGTCCATTTGACGGAGAATTGCTCATATACGCGTGAATGTTGGTCGGTCGTGGGTAGATGAACAGTCCAGAAGCGTGGTCAAAACAGCAGGAAAGCATGAAAGCACTATAGTGGTTGATCCTCTTCGCATCCATTACGCGTGACTACCCCGTGACCCTATAACATTCGCTCAGTCTACTAACTACTTTCCTCAACAGTGTCCCTCTTGGTGACTGTTTCGTCCTGAAACCTGAGAACTCGGCCATTTAGCTCTTCTCGATGAAACCACTCGGCCGGAATGATTGTCATGAAAGGATTAGGTCAAATATTGCAAACACAAAGTTTCTGAAAATATTTGGAAATTTTGGTTTGTGTGAGGATTGAAGATTAATCAATATTTCCCTCGCAGCTAATGTGATTGATTAAAGCGTTTGATTCGACAAATATTCGTGTTCGCTTTTGCAAGAACAGATGGATCTGGGATCTCTGGAATCTGACTGCGGAAGTGTTTGAATTGCGAGATACTGTGGAATGTGAGCGTCGAGAGAAAGGGTGAGAATGAAGAGGTATCGGAATATGTCATTCGGTTGATTCGACGAGTCTCGTTGATTGACCAGAACGGATGAAACGCGAATTCCACGATCTCACTTTGACGTGTTATTGACTGACTCATTTGCCTATCGATCTGTCCAATTCATTCGTCTCGTCAAACGTATATGTTGCTTCGATTTCTGTACGACACCGCGTGAATGCACGAAACGCTTGTTATACGTCAATCCGTGTATATTTGAAGGGGTTAGTGTCAAAAGAAATGTCATTCGTACACCGGAGGATTCTTCTATCGTTCCGTCCTCGCCCCGAGGACGTATTCACGGGTTAATAATCCGCTTCTGTCTCTCTAAATATTCCTCCCAAGTGTAACAGTCAATACATCGATTCTTCTGCATTCCAACGGGAGCTCAACCGCGTGAGGTGGTTGAAAAATGAAATCATGTCTTGGAAATTCCTACGACAGGTTTTCCATTCAATGGGAAATAGTTTTACGATCATCGACTGTCCATATACATTTTTATATCCAGATAAATTAACAAAAACTTTTCGATCCGAAGTTTCAATCCCGAATCAACTTTACGATGGATTCCGAGACACGAGGTATATTTTTTCGTGGATCGAACGTTTTAAAAATCATACAGGTTATACTATCTCTGTTTTGAAGCTCGGAGTAATTGCAAGAGAGAGTGAGAATGGTCGATTGTCACGTGTCACATACACGACTTGACTCCCTTTCGTCATTCGGAACAATAGGGTCTATCGAGAGCTCGAGTGATTCCGGTTTCCCTCGTTCTCGTACAATAAACCATTGTCACTGGATTCAACTACTTATGACAGCTTCCATGCAGTCTCGAGTTCCCTTGTTAATTCATCAAGGTAACCATACACGATTTCTCACCGTTTAACCTCTCCTCACATCGACGTGCAAATTAATCCTCTTACGTCAAATCTACAAAGTCTATATTTCTTGCGTATGGACCTTGATTAACAATATTTCAGGGTTATCGCCAATTTCTTCTGTCGAACGACAATTAAGATAGTGGCTCGACGTCGTATGTCATTACTAAATCCTTTCGCCATCGATTTACCGCTTTTTGCAACTTTTTCTCGTCATAAAACTTTGCCGTAAGAATCAGCGATAAAATGTTGCTTCCGAATTGATTGATGGTAGTTTTTTTTCAGGATTAGTGAAGTGGGATCTGACTCGTTATACAATTTGTAATTGGCGACAATGATTTCGTAATCTAGCGTAAGGAACCGGATGAGAAATAACTCAAGCATCTCATCGGAAAACAATATGTGCCATCTATAGATCTATTTCTCCCAATTAGAAATTACATGGTCGGGGCTCGCAGTCGTACGTCACCGATGCGTGTAAATTGGAGAACTCGTATACCTCTGCCACCGAATTGCGCAATTAAGTAGGCAAGGCACATACAAACACTTGGTTGGTAATAAAGTGAATACGTTGATTCACGTATGAATGAAATGTTGACAATCGAGAAGGTATAATTGACGTAAAGTTTGAGTACCAAATTGTTCAGATTGTTGTCTATGTTCTCAATTGTTTATCGTATCCCTCTCGTGTCTGGCACGTGTGCGTTGATAGTAAACCGAGCACAAGCACATCTCGTTATAGTGAAACTTTATACGATCGAGAATTGAAAACTCATAAAATAATTGAATGATAAATTATCTTCGTATTTCCAGAGTACAGGTGGGAAAAAAAATAATCAATCCATCGAAATTCCATTCGGGTTATTGGATTTTTATTCGATCCCTCGAATGTGTGGAGAATTTTTTTTTCGATTTATTCCATGCCCTTTCACGTGATTCAATGACGCACTGTACGGAGCAATGAAGATCGCGTTAATTCGATTGAATTTCCAGTGAACCTGATGGAATTTCGTCCTGCTCGATCGAATTTTATTTTTGGCTACACGAAATTCATTTGATTCTCGGTCGAATATTTTTGAACTGTGCTTTGTTTTTGAATAATTTGATCAACCAATGAGACAGATCGTTGATTAGGTTAAAATCCAATTAAAAATCTACGGAATATTTGAACCAGTACGATGGACTTTGTTCGATTGACTGTAAATCCGATGGAATGCCGAAACGATTCGATTAATGGGGACGTTCCTAATATTTAATGTTTTGTACGGATTGGTTACAGTCTGAATCGCAGTCACAATAGAAATTTCCTGGTACATAGCGAATTACTATCGAAATGTACAAAAATAAAATTGAGGGAAAAAGGCGAAAGCAATTTGTCGTGAGCTTGAAAGGATCCATTGATATCGACTGGTCAGTCGCTCGCTCGCGTATTAAACTTGGCATAATACCGACGGCGACCATAAACGTTTGCCAATATTCCGCTTCTAATGCACACCCTGCACTAAATTGTTCGCACCGCGTACGCCAGGTTGTTCATTCTTCTCTGACGTCTCCCTGTGTTCTTGGCTGCCACGATGGTTCCACCACTTGTACATTCGCCTATAACTACGAGTCTGACACATAGTGTGCAGTGAACCGATCGTAGGAAACAGAAGCAGAAACAGCTTCAACATATCACACGGGTGTTGGGCGTATCTGACCTGATCCAGCTACCGATGCATATGTACAGATATTTCATCGATGCAATGAAGGCATTGGTCGATTTGCATAAGGGTATTTCGTATGAACATTCCTTACTCGCCGAGTCAATCATGACGAGCCCGAGCTGTAGAATAGGCTCAATAAATCAGCTCGATGAATGAAATTTCCCATCACGTTCGAAGGAAGAAAATCTGGGAAAATTATTCAACAACACAATCTTGTTAAATTTTATTTTTGTACGGAAACTGTGCATTTTTATAGGATAAAAAGTTTATCGTATACCATTCCGGAACCTGGAAAACTTTGTACTATCCGTGTGGGAAAAAATCACGTAGAATTCTTCACTTGATTTTAATTTTGATGAAAAAAAAAGTGAAAAACAAAATGACACAAATGTTTGAAAACGATTGTGAAAAATCGGGGTCAGTAGTTGGAAGATTTCCATCAAAATGTAAATGGAATTTAATGCATATGTGAAAGCTTGTGGAATGCATTGGTTAATGAGTCTCACTCTTCTGCTCGCATAATCAAAATCTAATTTGAGTGTGTTCTGGCTTCTCCTCACTTTTCCTCTCGCAGCAGAACACACATACTCCGGCGTCTCTGGAGTTAGTGGTTTGGCACAGAGTTAGCTGTGCTTTATGGGACAAGCCGCAACACGCGAGCAGGTTCAAGCTTCTCAAACGTATGTACACCCCTTTACGTGATCTTTGCCATTACGCACCCTGTCAGAGTCAGGAAAATAGAGCCAGAAAGAGAGAGAGAGAGTGCGTCTGTGTCTACCTGCAGTAATTTGGTGCTGTAATTCAAAAAGACTTGTTCAGTGTGACGGCAAATATTGAACGAAGGGAGTTACGCCTTTTCATTTGTTATTATCTCAAGGTGCATAAAGTGCAACTTTTATGGGTAAGATCCGTACTTTGCAGCGCTCTTTCTCTCTCCCTTTTTATTTTTCGTCTGTCCTCTCTGTATCGTTTTTTTTTATTGTTTTTTTTTACAAGAAACACCGAGGGTTCTGAGAGCACAAGCTCGAAACCACTTCACCTTGGCGACGACGAAGGCGACGACGACGTCGACGTTGACAACGTCGACGATGATGATGCGCTCTCTGTATCGTGATTCAGCCCTCTTGAGCAAGAGTCTAGATATGTTAGTGTTCTGCAGCTTCACCACATCCCCCCCANCCCTCTTTCTCTCTCTCTCTCTCTCTCTCTCTCTCTCTCTCTCCTCTCCTCTTCTCCTTGCACTCTTCCCTCTTCTCTCCAGGAACACTACAATGAGCCCACCACACCCCTCGCGCTATATATTATTATCCGCAGTTGGTGAGGACTTTCACGTATATATAAATATTTAAATACTTATATATGTACATGGAGGTTTGCGTTGTATATGAGTGTGTGTGTACATATATACAGCTTGGATGGATATAGTTCGCATTTGACTATATGTATATGTACGTACACACTCTCTTATGTTCCTCGAGGCGTTTTAAATGAAAAAGCGTCGTGCCCCTGGACGTCGACGGCTTCATCGTCCCAGCGCGTTTGCTGATTTTTTTTTGTTTTCTTGGTGGTGCACCCCCGAGTACCGTGTGATTTTCCTTGTTGTTGTTGCTGTCTTTTGTATTTTTTTAGTTTATTTTTTATTTATTTTTTATTTCTCGCTCCCCTTCTCCCATCTCTTTCTTCGGCATTCTCTTCCTCCTTCTCTCTCTCTCGCTCTCTCTCTATCCATCTCGTAGACATTTCTCACTGCGCCATTATCTTTTTTTTCCTCTACACTCATATATACCGGAGCTTTTATTTCGTGTTTTCCTTCGTCGTATTGTTCTTGTTTGTTTCTTTGCCTCTTTATTTCACCCCAGCTTTTTCACCCATTATTGCTATTCTTTGCACTTTTCTCGTGATACATGCTTTTATTTATATACATAAATATACATAGACGTTTATCTATATGCACAGGTAATAACGAACAAAATGTATTATTGCACACATTATTGTCACGTAGATTTTTTGCGACTCCGCAGCTGCCTCCACCCCATGGCCACCTCGCACTTTCAACTTTTTTCGAAACTTCAAAGCCTCGAGATTATTCACAAAGTCATTCATATATTCGTCGCTAATACCAAGAGCATTTTCATACGAGAATTTGGTAGTGCGACCAAACGTTGAGTTGAATTTATTCAGGAAAATATATTTTCGAAACAACTTGTAGTTCGATGTTGACAATTGAAACGTCATTGGTAATCGTAGTTGCTGCAGAAATTTTAAAAATACTCTTTAGGAGGATAAAAAATTTGAATTAATTCACAAAAATTGTGGAAAGGAAGAAAAAATAACGTGGCTGAGTTGGCATAAAATACTCCGTGTATTCACAAGGTTATATGAATATATGGCCATGTATATTCACAAGTATATGAAAAATTCAGAAGAGCAAGCAACGATGATACAAGAGGAAATGCAATAAGCACAGGCTCGGGCATCTTGCAAAGCATAACCAACCCTTTCATCCCCTGAGACAATATTAATATTCCTCTCTTCATTCTTTACTATTTTCTCTCCCCTCCATCCTCGAATAACATGGATTCTCGTCATTTGTGATATTTATCACACCGAGACCTAAACGTTATACAGGATCAAGGGGAAATTTTTTAATCGACGATGACGATGCTAAAACTAAAAGAAAGTCCGAAACAGAGGGATGGAACAAGTAGCGGTAGTAAAAATGCTCAAAGGAGAGTTTTTGTCAGGAACATTATTTCCTTCCAGCTTTTATAATCTTATTTTTATTATCTGAATCAAGTGGCCCTCAAACTCAACAGCCAAGAGAGAGAGAGAGAGAGAGAGAGAGGAAGAAAAATAAGGAAGGGAAACGCGGCAACAAAAATGCTTTTTTTATTCTCTCCCGTTTCTTTATACTCCGGTAGATTCAAAGAATGGAATGGCAGGAGCGGGAGGGCGAAGAGAAAAACTTAATCGCTCTTTCGTGACTGTTACAACGTTAATCGAAGCATCCTGATTTCGCGCACACCTTGGCCCAAATATTTTCGCCTCCCCATTATTACTTTTATTTTTATTATGATTCCTTTGTAATTATGACACAAAAATAGACATATATAAATATATAAACACATAAATGGATTTGAGTGTACTACTAAGCAAGTAAAACGTTCTCAGGGTTTCCTCATTTTCTGCCTGCTACGTCACCTTCGATCGTTTTGATGAACTGTTCGCAACAACGACGTCGAACATTTTTATTGACACTACTTCACCTTTCGCTCGTTTTCATTGTTTGGTGAACATTGACGTTGAATTTTTATTATACGTTAATTGAATTATGTGAGAAATACACTCCGGTGTAAGTAAATACGCGACGAGCAGTCGAATTAGGGGAAAATGGGTCACCGTGACATTGTTTTCCTTTTTTTTCATCATTATTTTTTTTTGTCAGACTCAAGCAAAAAATTGAGAGGGACTTGGTTGGGTGACCGCCTGTCCGTGCACCACCGACTCGCGCGAATCGATTGCTTCATGGCAAGAAATTTTTCTGACAATCTGACATATGCTCGTACTGACTGGAACATTAAACACGAGGAATAATTGTTTAGAAATATATTCAAATGTATTCGAGTGGACAAGACCTTGTCAAACGTTTTGTCATATTTAGCTCCGGGCTCCCTTTTTATGAATACATTGTCATGGGCTCGAGGCAGAAATCACTCAAAACTTTTTGTCCTCCTGCTCGCGACCGGACCAGTTTATTTGGCAATATTTTTTCCCCCTTTAATTTACGAGAAACACACATGCCAACAAACAGGTTCGCTATTCCTCGGGTTCGCAGATATCGAAGCGCTTTGTCGAGCTCTTGAAAGTGAAAGGAAGCTGAAAAAAAAATATTAGCTCTTTCGGAGAGGAAAAAGGGGGAAGGGGAACTAGAGTGCCAAAGTTTTTTTTAGTATAAAGAGACATCGATGGCGTATATGAAAAAAGTAGCAAAGCGAAATATTGTATGAGCCACGAACCTCGATGAAACACGCCGAGTTTGCAATTCGTTGAATCCCGCTCGCACAAAGTCATATCGATGCACTCATACAAAACTCTCTGCTTTCTCTCTTTCCTCCCTGAGGGTCCCTTTCCTCGCTCTCTCTCTCTCTCTCTCCTTCTATCGTCGACATGACATCGTTCTGTCGTTCAGTTGCCTCGGTCATTCGAAGCAGCATTTTTGAAGGAATAACATAAATTCTGGCTCGAGTAGTTGAATCTCCTGCCTTCGTCTAATAAATGCATACACGTGAATTTTTGAATGTGCACACGAGCGCACGAGTGACTCTCGTAAACGTCTATTCATGCCGATACGTTCAAAGATATTTTTAGGTCATCGGACATATTAGTCATGTCCTCGGCATAACCGCCACGAGTGCGCGGTCCTCGTACGATTTCAGCACTCTCGCTAAAACATCCATATAATCTATTCAAATGGCATCTGGTTGAATGAAATGAATTTGATAAGCAGGCGATGGAGGAGTAGAAAAATAATGAATTCGCAGTGTTGTTTATCATTCAATCAAGCTGATTAAATGGAAATGTGTTTCAATTTTTTTCGAGGATACTTGCGCACTTGTCCAATGAAAATGGAAAATTTCGCGAAGCCTATGAATGGCTAATTGAGCAAATCTAATGATTAGTAATAACCGGAGTGAGCGTGCAGAAACAATATTGAACAAAAAAAAGTCGGTAGCGTATGTGAACGTTTGAGCACGATGCAGCATTCATAATTTTCATTCCATTTCGCTTTGTACTCCATTTTTTTTTTCTTTATTTCTCCTCTCGCAAATAGAAGCTTTGATTGTATGAAATTGCATTTTCGCGAGCGCGATAGCTCGTTACGAGCAATGCAAATTCGAGTGTTTCACGACAGAAAGAATTTGGTGACGATTTTTTTCACGAGACTCGAAACAACGCACGAAACTCAATCGAGCAGCGACTGAGACGTAATGAAAAAAATAAAAATCACAACTGGGTGGCTAATCAAACGATCGGTTTATCGCATGAATGAAACTGGTGCAGCTTTCGAAAAAGCTTTCAATTCGCTACCAGAAATTTGTCTGAGATTCTGTTTTGCTTTTTTTTGGATTTTATCATTTTTTCGAGCGTACGAGAAAATTCCAAGATCTGAACCCATGGAAAATTAAATGTTTCAGGGGTGCGAAAAAATATGAAGAATCTGCGATGAAAAATTTGAAAAAAAAGCGATAACTGGCCGGTTTCCAATGGTTTGTTCTGTAGGGGATCCGAGAAATTCTGTACACCCATAGCTTAGGTATGGCTGCGCAGCATTTCTTGTAGCTTTGCCTCGAGGGAGGTTAGAAAAACAGCAGCAAAGTAAAAAAATGGAAAGTGAGCGGGGGAGATAATGTGATTTCGTAGGCGGAAACGAGCTCGAAGAATTAGTCTCGAAGCTCTTGTCGTCAATCCCACGAGGTTTCGCGTGCAATACCGATCGCGAGGTAGCTGATGAGGGGAATTGCCGAGGAAGAGACGAAGCCGAAGACGAAAAAAGGCAGAGACAAGGAAAACGTACGAAAAAAGGGAGAAATAACAAAGGAAATAAAAAGATATAAAAGGAGGGAAGCAGGACCGAGTGGAAAATCAGAAGATCCTACAGGAGGATCGGGAAAGAGAAGGAGGAAAAAATGGAGAGAGTAACAAGGTGTTCAGGGATTTTTCTAGTATAGAGTCTGTGCTTCGCGCCCGTCGTAAGAATTATGGAAGCGGTTGCTCGTCCGGAAGACAATCCAATTACGTCTGGTCGAGAAGCCATAAACTTGGATCGGACCTGGCTGGCCGTTAGTCGCCATGACTTCCCCCCCCCCCNCCCCCCCCCCCCCCCCTGTCTCGCTCTCCCACTCGTTTTTGCTCGCTCTCCTGCAGCGAGTAATTATAAGCGATCGCGGGGCAGAAAAGGGGGAGGGCAGGTTGCACTGAAAAGAGCCTGGGGGTTGCTCGCGAGCGTGAGATGCTACCGAGTGTCGTCTATACGGCCCCCTGTAGCTGTATTTCTACATATATATATATGGAGAAGGAATGCACATATGTATAGAAATATCAAATGATTCGCGATCCGAAATAGAATCGATATTCGATTCATCCCCTCAAGGGTGATGTAAACGTGAACGATTGTCTCGTTTGCAATGCATCGGGCGACTGGTTCGACGATCCGCCCTACAGTGTGACAGACAGAGGGAAGCGGAAGCAGCGTGTAGGAGGAAGAGAAAGTGATGGTCTCGAACTTTGTATCGGAATGCTGTCCGATATGTACGTATATAGGAAAATAGGGAATAGTTGGCGAGAGAGAAGCTGAGAAATAGAGCGGTGAACCACCAGCCAGGATATCGACACTGTTCGAAAACTCATCAGAGAATTTCAGTTATAATCACACACATATATATCGCGTGAATTACACATTCATGTATACGGCATGTAGATTTTCAAGTTGGCATATCATGACTATGGACAGACGGTTAATCTAATCTGCGCGGCGTGCACATATACCAGCAGCAAATGTGTAATGTATAAATGTACACAAGTTCCGCGTGCTACGGGAAATTGGTTATTTCTTGGTACGCAAGAAATTTCATTTCTCGTTCGTAATACAATCGATCTTGCCGATTTAATCCCTCGCGAATGTTGAAATTTAATTCCTTCTCATAGAGTTGCCGGAGAGAAGATGGAAAAAGGTGGCTGCTCGTGCAGTTTTGGTGCAAAGTCGTAAAACTATGTGCGTTTTGAGGTTACAACTTGAGAGCTTGCCTAGGAAGAGTTTCCTTGTCGCAAATTTATAGTGTCGTTCTCGAGGCTCGTTGGACTCTTGTGTAAGATGCCGTGCACTCGGTTGTAGAGACGCCGCACCGCATAGCGAAGCTCGCCGCGTTCCAATGAAACGCTCGAATTCCAAGAGTACAAATTAAAAGTAGTTATGCTTTTCCTCGCTCCGTACACAGACACGCACCCACACGTGTGTACAGCTTGGCTCGAATTTCCTCCACCATATTATATGCAAACCGTTGTAGCCACGTGCACATACAAATGTATATACGATCGTGGGTACTATACGAGCTGGAAGTCCTCTTCTTGCTATGTTCGCGCCGTTTGCTCTCGCCACATCCTCGCATCCGCGCGTTGTTGCTGTTGTTCTTCTTTTTTTACACACTGTTTTATTTTATTTTTTCACCTCTATCCCCGCGCACACCACGAGTACAAATTAAAAGTAGTTGGACGTCGGAGTCGCGGGCGCGTGTACCAACGACATTTATCCAACGGCATGTATGCACCTGCCGACGAGCTTTTCTCGCTGCTTTTAACATTTTCTCGATGTGCCTCGTTTCTTCCATTGCCGCGTCTCCGACCGTATGCCATGATATTCCACCTGTACCAAATATTACCAACCCACGCATATGTTTTTTCGACTATGTATATCCGCATTTCTCATTGTTTACGCGGATGCGTTTTATTACTGTATCCCACGAATATCTTTAATGAGACAAACAATGCTCACAAATGATTGCGACACGAGGAATTCTGTTATGTAGGAAAGCGGGTGTTTAATCGTTCTCGAATTATTTCATAAACTTTTCTACAAGCGTTTGCACTACACCGTTCATTTTTATTATCCACTAATTTGCATAAAACTAATCATGACCAAGTGTCTGCTAATAACAGTTTCAACGACAGCTGCGTATCGCCCGGAACTTTGTAAATGTGCTGTGAGACTTCTCCATTCAGTTTCTCAAGTTCATGCTTGTTCTTTACTTTTTCCTCTTTTTGTTGTTGTTGCTGCTATCAGTATCGTGACTCGTGCGATTGTACAGAATCAAAACGTATGGATTAAGCCACTTTATTCCAAAACTGTCTGATGCATCAATTTTTCATGATAATGAACTTGAAGCATGTGCGAAGAAGATCCGCAGTGTGGACGTACAAAGTCCTGCTCTGATCCTTTTGGACTCGACAACGCGGTACTTTTTACATCGATCCTTAGAACTTGCTCTTCGCGCAGAGATCGAGACTTCAGAGTGTACCGGACGACGAACTAGGAAAGTCAAAGTAGATGGTACACAAAAAACGATTAATTTGTATCCAACATTTCTACCGAAACTTTATCTTTGCGACAATCAGTTGCGAATTAGCAATCCGTGAGGAAAAATAAAGAGGAAAGGCTCCATCGTTGGGTCTTGGAACGAAAAAAAATTAATTCTCTATCCAACTTTTCTTATAAGTGGATAGAAAATTTTCCAGATGAAAGTGAGAAAAAAAATAGTTGGAATTTTTTTTTTGTCATTCTTTTTGCAATTACAATAATAGAAAAAGTTCTTACACAGCCGGTTTCATACTTGAAAGTGTACATGTAGACGCCTGGTAATCAGGGGAAAGCTTGGTACTCGTCGAGATAAAGTAAAAACTAAGGTGACGTAAATATGGAAGGGAAAAAGTATGTATATGTTTAGGGAGCTACTTTTACGATGGACTTTTTGGTTCAGACGCGCGCCTGAAAGAAACGTGAGGTGTTATAATGTGGAATTTAAGTCCTGTCCTTTCTGAGAGTAGAGGGGAAAGTGGGGGGGGGGAGGAGGAGGNTGAGGGGGGGGGGAGGAGGAAGGGTGAGAGAGCTTGGAGTACTTTGCCCCCTCTGTATATACTTTAACGCGGAATAAAGTAAAATAAAGAGAGTTAAGAACTAGAGATAAAAAAGAAGTGTGTAGGAAGAAAAAGGGATAAAAAGAGGAAAAAAATGGAGTATATATTCTCGAGGAAAGTCGAGTTTTCAACGAATCGTGCTGGACTCATTTTCGTTCTCTCACCGGAACTTTGCCTTCATCTCCAGTCGCCCTATATAAATACGTAGAAAAATTCTTAAACTCTGTTTTTCGTAAGGTCTGTTAGCAGCGCGAAATGCTTCGAGGCCCGAAAACTACCCGCGGGCTAAAATGATTCGCCCTTTAATGAACTGCTTTTGGGGGTGGCGAACGATGCCCACATTTTTTCGACCACTTGCTCGACTTTCGTTTTCTTTTTAAATGACGGTTCAACCCAGCAGAAAGAAAATACACGCTGAATAAGTTTTAACAGAACACAATAATTGGCGGGGTCTTAAAAAAAAGAAAGAAAAACTTTAGCAACATATTTCGGGTTGAAATGATCGCTTTCCTGAAAATCTTTATAGACTCGAATGGCATTGGACGAAACGTCTCGAAATTCGCTTCTTCTTTTCCTCTCTCGAGCCTTATCTCCCTTCGTTTTTTTTCTGGCAACTTGCTTCCGTGTATTACTCGAAAATAGTATCGATCTAGTTGCGGTGGGGTTCTCTGCTGGAAGCGAGAAACTTGTTAACGTGTCACACAGTGTCGAGAGCCCTAGCCGAGACCACTACCACGAGAATTCGACGAGATACAGTCGGGTGCACTGACGCGAAGCAGCAGCAGCAGCAGCAGCAGCAGCAGCAACGGCGTCTCTCGGCAACGCAGCGGCATTGCTGGATGCTGGGTGCGCTTCTACGATGCTGCTGAAACTCCCGGTGGGCTTCAAGGGTGTTCTGTTGCTACTGTTATATATAAACACGTAGTATATACCGTACCGTTTCAAACTATATCCATATGTACATACGTACGTTGGTGTGAGGGTGTATCTGTCTGAACATATATAGCACGTAAGGGGAGGAACGATGAGACTTGGCACGTCGAAGTGGAACAACGACGAATTATACGAACTCTCCATGTACAACGTCGATCGACTAAAAGTTTTCCAGCACGAGTGCACTTCTCTCCCAGGGCAAGGATATTCACGGAGCAAGAGAGAAAGAGATTATAGAGCGTCGTTGAGAAACCGAACTATCTCTGTGGTAAACTGACTCTGGACCAACATATATTTTTATAAATATAAAAGGAGCCTTTGGGGCAAAATGGGACACTGTGCAAAAACGAGAAATCTCTCGTTGAGAAATGGAAGATATTTTTTGTAAATGTTGAAAAAAACAATTATATATTTCGTACGTATTCAAGTGACATGATTTAAAGAAAAGCAACGTGAGATTATGCGAGAGCCTGAGCTCAGGTTTCTCAGGTGTTCCATTTTTCCACACTGTCCCATTATCCCCCGATGCCAGCCATAACGAAATATATCGAATGGGGAGAGGGGTATGTTGCCGAAGGGTGTGCGCGGTTCTTCCTCTTGCTTTTTTTCCCTGGAGTAACGGAGGACGGTAACCGGAAACCCGGTGTCGTCTCGAGAGAGAAGGAAGAGGGAGAGGGAGCGAAAGCCAGACCACAACCATAAACGAGGAAGCTGGAAAACTCTTTGTTAGGGTGCAGTGAGCCACCACCGATCGAGTTATCCGAGAGTCTTCTTCGATTTTTCATTCCATTTTATTTCAACCTTTTTTTTTATACTCCTTTCCCGCTTTTTTATTTCTCCTTCTATTTTTATATCCTTTACTTTTTCGTATTTTCTTTTCCACTCTCTTACTCCCGTTTGCACGTTCCCTAAGCTCCGAGATGGGGTGAATCCTCCTTGTGAGAAAAGAATGAAAGAGCAGGAGGTGCTCGATTGAAAGTGAGAAGGAGAAGAATGTTGCGAGGACAAAACGCGGATGGTTTTTCTCTTCAATTTACTCTGTAAGATATGACAATGTTGTCCAATACAATTCTCAGTGCGCTATAAATCTTCGCACAATATTTTACGCTCCCGACATCATTTTTTCTGTTTCTCAATGTTTCACTGTACACTCGAATGAAGTTTTTTTTTCTTCTTTTCTCGTTAATTCAAATATAAATGATTGCGTACAAAAATTCAACGAACATAAAGAACTTTCGCTTTGTAAATCGGGTTATGGAAAAAAAAACACACATACCATTATAAATATTTTGTATACTTAATATAACGCGTTTAGTTGAAATGTTGAATGAGCTGGAATCGGTGTGTGTTCCAATGGGCCCCCGAAGCACTCGATTATAGCGAACACACTAAAACCCATTTTACTTGCTCGTTACGTAGTATCGTGATTTTATCGCCAGGTAACAAAATATACAACTTGAGCTTGCGGGCTGTTGTATATGGATCATGATGTTCATAAAGGTAGCAAAGTATACTTTGTAGTTGCTCAGTATTGTATACACAGGATTATATTAACATTAATGCACATAATTCAATGCCGGAGTATACACTACCATCATTTGTAGAATTTATTTTGAGCTTCGTCCCATTTTACAGAGTGTTTCGAAAATTGCATCATAAAATGACGTCATTAACAAAATTCACGAAATTCTGAATTGACAACACGCTGCGTAGTGATCATTCTCTGCGATTTACCGTTGATGAGATATCAATTTATTAGAGAGAGACACACACTCCGGAGCATCCTCGAGGCTTTTCTCATCAGTCCTTTTTTATTACGAGATTTTGCCACTATTCCCTGTTTTTTNTTTTTTTTTTTTTTCAAACTCGTTGTTAAATTTTTGACGATACGAGCGTTGGATTTGAGATCCTTCGTGTGTATGCGTTTCGATGTGAACATCGTATATTCATCGACGAAGGAACGCTCGTTGTATCCGGACATAAAGCGATGCAACATGCGCGATAATGGACTCCGTACTGTGTGCGTCCTCACGTATAGAATAATATTTCGCGTGCTGGTGTGTTCAGCTTCTATTTTCGTGGTTCAAAACCATACAAATTACAACGACAAGATCGTACCTTCGATAATACGGCTCGTTGTGGATTACAATCCGGAATAATAAACGAACGAGCATCAGACCCTTTTTGGTTTGTTTTTCGATGTGGATCTGAGCGTCAGTTTTTTTGGAAAATTCTCTGAAAATTTTTTGAACGAGCCAGAATATTATTAATCCGAAGTCGCGTTGATTTCAGTTCCGAGAACGTTGCGTGAATTATTTTTTGCACAATGCATTCATCATTTAAATCCAGCGAACCGAAAAAAAAATGTTGAATGAGGATATTAACGGGGAAATGGAAATTCGAATAAGCTTGAAAAAAAAACTCTGATATTGAATGTGAACATTTCAATTTTTCTTCGAAATAACAAAGTCTCGTATATGATAAAGCATTGCCATTACGAGAGAAGCTCAGTCAAACTTGCCGGCAGTCACTATCGATCACGAGTTATCGGATCTTCTCGAGGAAAGTCTCATTACGGCGACAATTTTTTTCTGCGCTTTATTTTCTCTCTCCCTCTCTCTCTTTCTCTCTTTCTCACCACCCAAGAGTTATAATTTAATGAGGAAAAAAGAGGATATTTCCTCCTCGATAGACTGCACAGGCAAATTTGATTTTGTGATATCGATCAGTTGGTAAATGTTTTGAGATTTTCTCTCAACATCAATGTGCAATAATTAAAAAACAAGAAATCTCATCCGAGCATTCGGAATAGAAATTTGAATCCAAAAATTTGGAGATTGGTTGAGATTCATGAAAAAATGAATAAACCGAGTCGTCTTGATTAGCCCGTAACACACAGAACCTCTACACGATGATGACGAACTAGCTCCGGCAGTCGCAGTTGATTTGTAAAGAAGATTACGTTTGTTGAGCAAGAAAACGAGCTCTATCCACATATACAAATATACATACACACACATAAATGTATGTTATGTGGATGGATTTAAATACGCTATATATAGGAATAGAATGAGAAGGTTGATTAGTTTGCAAATCCATGTACTTCCGGTTGACGAGCTCGAGGCATACACAGCATTACATTATATAGAAGAGAGAAGATACGCTTCCACGGTATCAAACTTCATAACGAATGACTCGCTACTCCAATCACGTTGAAGAAGAAAATGTACAATGTGTCTATATATTTTATAATAATAATCATTTAATAAATATTTATTCTCGTGGCTCTTCATTCTTGCACTGGGTGGACATTGAAGCCTTTAATACGCAGTAGGAGCATGTCGTTATTCGATCGCGATCTTTGCTGCTGTTTTTCTCATGTCATAATAAATAATATTTCCAACCATCTGATTAAAGCTCGGGGAAGAAAAATGTTTGGGTGAATAAAAAGCAGCTTAGAAGAAAATAAAGTAAATAATTGGTAACGACTTCTAGAAAAGGGAAGAGATGGCAAATAATGTTTCTGATGCTCTGAACGTTTTTTTTTGTCCGACCCACATTTTCCACGACACACTGAGTGAAGAAAATGCAAATCTCGAACGGGAGGGATTAAAAAAGTGCATTAATTGCTGGAAGCTCTTCCGTGGAGGATTAAAATGAGAAAAATCTCACTTTAGGGGAAAAAAGGTTCGAGATATTTTGTCAAGTTCTTTCGAACTAAGGGAGATGGACCTAAACGTTTTTTTTTTCTTTTGTCAAAAAAGTTTTGTTTCATTTTTCTCTGTTTTCATAATTCTCAATCGTTCTCTCGCATACAGCACCCTGTTCGATTTCCAGACCGACTGCGGTTGCGAATGGGACATCGTATGAAAGGATGTTTGAGAAACTCAATCGCACACACTTCTTTATTGTTACTCAACGAGCCAGACATCTGTGTACATTATCGAGTTTATTCGCGATCGCTCGAGTCACGATTTCAAACAGTGACTCACTCTGTACGGCATATAATCACAACTGTATTCCTCGGAAGCCTCTTTCGAGCTCCACCGCATTCAGGCAGCAATCACTGTAATGAAAAGTAATTAGCTCGTCTCTTTCGATCGTAAGATGACATTGCATCATTTTATATTTCTTTTTTTTTTTTACTCATTCTCGTATAACCAACGATCCCGCAAACCGAAACTTTGTACAATGAGTTTCAGAATCGATGGTTATTTCGCGTTCATTGTCGTTTCTATCGATTCATCACCGTAAAGGAATGATCTAATTATTTTAATTGGAATGAAATAATTGGTAGAAAACTGACTTTTGCATATATCCGATAAAATTCCTCGAACCCTTGACCCAATTAAAATGCACGAGCTATTCGAGTTTTCAAGAATGAAGTTCAATAGAAAAAGTTGTATAATTTGGAAACGGTAAAAAAACATTTGCGTTTGTTTGAGAATTCTTCGATCCAGGACGATTCGAATGTTTTGTAAAATCCTGTACATTGTTGGAATAAAATATTTATCTACGGGATTTCATTTGCTGTTTTAATTTCTTTAACTGCAGACATTTTTGAGGAAGAGGCAAGGGGCGAAAAGATGTACAGGAGGGATATCGAGCAAGGGAGTGGAAGAAGAATAAGAGGAAGAAGAAGAAGAAGGAATTAAAAGGCTTTGAGGGAATAGAGAAGAGATGGAAGATAGGTTCTGGACGGGCGTTTAGCATGGAAATTAGGGCTGATTAGGAACGTTGAGAAAGCTTCGAGGGGAGAAACTCGAGCAGTGTAATAGTGCAGATACCAACTACCATCAAGCATAAAACGTGTACGCATCTATATATGCATATTTTTTCTATATTCCCTGTAAAATGAAGGAAGGAATGTAATATTAAAAATAAGAAACAAATTGAGAAAGTAAAAAAACAAAACATTGACGAGATTTTTGCAACAAACATTTTATATACTCTTCGTTCTTGTGATCCCATTTATTTTTCTGCTTACGAGCGAACAAATGTATCAGTGATTTTTATGCAAATCGTGGAGCCGCTTCGACAAATATTTTCTCGATCAAATAAGAAGAATTTGCGACATAGATTCTGGGCGAACTGATATCGCCATAGGAACGGAACCATGATAGAACTGAAACGAAATCCCAAGAACGTACTCGTAATGGAAGTAATAGAGTTGCATGGTGCAATATGCAGAAAGTTCTTCCACGGGCAAACCAATACGACTCTATACTGTATAAATGTATATACCTGGGTGCGCAATAAGTCGTCACGTACCGAGAACCTCTCGCTCTCTCTCTCTCTCTCTCTCTCTCGCTCGCCTCGCTCTGTCTTCCTCTTTTTATTTCGCTTCTCCGCATGCGTCGAGGTATTTCACGGACAAGTACTGCCAAGTTATTACGCCTTTGACATCAAGTACATGCTAGCCTGGATCGTAAGCTACGACGCTACCCTATGTAACCACCCTCTTCAAGCCCTCTTTTCCTCTCCTCCTGGTTCCTCTTCTCGCCTTTTCCCACGGGTATGCACCGTACTGTGCTACGAGAGTGTATTTCGCGTGCAAAGTTTCATAATCCTATATATATTTGAGAAAAGGGCTCGTCGATGTTCCAGAGACGTACACAGTGTCCCAGAATTATTGCGGAAGTATTTTCTCAATGTGAAAATCACGAGATTCTATTACGATATGGCCTTGCGACGAGATATCGAGAATGATTGTGACGGCCAATAAGCTATCGCGCTGTCGTGGACAAAAACGGACGTTCCCTAATGATCAGAATCTTGTGCATTATTTTTTTTTTCTACTCCATCGATATGTCGGAAATAGTGACAAGCGGAAAGGAATCGCTCGATATTTTTGTTGCGAAATGAATCGTGTCGGAATTGTCGGAAAAATTTGGACGTGGTTTTCGTCACGGCCTGTATATCGGAGACAGCGGTGTATAGCAACAGTCGAGGCTGCATCAGCGTGTACACAAGAACGTGTACGATTTCATTCGTTCCTCGCGACATACTCATGGGAAAAAGCCGTCATCCTTCCCCCCCTCCCACCTCCGCCCTCTTTCCTCCCTTCCAGTTTATGCTCTCGCGCTTTTGCCCCACGAGCTTTTCACAACCCGATCGACGCACTCTGACGAGTTTTACGAGAAACCGAGAGGCAAAACTGCGATAAAATGAGGAGTCAGCAAGCAAGGGAGCAGAAATTGTATGTGTGATGAAAAAAAAAAAAATGAAGGAAAAAATAGAGAAACGCAGGAGGGAGGAAGACGAAAGAGATTCCAGGGATAATGTAATGCTCAGAACTTTTGTGTTATGAAAGCTTTCTGTAGTAGGAAAACAAGAATACGTCTACTCTTCTCTTCAAGGCCAATCTTATCGCGCGTTCTACTTCTTCCAGTAACTTCTTACGAAGAATTGAACACGAAGAAAATTCTGGAATGAATAGAATTTTCACTTTAATCATTTATTAATCGAAACTTTTTCCTGCATGCTTGGAGAATATTTAATCAAGAGTATCCAACGCCGTTCAGCGTCGAACGATTTTTTCCCAACTCCGGAAATGTTGCTTCTTTATGAAAAAATGTTAATAACACTTTCGTATTTGTTTTTAATTATTCAAACAAACAGCAAAAAGACACATTCTCAAAGACAAACCGAGGTCGGGTCCTTTCTATACAGAACCAGGAAAACGACGCACAAAGCTTTCCAGACAATGGCTTTTACGAATGTTCGAATTTTGCGGACAAGGAAATTAGTAACGCTACCTTAATCTATTCGTCATTCCATTCTAATGAAATGTCCTTTCGCTCAAATTCTCAACGTTTCTCAAACGCGATTGTTTCGAAGCAGGCATTGTCACAAACAGCTGGACCACGCACAATGAGGACGAAGATTTAACAGCAACTCAAATATAACCGCGACTACGTTCAACTGTAATTTAAAAATGACAATTTAATTACGTTTTAACGGTTTGACATCTTTGTCAACTTGAGTTTCGCTGCGAAACAATGGAAATTCCATAAAAGCTTCAGTGCTGCGAGATCAACTTGCTGGAAAATGTCAAAGTATTCCATTGTGAATCTTTTTTATTACTTGGCGCAGTTTTCCAAGAAATAAACAAAAAAATAACGAATAATTTACAACAAAGACAAAAAAATTCGATGAGCGTCATCGTGGTGAGAAAAAATGAATTTTTCGGTCCTGCATCTGATCTGGAGAATCAGCAAACGTCCTTAGAGTTCTACTCACGTAATAATAAGGGATTGGTGAGCGAGATTTCAAGGTCGAAAGCGGTCTACGGCTTTGGAAGTGAAAAATTCTCCGAGAGTAAAAAGTCTAAAAAAACGACGGGCTCCGTCATCGCGAGCTCATAAAAAAACATAGGCGATTCGAAGCTGGGATTTCGGTAGTCGGACAATTTCTTTTTTTATCTCGCAAAGCACCGTATTCTTTCTTTCATGGCTCCATTCTCAAATGAAGCAACGGGCAAATGTCTCGCATGTACTTTGCAATATTTTTTCAAGGATTTACAAGGATAGACATAAATTGCGGAAAATTTTGCTGGGACATTTTCACCAGGGGCTGTATGATGGGGAGGCGATGCATATGTGTGTATATACACACACGTCGAGATTTTGATGGGATTACGAATGAGCGAACGCGAGACGCGAAGAGTAGAGAGTATCCGGGCCGAGGCATCAGGGAGGGAAGTTTTGGGGCGAGAGGAGGGTTGAGGATTTTCCGAGAATGTCGGCAACGATAACAACAACGCGAAGCATGGATCCAAGGTCAGCATTAATCCTGGAGAACGTACGTGACGTGTCCTCCTTTTCACAAATACATATGACATTCGTATATAAATGTCATCCGTGTATTTCCAACAAATATGACGTCGTGAAACAGCAACGTACGGGGTGTTGGATTCAAAATATTCCCAACTCGCTGTAGATTACGAAAATAGGAATAAAAAGGAGAATTTCGAGTGCAAAAATAAGCTCGTGAACGCGACATTTGAATTCGGTCATAGGGGTATCTGCTTGTTTTTACTGTCAATCGACGAAAAGAGAATGGCATTTGGATGACCTTGGCACGAAGAACCAAGGCCAGAGGGAGACTCTGCTACTTTGCTACTGCTCATCCTCTCGTAAAAAGCAACTTTTATTATTCGAAGCATTCTTTTTTATGACGCGCGTACTTTCGAAGATAACTGCTCGTAATGTTTGAAATGCTACACCCTGTACACAAATATACACGTAGATAAATTCACAAGGAGAACTGGTGAGAAGAGAGAACGAGCGAGAGAGAGAGAGAGAGAGAGAGAGAGAGAGGGAGAGGTTTGTTGTACGAGTACGTAGTAATATCTGTATATGGCCTCGATTCCGTATCCCTTTGCAAATCCCCACGAAATTAATAATGCGAGCACATCCGGTGACGGGGACGTTTCTGCTCTGCTACGTTCTGGTCTTGGATTCTATACACCGGTTCGTCGTGGCTCCTGGTGGCAGAGGGGAATTGGAGGAGGCTGCTGGCGCGTTACCACAGACAGTTCTGTACGTTACACGTGCCGCCCGATGTTCCTATCCCTAGTTCTAGCGATTTCTGGTCGCGGTGGTGATGCTGCATCGACGAAACTCCACGCAACATCCGGCCACACTCCGAACACGATCATATTCGCTGTATGCCTCTCATCCGTCCCCGCCTCGCCCCGCTCGTTCACCCCTCGATTCATCCCTGCGGCGCCATCCCTTGCGCAACTCGGATTTTGTCCTTTTATACACGAATATCGTTCATTCGTAAGAATTCGTCATGTTTTTCGAAATATAAGAACTGAGACGTTTTTTGGCCTTTTTCGATTCACACGCTGCGGTAATTCGAAATAAACGACGAAGCAGTCACACAGTCTTTGCAAAAAAACATGCAAATGACAGCTCGTCGTAAAAAGTAAAAAAAAAAAAAGCCTCCAAAGGTCTTTCTATACAAAATCTTGAATGACCTTGTTGCTAGCCTTGCGAACAATGGTGCACGGACAGGTTTACTCCGTAATATCCATATAGATACGTGATTCACATGTATGGCGCGATTGCGAATAGCGAAACTGACAGAACCGAACATTATAATCTCCGTCATAGTTCCCAATTCCGTGGCGCTGCTCCTCGCATCGTGAGAGATTGCGGTTTGCTCATTTGCAGGAATATTAGAGGGTCGCGAAGGTACAAGGCTGCGGGCGGAGAGGGTAGCAGCATAGGAGCAGGAAACTAATGTCATGCGTCTGGGGAGCAAGATTTCTATGCGAGCAGGTTGGAAAATGTCAAGGAGCTGATGAGGGACAATTTTTTTATTGACCGAAACAACAAACAAAATTAATCGCAGGATCAACTTTTTTTTTGTGTTCCTACGTTCGTGCAGACACTTTCGATGGGGTTTTTGTGAGATACGTGTGCGGCCCTGTTGACTGCCGGGTGGATTGTGATGGCAACACATTCTCGACTCCCCGAAACTTTATCCGGGTTAATCGGACTTTAATGGAACGTGAGATTCCATACATCAACATATACACGCGTGGCCTATACGTATGTTTATATATATAGACATATAAAAGGAGGAGATAATGAGGGTTGAATCCCCATACATGGGATGCATAAAACGTAGTGTGGAAGTTACACGGCCGTCACGTTCTCGTCATTTCACCATCGCACTAAAGAGATGAACAAAGTTTTCATAGTTAATCATCATTTTCCGTCAGATATTCGTGCTATGTATAATTTTTCATTGGGTAAAGCGCGTAAATGGGAGAAAATATATACTTTGTCGTAATCGTTCCATATTTATTCGTAGATACGAAGCCATTCTCATTGCCCTACTCTCAAAATTCACATTCTATTAAATTTGCCCATAAAAATCAATGGTTTTACCCTAATTATCAAACGGATCGATAATTTTATGGGATCCCCATGAAACTTGGCTCGGAGCAATTGAGTGCTTATTCCAATAATTACTCCACGCCAGTTTTAAGAGAATGAGTAATTCGCTCATACATTTTCTTTCGGTGCTTTCAAATTTTATTTTTCCAGCGAAAAACTTTAATTAATTAACTAACGCATCGATAATGGAATGGAATTCCCATTAATTTTCAATGCTTGGGGCAATTATTAATAATTACATTGATGTTAATGTTTCTTCGAAAAAAAAACTTCCTTTCCGCTGCGTTTACTTCTCAAACATTTTCCCATTTAAAAAATACATATTTGCGATACAATTTCATGTTCAATTGGAGAAAACGAACGTGTATTTCATGTCATTTAATTCATTACCTTTTTCAACATTGCAATATTGATATTTATTGAAAATATTAATATAATGAATGTTTTAAGAAGTTTTTTTTTTAGGACGAATGAATATTATGAATGTCAATAAATTCATGTATTTGGATGATTCTGAGTTAAATAAGGCAGATTTTATGAATCAGGAGTGAATAGACGAGTTATTCAATCGTTGAATGGCATCGATGAATAGTTCGGAGCTCTTTGATCGATCAATTGTAGTGGCAAAGAGTGCGGGAGGGAATTATACATGTGAAAATGAAATATTAATTCGATTATAAACTGCGGGCTGTTCGAGCCGGTTGTTCGAGCATTGTTTCGCAATAACCTCGTGTCAGGTGCGATACTGTCCCGTTAATTTTCATTTTCCTCCTCGTGAACGATTATACCATTATTTCATTGGTTCTGTGATATTACACATATGCGTATGGGCTATTTATCATGTAATTTACACTCCATTTAAATTGTTTGATCCACCGCAAAATTTCTAATTACCAGAACGATTGAAATAATTTTTTCCGATTCCATGGAAGCTGCAACCATGTTGGAATTTTCGTTTTCGTTTCTCAACAAAACGGATTCTCTCGCAACACGAATCCATATCGAGCAAATATCGACAGACGTCAAAATTATAAATAGAATTCGCCGAGCAAGAAATCAAAATTTGTCCCTTCAATTCCCCTGAAAAAAATCAACCAACGACGACCATGTTCGTGCGTAAAGCCGTAAAATCCCATGCACACGCTGCAATAACACCCGGACATCTATTGTGATGGGGAAGCGAAATCGAGATGTCACGGGTTTCCGGTTGAAAAGCTCATTTTTAGAAATGTCCAAAGCGATGGAAGCCCGTCATCCACGTCAAAATACCCTTATGCATTGCCATACCTCACTAGCACACAATGTTTTCGTCTATATATCGATAATTCGAACTCATGATGTGGGAAATTGTTGGATTTATTATTAATTATTATCTCAGCTGCCAATATCAATGTGCCCAGGAGGAGGAGGAGGAGAAACGATTCGGAGAGTGAATGAGGACTATGGGGGGTTCGTGAGGAATGGGAAGTGGGAATTATCCACTTGTTGATGTACGTGTGCCATTATTATAGCAGTGATTAACCGTACTCTTGGCTATCGGGGGATGTTTGCCACCCTCTCTGTAACATCAATATCTATACATGCATAACTTCGCGTATGAGCCATTTCGAGTTGAATAATCGATCCAGGGCAATGATCATTTTCAGAAAGTTCATTTTTTCAATATTGTTCGATATTTGTTAAAAATCATGCTCCAGTAGTTTTGCATTTTTCGATAAAGACAGTTGTTCAATCGACAACCAATTAAAAAATTTAAAAATCTGTTCCCAAGAATAACGAATATGAAAAATTGGAAAGTGCAACAACACGGATCGACTAATTATGTTCAGAAAAAACGTACGTTAAAATTTACACCGATTGGAATTTGTTTGGCTATTCCAACGAAAGTTTAACGTGAAATGTCTTATATACACGTTTACAAATACATATACATGACGTATCGAAATATTGGTATATACTATTGACTACGAGACACGTATAGGTATATGGAGGAACTGTGTGCAACCGCTCACCTCACTGGAGATGTCGATGCAGTGACCTAATTACTCTAATTGCCTTCGACGTCCAGGAGCGAATATTCGCGCTCGCGAGCGCGGGAGAGCGAGACCGCCAATCAGCGAGTGGTATAATTAGATAGCGCGGTCTCCGTGGCTCGTCGCACTCTAACTTACTCCCCCATGCCTCCCTCTCTCGCGCTCTCTCTTTCTCTCTGCCCCTTTCACTCTCCCTTACAGGAAAACGTGAAAAGCCCGCACTCTTTGGCAAAGAAGGGCGAACTGTTTAATCTCACTGAGTACAATGGAATAAATAGGTTTTTCACTCAATTTCTGTTGGTACGATGTGTGTGTGTATGTGTCTATTTATGTGGACCTTCAGGACGAAGCATAATGGCCCTTTGTGCTCCTCCACCGTTGGAGATCCACTTTGTTTCATTTCCCTTTCTCTCTCAATTCTCCCGTTCCTTTCTCGCGAACTTTTCACTTCGATACATTTTAAATGACAGGTAAACTGTTCGAGTAGTGAGGATGGAATTAGCAATGAATTCGATAACGAAACTTTGTTCTTTTGGTGGAAAAAATGAATGGAAGACAACGAGGTCTTAAGAATACGAAGAATGGTTGAATTCCATGTCCTCCAAAATGAAAAGATCGCTCGAGTTATTTCCGCATCGTGTATGATGAAATATTTAGACGGGTTGGTACAATTATAGTTTATAATTTAAACAAGATTCGTTAGAGCTTAATTTTTGTTAATTGAGAGATTTTTTCCCTCTGCAAACATCGCATTTTGCTTTTGGAAAATTATTTCCCCGTTTCGCGTACAGTCGTAAACTTTCTGCCGCTATTCACACCGGGATTGGCGTACGAGAGGGCCGCAGGGACGAGGAGAGGAGAGAATGAAATGTAATCGAATTTGGTTGACGTCATTGTCGTACCGATTAGTCCGAGCGGTTAATGGATGGTTGCGGAAAGGGAAAACGATGAAGAATCTTAGGAAAAACGTATACTAAATATACATACGATAAATGTGTAGGTGTATATAAGAAAATCGCCCCATAAAGCAACAAGGTAAATTTAATATTCGATCCGTTATCTAACTAGCCAAGTTTGTCATCGCTCAGCGGGCGCGGGTAAGGTTTTCAATTTAATTAAGGATATAGGACTGCTGTGAGTATAGCGGAGGAAAGCGGGAGAGGAGACTGCGAGCGAGGGGCAGACTTGTCCCGTACATAAACTCTGGATTGTAGCCCCAGCTGCGTTGTACCTACATATTTTGCTCGAGCAATGAGCAAACTCTGATAAAGAGTGTGGTGAAA
This sequence comes from Hyposoter didymator, assembly GCA_037952995.1. Lineage (NCBI taxonomy): Eukaryota > Metazoa > Arthropoda > Insecta > Hymenoptera > Ichneumonidae > Hyposoter > Hyposoter didymator. Next base: position 8,716,910 of record JBAJMU010000007.1, read on the forward strand.
GAGGAAGAAAGAAAAAATAAGAAGGAAGCACGAGATGGAGAGAGAGAGAGAGAGGGAGTCGAAAAGAGGAAGAAACCAGAGGAGAGCTTGGGCGAAAGGAAAAAGCTGAGATGGGTGAAATTTTATCGTGCCTTTTCTCTCGCGAGCTTTTGCAAGAGAAAGAGCAGCTCGTCGTGGTCGCGTCACTGCGGTCAACGACACTTCGTCTCGTTTCAACCTCTGTACAATCTGCGTTGTTTTATATTTTATTACTTTTTCTCTCATTCTTTGTGGGTCGGTGTGTGTGTGTTTTCCTTTTCTTTTTATTTTTCCTTTACTCTTCCTACGCTGCTACAACTCGCTGTCTTTCTTCACCTTGTCTCCGAGGCTTCCAGCACCTTTCCATCATACACTATACATGTATATGTATCAACAGTTGCAAAGAGGGAAAACGAGTTACACAAAGTTTACAAAAGTTAAATACTCCTTTGGAGAGACAATCCCTCCGCAACGTGAAGACCTAGCCTCGTGCAAAGGTTTAGAAGAAATTCATCCCTTTAAGTACACTCTTCTTGCCCACTCTCCGTTCTTTCACTTTTTCCTTTTTACTCTTTTTCTCGCTTTCTTTCTTTACCCTCTCGCAAACCGTAATTGCATACATATGCACGTATTTACGCGTATTTAATACGCGACTGGCAAACGTTCTCGTACTTTTAAAGCTTCCGCGTTATTCGTGCTGAAAAGAGAAACAAAAAGCATGAGCTTTGAATGAGGCAAAATAAAATCCACTGGTCGCTCCTCATTTCACATTTAAAAGAGTTATTTCCGTCATTCAAATTACCGCGTACATTGAACCAATATACAATTTAACGAAATCAAGAGATTTGTTCGGATTGGTCGCGAGCGACGACTGCATTCACGAAAATTGAAGAAATTATCTTCCACGTTTAAATGGCGATGCGAAATTATGTTTAATGGGAAGATTCCAATTTTAAAGATAAGAAGAAAAACGGGGGGGTCGGAGAAATATTGAAAATATAGAGAAAGTTTGGAAAAGGAGAAGGAAAGAGAAACTTGGAGAGATAGCATATAATAAAGTTCTGAGGAAACTCGCTAGTAGGTTGAGCTTCGGGAGGAATGGTGCTGCACCTCGGCATTAAAGCCTTGTGCTCCTTACGCAATCGTTCTCTTGAATGCCCTCGAATCTGCTGTAATGGCCCGTTTGTGATAGGGACAAATTGATTTCAATTGCCGCCTACGTGCATGCAACCAACGAGAATTGACGAGGAACCTTGCAAATTGGATAATCGCCAGCGCAAGAGAGTGCAGAACCACCATCGCCCTCTCTTTCTCTTTACCCCTTTCCCTCCTCTATCTTTCTGTCTCTCTCACTCTTTTGCGTCTGTCTATTTATTTCCGTCTTACTCTGGAGCAAAGTCTGTGCTCGAGGCAGTGTGTTACACAGCCAGGAAAGCCCACACCCCAGTCAGTAGTAACAGCCAAGCATAGCCAGACACAACCTCCAAGACAAGATACTAGCATGAGCGAGAAAGAGGGAGGGAGAGGGAGAGAGAGAGAAGGAGATTGCACAACGAGATAGGGCTTTTGAGACGCTCAAAAGGAAAGAGAGATTCTGGGGATTCCCCTCTCTCGTTCCCATTTCCAACTCTAGACCTCCAGTTGCCAATGAAAATTGAATTATTTCAACGACGTACAAACCTATACGTTACCATTTTGTGACTACGTATATTCTCTTTTACCCAACTTTGTACCAGCAGTATCCGGAGAGAACGAGCAAGAGAAAAGGGAAACGAGTTATGGACCGAAATATAACGCTTATTTCTCATTTGTTCACTCAACCATAAAAACAAATGCATCGTTCGAAATGTTTATTCAGAGATTCGGCCACCCAATGATTACCCTCAGAATTTTATAAATTTCTCTTTAACCCAAAGTTATTGAATACTTTTTCGAAATGTACGAAAAATGAACTGGAAAAGATTGGATTAGAAAAAAAAATGAGAATTTCTCGTCATATTTCCTGCTCTTTTTTTCGCAGCATCTCTCAACTTTGCTGGCTTTCATCTTCCTTCGTTTCATCACTTTTGTTTTTATTTTCATCCTTTCTCTCACCCCCACATTTTTTCACTTTCTCATTTTTAGTCGAGGCTAAAACGCAGGAGCCTTACGAGACGAAGTAGGCGCACCAGAGAAGTCTTGGCGTGTGCCACGATATTTTCCATATATATATATAATGAGTATGCACTCCGGGCCGCGCTCTGAAACTTTGTTTTCCAAGATCCTGAATATTTCAAGTATCTCACCAAGAATTCCAAAGAATCTCGCCCGCGTGCGCTGCCATGGTAGCCCTCTTTCCCTTTTTCTCTTCTCAGCCCTTTCTCACCCTTTCTCTTCGTTCCTCTCTCTCTCTCTCTCTCTCTCTCTCTCTCTCTCTCTCTCTCTCTTTCCCTCCCCTCACGTTTCCTTTTTCGTGAAAGTATGACGCACCGCGAGGAGCTTTCCTTGTGAATCGAGTACGAAATTCAATTCAAGAGAGCTCCGGTTTACGACCCGCACCAGCAGCTTACGAACAAGCGTGTCTAGGCCTTCAAATAGAAACACCCACGTATCTGTATATAAATGTGTGTGTGGGAAGCAATTACAAAGTTGGTGATACAAATAAATAGATGTTTTATGATTTCTTATTATTTTTATTTACTCCATTGCGCGATGTCTTATTTACCGTGTGAGCCATGGGCATGAAGGTTTATTGAGGTTTTTGAAGGTTTTTATACGAAGGGCCTGGGAGGTCCTAAAGGTGAGGATCGCTTTTTCCAATAATATTCCAAATGCTACCGTTTTTACAAACATCCAGTTATTGGAATAACTCCCATTCCCTTACAGATTTATATTACGGAAGAACGAGAGTTGGTGGAAGAAAATCAACCATGAACGCTATTCGCGAGATTAATTTCGTCATTCCAGGCCGTGCGAGATTCCTCGCTCACTGTCACATTGAAATATAGAATAGGGGAAGGAAAGGAGACTGAAATATGAATCCAAAGGTCGATGGGTGGTCGCGGGATTATTTCCCGAGAATTTTCGATAACCAATATCGCGCCAGAGAGAGAACAGAGCAGAATAAGAGAGTGCGAGGGTGAAAAAGAAGAAAGAGAAATAAAAATATCGTTGTTGTTTTGACTCTCGTCTCTTTTGAGTACTGGAAAACGTCTAATTGTTCCCACGGAAAGTCTTTGGTTTTTACGCTTCAAAAAATAGACTCCATTCCGACCACAAACGCACATGGTGTTTTTCTTTTTTTTTTAAAAGGAAAATTAATGACACTTCTTGTATTTCGCATTTTGTATTATTTTTTCTATTCGTCGAAATAATATTCAGAGTATTTCGTAATTTCAACGATATTTCTCCTTTTTTTGTTGGAAACAGGTCCGGCTCGTTCGGATTCAGACGGAAACGATAGAGATGGCATCGACACCGTTCTTGTATTGCCAGAACGAAATCCCTTCTTGTTACCCCGGCCCTTCTTCCGGATGCCAGCATTTCCAATGTTCGAAGACGATTCCGACGATGACACTGCAGAGGATCCTTCCGATTTCGGCCTCAGTCCATGGGGGCAGCAAAGTCCTTTCGGTGGTTTTCTGGACAACCTCCAGGGTAAGTGAAGAAATCAACAATTAAATATTTGGAGGCTTTCATTCGCACTCGTCAAAATCGGTTCAGTGATTTAGCCCCAGAGCTGAGGCTATATTCTCGGAGGGAAAAAATTCTCGTTATATTTATACGTTCGAACTCGAAATAATTTTTTATGCATAAATTTCGAACGTTTTACGTCGAATCCGTAATGAAGCTCGAGCGTACGTGAGACGAAGGACAGATCGAGAGGTTCTCATGCACTCGTTCAACGTGACGACGACGCAACGCTCTCATCAGCTGCCATGCCACACTCGCGTCTGTCTCTCATTCGTAGGATGACGTTAAAATGCATTCGCGCAAAGCTCCCCGACCGACACGTACACAAGCATCCCCGAGTCTCGCTTTATCTCGCGCAACAAAATTACCAAGAATATTCATTGCGAGCTTTGCATATGGAGACAATTATTATCCATATGCGAAAGAATGTATTATTCAAATTTTATATCCTATTAATATTAATACGCGGAGACAGAGATATACATTTCCGTTTCCCCGTTAAAGTCGCTTTTATCACGAGTGTAGGTGGAAAATTTGGAAGAAAGACGTTCTCACTTGGTATTTCTTATCGTTTTTGAAACTCGAGGCTGTAATTTAACCCACAATATGCATTTATTGCATTCGAGAAGATCCTGAAATGCTCGCGCACGTCAAAGGCACGCATAGGAAATGCGAAATTTAGCGATAAAATTAATACCGGGCAAACTAGACGGCTGCGTTAATCGAACTGTCGCAAAAACGCTTACTCCATATCCGTTCGGGCATGAAAAAAAAAAAAAAAACGATANAAAACGCTTACTCCATATCCGTTCGGGCATGAAAAAAAAAAAAAAACGATAATTGCTATTGGACGAGCTCCATTGAGAGCGCCGCAAATTTTTCTCTTTTGACCGTAAAAACGTAAATGGACATGGTGGAAAATGGAAGGACGCATGCACTCGATACTCTCGATTGTTTTGGCACTCATTTTCACCCAGTCTTCATTGTAATTTAGAGTCTTGAGAAATTATCTTATTTTTTATGCTCCCTTTCATCTTCGTAATATCGAGCAGATATATAATTTACAAAAACCACTTTACCGACAAACTGGACACGTGGTTGCGATAGAATATTCATAAACCACCCCAACGAAACGATATACCAGCCTCACTTTTATGAAAAGGTTTTGGGGCTCCGCACGAAATCTTTTTGATCGTTCAGGCGATAAAATGTTACGGTAAACCGAACAAACCGCATTTTATTTCGAATGTTACACTTTTGTGATATGCGAAACATTGCGCGATATTTTTTTTTTCTTTATTTACTTACACAATATCTGGGCAATTCGCATTTTCCAAGAGATTTAGAACAAAAAATAAAAGAGACAAAAAACATTTATGTAATTATTTAAATTTTGTGAAAAAATATATAACAGGTATTTTAAAAAAATCTGGCGGAGGTATTATGAGCGACAGAATTCGTCCTCATTTTTTCGAGTTACATTTTTCCTGGCATATTTCTGGCAGAAAATACGCCAGCGTAGGTCCGGCATAGCCGAATATTTGCTATGTCGGCAGACAGTGACAAGAAAACGTGAAAGAGAGAAAGAGGACGAAAAAATACGTAAAAATAGCTGGAATGAAAAATACGAGAGAACAAAATACACACAGCTCGCCCTCCAGAGTACACATAGGTAAAAAAGAAAAAGTACAGTGGAAGAATGGTCCGTCTAGCTTTCAACCACATTTATGCGATAGACGATATGGCATACGATGTAGGATATATCACTCTCAACTATAATACTGTAGGCCGTAGATATATACGTGTATACGCGTTCATATAATAGTTGAAAGATGAACGATGGAAACACGAGCATATTCATTCATCGTATGGAGTATGGGCGAGTCACGTTTCGGAAGGTACACGGTGGATGCCAATGATCGATGCCCCGAAACCTTTAGATGCGTGTCGTCATGTACATTAAAAACGTATCCGTACATGTGGGCATGAAAAAAACAGAGCAACTTTCAGAATTCTCGAATAACGTGGCGGTGGTTGGAAACATCGTTCAATTCTGAAGAGAAAACGTCGTTGGTTGTTTTTCAATGCGACGTAGCGTTCGTGAGATATTTACGATTCAATTACAAAGTGGGCGGGGCGTCCGGTTCGCCATATGGAGCTTGAGTCTATACGCTGCGGGTCACGTGGGCGCGTACCCCCCACCCGACGCCTCACAGAGCTTCGGATTGGCTGGCACACTCATCAACAAATATCTCGGAAACGATTAATCGGAGATAAAAATTGCTTTATACTTTTCTCTTCGGGTTTTCGCGATCTATTCGTTCTATGGAACTCGAATATGTCTTTTTCGATGTTACGAACAGAAAATGAAAAAAATTCTCGTGTTATCCTTTGGTGTCGGTAGAATTTTTCGAATCCAAGTGACATCGATCACTGTCAGCGCTGCCGGATAGGAAACCGGATTTTCAAAAAGCAGACCGTATGCATACATTATACTGTGTACATACCTATATACATATGGACGAGGTACAGTATAGCGCGGTAGCACTCTTTACCGACGTCGGACGTATGGAAAAATGTAGAGTACCTTGGCTAGATTCCAATCCTGAGTGACCGATACTCGTGTCTACGAATGCGGTATACGCGGCACCTCATATATCTGTAGATATGCTCGAATATACACACGGGGTGAGACGGATTCGAGAGGAAGGAAAACAAGCTACGATAGGGACAGAAAATAGGGGTAAAGGAACTCTGCACAATGCACACCACGTTTCGTACAGGACCAACTCGTCCAGCCATTGGCCAGTCGTATCCAAAAAAAAAAAAAGAAAAAATAAATAGTTCTCTGGCCAAAAAATTGTTAAGCAAGGAAGCGAGTGGATGAGGAAAAAATCTCTGGGAACTTCAAAATCAACAGCAATTTTTTTTTTTCCATCCTCTCTATCCATTGTTACATTTTGCCAGATGAAATTTCAACTTTTTACGACACGAAAAAAATCACAGGAATCGTGAGCTCCCGGGTGAAAAAAAAATGATCAGGTTCTACGAAAAATGATCGATTTCAATAGACACGATCTTTGGGGCATCCGGAGGCACATTCGAATCCCTCCAACTGCCAATCACTAGATCATCTACAGAATCTACCCCTTTTCCATTATCCTCCGCCTATCCCCATCTTTCCGCAGAATAGAACCAGCCGTGAAATGAAATGGACAGGGTACACACAATTACCAATGTGTGTTCGCAAACACACACACACACGTCCACGAAGAAAATAGCAAAAGTTTCGTATTAGATATAAAGCAGGAGGGTAAATATTTTTCGAGTTTTTTTCGCATTTGTATTCCGTACCAATGTTTAGCTCAACTCACTCTCTGCATGTACATAGATGGTGATTATTTATGGGGCGATAATTATTTTTGTTCTATTTTTCAAGACTTTGGAACCTTTTTCGCCCTTTTCACAGGCCGCGAATATCGATCACAGTCCCGGAATTTAGTACGTATCAATTAGACCTACTGCCAGAACAGAAACGATGGTAATTGGAAGAATCCAAATTGGCCTCGGCGCCCGCAAATTGCGCGCTCTCCGTCATTAATCTCGTCCTTTTGGTTTAAAAAAAAAAAAATACTCTTTGTAAACAATTGACGAGTGAGTGGAGACTGAATAACATGCAAAGTCAACGATCTTGTGCAAATTGCAAAATGGTCGCTGCTAATTATCGATTCCAAGAATGGAGAACAAAATTGTGAAAAATTAACTCGGTGCAAAAAAAAACAGTTCAAAGCGTGGCAAAGCCGAATAAAATGTCAATCACGACCACGAACTCACGAATACCTGGGACTATGCGCACCAGAGTTCTCATTACGCTGCACGTTTATCATCCAACGCACATGAGTGTAATGTGAGATCGGTTATATACACATCTACGTGTATATACATCCATCATTGTAATATAACGTTATATACATGTATGTACATACATATGTACGATAATATAATGCACGTATGTACGAAAGCAGAGTCAACGTGGCACTCGATGATCGATAAATGCACCAACGATTCTCACACTCGTTCGCACATGGACGAGTCTGCGTAATTATATATAATATAAAGCGAATATGCATTAGCATACAGGGTGTCTAAACCGTAGAAGCAACGATTCCAATAATGAACAGTGACGTGCAGCATTTTTCGATGATTCAATGTTTATATCAACGAGAAAAAAATCAAGGAAACACACAAAATAAAGTAATTACTGGAAATATGATTCATAATGTATCAAAGAGCCCCGATTGTGCGAGGAATTCGAGCAACTCCCATGGTGGCTCGCATATACCGGATACACGCGTAAAGGACTTTGAGGCCGATGAACTCGGAATTTTTTGATTATGAGTCTAAATGGAGGGAAGACTTGAAATTTTCTGAAATTCGAANTCTAAACCGTAGAAGCAACGATTCCAATAATGAACAGTGACGTGCAGCATTTTTCGATGATTCAATGTTTATATCAACGAGAAAAAAATCAAGGAAACACACAAAATAAAGTAATTACTGGAAATATGATTCATAATGTATCAAAGAGCCCCGATTGTGCGAGGAATTCGAGCAACTCCCATGGTGGCTCACATATACCGGATACAGGCGTAAAGGACTATGAGGCCGATGAACTCGGAATTTTTTGATTATGAGTCTAAATGGAGGGAAGACTTGAAATTTTCTGGAATTCGAAAGCGATTTTTATTCCGCGTATACAGTTAATTGCATGCTGGGAAAAGTTGAATGTTTTTTTTTTGCTGGTCTTCTCCTGCTTTCGCTAATAAACTGGTGCGATATGAGGGGCTTGTGATTATCGTGGTTCTGCCACGATTTGCCCGCTGCTGAGCACACGGGCTTTTGCCATTAGCATTTAGAGCATGCGCATCCACTTTCGGCATGAAATAAAGGCAATGGGGCGAATAGGATTTGAGAATAGAGCCTGCTGCTTCTTTTTTTCCATCGCACGGCTCATATTTTATTCGCGAAGCCTTGATAACGAGAAACGTACCACTAATTACTCTGAATTGTCAATTACAGATTTTTACTTGCTTTAGAAAGCGTTGTCCATTTTCAACAAAGTTCATTAATCGCAGGACGAAAAGATTAAGGCCAAGGGGTTCGAAATTCCTTCGACCCCATTCTTTTTTCCACTTCCAAGAGTTCGCGTGTCATTCGGTTCAACTATCGCTGCTCCCATAACGTCTCTGCGCGCAGCGACAATTTTGACTTATGAATTCGTACAGCCTCCTCGTGTCGGTATTCATTTGGCCCGGGAATTTCTTTTGCGAAACTTCGTAAACGAGAATCCAAATTGAATTTTGGGGCTCGGGAGGAATTTCAAAGACCGTGCTCGCTCATCGATTCAACTCGCCAAAGTTCTTCAATGCTCATTTTGCTTCGTACTCCCTTCTATAAGTAAATACGTATGTACACACGCACATGCTCCATATGGATGTGTCGCTTATGTGTCTACTTATCTGTACGTACTCGATACGGTATTACACGTCGAAATAGCAAGTACATGGAGGTGACGGGGTCTCCTGGCACAGCAAAATCATGTGTGTGAACGGAATATGTTCACTGGCGACATATATGCGCATGTATGTGATAAAACAAGGTGAATTTTCGTGCAAGAGTCTGCAGGCACGTGACGCAGTCACGAGTTAATGCACTTACCGAACCTCGAATGTAAATATAGATATACACATGGGTCAATGGGGTAGAAACTCATATATATGTTGAAACTCCGCTATGAGCTTATACATACCTTTGTGGTGCCATACGCAAAGTATATTATCAGTTGTATACCCGCGTTGATCAAGGAGCTACCGCAAATCCTCGCCTCTCGATGGCCAGCGCAATTCTGGCCTCTCGTATAATCACATACTCGTTTTCCTTGGTGCGACCGCTTGGCTTACGTAGTCGCGATTGTGAAATACAGCTTCCGGTCGAGTCCGAGCCAACTGACGGCCTTGGCTCTCGTCGTCTAACGATTCTCGTGTACGGAATCAATCTTTCCGATGGAAAATGCTTTTTCCGATCTTTGCTTCCCGTTTGGCTTCGGAACTTATGGAATTAGGGAACGATGCAGAATAATCCAGAAATCTTCCATTCGGAGGCTCGGGTGGTAATGAGAAAGGTGCTTCATGTCTTTTTAATCGGAAAATCCTACGAGATACATTATTTCTTTAAAATTTTATTGGCAAAATGTGAAAAATGTTTAATTCGAATTAATGGATGGAAAAAGCAAAACGGATTAAATATTCCGATCTGTATTATTTGAAAACGATATTACATCTCAGTTGAAACTCGTACGAAATTAATTATTTATCATTTTGTTATTAAAATTGTAAATTTTCATTGCAAATAGTGGGGAAATAATTAATTATTCTTATTCTAATTTCTCATTTTATATCTGTGCGATGTTTTTATGCTCTTGAGGCTTCTCGTGTATGGACACGAGACAACAAGGTACACGGACTTGAGACTTGAACGTTGGCGTAAGAAATATGTCGACGAGACGCTGCTTCGTAATATATTCGAGTAGAAAATCTGAGAATATAAGAAAGAGAAAGAGAGAGAGAGGAATGTGAATTGCTCGTGTACATATCTATGGCGTGCTCGTTATACGACATCAAGATTCATGTCCTACAGTTTTCACGGTCGGCAGCGACCTTCTTTCGTTATTCACGGTTGCCACAATTTACATTCGCATTATCGATGCAATTTGGCGAGTAAAATAGCAAAGGAAAAACACATCTCGTTGGTAGGGAAATTGCGCCATGGCTCCGTACAAACAGGATGCAAAAACGAACCATTTTCCTTTTGCCATTTTATTTTTTTCCTCTTATCACGCTTGCGTTTGCCTCTTTAATTATTCGTATGCCTCCTTCCGATGCTTAATTGCTCTGACTCGTTCCTTAATTATACTGGGACTCGGCAACTCACGTTTTTCTTTTATTCTCTTGTGTCAATAGATATTGTAATTATCCTGTACGCACGAGCTCCTGCGGTTGAAAGGAAGCACTTTAGTGCCTCAGGAAGCAGGATCCAATTTCCGACTCGCTCAAAATTACGACAATCAATTTTTTAAACAAAATTTTGATTTTTTTTCTCACTCAGATATTTGCACGATTTTAATCTGTATTTCTGGATTCAGTAAAAAATAAATAAATGGAAAACTATTCGATGGGTGGCAGCTTGTTAATAGAAAAGCCAAACCAGCGAGCGCCAGGCGTTTCTTATGGCGTTTCCATTGAACTCCATTCGTGGACGACGTTCCTCATCGGTCTCTCATGCATTTCTACCCTATTGGATGTTTTCTCACCGGATCGCACTCACGGTGATTGAATAGTCACGTTTCTTTCTATTCTGTTTCACGCAACCACATATTCCCGATTCCTCGGACAGGAGAAAGATCAAAGCGATGCCTGCTGGATTCGGATTTCATGGCTGCGTTCATCAATTTCATTGTGAACCCAAAGCCTAAAAAGCTCTTGCTGCGCTCTGGTTTCTCGTGCACTCTTCTGCCCGAGTATCCGGCCAGTCCGTCTCCTTTTATTCTCTAAACTCATTCAGTATTTTTTATCTCTTTGCCAACATACGCGAAAGTTTACAAACAGAGGTGAAAACTTGTTATGTACGTACGCCACGAATTTTTGCGCAAGGGGGTGTTGGAAATCACCTCTGATTCTTTCTCTCTCTCTCTCTCTTTCCATCTGATCGACCGCTCGAATTGCAGCAGCAGCATCAGGTTCGATCGTTCTCTCGTTTCGTTGCCGAAGCGAGCCACGCGAGAAAATCCCCCCGCGCTGGCCCCGCGTACTCCCACGTTTTAACAAACCTCACGAACCAACATTTTCGCGAGTTGGAAACAAAGAGAAAGAACGAGGCGGTTACGAGCGATTGCTGAATATACACGAAGCATAAGGAGAACGGCTACTCCCTCCTGGCCCTCCCACTTTCCTCGTAGACTCGAAAAGGTCATGAGATCCTGCTGCTGGTCCAGAAAGATCGAAAGCAGAATAATCTCTCGCAACGAAAAGGCGAATTGGTTTGATAAATCCTTCACCATTATACTGTTGGGGGACTGGATGCTGACGAAATCTGAAAAGCACCATTTTACGAGGGTCGAGCAAATAATTTCCGGAACGTTGGCCTGGGAATGTGCGGTGAATCGCGGTTTTGCCTGAGTATCAACTGCTGTCATTAAAACTAATACAGCAAGAGTTAAAAAGGATGCATGGCTTTGGGCAGGATGCACGAGAGGGAATGACGAGCGTTGAACACACTGGTTTAGTCCTTCAGCATCAGGACAAACTTAAATTTCGTTGAAAACCATAATTCCGCGTAGATTTTCAACAATTTCGAGACTAGTCCTCATTCGTGCTAAATATATGCAAATGTACGTGTATATTCGGGTTGCTAAAAGTCCAAAGGGAACGTGCCAGGTCGTTGAACGATGTACAACAATGTGGAATATGCCGTTTCGAGCTTGGGAGACGAACACTGATGCTTCGACGTGTGTATGTGTGCTTGGCTGTTTGTATGTGCGGTCATGTACAAGTAAAATGGTGGCGATCTCGACATTGAGTCGAGGAACGTTGAAAGCTCTGGGTAATCGTCGGAGTCACAAGGGAGAGGCTCGAGAGAATTGACCCGAGAGATGAGTACTTGGTATAAGCTCATGAGATCGAGGGTAAACCTGGAAATGTCTCTTTCCCTTCCCTCCCCGTCTTTCCTCCTCGACTCTATTACGGAGCTCCTGTAACCTGTATTAGAGGTATACTCAATGGTATATACCTATTATTCTCAAGGTAACTTGGCTATATTATTATTTCGAGACAGTCTCCTGGACCCGAAGAGAAACCCTATATCAAAGCCACACACAGAAGTTTCAGGACTTTCCCTTGTATTTATAGAAGTAGAACGTGTATCCTGTTCGTCCACACACACGAATATACGTGTATAAACACGGGAGAACTCAAAATGGAACCTCGAACAAGGTGGAACGGAGTTTGGATCAAAATTCCTCGTCAAAAAGTCTTTGGGTAGTTCGAAACCTTCCAAGAAGCTGAAGAGCTATAATCACCGTTCAAGATGGACCACTTCGTTGCTGAGTCTCGAGGTTATTGCGCTCTTCTCGGACATTAGGAACTATGTAGGCTTTAAATTTAGTTCAACTATGCTTTTTGTTGTTTCTAAACACACCGAACGATTCATCGAGCTGGAACTTTCGATGGGATCTGTTTGTTCAATGCTCGACGAGACTTCTGACCCACCGTGTATACATGAATGTCTGTCTCTGTGTGTGTGTGTGGGCATATATGAATTTCGATTGCTACGGCGAGTTATTCATGAATATTCTTGTTATTACACCAGTTATATATACATATGTGAATAGTTCTCGTATCGTTAATCAATCCAAGCGTTTTGGGCATCACGGAAGTTATACTGCAATCTCCGGCTGCATCGACTACTGAAACTCGTCTCGCAAACTAGTCTAGCTCGTTCGAGTGCTCGCTCCGCACAGTACCAATTGTCGTAACTGAATTAAATTCGCAAAGAACGGAAAAAAATGCTTTTACGAATGAATGATTCATTATATTTCGATGGTCGGCCGTGGTGGGTGCGAGGCCTGTGTGTACTTTTCACGATTCATTGCGCAGCGATATTATTTCAACGTCTCTCTCTCTCTCTCTCTCTTTCGCTGCGAAACGAAAAATTGACCTTTTCCTTTTTGTTCCTTTACATACTGAAGCCCGGAAGCGAAAATCACTACGAGCTGCAGCGTTAATTAATAATGAGTTACTCTAATTTACCATTTTTCAAAAGTTACGAGCATTATTTTTATGAGCCGTTAACAATTACCTCAGAAGCGGCGTAAATCACGTTTCAAATTCTCGTAATTTGCATAGCTCGTGCCTGCAAACAGAAGGGAATGGTAAAAAAAAAAAAAATTATTGCTGTAAAATTCGTAATGATTTATATTTACGTTCGTGGGAGTTTCGACTGTATTTCATTGTTTGCGTCCTTTTTTATCCCGCTAGTTGTGCACAACAGATCGAAAAAATGCCTCTCATTCTTCCTCAAACGTTGCAGCATGAATTTATCATATCGTGCAGTTCATAAACTCGTATGTACATAACTTCTGTATATAAAGGCATAGGACGTATTCAACAGTATAAATACAAGCAGAGTGTAGGGTGTACAATCTCGTGCATATTGAAAGTCGATGCACGTTCGATGCAGCCCAAGACGTAACGACGATTCATCATTCATCGTATTATATTGACGATGAAAAGTCGATACCGAAACCTCCCCAGTTTGTATCTTCAAATGTAAACAAATACATAAATGTGAAGATATTTATGCACACGACTCTTTTTTTCATTTTAGTTTTTTTTATGGCTACATTGACGTGAGATAGACTCGAAATTTATTGCAAAATTTGTTGGATTCACCGAAGCATGGTCCGTTACATTTTAGGATGTGCGTTTGAATCCTCTGCAGTGATTCAAATGCAGCTCGCGCATCATTGACTCCCACGAACCACTGGATTTGAATTTTTTTCCAATCAAAATTTGCCGAACGTTTGAACAATTGCGAAAAACTCAAAAATCATCGATCACTAGACTCAAGATTGTCGTCATTTTTCGTCGTGTGAACAGAATTTCATGATTTTTTTCAATCAATAAAAATAACGCTGACATTTTTGCAAGACTCAGGAGATTTCGGTCGTTAATAATGATAAAGGCAATGCTCTTTACTGGTACATATGCGATCATTCGAAAATGGATCCGTGGTCTTACGAATACCATATACAAAAGCCATAAATCAAGAAAAATGACGAGCGTAATTGAGCTCTGTATTTGACAAGGAAAAGCATGAAACTAGCAATCTGACGTTTAAACACGAAATGGCCGAAACATGTCAAGGTCCTTCGGCCGCACACATGCAACTGCGAAATATCGATTCCGCGTCACTTTCACATTCGTACGATCTGCATCAACACTTTATATATTTCCAATTACGTTCTTATATAATAGAGAAATAATTTTCATCCAAAACTTGAATGAATATCAATGAAGCGATTGATAAAAATTGAGACCAACAAATGTGTGTCGATTTCATTAAGTTTATTGCTTTTTTTCGTGGATACCTTCATTTTTAATAAACAAAAAAAACAATATTGTGAATCGGAAGTTTTAGCAGTCGAAAGTATTAATCGATTATAATGAAAACATCCTCTGGATAAATTCTGTATAAATATTCATCGATCCATATGCCCGGAGCAAGCGTTGAATCCATAATTTACAAGTCTGCTCCTGATTTCGACGATTTTTATCAAAAAATGTCAACATAGCTCGATTGGTGCGAATTACGAGTCTGTTGTTTGTTGCTTAAGGACAAACAGAATATCAAATAAAGAAATTGTCATTGAGATAAATACTGCGCAGTAGATTATTAATAACTTGAACGACCCGGAATAACGAATGAGAAATAAAAAAAACGTGTGAATTTGGTGTGAAAGAAGCTTTTGAAGCGAGCAGGGAGCGATTCGATGATGACTAATTCGTCTGTGGCATGCTGTTCCGTGACACGTATCTATGTGCCTGTCTCGTGCTCTCTCATTTTTGCCATGGCAAAAGAGCATCGAACGTAGCGGTGAACCGAGCAATGCCGTAATGTTGACCGCCGGCCAAAATGGCCTCTAATAATCGTTGCGGTGTTCGATGAAACGCTTATGAATTCCTATAAACGCTTGAAAAACCATGCATATATGCGCGTCGATGGAAGCTCGCGAAAATTCGCTGGATAAACGTTTCCGTTCCACAGGTTTGTTCGTATCAATTATTTTTATTGAGAAAACAAAAATATCCTGGCCGATTTATCGCCCGGAAAAGTTATCAGCATCGATGATTTGATGGATTTAAAAATAAACACGCCAAAGCCATGTTACTGAAAAAAAATTCAATAGAAATGAACACGACGAACGAGGCGAAGGAAATTTCGAAACGAATGGATCGAAAATCGAAAACGAATCACGGAAATAACGAGAGAGACAAAAAATTGGGAGAGATTTCTATTTTTTTGATATTCAATTTTCGAGGCGGTTATATTGACGGGAAATTATTGCAAGGATGTAAATCGCTCCTCATTACGAGAGGATTTCGTAAAACCGACCGAAATTTGACAATATCCGTGAAAATTTACGATTCTCTCGAAAGTTTATCGTCGGCATTGAAACTTAACGTGCCATATTTGCGAGACGAGAGTTTCAAGTGAAAAAAAATGTAAGCGTAAAAGATGTCGGTATAAAAGTTCTTCCATGCATGATGCTTACCTATAGATGCATGGATGACGTCACCTGAGGGAAAGTTTCGTGGATGCTGAACAGCACGCGATAGTGCACCAATATACATTTTTTTTTTTTGCCTCATTCTTAAGTTATCGTTATTTATGAGAGTAAAAAGACGATGTCATCGACTCGGTGCGTTGAACACGCCGCCGCTGCTGCTGCTGCTGCTGCGTCATCCGGCGCTGGCTGAATATAATTTTTTTTCTTCCTCCTCTGTCCCTTGCTCGTGGGAGCATCTTGAGGGAGGAATTTTGCACTTTGCTAGTTCTTCTTCATGCTTTAGGATTCATGTTCACAAAAGCCCATTCGCTCCTTACGAGCCTTTCCCTTTTTGACGCGATGTATATAAAGAACCTTGGTTCAGAGTGCCCAAGATCTTGTCAACAACACAAAGGCGTAACTTTTAAACTTTAACATCCAATCGGTTCTGAAGATATTTCCTTTTGGTTTTGTCCATTTCGTTTGCATATGTTACGCCCTTGCTGCGTAAACGTGCGCTATAAAAATTCTGGAGCTTTCGTTTTATTCCTTTTGCCATCTTCGTTTTCAACAATTGACCATTTCACGTAACGTTTGCATGAACGAACCATCAACCCTTTCGATTTGTGGAAATTCTTTTTATACGATCTTTTGCTATTTTCGAAATCGCTGAATTTTTATAGAATTTCGCTACATGTCTCAACATTTAGACAGAAAGCAGCTGATCGCAGAGCATCGCTTTGCGTCGTATTTCGTTGTGTCTTTGATAAAGAGGCTGCTGAGGATTATTCATTGTTTGGGAACTGCTCGTTGGAGTTGAGATACGAGAGCGAGTGTCGGGACACCCCGTAGACACAAATGATGTACGCGCATATGTGCAGCAGGAATATGGAGAATCAAAAACTTGATGTCTATCGAGGGAAAGAGCGGAACATGAATTTTACGAGGGCGGAAAACACGTTCGGATGCAGACGAGATCGCCATTCCATTGGCCATAACCGCGACTTTTGACTCTTTCCCACACACACGCATGTACATACGAATGTAAACGCACTCGCAGGTGAAAAAAGTGGCTCTCTTGCGTTTGCGTAATCCTTGGACATTTTACGTAACAGGAAATAACGAGCAACCAGCCATTTTGTTTTCCATGACGAGCCAAAACGCGATGGGATTTTTCTGCTCACTCATTCGCACCGCTCTTTGGTGGGCAGAAGAGAAAACACGTGATGGTATAGAGCTCCAAAAAAAAGGGGAAAAACCGGATCGCGAAATCACCTCAAGGTCCTTAATGTCTCGAGGATTTTTAAGTACGATCGATATAGGCGATAAATCTACGTCTTTTCCAACCTTCTCCGAGCGCCCTTCTCTTGCAGTTTGTAGACCTTTTTTTCTCCCCTCCTGGCGCAGATTCATCCCCCGAAGCTGGCACGCTCGGGTTGACGAGGGACAATGAAAAATTGCGGACAGCAGACGAATAAGAGAGAAAGAGGGAGCGGAGAGTGAAAGGTTGGGTATGTTGTAACTACGGGTAATCACAGCTGATTGACACTTTACGTGATTCCCTCCATAACTCCGGCTTTTCATCGCCATTTTTTTTCTCTCGTTTTTTTTTTTTTTTCTTCTTNTTTTTTTTTTTTTTTCTTCTTTTTATCACTTTCAGAGCCCCATGAAACGATTCGTGTGTAAAAGAGGCGTTATTTAGTGTTTGTTGGAAATTGTGAAAATACTTTCAACATACACTATGTACACGCGAACTCTGGGGAAAATATTTTTTCGGGCATTTACACGTCACGTTACGTTAATGCCACTTTTGATTATTTTGCTTGGTTTTCTATTCCTTGTTTTTGTTTTTTTTTGGTTTCCACCACTTCGACGATGATTGGACGTTTCAGAATTAATTATTTCTGCGTGTATCGCGACTCTCGCGATAAAATTGCACTCGTTTTTCATTTTTGTCCAGAGTCTGCATTACTCTTTTTTTTTCATTTTTTTGTCCTTGAATGAACTCGAGAGAAAAACCCCGAGTTCGTTACACCGGACAGACACGATTAATTGGAGACCCTCCAATCGGAAATTAGTGACTTCGAATTATTCTTAAGCGGACAAACGCGTTCGGTATAAATGGCTGGCACGAAAAATTCAACGACTGAATTTACGAGCGCAGGCTCGCGTTAAAAAGTAGTGCAATTTATTAACGAGTTGAAGAAAAATGTACTTTACTTATCATGAAGAAATTCAGATTTTTCTTTTTTTTTTTTGTCATTCAAATTTTTCAATGTTTTGAAATAATTCGCTTCGTTTTTTCTCCTTCGTATAAACTGTTCGATTCAAGCTCGTAAAGTAGTTCACGTTCATCGTCCTCTTACAGAAGCTCAAAAGAAAAAGGGAAAACGGATAAGAAAAAAGAAAAGTAAAGGACGAAGAAGAAAAACTCCTGGTTTCTTGGCCAAGTCTGTGGAACATCACAATTAACGACTATCCGTCTCTCTATCATTACACGCGACGAATAAAAGTTTTCTTCGTGCCTCGCGGGAAACATCGAACAGCCAAGTTTTCCGCGTGTACACGACAGAGCTGAAACGGCTCTGTCCGAAGAGCGAAAGAGGGGAACGAAGATGATGGCAAAGCTCGATGTACTACATATATAATCGAGTATAGGAAAGAGATGATGGCGAATCATACGGAAGGGAGGATTATCGGTTACGACTTTTCTACAACTAGCTGAAAACTTAACGACTCGTTAAAGTCTCGTTCGCCTTCGTTGCTGCTTCGGTCACAACGACCCAATACGCGATACGCGACTTTATATGAATATAAAAAAATGAATTGTCTAATTTCAAGAGTTTTTTTCACTGATGACGCTTTTCCGTTCTATTCTAGGGATAGATATTTATGATAATAATTATAAAGAGTAGAAAGCTGGATGAGAAATTGAAGGGGAAGAGGAATAAACCGATGAACCGTTTTTCAATTTTCTTTCTGCGTGCTCACAACTTTGGCATTTTTTTTTATTCAAACCGTGCATATTGAAATACGATTTCATTAAATTCATGGACTTCTTTGACGAAATAATTGGAACAATTTCTTTGTTTTTCTCGTACGAGAAAGCAGGAAAGAGGATTCAATAAAAACGTAATAAATCGAAAGCAATATAGAGCGAATCAATCAGTGAACAACTGCGTGACAAATGAAAATGAAGAAAGTGAAAAAGGGTGAGCGAGATTGAAGGACATTGAACAATGGCGAAGATTTGTTTTTTCTACGAGAGGGAGACGTGTTTCGAGACACGAAACTGACAAGAGGGTTCAAAAGGGATATGAGGGTTGTTAAAAAACAAAGGAACAAGGGAGCGAGGAGGAAGGACGTCCAAAAGGCAACGATGAGAGAAAACGATCGAATTATCCTTCGCACAGAGAAAAGCATTCGCGATTAAACGTGCATTTACGGATGAACATATTCGAAGCGTCAGTCTCACACTCGGGCGCGAATTATAGAGCGGAAAATTGACGAACCGTTGGAATTTCCACGTTATTCATGTTACATCCTACGAAATTTTACTGCCTATGAGAATATCGCGTATGAGCTTCGCCCAAAGCTTCGTATTACATTTTCCATGTATGTTCATTATCGTTTTAATAAAGTGCATAATATGATGACCTTTGACTTGATCTTTGCCATAAAGACGTCGTTATTCTGTATAGCGATGAATTTAATGATCCCATGGATTTTTTTGGAACGGAAATAATGAAAATTTACGTCGTTCCAAATTTGGGATTCACTGATGTGGTTTTCTCACACACGAGTCGAATTTCCACAGCTTCGCCCCAATCTTGGCGAAGCTCGCATGGTTCTTCGTAATTAAAAATTTGATACAATTAGTCTGAACAACACAATAAACGAGTGATTTTTCGAGTTGTCTATTTGGGCTGATGCGAGAAACGAATTTTGAACAATTGTGTTTTTTTACAAGATGAAAATGAAGGCTTGGAAGGGACGAGATTGAAAAAATAAGGGGAAAGGACGCGCGTCCACGGTGGATGGGGATAACAGCGTCATCAAAAAGCATATATGAATAATTTCATCCAGAGTCTGTAATAAATTCCTCGCCCGGGGCTCTGTGCGAAAACAAACAGCTATCGAAGTCTTGCATCACTCTGCTAGGTAAAACAATTTTGCAGGATCAAAATGGCTTATCCTTCGATCCTTCCTACGTAAAAGCACGCGGTGTATGCCCTTCTCGATGGCAAAGATGCTCGAGAATGGAGCAACGTGAATAGTATACTTTGCGAGTCAAAACTGTTTGGACAAATTTTGAAAAGCAATGTGACATAAATGAGAATAAGCTTAGACAACAATGTGTTGAAGAAAAAAAATAGAAACTACGAGCGAGTATCGAAGAAAGTTTACTTCAAATTCCTTGAAGCGTGGAATATAAAAAACGTAATTTTGTTATTCTGGATTGGAATATTTAAGGATTTTTTCATCGAGATCGTAATAAATTCTTATGCACGAGGATCCTTCGTCAACAGGACTTGCCTCGCGCTAAGATAAACTAACAAATTTCCCCGAACTTTGCATTTGGATCGAGGCGAATGCAGCTGCTCAATATAGATCTATATTATTCCGGATGCTGCTATTTTACGTTGCAATGTAAACGTGACATTCCCAAGTATGTGTATGCATTTCTACCAAGACTCGCGCCCCCGACTGGTTCACCGGCACAGGGAATGTCAATTTATCTCATTCCTATAAAACACGCATCCTTAAAATATATAACGTGTCCTGAAAATAACTAAGAACGTGGGATCTTCTGGGTGACGAAAAACTGATGAAAAAAGTTGTCAGGAATTTTTTGCTAGGACCAACTGTTCGTGAGATATTACTCGATCAGTGCGACGACGAATGAGGAGCCCTGGGGAAGCCGACCACGCCCCACTCCACTCAGCGGATTGGCCAGCTCCGATTAATCGCAATATCTCGCGAATGGCTCATTCGAGAAAAAAAATGGCTCGAATCGATTATTCTCTTCGAAATTTCACCATCTTTACTCGCCAGGGCTTACGCTTTGGAATATCCCGACACCCTGTACGCAATATGCATAGATTTCATTGGCGCAGTGTCTGTTCACACGTGTGTGAAAATGTATAAAATTCATGCAAGCCTGTGTTGGTGTATATAAATTCTATAATTCATACAGCAGCAACAGTAACAACGAGAGATGCATTGTGAGCTTGATAAAGTATGCAAAATTTATCGGTTCATGCGGAGCTCACGCGAGTTCTCTCGTGGACGTGTGCTCTGCATCCGTTCGTAAATATACTGACGTCCAAGTCCTACCACTGTCCATTTTCCATATATATATATATTCGGATATGTAGGCGTGCTTATATACATTACCATATATCCGTAAGCTACCATACGAGAACGTGTCGGAAAGCTCGGACGTACGGACGTGATCCACGTGCGACCAATTATTTATCATTATCATTATGATTATTATAATTCAGCTGTGAATTTGGGGGGATGAAGTTACGGTTCGACTAACTTGAATGTAACTCGTTAATAAAGTCGAGCGGAAAAATGATTATTTATCATCGATCTATGGGCAGGCCGGGATATTCGTTTGAATCGCGCGATGGTGAAAATTATGGAGGCGAGATTTTTTTATCTTGTCGGAATATCGTTCGCTCGGGCTGATGAGATTGAATGGAAAATGGAAATCGTACCAAAACAATCTGGAAAAGAACTGCTCTTTTACGAAAATGTATAATATCGACGATGAAGATTCGTAGCTATTTGATTAGCAATTAACTCGGTTTCCTGGAAAGACATGAAAAGCGCTGGATATAATTCGATTAACCGCTTTCGTATGAAATCCTGACTCGACGAATTATTTTTCACCTGTGCACGATGGACGATTCTCGCCTGGAATGAGAGCTAGCGAAAAAGACATTGTACGCATTCGTAGCTGACTGGGATTTCGGAGAGAAATAAATGCATTTTTCAATTTCTCAATTTAAACATTTCAAGCTCCAACGAGAGTGCTGCGCGAGAGGAAAAAGAGGGCCAGAGAAATAAGCGAGAGAGAGCGAGCTTGAAAGTGTGGTTTGAAGAGCTTGAGCTTGAGTGGTTGAACGAATACAGGAAAAGGGACGTGGATGGGCGGAGAAACAAGTGAACAGATAGAAAACGAACAGCATTTTTATTCCCACTCGTTTTTTTACCTGCAAAAAATTGAGAACCACGAAGGGAAAGTCGAGAAAAGAGAATTGACGTAAATGCGAACGTACAAAACGTTTTAACCCATTAGAGGCAATTCAAATCTTTTAATTCTCATACCACCTAACCTTCTCGTCCTCCACTCTCGCTCTCACTCTCTCTCTCTCTCTCGCTTTTTTCATACTTGTCTCCACTTTTGTATAATTGAATTAATAAACGTAGAGTAATGTCCTGCCAACGATTCGCGAGGCACACGCTTTCAGATAAAATGATTTAGAAATTTGAGTGAGTAATCGAGTGGCTATTTAGAGAGCAACATGTTTTTTCAAATTTACCTCCATTTTTTCATCCTAAACAAACAGGGATGAGAATTTTCTCATTCGCGTCCACCACTCATTGCCATTTCAATGTTAAAACCCATAAAAATAGAAAGAAAAAAAAAGCGATTCGAATTTATCGATCAAAGCATGAGAATATGTAAAAATACATTCATCTCACTTTGCCACTGGAATATGACTACGAAGTACTTTTCAATTCTTTACACAGAGGCTGAAGAGATCCGAGAGATCGAGAGAAGGGCTATTCGGTATACAGTTATTATCATAAGCTTCTCAATCTGCCCGGAGCATGATGCATAGAGCATATTTCCTCGACAACATTGGCAATAACTGATGGGAATCGTTCGAAACCGTATACTGACTTTAAACACACACACACGATCACGCCTCCACACAAGCATCTTACGTCGAACCCTGAATTCTCTCGTATGCATCATCGATATTCGCACCCGTGAATTGAGGCAAAGGGCAAGAGCGAGAAAAAGGGAGAGAAAGAACGAGCGATGTACGAGATGAAATCTCTCGTATATTGAGAAGCTGGCAAACTTCCCAAATATATACGAATACACACATATATCCCGATGTATCTCGACGTTTATGAAACAAAGCCCTCACCTTGAGACTCTTCGGATATCGAGCTTCATCAGTTACGCCCTTTTCACTCTCGACCATTTTTCCAGAATATATATCTCGATGCACACACATTTATTTATATACATTCTGGTTCAGGCCACATACATTGTACGAAAGGTTCTGGTCTAGGTCGCAAAATACACATGAGATATAGATCGTCCGGATACATATGGCGGTGCCAACGAAGCAAAGAAGAAATACGGTGAACCCGCAGAAATTGAGAGGAAGAGAGTGAAGAGAGAGAGAAAACGAACGGGAAAAGCGGATGGAAAAATTAATATGAACACGTGGAAGACTTTGGATGTAGCTCAAACGATTTTTGCTGGGATTAATCGTTTTTTATAAAAATTCGATAATTGGAACAACTACGAACAGAGGTAATTGAAAATCAGGAAAAAGATGTCAGAACTTAAAAATTCAAACGGAAGCGAGACCGAGAAAAAATCCAGGAAATTTAATTCCACTTTATGAACTGCAGTCTGGAGAATAGAATGATAGAATTTTAACTTTTTATGCAGTTTTTAGTGATAACGAACCAACAGGAAAATTGCACTACGAAAATTATTCTACAGACTTCTCTCCAACCTGACCTTTCCCCTTCCCTTCGTCACGGGATATTCTATGCCAAA
This sequence comes from Hyposoter didymator, assembly GCA_037952995.1. NCBI lineage: Eukaryota > Metazoa > Arthropoda > Insecta > Hymenoptera > Ichneumonidae > Hyposoter > Hyposoter didymator. The sequence continues at coordinate 8,740,801 of JBAJMU010000007.1, forward strand.
AATATTCTCCATTACCATCGACATAAATTTCCCATCGAAAATAATGAGTCAGGGGTTCTGACAATATTCCTAAAAGAATCTATCACGAAGGCTGCAGCACGATTAATCATGGCCGACCATGAAGCATCGTCGTGCCATGAATTTATTTATACATACAAAATACACAAGGTATCCATATTTATTCCACGTTACACATATTTCATGAAACACGTAGATATTCGTTATCACAAATTTTCACCATTCAAATAGAATAATTAATATTCGCGAATTGAATGCTTGACAAAATTTATGGAATATCGTTGAACAGCATATTAAAAATTCTTGTGTTAAACAATGCGAGAGAAAAAATGGAATAGTTAACAAGTGGTTTCAATAATAAAGACGATAGTGTGTGTAGAAGAGTCGAGAGGTGCTCGACGAAACGGGAACGGATTCAAGTTGCGGAAAGTGTCAAAGCTTTTCAATTTACACGAGGGCCTTCCTTGTGTGCACTTTGAAGTTTTGTTTCAGGCTCTTTTCGTGCATTTCATATTCCATCCTTTCTCCTTAACTCTTCGCCATCTATGTACATACATTTATATATTTAATAAAGTATGTATTGCAAGTTGTATTATAGATATTTCGAGGTATATGGATATCGTTAAATACATACATAGATATGTCTATATGAGGTGGAATGGAGATTGCATAGTGGCATTATTCTCGTCTGGTGGCTGTACCGATAGCAAATTTATTCGCTTTCGTCGTTTCCATCCTACTATTTTCTCTACTTCTCGACTTACAAATGCGCATATATGATTTCAGCAAGAAACCTTTCGCTCTTTCGTCGCCCATCCCTCGTGCGGTTTCTCCCGGCAACCGCGCGCGAAACTATCACCTAAACCCACACCGGCCCTCAGCTCCTTTTTTACCCTTTCTCTCTTTCATTCTTTCCCTCGCTTTTTTTTCCTGTGGTTTTGTGTGCTCTGCGGTACACAGAGAGCTTTCGGATTCCTCTGGACGTCGATCCTTTCGACGGAAGCTGAGCAGGCGTAAAAGAGAACGAGAAAGCGATGAAGAGAGAGAGAGAGAGAGAGAAGGGAGGGATGAGGGGGAGAGACGACCTCCTTTCGGCCAAATCCATCCCTTTCCTCCTGCAATCGGAAGTAAACTTCGCTGGCTTGACTCTCTTTGTATCCACTCTTTGTACAGTGAGCCTCAAAACCATCTCCGCTAGTATTTTCAATGAGAAATCAATTTGTTTTTAAGCTCATTCAGCCGATCAACTCGCAGCCACGATTCTAGTGATCGTCGCAATCTTTCGCAACATCGTTGCATCTGCATCTCATTTTTCAAGCTGTCATTGCGACCGTTCGGTGTCTGACGAATAAATTTTCAAAAAACTTTTGACGCTCCCTGTACAAACGTGGCATGCGAGCAAGGAAACGCGGCAAAGTCCTCTATTCTCAGCAGTCCCGAAATCGGGAGCCCTTTCCTTTTACTCGTTAAAAAAAAAAACACACACAAAAAAAACCAACCGGATGAAATAAAACTCTCGACCAAACGAAGTATACGAGAAATAGAGAGAAAAAAAAAGTGAAAGCAAAAAAACAGGGTGACTACGAAAAAAAAGAAAAAGTGCAGACAAAAAAAAATGTTATAGAGAACAAGATACGCGAACGAGAGCGTTCGTGCGAATGTGGGTCAGATCCGTTTCCATCAATCGATGTTTCTCGTTATAAAACGATACATCGTTCGCTCCTCGGCTTCCGAAAATCATGTCCGAATATTACAAGTCCGAATAATTTTTTTTCACCCTTGTTTTCCATCCTCCTTCGTTAAAATACGAGAAATGGAAACTTTTTACATCCCAACCAACAAAAAACATTGACATTGTTTCTTTTATTATTTATGTATTTTTATTTCGCAATTATTAAACATTTACCGACGCAATTTCTAGTTGATATTCCAAATAAATCATTCACCGTCAATAATAAATCCAACTTCACGTCCTCCACACTCGCAACAACAACCTTAATAGCCTGGCGCTAAATAATATCACGAGAAAAATCGATAAAGCAAAGTGTGAACCGCGAGTTTGCTGTTGTCGCTGGAAGAATAAAAAATAAAAGAAAAAAAAACAAGATAAATACAGTTGAAAAAGCACGATACAGTCGAGACTAGAAAAACAGAACCGACGAGAGGGCGGAGAGGGGAGATCTGAGTGCTAATGGTACACGGTATACGGTGGATATAACCCTGCCGTTTCCACGAAGAATCGATATCAGATCGATAATGATAATAATGATCGAAGACGCGGGGAATTCGCTCTCTGTCTCTCTCTCTCTCCCTATCAGGGAGTGTTTTTTTTGCTCGGATGGGTATACACGAGGGTGTTTGTGCTCATGAAGGATTCACTCGGATCCTTGAAAATTCCATATCCGTTATCGGGTTTTACTCTCACAGATGCTCGCCAACAACACACGCACACAGCCACGAGATAAAATCCGACCCATTGGCAGAGCCGCACACATTTTTACGAGAAAAACTAGACACATAATTGAAAAAGCCTCGAGCAAGCGGAGTAGAGTACATGTTGTTGATTCACTTATATATATTAAAGGGTAGTAAAGTATTAAACGGATGAGATAAATTATTCAAAGGTTTTCGAACTGATCCCTCAATCCGGAAGCTCCTTCGATCGCGTTGTTTTGTGTGTTTTGAAAAAAATCTTATTTCCAAAATGATATTAATTAGTGACAGCAGCGTCGACGCATCGGTACAAAGGTGAACAGCCTCACGAGCAAGCGCAATACTGGGTGGGGTGACCGAGCAAAGGGCAGGCAGCCAAGACAGGTCGAAATTTTTCCGAGTCTCTGATCGTGAGGAACGAAGCTGCTTGTATATCGATTCGGTAGTGCATTAGGAACCCTCTGGCTATGGGCATCACTCCAGGGAGTCTCACAGGAAAAGGAACTTGAAAAGTGAAAGTAGGAAACAGTAATGGGATGGAGTAGCGGAATCCCGCAAGGGGATACGCAGAAACAATAATTTAATTTATTATTCGTTATACAGTCGCCGATGCTGGTGTCCTCGCGCCTCAGGCTGCTCAACTTATTCTTGGCAGATAGTCAAAGTTCGCAGCAGTCTGAATAATATCAAACTTTTATTGTCCACCCGGTTTTAGAAATTCTCGCTCTCGTTACAGCCTGTCACACTCGGAATATAATTTGAGCATTTGAATTATTTCACTACATCGAGACGACATCGAAATTACAACGCCGCCTGATAAAATAGTAAAATTCACAATATTGCAAAAAAAAACGCAGAAGCACTAATTGCGAAAACACCACGAAAACACTAATGACGTTGTTACGAAAGATTCATTGAAATCGCAACGGGAAACTCACTTCGTAGTGGTCGCTACGAAAATTTTGTTGAATAATGAAGGAAACTTTTTTTGTATCGCGTATAAATCTGATCTAATTCTGATCGCTGGATCCTGACAACTCCACAAGGTCGGTTTTTGCATTGCGGTTGAATTAGTCTCGAGTATCAATCGATCAGAAGTGATTACGAAACTCTTCGCGTTCACAGATTTATATACATCGGGAGGAATAATAGAGACATGTACACTTGAGTGAATGAAAATATATACAAGCATCAAGTATATGAAGTATCGCCGTAGATTTTTTGTCCAGCTGATTCACTTTCTCAACCATTAACCTTTCAGTATCCAATTGGTCTCCATTCATTCGTTTGACAAGTACATCAATCGCTTTACTTTTCATGACAATCAGTTTTTTCCCTGTTTCTTTTCCTACCTTCGCTCTTCCTAGCTTTCTGTGTGTGTGTGGGTGTTTTTTTTCTTTCACTCCGTCATACACACTTAGTCGATGGCGTGTGCCACACATTTCTCTTCTATCAGAAATCCCCGAGTGCCGCGTTAACTTGCGACACCGTCTGTCTCTCCTTCTCCCTACTCCGGTTCTTTCTCTTCATTCTTTTTTTTTTTTTTAGTCGCGCCCTCTTTTCCACGGTGGCATTCAACAATCCCCTCGAACGTTTACCTTTTTCATTTCTTTCCTCCATTCTTCCAACTCTACCTTTTCTCCTTCTCCCTCCCTTTCTCCGACGAAGAGCTTTTTGTTCGTCTTTTCTTCCTGCTCGTACTCTCTCGATTCACACCAGGACATTCTTCCCCTCTCCGACACACTTTATTAGTTTTCATCTGTGATATGAAGTGTTCTCTGGATTGAATGCTGTGACCTTCGACCCTGAACGCTCAGGCGCACTGAATTACTTTTCGGAACATTTCTTCCACAGCACCAAGAAATTTTCTACGCTCAAAATAATCCTCGCTCAATTCGCAGTTTACAAGCGACAATCTTTTGCTTAAAACGTGCGATGCAATAAATAGAACGAAAAGTAACTTTGTAAATTGTCGTTTTCAACCTTTGAATATTTCGAATCATTCTCACACGCTGCTCCATGTACGCAACTTGACATTTGAACGTTCGTATCTCGAAGTAAAATCAGCATTGATAAAAATTAAGTGATATTTTTTCACCCAGTGAGTAGGATCGTATAAATATAATGGAGAATCGAATCGAAATGGTAAAAGCTGAAAGTTGGTCGTCCGTTTGAGCAAATAATACGACACCAACGTACGAAAGCTTCTCGTTTTATTCGGAATTGCCTAGAGCGAGCCCTGCACGCTCTTCCATTATCTCTAATATGCGAAAGGTTCGCTTTCATTCGTTGCCCGGACCACAATATATAAACGTAACATCTTAGATGTGTTGGCATTTGCTCCGAAACCGTTATCTCATTTAGTTATCGTCCCTCCTGTTGTTTCATATTTATTACTATTATTATTGTTATTCCTTATTATTATCATTATGACGGTTGTTATTTATTTGGTCTTGTTTTGCGCAGGTCTCATGAACAGGATCCAGGCACAGATGAGCGGTGTTCTGTCCGGTTTACCCAGACCAGGATCCTTCGGCTTCGGAGGCAGAATTCCCGAAGGTGGAAACACCACATCGACCACCAAAGTAAGAAACCAGCCCCAATTCTCCACCAATATTCTTTTATTGCCATACTTTTTCACATTCTTTTATCTCGCTGATATTATATTTATATGGTCGACCAAGAACCGCGCCGTTAAAGGTGCCGTATTATCGCCAGTTCTTTGCCGGCTCTGTTACCCGCGGGTTTATTAAACGAACCATATCTAACGGCGACAAATTGTGTCCCAGCAAGCCAGCCAGACACACCCGAATCCTGCGACGACCGTCAATTTAACCGCAAGCGTGGAATAATTGTTTTTTCACTCGAGAAAATACGATTAGTCGCGTTTATACTCGTGTTTTGGAAAAATAAATTATTCGTCGTCGTAAAAATCAAAAGAGCGTGAATTAGATTTCGATCAATGAGTAACTCTGAATGGAAACGTTTTTGGTTGGGAAAAAGTATGATTGCATAACTTTTTACTTTTTTTTTCGTCCCACGGTCGATCGCTCGTGTTTACGATGTTTTTTCGCATAGAGTATCATATGGGGATAAGCGAGCGCGTACAATCGGTCATGTGTGGCATTTAAAGATCGCGCTCTAATCAAGCTGCGAGGCCTAGATCCGGATCCATTCTCTTTGCGTCATATATTTCATATTCGCCAGCAGTCATGTGTATGCCCTCCAGGAGCAGGTTCTACGGTAATAATTGCTCACGAAGCGGAGCCCCGTCGCAGGCGCTTTAAGCGAAGAAATAAACTCTCGTGATGACGACGTCTGTACAGATCAACGCACGGCGATGACGTGTCTTGCTGAACGCACGCACTCCGCACGGAGTGACGTTTTCAAAGAACGCGCTGGAGAGAACGAAAACTCGGGCGGAGAGATTGAAGAAAAAAAAATAATAAAAAAAATTCTTTGTCTCGCGTTTACTCGTCCGCGGATATTAACGTTTCGTATGCGCGTGTAGAATTGCAAAAAAGAGATAATGGGGAAGAAGTTAATTCGAAGGGGAACGAAGAATTAATTGGGAATTTCGCGGAGATATTTGTTTTTTTTCGTCCTTGAAAAGTCTTGTCAGGAAGTTGAGAATTTTTCCCTCTCCCATAGTCTCCTGCTCGTGGGCAGGAAAAAAAATTGGAAATAAAACGAGTTTCACTTCTCGTTTCATTCATGCGACAAGGAGAGAACAAAATTCTTTTTCTTTCGAATAAATTCAATCATCCAGAAATCCCTGAATATTTCGCGCCCCTCGTTCTTCTTTCTCTCGCTCTTTACATCTCCCCCTATTTATTTGCAGATCATCAACGGCCACGTTGTGACAATAAACGAGACGACTTACCAAAGCAGCGATAACGATTCCAACATTGTACTTCGCGTCAACATCGTCGATGTAAAACCTGTCAACTCGACCGATGATGCAATCGAAGAAGTCGAGGTTGAACTCGATGACAGCGATGAACGCGAGACCGTTACCACTCGAGTCAATGGCTCAACGAATAACAACAAAACCACCAACGGGAAAAAAGAAACTACCGAAGAAACGACCCAACCAGCTCGCAGCGTCGAAACTGTCGAAGATTCTGTTGGAAATGAGATCCCGATGAAGGACGAAATCGACAACCTCAACGCTTAAGGAAAACGAAATTATTCTCTCGTTATACACATGATTTTTATATTTAAGAATATAATTCGTATCTATATATGAGGCATTCCGGCAAACCTGGATGTTATTAATTTTCTTTAACTTTTTCTTTCGTTCAAATGGTTTTCCAGTCCACAAAATTTACTCCAATTTTTACAAATCGCAGCCCTTCAGGAATAAAAATATGTACGAGCGATTTAACGAACAATATCGATTTTGTCAAACCGATTGAGATGTCTGGAATGAAAAGCATCTATTGTGACGAAATGGTAGGGAATGCCTCATATAAATTTATTCGGGGAGATTTTAATTAAAACGGTTTATTATACGACTCGGGCGAGAATTTAGTAGAATCTCTATTTTTGATGAATCTTTATAATCAAATATGATTCTCATATCGATTAATATTGTGATCCATGTTCGTGTATACTATTTTTGAGAGGAATTGCGAAGAAACGATTTCAGCGAAAAAACAAAAAATTTTGAACATTTTGAAAAAATCAAAGATGCCGGTGATTCTAGTCTGAAAATCAGAATCACGATTATTTTTGGATAATCTCGGAGTCCGATCTGATTTCCAGAACTCGATACGACGGCCATCTGTTAAATTGCAAACTCGACCGACCACCGGATGTCGTAGCTGCTTGCGTTAAGAGAAATATCTCTCGAGTATCCGATCTCGGCCAAAGGACGATACTCAATTCTCCGGATTTTTCATTCCTATGAAATATGGAACGTGATTTATTATAGCTTGAGATCGATTCGGTGAATATAAAACGCACACGTTTTTCTCTCTCTCTTCAGGTCGGTTCCAAAGCGATATTATACGTCCTAGAAACTTAAGACATCCAAATATATATGTAAATACGGTTATCACGATAATTATTATTTTGAAAACCGTTATTAATCAATAGTGATAGTTTTCCTCTCGTACGAGGTCAGAGGGTGAATGAATGATCTTTGTAATATTTTAAACGAGGGATCGAAACGTTTTTCCACATTTACATCAATTTTTGAAATGTTTTCCAAACGAAAAATAATACATTATCGTGCAAAAATGAATTGATCTGCTTTGCTGGGATTTTTTGAACGTACGAATACATATTTGGAAATTTGTATCTTTGAAAAATGGAATGGAGAAAAAAAACGCAGTGTTTCATTGAAGAATTGTGTTTGTGTTTGAATTTCCTTACTACTTACCTTTTACACCACTGAGATGAGAAAAGATCGAAACTCGACGAGCTCTGAAGAGAAGACGAGGACAGAGAGTGAGCCAAGGACGAGAAAGATAAGAGAAAAATCTCAAGTTGGCCTCTCAGACACAACTGTCGAGTGGGGTTTCAATCTCTTGTCGACGAAAACGACGAGAATGAGGAGGAGGACGACTCAAACACGAGAAAAAGACGTTTTTAAGGTCATCCTTTCCGTCGCCCTTCCTCTCCCTCGTCAAACTCGATTGACCGTGATAAACGGAGCGAGGTCGCCGAGCGTAATGATTTCATTTGCAGGCTTTTTTTTTATTTTTTCTTTCCTTTTGTTTTTATCAATAATTTTACTTGCTCCGTTGCTCGCCAATTAAGCAGTCTTTTTGTCGCAGCTAATTGCGAATGTTACGGCAACGATTATTTTCGCGGAACTCGATAATATTTAATGAGCGTCGTCTCCCTAACGAAGTTACAGGCTGAACCAAAATTCGTGCTCTCAATTTTTCATAACAGACCCAAATCGCGAGATTCTGATGAAAAAATAAGCTCCGAACCAGAACGTCCTTCCCCACGATGAATCATCAACTTGGGGCACGCGTAGATCTTCCAAAATGAATAATTTCCATCAATTTTTTTATTGACACTATACATGTATAATTGTGTGTACATATGAAAAAAAAGAAAAATTCTCCGACAACGTCAAGTACAAAAAAAAACTCTCGCTTCCTGATGTAAAAAAACGCGAAAAATTTGACTATTTTTTGAATCGTATGAAAACTATGTCTCGTTTTTTTTGAATTCACCAACATTCGTTCGAGTCCGCTTCCTTCGAGTACACACGACGATTCAGAACTTTGACAAATACGAGTCGAAACCATCGCCAGAAGCAGTCGAGTCCTTTTTTATTATGATTATTGTTATTATTCTCGAGAAGGCGACTACGTACGTGTATAGCAGAGTCGATCGAGCGAGCGTGTATCAAGCACACACGGACGGAATTCTTACACACTTTTTCTTTTGTTTTTCTTTTCGATTTTTTCATGTTTTTTTTTTTATTCATTTTTCTAAAGGCATTTCTAGTATTTTTTTTTTTTCATTATGATACAACGACACGCGAGTGTGCTGTGGAAAACTTAACGTACCGTCCACGTTTTAATCTCTTTTGTTGCGATTGCAGCCTCCATTTTGGTTCGCGTGATTTTTTTGGTTTTTTTTTTATCTTTGAGCTTTCTGACAGTTTCTCGAGAAGAAGATTATTTTGTCTGTTCTGTTTTCTTGCTCTCTCCCCCGAGCTCCATCTCCGTTTTCAACGACCCCGTGGAAAACCTAATGGCCGTTTTGCAATGACCCCATAAAAATAAATTCGCCCACGTCGTATCAGCAGCCCAAAACTTTTAACCCCATAGAGTTGTCTTCTCAGCCTAATTCGATTAGAGAGATCGCAGTGTTTTGTCGATGTGCCGGAGCGTTGTTTCCGGCACGGAATCCTTCAACACTTTTCGGAATACCTCGCAACGCGACAATTTACTAAACATTCTTTTCGCCTGGTTCCTGCAACGACAACGAAACAATCTTTGACGTGGAATCTCCGCTTTTGCTTTGGGAAAGATTGCGAAATAAATGAGAATGAATAATTGCGGTGGAGCAACTTGCCTCGCTTCCAAATTTCCGTCCATGAGGAGCTTCGCACCTGTCGCCATGAGTTTCTCGCGGACATCGCGAGGCATCGCCATCGTCCCTTCCGGACCAACGCGATCAACGATCGCAGCGAGGAGCCTCGCTGTCGTAGCTCGTACTATGGCATTCTGGTGACTGGAATGTAGACAAAATCATTTTTTATCCGTAGCTAATAAACGAGAAAGTTTTAATCTTGGGAAAATTGTATTTTTGGAAAAATCGATAATTCGGAAATATTTTTTCGTGTGCGTATGTTTTGGATTCATTGATTAAAAGTAAAAGTCATTGTGTCAATGAAAGTGAATGTCGACTCACGTTGCTCCTCGATGTACGATCACGAGAACTGTTTTATTCGGTGGAAGATGTTCGACCATACGATCGAGTGCCTCATTGCTGTCAGCCCGGAGGAACTTGTTCGTGTCTGCCGTCCTGTGAAGCAATGGCCCGGCAATGTCGTCGAGATCCTACCCGGGAGAGACAGCAAGTCAGAGATAAAAAAAAAAGCAAGAGGGAGAATGAAAGAAAAAAGAGAAAAAAGGAACGAGAGGAATAAGGACACGAATGACAAGAATCGGGGTGGATTTAGACGCCTTAGGGGTCCAGAGTGAATATGTCGAAAGAGAGTCAGGCAAATAGACGAGGTACTAGAAGGAAAAAAAGATAAACTCGCGGAAATTGTGCCCAAGGCTAAGGAGAGAAAAACTTGATAGAACAGAGTACACACACATCTTTATTTTCCCCGCGTGTCTCTTTCTCTTATTTTCTTTATTTTCATTACTTTTCATGCGATTTCTCCCGGACATTTTTTTCATTTTTTTTTTATTCTCGTGTCAGTGTCATCGTAATTTTTTTTTTCCACTTCTAAAAATAGTTTCTCCTCGTCTTTGCCATCGTTCTAATTTCCTACCTGATCGATACAACGAGCTTGCGAACGAAACACGTCGCCAGCTGCCAGACAAGCAGCTCGAGACACTTGCGAACGTAGATTTCTAACGTGACGACCGAGCAATCGTCCTACAGTACCAGGAGCGCACGTATCCAAAAGATCCGGCTCTTGTCTCGCTAACTGGGACAATCCCTTCAATCCCTTCACCGTCGCTTCCCTGTCGCGACAACCAAAATTCAACCACATTTTATCAATCCTACTTACGTTTCTGTCAAAAATTCGATAAATATGTCAAACGGACTAACTCCAGAGAGCAAAATAAACGCTTAATGGAATTACCACAGACATGCCTGGCATGACTACGGATCGAATGAGAAAAAACACACGTTTTTCCAACAGTTTTCATTATTTTTGCCGACGCTGAATAATATTCCTGCAGGAATTCCAATAGAAACCTCAAAAAACATGGGGTTGGAATTTTTTTTGTAGGAAAAGTAAATTTTCTATGAACCGATAGTAACTTTAGCTCTTGTAGCTCGTTAAAAATTTTATCCATTGGTGAATGAGTGTATAGGAAAAAAAATAGAAGCAAATACAAAGTTGCCAAGTCCATAAACACGAGAGGATGAAACGTGGATACACGAGAATTTTTCCAAAGCCATTTCCATGACCCATTTAATTACGATTTTAACCAACTCGCGCGAGATGTTTTTTTGTTCCAATCCCTGCTATTACAGGAATTAAATTTCGAAGCCAAACATGAAAACGCATTGATGCTTTCAAAATAACAACAAAAAAGAATGGAGCAAGCAGAAATGAAAATTTTGAACTCACCAATCGCTGCTTTCCAATTGAGTGAAACATTGTTGCGCCAACGTTCTCGATTTCGATGGGTTTCGCTCATTTTTCTGACCGCTCGTTTGCATCGGCGCTACTCGAACTCCCATATTCGTACGACTCTTTTGCCTCATCCGTGAAATTCTCGACGTTCCAACTCTCTTTTGAACTTCGCTTTTTTCACCTGCGCTCTCCTCCTGCCAAATCCACCACACGACCAACGGTGTTTGTCAATTAAAATAAGGGATTATGCACAAATACGCAGTTCTCTTTCATTTTAATGAGTAAAAAAAAACTCGAATGAATTATTTCCAATTCGAAATGTCCAACGAATAAATAATTAACGCTTTTAAAAATATCGGAAAATCAATACTGAGAAAATGTTATCCTGTTCGTATAGATTTCCGATTCCGATTTTCTAAAAAGTGACAGTTATTTTTGGGATTGGTAAAAAAAATGGAAAATTTTGGAGAAAAATTGAATTAAACGAAAATGAGAAATAACGAATAAAGGGTCGGGTAAATAATATTTGTTCCACTTGTTTTTTCGGCTTTCTGTTGAGGACTCGTAAGTGCTGTTGATGAGATAAGTTATGAATGTTTGATGAAATCTTACCCGAGTGGCATTGGGTTCGGGTGGTTGCGGCGAGGCGCTGCCATTTCCGGTGTTAGAGGAGCGATTGATTTTTTCTCGGATTGCCGAGTCAGGAGAGAAATTATTTTGGATTGCCACGTTCTCGTTGGTAACGGTGGCCAAGCTGATCGATTTATTCGTCGACTCATCGAGTTTTCCCGGGGATGACGATGAGAAATTTTCCGTCCAAGTTCCGACGGGACTCTCGTTTCGTTGAAAATCCGTCGAATCAATCGACACTTTGTCCTCGTTGTTCCGCGAATGTGGACGAGAAGCTACGATTATCGAAATGACATTTTCTTCACGAGATTCTCGTCTCTGAACATCTGATCTTACGAGCTTTTCAACCTCGACGCGAGGGGAAATTATTCCTACTTCGCTCTCCAATTGCTCTTGATCCGGATATTCGCGAACGTACGACTGAAAGTTGAATTTTATTTTCACCATAGAACTGGTTAATTCAATTAATTGAAATGCAATTTCATATTTTTCGCCTCAACTTACGATCGTCGTTATTTCTGGTCCATCATTTTCGTCCGTGCTTGGACTGGAATATTCAGAAGCGATTGCCTCGATTGAACAAATGGCGTATAAAGAATCAACCATTGCCGGACTTTTGGATACTCTTAAATTATCAACTTCCGTCTCTTGAGATTCATTGGAGATTGGTGAGTCTTCGGATAATTTTGAAACACTTTCTTCCGAAGAATTGCTCTCGTTCGAGACGTACGTCGTTCCAATATTTCGACCAACTACGTTAGAAGTTGCTGCCTCATTTTCCGAGCTCTCGTTGTTATCGTAATCATGATTTTTCGTAAAACTTTCGTGACTCGAATTCGTCCGAGGAATTATAGAATTTTCCTCATCGGCACTCGAATCTTTTTCAGTCTCGGACTCGTCGATTTCAACTTGGTTCGCATAAACTACGCTACTCGGACGAACGTTTCGCGATGAGATCTGAGATGAAAATAAATTGCAAAAGGAAAAGAATCGAATTAATTGTAAAACGTGGAAATTCTTATTCGCGTCGTCACGAGGGAAATAAAAGGCGAGAAATAAAAATTTCCCTCTATACTGACCCCATAATCGATGGAATTTCGTCTCGATGGGTTCGTCTCGTGCGTAATAACGTCAAAAGATTTTTCAACAGCAGGATTTTCCTCCGGGTAAGTAACAATGATCTCATTATTTTCGGTATGAAGAGATTCCTCTATGGAATTACGATCGTTACGGATTGTTACTTCCAAAGCATTCGGGCGTTCATGTTCCTCGATGAAAACATTGGAGGATTCGTTGCTCGATGTTTCCGACCCTCCATTATTTGTTCGAGCTTCGTAGAATTTGAGAGATAATAATTATAATGAAGTATCGATCGTTAATGATATGGTGCATTCCTTCACTAAATTAATCATGGAAAATAAATGAATATTCGTTCTAAACGAATATAAGTGATGGTTGAGCAACAATAGTAATATGTATCGCTCTAATTGCATTCGTTATGACGTTCGGTGGGAATTTATGGAGCAGAAACGACATTCTTTCTCCAAAATGAAATAAAACAATAATTATCACGAATGAAAATAAACACGTGAGAATATTATTACGAAAAGCCATGGAAACTCTTGAAATAACGTAAATCAGAGAAATATGGAAACTATTGTCACGATTATAAAATGATGATTGCAAAAATAAAAATACATCGAGAATGAAATAATTTTGATCGTGTGTGAAATGGAATTGAAGTAATTTGATGATACGAGCGGATAAGAGTAAAATTATAACTGTTGCCCCTGGACTATGGTTGACCATTGACCACCGAGCAGTGGGCAAGGCATATCGCGTATATGCCTGTGTAACACGTATATAACAAACTCCTAGACTTGACCGGTGGATTATTGATTATTTTAAGCGCATAAACCGTTTTACCACCACGAACCAAGTTTCAGCTTTACCAAACGTGACTATACTATATTTTCACTTGCAGAACGCGATCCATCCCATCGCTGCGTATAGTATACTTGGAGCATGGTAAATGCATATATACGTAGATGAAACATTCGATATATAACCACAGCAGGAGGTTAAGAACCTCACGTTTCAATGCATATAGCGTGTACAGCAGAGCTTTTCGATCCTGAACGTTGCAAAGGACTGAATTTACTCGAAACCCAAACGTCCTCCTTATTTTTACCCTCCAGTAGATATAGTTCCTTTCCCTATAATTCCCACTTTCATCGACATATATATTCATTCATTTTCATAACAAGATACGTTGGCATATTAATTTCAACGAATATCAAAGTTCGCTTCTCTATTTGCTCCAATTTACTAATTAGGACTCGTTATCAATGCAAATCATGGAGGTATTAAGCAGTACTTGTTGGTTATTAAGGACTGTTCCTGGAGGATTAAGCTCCGAAGCTCACAACCAGGGAATTATAGTTGCCCAACGAGGAATTTTGCTCCTTCCTCCACGCTCCAATTAATTGTTATTTTTATTTTTAAAGAATTCTGGTTCAACGCAATATTCAGCAAATACAATTTGATCGATAATCATTCTCCATTATCGGAAAAGGAATATAATGGCGTATGAAGAACTTCGTTATCGCGTTTGGACAACATTTTACGCTGATACGAAAATTAAACTGTTTATTTATTCAGTGCGGATTGATTGAAGGTCCTGGGATTTTTAATTCGAATCAATCGGTATTTTAGGGTACGAAAAAATTTAAACATTCGACATTTATGCTTCGGACGGAATTATAAACGTTTTACGAGACTGAAAAATGAGACTCGAGCAGATAATGACTTAATATTCTTTCTTCGCGAGAGTTAATTAGGTTTTTTTGAACTTTCGCTCGGCCAAATTGAATGGCATACTTGCGCAAAGTTGAAGATTGTGGCTGAAACGTAGATTTATTTATATTTGGAAAGTTTACGAGCAGACTATATTGCACGAAAATTCATGAAAAGTGTCCAACAGTCGAGACGTTTGACGCATATGCTGTTTTATTACCACAAACCTCCAAGACCGCCACGGATGTCACAAACTTTTTTCGAGTTTGGAAAAGCCGAGAATTTTTCTTCATACGTAAAGTTTTATGCTCGAGAAATTTCTCGTGCCTCTTGAATCTCGGGCGAGTTGAAGGAACACACGAACGTGACGTAAAAGTTATAGTTGGAGGAAAAAAATGGCCGAAGGATGACGGACCGTGATAATTACAATTTTTATTTTTCTACTGATAATTCTAATGATCAGGAAAACTTATTCTTTCGTGAACGTTTTCAATCAGTGAGCTCTGAAGATGATCAATTTTATCGAAATATCTGTGTGGGAAAAAACATGCTTAATGTGAAAAACAAATTTACCTGGACACTGGGACGATTGGTCGTTCGAATTTTGAATTTTGTAGGAATTCGCCTGAACAGCAAAGTGACGCTTATTTATTTCGTTGTGTTCTTCCTCTTCGATAGTGTTTTTGTCTCTGAAAGCAGAACGAAATGACGTACCAAATAAAACGTGGATAATCAACAGAAATGAATGGTGAATCGGATTCCGATTGGCAAAATGAAATTGTGAACCGAAATAAATGAATAAAAATGATAATTGCGAGAAATAATGAAAATAAATGTGAAAAAAAAATGCAGAGCATTTTGACTGAAATAATTGTCAGCTCGTAAACATACATGGCGTCAGAATTTTGATTGGATCTCAAAGTAATGACAGGGGTGTTGGTAAGACGATGAACTTGGTTGACGATGGAGGTGGCTTCGATTTCTTTCTCGTCGATGCCAATGGCTTGTCGCCACCGGAAAGC
Organism: Hyposoter didymator; assembly: GCA_037952995.1. Lineage (NCBI taxonomy): Eukaryota > Metazoa > Arthropoda > Insecta > Hymenoptera > Ichneumonidae > Hyposoter > Hyposoter didymator. The sequence goes on from JBAJMU010000007.1 coordinate 8,756,494, forward strand.
ACAAGGGCAACATCGCAAAACACTGCCAACGAATCTTTTAGCATATTCACTGTCACCACACACGAAATTACTTTGACGATTTTTGTCAATTTCGTCTTTGGGCACCGTTGGCCAAACGCAATATTTGAAAATCATGTTTTCCCTCTTTTCTTAGCAAGTGAAAAAACTGCAAACATTTTCAAGTCCAATGGCGATATATTGGTTCGGATTGGTCGCGAATAATTACACATTGAATAAGTCCCATCTCCCTCGAGAGGTATTTCAGGCTTTCAAATGAATATATACATACACATGTGTATATAGGCAACGGAGACTCGTTTCGAAATTCCCGATCTCGTCGGATGCGCCACAGGTGTTGGCTCTGTGCAAGCTCTGCTGTAACAGCACTCTCGAGTGCTGATAAGATCCGATTAAATTGAATTTCAATGTTATAAATCCCAACGTACTTTTCTCAGCGCCTTCTACTTTTTTTTCTCTTTTTTAGCCACAACAGAAAAAGTGTTTTCCAATTAAAAGAAATTTAGCAATTACAAAATGGCAATGAAATATTTCTCCGAGTAGTCTTTCAGCTCGTAATTTTCCAGAAGAATAGCGCACGGTCGAAAAGTTGAGTAAACGATGGAGAAAAAAAAACGTTGCAGGATTGTCAAAGGGTCGTAGAATTGTCGTAAAATTGTGACGAATCGAAATATTCGCTGAATTGTGGAAGTGGAGCCTCCTCCTAAGGATCAGACTCGACCTGGAGCTCGAGCTGAATTCCAAGTAGAAAAGTTCCTTTTCGATCAGACACGATTTATTCGTCTATATGTGGCGATTTATCAGAGTTATTGGAGCCAAGTTTGGAATATGTAAATTTATTAATACATACAGATATGTACGTATGTTATTATCATTCTTCTTATTATTATTATTGTTATTATTAATGGACGAAGGATCGATGACGCGTAAAGTACGAAAATTTATGTGAAAATTTCATGGAAAATTTTTATGTCTGTGTCTGTGTATTTTTTTCTCACGTAGCAAAACTTTTTTCTACTTTTCTTCATGAAGCTCACTCGTCGAATATGTACGACATGTTTCAGACGGTATGCACGCACGACTGGTCGGCCCGCATTCAACGATTGGACGAGTAGAGCCTCGTCGCCACGCTGACCACCGGCAGTTCCACACCCTCGCAGCTCTCTCTCTCTCTCTCTCTCTCGCTCTTTTTCTTTCACCTTTACCCTCGCTATTCCACTTTATACAGTCAAGTTCTTTTCCCCTTCTACCACTTTCCTCCTAGAATAGGCACTATACCACAATTTACGTATATAATGTCCGTAGCGACGTCCGCAAGACCAGGAACGCACGAAAAAGCTTCTCAAACGTTCCTCGACTTTGAGGTCCGTAATTTTTCATTCATCCGCTTGGAGAACTCGTCTAATTATTATTCCAGCAACGACTGACGACGGAGTTTGAAAAAACAGCGAGATAATTATAACCATAAACTGGAGACCCGAATGATTATCGATTCCTTTCGGTTTATTTCGTTAATACGCAGGAATGACACGGAAGCCTGATAATTATTCGAGCCACTGGCTAAACATTCGTTATTAAAAACAAACACGGAAAAAAGCCTTGGAAAAGGAGGAAGTAACGGGGGTTCGTTTACGTTTGACAAACGCGTAGGCCAAAACACACAAAACAGAAAAACGCATACCTGTGAAAAAAAAAGGACTCGACCAAAATGTGCAACTGCTAGTAACGTTTTTTGTTTGTCCGGGCTCGAACAAAAAGAATGGGTGAAAAAAATTCAACGGCGTTCATCTCTTACGGACGGAATGCATTGAAACAAACTATCAATAGAGGCGATTTCGCTCTGTTTACTGGATGTTTCGTTTATCCACTCGCGATTCTTCGCAGTTGGAGGAAAAAAAAAAAATTATGTATAGCCGAGTGGACACACATGTGTCGAACGATGTGACGACTGCTGGCAAAGAGCGTGGGGGGTTGTAAAAGGGGATGCCACGATACCGAATGAAGCCTGGAACTTCCTTTTTTGCATTTTTCGAGCATTTTTCCACTCCGTTCCGTGCTACTTTATTTTTCCCTGCGCTGTATATTTATTTTTCAAATGATACAGCAACTCGCGAAATGCTCAGTAGATTCCCAGCCCTTGTAGAAAGGGTCTCGATGCGAGGACGGGAGCAAAGGGGGATAAGGGAAAAAACGTATACCTCGAGCACGAGTAACGAAATTCGACCCCGTTACATAGCCACACGCAACTGTCGTGCGTCATGTCGCGTGGGAGGATAAAAAAAGCGAGAATAAAAAAATAAAAGAGAATGATATATCGAACAAAAGCCACTGCGATATTGGTTCGTGCGTATTTACATATACACGATATGTATTTCGCTCTGGTGACGAAATTCCACACTGATTCTCTTAGGGACAACATGTTCGGGCACCGCGTATCGTTATATTTGATTGAAAAAATAATAAAAATATCAAAATCACAGTGTCACAGTTAACTCTTTGGCTTATTTGTGGAAACTTGAAAAACGATGAGGAAAAAATTCTATTACGATGGCAAATACATTTGTGGACGATTTTTTCTACTACTCCTCGTGAAAACCCATAAGAATTGGTAAATCCTTATGGAAATTTTTGAAAGTGTCTGTAGAAACACGGCTAGCGAGGCAACGACCTTGAAATCCCACGCCGAGAAAAACGAGCTAATTAATTTCCACTGTTTATTGAAATGAGAATGAATGAATTTTTGGGAGACGGAATTCCATTCATTTATGAAAATATACACCTGTCGGGAGTTGGAAAAAAGTAGGACATTTGGTAAAGGCAGTTGGTGGGTTGCCAGGAGCAGGGTGTCTGGTGGAATATTTAATGGGGTCGTGTCGAGGAATGAAAAAGAGTGAATGCTTCGAAAAGCCCACCCCATATGTAAATATTCATCCCATCAATCAATAAATTTCATTCACACAAACAAAATAATTCGATATCCTGTTCACCTGTTCAAGATTTCAATTATTTTCATTCAATTTCCTCGAAAAATAAATTAATATTCTGACGATGTTGAAAAACCTCATATTACGGTTTTCATTGTCGATTATTTAATTTATTTTCGAAAAATATCAAATTACCAAGCTGCAAAGAAATTGCTCCAAATTTTTGAGTATATCGATCAAAACATCCATATCCGTATGTCCGTGTGTTTGTGGGCGTGTGTATAACGTTAAATATCCTCGTCCGAGAGCTACAAGAGTGCTTTACGAGCTGAAGCATTTTTTTATTTTTTTTCGTTGCTCTCCGTCGAATGCCTTTGACCCGACCTCCATGAACCGCAAGCGGGTAAATTATTCAACCAAGAGGAACGAACGATAAGAGTGGCGGAGACGATATTCAACGTAATCGGTCCCGCATAGTTGATGCGAACGCGGCTGTGCTTCATTTTTCTCTCCGTTTTGGACTCGCGCACATTAGACGATCGCTACTTTATACTCCGATACTTGTAAAATATACTTTTCAATATTCCCTTCATTCGACACGTAAATGTATCGTTAAGTCGAGGAGAGAGGGTCATTCCAAGGAACCGTTCAACACTTATTTGCCCGCGTAGAATAATTTCATTGATTTTTTCTAAATCGTTCTTGTCGAATGTCATTCGAGTTTATTCGTTTTATTGAATTTCCATCACCATCTGATCCCGAGGCGTAGGAACTTCTGGCACCTCCGAGAGAACCGACAGATATTTTCGGTGCATTGCCAAATTTTATAAATAACTTTTTATGAATTATTATTAATCCAGTTTATCAATTTAAATTTAATCAATTCGTAGGATTTTCGAACAATTATTGACTTTTATTATAATTAATTAATGATTTATTTATTATTTAGATTGATGCCAGTAATAGAAGTGAATCGAATAATAATTATTCAATGTGAATTTATATTTTATTACTACTTGACGTTTTAATTGGTTTTTCATATGGAAAATTCCTGGAAAGTCTTTTCGATCTTTCATAGGATTGTGTAATTGAAATTGGTTAATTAACGACATTCTGACGTTATTCATACGGTTGAGGTTTGAAAATCAGGTATTTTTGTGCCTCGATCGGACGTCATCGTGGACTGAAGCTTTTGCGGACAGGCTGACACGACGTTGACAAATTAGCAGCTACGAACTACGGAGCTCATCAATACATGAAAAATATCGGGAAAGAGCTAAATCTCGTCGGACCTGCGGGACTTGTGTTTTTAAAACTTCCCTCTTTCTTTCTTTTAAGCATGTTGACGTCTCGGGGCGAGAGATTGGAAAGAAAAGTTTGGCTTTGGAGGCGAGAGAACATAATCGAATCACCTGTCCCGTTAGACGAGACTATTATGCTCGGTTGGGAAGATATGGAGAAAGAAGAATAGCGAATAACATGAAAATCGACAAGTCGTTTCGTTCCGCTTGAGCTCGAAATTTCTTTCAAGTTCATTAATTATTGGCAACTCGACTCCACACGCTTTGAGCTCGTGTAACGATTTCGTATTGTGTCTTTTGTTTCTCCTTTTTAGTTTCTTATTGTTGCTCGTTAAGGTTTCGATATTGATGAGAAGAGGCCTTGTCGCTCGGCTTCACACCCTTCGACCTATTCGCAATATGCACGACTAAACGTTGCAGTGCATTTTGTCCACTTTGACGAAGTGGATGCAGATTTTTATTTTATGACTTCTGGCGAAGGGAAATTGGTGGCGTTCCCACGAAACAAGAAAATCGATGGTGACGCATTTGCTCTTTCGACGAAATAGGAATTACTGGTATCCGATGAAATTTTTCAAATTTTGAGGAATTAAAAGTTGCACTGAATTATGTTTCCTTCATTGGCAATAAAAATTCGTTTAATACAAATGGAATTTATTTTAGTCCAATTAAATTTGAAAATTGATTCCTTGGTACCGAGAACGCTTAATCTTTTATTGCATCATTTTCATTTTGGCTGGATGCGAGCAATAATTCAACTATAATTAAAACTCTGTCTCGATTAAATTACCTTTAACAACAATTAAACGAAATTCACATTCCTGCAAATGAAATTCCAACTACATTTTTGGTTCAATTCCCTCATAGCCAAGCAATCAATTTTAATTGACAAGAAATTAATTTTTACTCATTTAATATTTTGAGTTTCGGGTCAGGAATTTTTGAGATTTGGAAATTCGGATCAGGGGGGAGGAAGCTTGTTGTAAGTATGTGTTCAGATTTTTCTCAGCTTTCCTCGCAATGGAAAAAGTCTCTGTGGCCAATAGTGACGCGGTGGTCTCACGGAAAAAGGAAAAGTGGGTCGAAATGATGGGATGAGCTGGCAAATACTCTCACAAGTAAACGAGAAAGAATAAAGAAAAAAAAAAACAAGTTCGTATGTATTTGCGCGTAACCTCGTTCGGCGTGAGAAAAGGGACGGCCAGCTACATTATTACTCGTTGACCTTCGGGTTTGGGTCAGGCTACGTACCCTTGGATCCGTCAACTTGACCAACTTGACGAACCATAAGATAATAGGGATGGATAACATTTTTATTATGTTAACGTGTTATGTCACAAATGGAGAAAATGCTGCTCTTCGATTAATTTAATACTCAAGTTCGCTTCTGCAGCTTTATAACCATTTCAAGGTCACTATAACGACCTTGATAATAAAAAAATGGTAGCAAATCTTATTCGATGTGAATTGGAAACTTTCAACGAAATGGAATAATTTTTTTGGCTGCAACTTTTTTTCCTAGCACTGACAATTAAGTGTTTAATGAAATCAAAGTAAATATCCTGCGCGTAAGTTCCTACCGTCTATATTCGTGTACAGAAAAAAAGGTGAGAACGATTTTTTATTTTGTTTCCCATTCGTTCTCTTCCTTTTTTCGATACTTATGGATCCGGTGGTCCCGATGGGCTTTGGTCTACTTTTCTTATCGGATTCGAATCAGAGTTGTGAACACGCGAGAACCCCGACCGCATTAGGTTGGAGGGAGGTTAGTTTTCTCAGGCATGAGAAAAATGTATAAGGATGTGGAAGAAAAAAGGTCACAGGAACGGAGCATAATGATGAGAAAAATGGAGTCTAAAAAATTCGATACGCAGCCCAGAGAGAAATATTGTGACGGGAACGAAAAAGAAAATTTCGTGAAATGGAAAAGTGAGAAATTGACGAGGAATGCGAGGGGGAAAATCATGATGAAAGAAAAACTACGAAGATGGGGATGAGGAATGAAAATTTCATTGAATGAATAAAATAAAATAATAAAATTGAATTCCATAACTTTCAGGTCGCGCTCAGGGAAATTGTGCCTTGTTTTTCTTTGAAAAATCAATGAAAAACTCACCCTTTGTAAAAATTGGTATTCCCAACGCCCGAACGTTCCTCGTGCAAGTTACGAAGGAATCTGGTACTTTCGTCGCTGTTATTCATCGTCGTGGTGTTCGTACTCGTTTGTGACTCGTCCGAAATAGTTCTACGCGAGTCCGCAATGTATCTCGTTGCCATCGAATCCTTGAGACTCTGACGACGACGAGTGACGTCGTAGCTGGTCGTTGTCGGTGCTGTTTGTACCTCCCGATATACGTTACCGTCCGCAAAACCTCTACCTTGTCGATATATCGATCTGTAACTGCATCCAAATTCCTTCGAATGTATAACCAACTTTTTCTCGCTCTTTCAACATATTTCACATTTGTTTCCTAATTTTTTCCTTTTTCAACCGTTTTTTTTTTCTTACTTTTCCATCCCATGACTTCCGTTCAGTTCGAAATAATTTTCGGAGAATTATTCAATTTAAACAAAAAAAAACAATAAAAAAAATTTCAAATTTAATTTAACCAGCTCAGTCGAGTGATTAATTTTTTGCTTGTCATTCGCCAGTAGTTTTGATATTTTTAACTCGAACACCGTGCATTGAACGTGAAATAGAAATTTTTGAATTTTTCGCAGCCGATAATTTTCGTTTTATTTTTTCGTGGCGAAGAAATAAAAATACTGACGTATCGCGCGTTGGTGACAAATGTTGCGGTGAAGAATCTCTCCGCAATCTTGGATATCTTTGAGAGTTAATTTCCGTTTGGGAATGATCGTCCCTGTGCGTCGATTGAGGCCTCGAAATGTCCGAGACTCTCGAGCCGGCCGACCAATTTTGCAAATTATTTCCTTCCTGGGGTAATCTTCTTCTCGGATGAATCGTTGCTCCGTATCTCGTTGTCTCTTTACCGTTCGTCTCACGCTCCCGAGACTGTGGCACTGGGATCCTAGATTCTAATCTGTTTCCCCCTATTTCTTGCGATATTGGACCGATGCCAGTCTGTATGAGAAATCCAATGTCAAACTTTTTTGTCTTTTCAATTATTCGCCATTGAATAAGATTTTATTTGTTTTCAATGATTGAAAATATTTTTTTTATCTCTATGAATGAATAAACAAAATGAATAAATGAGTTGATCGTTTAATTGATTGGAAAATTGCTGGATAAATAATTTGTCGAGCTTACTCTTTCGGCATAAATTTCATCCATTCTCCGATGAAAGTTTTCCTCGGTTTGTCGTTGTTTCATGATGACGTCTTTGTCGTCGATCAAGAAGATGGGATTGGGATCGTCGATCTCGAAGGAATCGTCAAGACCCTCGATAGCGGATCGATATTGTCTGAGTGTTCCGATCAATCTAGTCTTTGCGACAACTTTATCCGGAGCGATGAAATTTTCTTCTGCATTATTATAATCCTCGCATTTTTCTCGATCGCGACGAGTCTCACGCTGGTGAAAAAAACGATGAAAAAATCTCAACATAGATATGTAAAGACGAGNAGAAGATGGGATTGGGATCGTCGATCTCGAAGGAATCGTCAAGACCCTCGATAGCGGATCGATATTGTCTGAGTGTTCCGATCAATCTAGTCTTTGCGACAACTTTATCCGGAGCGATGAAATTTTCTTCTGCATTATTATAATCCTCGCATTTTTCTCGATTGCGACGAGTCTCACGCTGGTGAAAAAAACGATGAAAAAATCTCAACATAGATATATAAAGACGAGGGTGAAAATTGATGGAAGTAAAAAAAAAGAAATTTCGATTTTTCACGGAGGAAGAAATCGGCACGAGAAAATTTAGCTATTTTTTTTTTTCATGCTGTTGACAGTTCGGGCTAACCTCGATAAATTGGAGGAACCAAGGAGAGCTCAAGCCCGCCATAATCGAGGCTTCAATTTTTCAAAATGTATATCGTATCGATGGTTCATTGGAAAATAACGAAAAAAATTCATTCAAAGTTGAAATCAATAAAAAACGGAAGTTTGTCACTCTCAAAATAAATCTTGTCATAACCCGACGGTCTAGAAAAATCTTTTATCCGTTCAAATGGACGAGTGTGTTTATATTCTCATAATTATACACACTTTGTTTATATACGTGTATAAAAATTCGTGTATTCGTGTGAAAAGATAAAACTCGGATGAATATGTATTTGGATTCGTTAGGGAATTGTTTCGGTTACATTTGTTTTGTTTCTCCTACCTGCGCTGAATGTTGAACGAGTTGCCAAGCGAGAGGTTTCTTCCGTTCCCTCTTTGTTTCGATTCCAACACCAAGAGCAACAAAGTTTACTCCTTTCGAGCTATTTTTCGTGCTCTCGTTTCTGCAACAATTTGTTTCCCTTTTTTTTACGTCTGGTGATTTTGTGTGTTTCTTGTTTCTTGCAATCGTTCGTGTGTTTAGATTGGAATTTTAAAAAATGAAGAAAAATAAAACACAACACACACACAAAAAGATTCTCATTACTTAGCATTTTTCTCGTGCACTCCTTGGCGAGTTGTCGTGGCGATAATTTGACCTCTCGTTCGCCCTGTTCCTGGCGAGACCGAACCACTTCCGGCGACGATCCAATCCACGTCGGGTCCTGAATAAATTCAATGTTTTGTTTGCTCTGTCTTTTCGTACTTTTTTCACAAGATTGGGAGATCGAAATTAAGGGGCAGAATTCAGGATTTTTGTTAAAATTTTTTATGCATTAAATTAATTTAAAAAATTCAACAAATTACGAGGAAAAAAAGGGATTTTCGTTTTTCGAAAAGTCTTAAAAATGGAAGACGTAATTCGTCATTTTTTCAAAGCTTCGGGCCTAATTTTTAATTGTAATTTTCGACATAAAATAATTAAGGAAATCGAAAAAATTATGAGGCGAAAAAAAGTGATTTTTCTTTTTGGGAAAATATCGAAAATGGTGAGTGTATTCTTGCCTGTAGCAATTTGTATAGTGGGTGAAATTTGTAATCCGTATAATACGAGACCATCGGCGGAAACCATTGGCAATGATTTCCGTGCTAAACGAGCTCTTATCGCGGCGAGCATCGCATCCCCGTCCTGTTGACCTTTGCCAGCCTGCTTTCCAGCTCTCATGATTTCCTGTTGATCCCGAAAATCGTTCGTTAGTCATTTACCATTACTCGCTAATAACACGTACAAACTCATGAGAAATTAATGAACATGAACTCATATATTTTCTTATTAATTTATTTATAAGTTCGATCGATTATTTTCTAATGAAATGAATCCTCGTAGTTGTTTTTAGGATTAATAATTATTCTGATTCACCTCGGGTTCATAAATTTGCGCCAAAACCGCAAGTGTATCGAGAGCTGCTTGGCGAACTCGTCGTCGTCTGTCTCCAACCATCGAAGCAACTTTGTAAGCCACGTTTTCGACTTTGAATTCGGTACTTGGAAACGTCACCAATGAGAATATTAAGAGCTGCAGAGCATTCTCTCGAGTCTGATTATCGATAAAAATGTCGAGTTAAATTTTTGCAGTCATTTTTATTTTTATTTGGATCTCTGAGAAAAAATGTTTAAAATTGAGAAACTCTGCAGTCCATCGGAATTTTTCTTGTCTTTGTACGACCAGAAAACAAATTGAACGACGGCAGAGCCAATGAAGCGTGTAACGATCGAGAGGGATTCGTCACCTTGGCGTTTCTCGCTTTGATACAATGGGGCTGTAAGAGCTGTTCAAGCAGAAGTGCTGGTCTCAGTCGGAGCATCGCGACTCGTGCTAGTTGAGCAGCATTCGGACCACCCTGACGAGCCAAACCCCATGCCACTTGAGGTAATCTTCGCTTGAGTGCCTCCTCGGAGACTCCGGCGACCACGACCTTCGCATACGATTACAATTTCATACCACGTGCCCTTAACTCGGTCGCTTTGCGATCCACCGTCTCGTATTACGCACAAAAGACACACAGGATTATGCAATTTTGAGTTTGGGCAACGTTTCAATTCAGAAAAATAAAAAATTCATTGATCAGCAGAAAAACGTTTTTCTGATCGCGAATTCAATGTCATTTACACAAAGTTATTGACATTCATCGATCAGCCGGAGGCACGAACAGAAGTTACAAGAACATGATGAACGTTCAATAGTTTTCAATTAACTTGGATGCTCACGCGAGAGTTCGAAAGATGATCAGTTATTCAAATTAGCACCAGCTTGGCTTATCAGACGAGAAGAGTTTTAAATAATGATAAATTCATTGCAAGATTACTCTGGCAACTGCCATCCCGGCTGCGGCGACTCGACAACTTCTTTCACCCCCTAGAACCGCCTGAAGGAGAGAACCAAGTCGTGGCTCGATTGCAATCAACGCTGAAGATGTCCTCAATGCAGATGCGACCCTCTCGAGACCTCGGACTCTGGCGCGCCAATCCTCCTGCACATCAACGAGTTGTCTGCTTAATAAAAACTTTTCAATCGTTTCTTCAATGAGAATTATTGCTTTGCCAAAGAAAAAACACTCCAACGGATAATCGCCCGGAACCTCGACAAACTTTGATGAAATAAAAAAAAAACACACAAACGGAAATGCATCGTAACGATTTTTTTGTTTTCACCGGGAAATCTTATCCGGGTGAATTTATTCATATGAAATCCGATGTAATATGAATCAGATAAATGGAAGTGGACGTTGAGCGGCTGGTGCGGTGGAGGCACAGAGTGAATTATGGTAGTAATGCAGCGTCATATTTGCATACTGAATGTGTACCAGCCGTAAAAGGGAGCAAGAGAGAGAATAGTGTTCGCGGAGAGTCCACTGTGGCACGCAACACGTGCCTAATTATTTTCTTGCAACTTGCTGGCTTGCCACAATTCACGTTTAAGTTGCCTACGATACTTGCTTCGCTATATATACAGGACTTGGATAAATACTATTCACAGGCTCCCTTCTTCTCGTGGCTCTTCCTCGAAGCTGAAAAGCCGGACGAGTCTTGGGAGTTGAAAACGAAGAAAAAGTCTTCACGACCGACAAAGTAAATAAAATTCTTCGCGTTTACGGTTTTTTTAATTAGAAAAAAAAATCAATTCTTGCGAGCGAAATTTCTTCTTCAACGTCGTTTGATCGCAAGCATAAATTTTATGCTCCACTAAAACAAAGAAAAAGTGTACGTCGTGAGAGGAGGATTCTTATGATTCATTCTCGACTGGCTCCAAATCGTCCACACCTCATTTCGTTCGATTGGATGATGCTCATTTTCTGTCCTCGCGATGTCTGAACGTCCAACGATATTACACATTCTGTGGGATGTGCTTTTAATGAAAATTTCATGGGACGGAAATAAATTCGAACGGAGGAGTTTAATCATTGGGAAAGGGATACGCGATCGTTATTAATTCAAGCGCCTATCGATATCAAGCCAGCACATTCAATTCGAGGCCAAACAGGGTGGAAGGAAAATAATTGAAACTGAGTTTCGATAAGAAAAGATTACAGAGACCCATTGAAATGATTTTTCCTTTTTTTTTTTTGTTGATACATAAAAATCCCATAAATTGTGCGCGCGGCTAAATCTAACGTGTTTGCTTAGCGGAAAACCTGACGCAATGTTTATCAATCCCGCTGCCTCGCGCGTGTGGCCCAATTGAGAAACGATCGATTACAACGTAATAATTAACTGTTTTGGTAAATTTACTCACGCCAATCTCTCGGCCGTTATTTCCCGTTACGTCTGTCTGTCTGTCTGGCTCTCTTTTGCACATCATTCTCTTTGCAGCGTGGACACGAACGCCAATATAAAGTGAGCAACGAGCATTCGCAAACTTTATGAAAAATAAATCATTTCGGAATATTCCAGAGATTGGCGCGAGCTCGATTTTACTCAAGGACGTGAATTAACAAAATCGATGAAGATGGAAAATCCTTTTTCTTACTGATCCAGCGACGCATCAATTATTGTTAAGAGGGGGACCGATAAATTTGTAATTTGACATTTCGTCTAATTTGGCCATCGTTCCGATTAAATGTTCGGGTTTTATTAATTACTCCGGCGCAGCAGGTGACGAAGCGCCCATTAAATAATCGATTTTGACTTTTGACTCGAAAACGTGATGATTTTGATAACCGCGTAATTCCAACGATTTTCAATTGTTCCAGCCAGACGGAACTTTTTGCATTTACGAAATAATTATCTTTGCTCGGCATCGTCGCGAGTGGGATGAAAGATTACGGAGTCGAGGAAGCAATTAATAAAGTTGAGCGAGTAAAAATGTGATTGCAAAGAGGCAAAAGACCGATAATTATTAGTGGAGAGAGAGGAGAAAAGGTTGAGGAGGATTAAGGGGGACGTTAGATCGTGCGGTCTAAGTTTTCGAGCTAAGGGAAATCGATCGACCCACTTTGCTCTAGCAAGCACTGTGTGTATCAAACCGGCATCTCTACAGAACTGTTAAAGTTGTTCTGTGAATGAAACAGTCGAGGAGATACGATATTTCCAACGTCAGAGCCTCACAGAAATCCTCCTCCGCGTACATTTACAACTCTGGTGTCCCGACTGTCATCGTAACGAATGCAGTGATATTTATTTCTGCTCGTACACCCTCGCCATGTTTTACGCTCGAGCACGAATTTTGCAATTCATTTTGTTGCTTCGGACGATGTTCAGAAAACAAATTTTTATGGGAAATTTGAAAAAAAAATTGAAAATGCTCGTACCTTGTTATGAAGATCGTCGAGAACCTCTTGATCCACGAGCCCCAGGTCCTCCCAATTAGATTCCCGAAATTTAGTGGGTTCGCTAATGACGATATCATTAAGGGGACTCTCCTCAATTTCGAAGCTTGAGATTCTGGGCGTTCGTTCGATTTCTTCGAGGAGCTTTTCATTTTCAGCATTTTTTTGGTTTTTTTCATCGGAATTTGAAGTTTCTGAATGGTGGGCAAGTTTATCTGCAGGATTTTTGGCAACGTCGAAGTGCAAATTTTGCGAGACAGGACCCGGCGATGAACCGTTTCGTAACGATGACGCATTGTTGTCCGGTAATTGCAAAGGTTTTCTATCCTCGATCGTTTCGTTTTCAGGATTTTCATCAGTTTCCTGTAACTTCGTTTTGACCGGACTTGAGAGTTCCATGAGAATGTAATTTCTTTCTTTGCGTGGAAAAGTCTCGAAATCGTGTTTTCTCGGGGACGTACGATCCTCAGTCGACCCAGACTTACCGTTCCGTTCGTTCAACGTTGATTCAAACTTTTCCTGCTCGTGTTTTCGATTCTCAAGCGGAGCTGATTTCGTATCGTTTTCTTTAGCCTCCCTTTTATCTTGTTTTTCCTCGCCAATAACTTGGTTCGAAGTTTCCAAAGTTTTCCGAGAAGAAGCCTTGACCAATTCGACACTTTTATCAACTTCAACGATTCCACTGTTTTCCCTCACTTTTTCCTTTCGTTTAACCGAATCGCTTCTTTTTATCGCCGATTCAACTTCGTATTTTGACGAGTCCGTTGAATCTTTTCTACAATCTATTTTTTCACGGTTCGAATCGTCTATGAAATCGGCTGAATTTTTCATCAAATCGTTTTCGTGATCGACCCGAGGAGTGTTGTTAGCGTCGACTTTGGAAATATCTTGATCGATTCGTTTGTCGATTTTCGTTCTCGCTGAATTTCGCTTCTTCCTGGGACTCGCCGATTTTTTCACGATTTTTTCAGCCTCAAGATTCATGTTGATGGAATTTTTATCGCTCACCAAATCTTCGAAATTCGTTTTACCGATTTTATTGGCTATTTTTGCAGAATCGCTAGTTTTTTTTTGCAATTCGCGATCGGTACTAAAATTCGCCGATTTAGTTGAGAGATCGATTCCCTCCGGTTCGAACACAATTTCCTTGGAACTCGAATCGATGCTCGAACTTGTTTCTATTTTTTTTTTACCGATTTCGTCGTCGACCGATCGATCGCCAACTTTGGCGGAATTGCGCTTTTTCTTCGGGTCTCGATTGTTTTTCGCAATTGTAGAATCTTTAGGAAAATTGGCATTTTCTTCCAAATGTGGAAGATCGTCGTTGTCAAAAACTTCGAAAGCCCAGCAACTTTCGCTGTGTTCTTTTTCTTGTTTACCAAATATCGTGTCGACTCGAGCCTCCATACTTTTTTGAGTTTCTTCGTTCGTTCGAGATGTTATGGAGCCGGAGGTGTTTGCAGTTTTTGTGAGAATACTTTTCTTCGGACTGAGACTAGCATCGTGAGTGTAAAATTCTCTTTTTGGGCTGTTCGATACCGATTTCGATTTCCTCGATCTCGATCTCGATAGATTTGGACTGGAAGGATTAGATCGTGACTTTCGAGAGCGTACGGTTGTAATTTTGGTTACTGGTGAAATGGGAACCGGGATTTTAGTTTGTAAAATGTGCATTTGTACGATTTCGGAATCGTCGCTGTCAGGGGTTCGGAGCTTAACGATTTCGCCTCCGAAATGTACTCTCCTGGGTGTTTTTCTTCTCTCGATCCAATCGTCTTTGAAATCGTGATCAAGCTCAACGTCATTCTCGATGACCAAAGGAACATCCTCTTCAGGATTTTTCGATAATTCATCGGAGCTATCAAATTCGGATTCTCGATCGTTATCTTCATCTTTCCGTTCGATGATCGTCATCGTTATCGCAGTTTCCTCGTTGAATTTAATTTCCGTTTCAAGGACGATTCTCGCTGCAGGTGAATTCCCAGAGTTATCGGACTTTTCTACGTTCACCGAAACGTCGGTTTGACAATGATTCGTGTTTTCTTCGGAACTACTTTTCGAATCATGCACTTTGTCCATTTCGAGCCCACGTTTTTTCGTTTTTCCACTTTTCTTTCGAAATTCTTTCTCGCTCCTCTTTATCTTATAAACCTCGCACAGAATCTCGTAATCGCGTTTCGCATTCATATCCAGTTCGTTCATAAAAACATCAAAGTCTTCCTGACCAAGAAAATCTTCAATTTTTACTAATGATCTCAAGGATGCTTCCTGATG
Source organism: Hyposoter didymator (assembly GCA_037952995.1). Taxonomy (NCBI): domain Eukaryota; kingdom Metazoa; phylum Arthropoda; class Insecta; order Hymenoptera; family Ichneumonidae; genus Hyposoter; species Hyposoter didymator. The sequence continues at coordinate 8,771,786 of JBAJMU010000007.1, forward strand.
AGTAACCTGCACCAAACGATTCGTTAAAGCACCGATCGCCTGTCGAATTGTTTCGTCCGAGGGACGAGGAGCGTTCGACGATGGAAACAAAAGCGATGGTGTACTCAATATTACTCCTAAAGTTATGTTTGATTGGACATTGTCGAGGGCGTCCTGCTTTATGAGACCCTCGTTCAATATCTGCAAAGTTAATGCAATTTTTTGTCAAGGAAGCTTAGAATTTCAGGAGAAAAAACGAAAATCCTTGATCGTTCTGGCGAACGAAGAAAATGTTTTGATTTGTTTGTTGTTGCGGAAATAAAAAAGTCGAAATATACTCACGCCCCTGACGATATCGTCCCGTTTCTTGGTGCACAAGAGATAAACCCTGAGGGTATCGAGAGCTCCCTTCCGTACCGCGGGTGCGAGATGTCCAAGGTTGTTGACGAGTTCCGGGAGCACCGACGTCATCGCGTCGTCGATTAACGCGAGATCGAGAGTCGGTAAAACATCGACAAGGACCCTTAAGGCGTGCTGTCGAACTTCCCATTCCGGATCCCGCAACCTTTCCGTAATCTCGTCAAATGTCTCGCGCGTGTCCACTTCCGATGGAAATCGACGTGTACGTACCTACCGATGCATTTTGCAACAATCCCTCAACTTCTTCTTTCTTTTTCTATTGCGCTTTCTCCTACTCCCGGTCATTGTTTTCGTTCCTTCTCAATCGATTAAGTGCCTCGTTGAAATATCGTGGCATCCGCAATGAGGTATAACAGGATCGATCGCGATACCTCACGTTTGAATTAATATTCAATGGTCGCGCGACGAGTAGCGGAAAATAATTTTCGATTGACCGATTTTTTTGGACCTTTGCATTGAACCAGTTCATGCTCTTGAAATTATAAAACTGACCTATCCCTCCTTGGGATGATTTAGGTTGAATGCTTTTCTTTAGAAATTTGCATCTAACGTTCATTGAAAATTCATCAAAAGTCAATAAAAGTTGGTCTAACGAGGTAGAAAAATAAGTGGTCAAATAAAAATATAATTACGGGCGGAGTTGAATTAAAAATCGATGAGATTAAAAGCCGATTGCTGGTCATCAAGCGGTGGTGCTGGGAATATTCGCGAATAATCTCGCTGATAAATATCTCGGTTTACCAAAATCGTGGACTGTGTAAATATCGGAGAGTTCATTCACGAAATTATGGAATGTACAAAGCTCGGTGTAAGCGGATTTGAAATATCATCTGGGGGAATCGCAAGCTTCCAGCAAACTAGATAGGGATTATGATGAACAATTCTATTGACTCTTAATACCACAAATTTACATACGATAAATTTCACGAGACTTTCCTATTTCAATCCAAATGTCCATTGTTCTATAAACTTTCGATTATATAAAACCAAAAAGCATATTTTACCAACTTTATTTATTCGTTTAGACGTGGAGAATAACAATAATAATATTCAAAATTTTTATAGGAATTCCAACGAGTTTTCGAAAAAAAAAACATTAATTTCTCAGTCAATTGTTTATGGCGATTGGCAAAATGACGAAAAATAAAAACGAAACCAATGCAATCGAGGACTCAAAAATGAGGAATCATTAAATTTATTACTTTACTGATTAATAATAAATTATTTATTTTTCATAAGATTTGAATGAAATTATTCGAGTTCGAAAAAATAAGTAGAGAGGCTGGTTTGATGGATTGGAAGAGAATGTCAGAAGGAGCAACGATTGAGTGGTATCGATATATACTTACCACGTGTTCCCACAGTGGGGTGAGTTGTATGGGTTGGCTGGAGTGAGGGCGAACAGGTGTCATCTTCTGGAGCATTTGTGTTTGCTCCTGTCGACTTGACGCGGAGAAAATGGTCGGTTGGTTGTCGAGTGGACAGCAACCGGAAGACAATAATGGTATTTCAAGATTTGTATTGTTGAGGGGTGAAGAATTCACCGGGGGCTTCAAAGGCCCCGCCCTTGCCGATCCTGTCATCGAGGATTCGACCTCCGAGCATTTAGACATGACTCGTCGATGAGGCTTCTCATCTCACTCGATAATATCGAGTCCGTCATCGCGATAATAATGGCCAGAGCTTGATGGACATTGGAGTTTCGATTGCAGAAAAAAAAAACGTTGATGCACTTGATTGTTCCGTTTTCTCGCTCGTTCGAGTCAACACAAAATCTTCAATGGTAATAATTGTCAATTAATATCTATTCAAAACGTAGGAAAATCTATGGAAGACGTTTTCCCTTTCGTTGATACACTGGGTCAATTTGACCCGGAGGACTCTTACGTCGTTCGTCAGAATCAAGAGTAACGTTCCCGCACATTTCTCAAAACGAATTTATGGCGCAGGAACTATCGAGGAATTGCTCCGGGTCAATATGACCCAGTGTGTTAACGACGCTTTCATTAACATTGAAGAAAGTCAGGGATAAAATGAAAAATGACGCTGTTGCACAAAAAATGTTGGAGCCAAGTTCGCGATATAGGAGTTTGCATATATCGAACGAATAATAATAGTGTCGACGGTAAAGTTTATATAGCTGGAAGGCTAAAGCAATTGGGCTATATATATTTACGTACGACAAATCTGTCTCTTTCCTTTGGACATGTGGAACAAGGGAGAAAAGAGCTCGACGTTTTATACAAAGAAGGGGATGAGAAACGCAAGACGATTCTATAGACCGAAGAAGAAAGAGAGAAAGAGCGAGATGGAGGTGTTAACCGGAAGACTAGAGCTTTTTCAGACTATACGTTCAAGGTACGTCTGAATAAGTAAACCTGCGGATCTCGAGGTCTTTTCCATTCGAATTTCTAGAGCAATATTGTTGTTGTTGTTTTTTTTTTCATCATTCACGCCGAATACAAGTCTAAAGACTATAAATTTAAAAATGTTCAGCACCGTATCGTACACACGATAAGANTGAGAAACGCAAGACGATTCTATAGACCGAAGAAGAAAGAGAGAAAGAGCGAGATGGAGGTGTTAACCGGAAGACTAGAGCTTTTTCAGACTATACGTTCAAGGTACGTCTGAATAAGTAAACCTGCGGATCTCGAGGTCTTTTCCATTCGAATTTCTAGAGCAATATTGTTGTTGTTGTTTTTTTTTCATCATTCACGCCGAATACAAGTCTAAAGACCATAAATTTAAAAATGTTCAGCACCGTATCGTACACTCGATAAGAATGATGAGTTTCGTCACTGGATCCACGAGTTGCACCGGCCAAAGTTTTATCAACAATGGCATTTCTGCTAAACGCGTGATTTATTTTTTTTTAGATTAATCCCAGAATGAAATTTATCACCGATTTGATTTTCATGGTATTCGCACAGTGCATGGGAAATTTAATGACACTCGAACTACCCGGAATCGAAACGATCGCCGAATCGATCGACAGCTTCGATAAGAATTGTATACTCTCGTATTGCTCAACGCGGTTCTCGACTTTTTCGGTCGCGGTCAATGATTACGGAGTCTAGTGAATTCGAGCTCGGTGACAGAAGCAAATTTGAGGAGAAACGATAATGAGAAAAAGTAGTAACGCTCGTGTGACTCAGACCATCGTACGATCTTATAAGAAAAGTGAGGGAAAAGAAGAAAAAACAGGAGAGGGGAGAAGGAGCTTTTTTTTTATCTATCTGCTGATCTCTCACGACAGCCAACGACTGGCTTACGAGTCACCTGGCGATATAAGTTGGTACACGCGAAAGCTTCGTCCGAGCCAGTAAAAAAAATCGTTCATAAAAATGGTGAAAATCGTAAGAGTAAAAAATACAAACAATAAACAGAATACATGCAATTATTTATATAAATTTTCGTAACGATTTCAAAATTTGACGAGTTCAAAAGCTCCCATTTTCCTCGGTTTATTCATTTATTTTTTTTTCAAATAAATGGAAAGTTCTTGTTACGAAAACAAAAACAACGACTCGTTGGTGATTAAAGTTTGTAAAATGTTTGATAAATTACCAATTCGTGAAACATTCGTTATGTTGTTATTAAAAATACGAACGAATAGCAAAAGAATACAAAAAATATTGGATTACATGCTGGAAAAATGTATATTTTTATCCACTTTACATTTGGCGAACGATTGATTAATCCGAAGCATTTAATAAATAAACGAAATATTTGAATGTTGAAATGATCGTTGGAATCGCGAAGAGGGCTCGAGGACAAACGAAACGCGTCGGACCGAAGCCGGCATGTGACTACTGGCACTCAACTCGCTCGTGGCGAGTTTGAAAGCTTTCTCTCTCTCTCTCCCTTCTTCCTATCGACCACGTTGTCGTCGTCGTCGACCAAGTCACTATACTGTCCTTTATATCGTTGCTTGTATATACATAAACATACGTTTAAATAAATATCGACAAATGTTTGTCTACAGAGGAATCCCATGACAAAATAAATAACGATAAAATAGATTAATCAACGAGAAAACGAATTGGTGGTGAAAACAATTTTCGACTAAATTCTTACAACGATAGGAGTGACTTTCGATTTCGGGAACTCGAAATTGTTGAATAAGTCTCTTTTTTTCAACGAGAAAGATTATTTTTTCAATCATTCGGAAGTGGGGCTACCTTACTATCGGACAACATTCTTTTTTCATGCTTTTTCATAGAGAAAATAAAACGCAAAGGAGAATTCCGTAGGAAAAGAATTTTAAGAACTTTTTTACGAAATTTTTTCATTCACTTTTTTTAAATGTATAAACGAATTGTTCGTTTGTTAGGAAAACTTATAAACTTTTTTGTACGTCATGCTCCGATATATTCGAATGCTTTATTTTTTCTTCAACGCAATAGCCTGTAGATGCATCGCATGTCCGATCCCTGCAGCTAAATGCCATTTTCACTGCGAAGTGTCTCTATTCCTCTTCGTGACACTACGACAACAACGACGCGTCTAAGCTCGACCAATGTCCACGAGTCTCAATACAACACCACTTGACTCATATCTGATCATGTTTTCTCTTATCTCATTAGTTTATAGTTAGAGTTTCTTCTTTCGCTCTTTTCAACGCACTCGTAATTTTGCAAAGATTTTTTTTATTTCGTATACAGAATTCTAATGTTTTTTGTGCTCGGAAAATCGGTACGAATTTTCCCTCAAATTTTGCAATTGGCACTCGAACCTGAATTGTCTTGATTAATTTTGTTTTTTTTTTCTTACGACGAATCGAAACATTTGAAAATCGAAAATAAAGAAATTTCTAATTAGCGAACGAGTAATCAAATTATCCAAGTCGAAAAAGCATTGAAAAAAAGGAGAAAAAACATAGAGCAAGATGAGAGAGAGTGGTCGATTGAGTAAAGGCTCAGAGGACACGTCAATCATTTCGTAATTGATAAATCGATGGCGAGATCTTCATTATTGAAGTTACACCGAGTTCGTTCAGAGACGGGATAGAGAGCGAAGAACCGACGATAACTATGCTCGGTTCGTATTTCTACAGGGTGTCCCATTACTGAAAACAATAAATGAAACTGTGAAAACTATGAAACCTCAAAGTTGAATCAATGGCGAATATTCCAGAATTATTTCAATTTTTTGTGTCCAAATTCGTGAGATATAAGTGGCAGGACGAAAAGGAAGATCCGAAGTGCCATAAAGAGCCCTGCAATGTTGAGGGTGCACGCTTAACCTTCTTTTTTATACATTCTTGGCATCGAACCGCTATTGCGTCTCCTGATTATTAAAAAACAACAATTACTCAGACCTTGAACTTGAACTTTACATTCACAGTTGACAGTGGTGTGAGCATCGGTCAAGGGTCACCCTGTACACTAAAGCATACAGCAAGGCTCGTGCACATGGTTAGTCCTCTCGATGCAACGACAATGAAATTTGTCTTCATAACTCTGGTTACTTGCTCACTCTCCAGGCATAACGTTGTCTAACTACGCGTGTACATAGCAGAAGCATCGAAATCATTCCAGCCAGATTGGCAAACTAACGGCGTTATGCCGTTGCTCAAACTACCTTAATAACTCGTTTCAGCCCGTATTTCGTACTTGCCGATGCGTCGTCCCTCCATAAACAACAATCTGCCAGTCACTAATCCGTAAATATTCAATGGACTGACTAAAGTTTCTGCAAGGTGTTTGGGAATATGCTGGTTAACTTGGAGCCCGCATCGGTGTTCTATGGGGCGATGAATGAATTTTTTTAATGCCACTGGCACCTAATGACGTGGCCTATTGAGTAATTGCCCGATCGACTGATTCTCAACGTTTGGTGCCAGTGATTTTTGTGAAAATTGATCAGAAATTCAAAACTTTGTTCTAATTCGTATAAAGAAATGTTACGATGTTAATGAATTTTTGGGGATTTGATTAATTCAGAAAAATGACTGATCGCTTTCTTATGGTGACCATTGATTCAGTTGTTGCCGTGGAATGGGAATTCTTTTTACGAGGATTGTTTCGTGGAACGAGAAATAAGGTCAGAATGGAATATTCGTGGGGGTGACGCCCTGTGGTCAAGTGACGAAGCATCGAAAGTGGGTCAAAGCACATGTACGAATAATTTAGGGGACAATAATTGAAGCAGTCACCTACCGAACAGGCTTTCTCACTTCCGTTTGACCAAATTTATATTTAAGCTTCGTGTGTAATAAATTTTCAGAATTAATTTCAGGCTTTTAAACTTGACGTTTTTGTTTCGTTAACGCAGGAACCTTCGGACAGTGAAATTAATCCAGGAATGAGATCAAACGAACAACTCATTTTTCTCATCCAATTGTAAAGTTTTTAATAAACAATTATAACATAATAATATATTACAATTATTTTCATCTACTCCTCAGACGGAGCTTTCTACGTCGATTACATTGCGACCTTGAGAAAAAAAATCTGTACGAAATGTGAAAAGTAGTCGAAGAGAAAATAATTAAGAACTTTCTCATTTTCCACTTTTTCATTCTTTCTCAATAGGCCCGTCGTTCTTGATAAAGTTTTTTCTACAAGAAAAAATGGTTTTCGAGAATAAAATCATCTCATTGTCGACTGATGTATTTTCTATTTGAGCGTCCTACGCCTTCGTTTTATAATATACATGGCCTCCTTTTTACTTCTTTCAAGATCCAACGACTGCCTTGCCCTAGTCGAATGAGTTTTCAATTTTCACGATAATTGTTGCAAATCTGACGTTAATATTTTCTGAATTTTTGTATTAAATTCTGCGCACAACTTTTGGGAGAATTTATTGCTCGTTCGACCAGTGTGAAGCAGCCCTAATTACATTTTTTTAATTAGGTCACTCGACATACGAAATCCTATCGCATTCATCTCACTTTGCTATTCACGTCACTCTCCGATAATTGTCTAAATTTTGTTTTCATTATTGACAACTTATTCATTATTTTTCGTCATAATACTTTGCGGTTTTGAGCCAAAGTCAGAGAAACACTCGTTTGAGCCCATCGTGGGCTTCAGTTTCGTAGTTCTCGTGTGCGATTCCAAAAAGTATATCAATACTTCGCAGAGTATACAATCGATCGTCCCATATTTATCGTAATTCTGGGTTGAAAAAGAATTTTTGTAAAAAAACGCAAAACGTCCTGTTTTTCAACTTAAAAAAAAAAATATTTTCTTGGCATATAATGGATTCACGCTCATTTGGTATACGCTTGATTTTGCAAAAAAATATTCTCAGAATAGTGAGAAATTTGATTATTGCAAAATATTGCTTTGGTTCTCGTGAAAGGAAAAGTTTGAACCGACGCCGTTATCGGATCGAAATGAAAAATCTCTTGATTCGTGAGAATAATAAACGAAGAGTCGGTTTCTCGAACGGTCAAAGCTGCTCCACGTCCTTGTCCTCGAAACGTACTTTTTCGTTTGAATTCTTGACAGGATTTTGCGAGTACAAAACGACAGCGTAACAGACCATCGCGATCGCAAGGATGGTGTTCAAATAGATTGGTATTTGGAATATGAGCCAGCACAAAATTGCAGTGAAAACGAGTTCCAGGGCACTGGCGAAAGTTTTTAGGATGGAATTCAAATTCTGGAGGAAGAAACTGGTCGTTATACCGATCGCTGCGTTGTTCACCATCACAGCCAACACCTTGGGTTTCAGGAGTATACTCTCGCTGACGTTATCGAATGCAGCCAATGGATTTCCTTGCACAGCCAGTACCAACAGATTGCACAAAATGCTGTCGATGTACATGAACACGTTTTGCAAAAATATGTTTATTTTTGATCCTTGCTCCTTCAACAAATACTCGTTGTAAACACCCGCCAGGCAGGAGCATATAACCTGGAACAAACAAGTTTACATTTAGCCAATATTTGAGCAACATTTTTCCCTGTAACGTTCTCTTGCTGTTGGAAACAGTGGAGCTTGCTCAATAATGGGAATGGCAAATGTTTTTCTTGTTACCTGAACAAAAATAAACAGGCTGTTGATATTGAGCTGGAATTTAGAGAATAACGAGGCACTTCCGTATCCGAAATCGAGATGTTTCATCATGCAACCCAGAGTCAACAAAACCAGAGACAACCATTGCTTCGTCGACAATTTTTTGTTAAACACGACCTGCGAATTCATTACGAAATGAGTTAGTAATTTTTTTTCTCATTTTTTCAATTTTTTATTGAAAAATTGTTTTTCTCAGAGGGACTTCGTATTTTGAGAAGAAGAAAAGTTACAACGTCTTCTCTGTAGGAATGAGAACAACGTGCAACTAATTTTTTTCTCGAAATATTCAGTCTCTTCGACTAAATCGTGCAGGGAGATTTTTACCGACCGAGCAAGTTATAGATCGCAAGGGCGAACCATTGTTTACCTGAAATATAATCCCAGTTATAACGACGCGAAATTGCAGCAACAGATAGTACGTGGTTGGATCGAAAACTGCCAAATTGACGAACGCGAGATTGTTGTAAAGACAGTAGAGAAACGATGGAACCATGTACAGCAACAAAACTGCAATATTTCAAAAAATCACACACACAACGCCCCCAGTCGATCGTTCAATATTTTTGCTACATATTCATTCGAATAATTATTAAAACGAATGATTCATGTTTCAGCATTTACGCACAAACATATTTCATGCTCGATACTTTGTATTTATGAAACTTGAGAAATTCCTTCGACAGGCACTTGGAATTGAAAAAAAAAATCATGAATCGTGGAATATTGGAAGATAAAATCAGCGCATGTACTTTTTTTCATTCCAGAAACGTTAGAGAATTAAAAAAAAAACACAAAAATTAACAGTGACGTGGTTTCTTCGTCTCAATGTGAAAATTTCATTATTTTTCAAGTAACAGACAATCATTTTAATACGTAGGAATTGTTGTTTACTCACCATGTTTGTGCTTCAAAATTTCACGAAGTAGGAGTGAGAATTTGTTGCTGAAAAAAAAAGTTTGAATGTCCATTAGCCGAAAGATTCGACGTTTGCAATTTTTTGTTTTTATATTTGTGTTTTACTCACTCCCAACAATATAAACAGAGGGAAACTATGAGTTTGAGGACTTCCGTCATGAGAACCACCGTCACGATGTTGTAATCATATTCTCCTTTGCTTTGTGACCACGTTACGATTATTCCTAACCGAACAATCGATTTTATTCAATGGAAAAAACTACGAAAGGTTAATTCTATGAATACAAACAACAATCATTAATTCACCATCTATGATTATGAAAATCGTTAGAAAATTAGAAAAAGATTGAAAATAAATGAAAAAGACTCCGTGAATGCAAAATGTTTGGACAATTTATTCAAAATCTTACCTTGATTGACAAAGAGTGCCATGTACGAGACAAAAATAAATGCACTCCATCTCCCAGGAAAGAGTTCCGACCAATTGATCGAAGCCATTGTCGTTAATCAAATGGAATTTTTTGTTGGAAAGTAATGACATGGAAAATGTAAATTGCCATGTTGATATTGAACGTGAGATGTGATTCACATGATTATCGAGTAAATATTTATAAAACGCTAATGAAGGGAATTAGAGAGCAGCTGACTGGGCGAGAGACGCCGCTAGACTGAAGCGATCAACTGAAAGAGAGAAAAAACGTTGTCGTTGTCGGCGTTCTATGTTGGTTCGCTGCAGAATAATTGCACTGCATTAATGCGCATGTGCGCGTGTTTATCGTACGGGCTCAGAGAGGAAGGCGCGCCAGCGCATTATCAAAAATGACGTATTCAATTTAAACATGTCAGAGTATGAAATCCACCGAAATATTTCGAGTCCCGTTGACCGAAAAAGTGAACGAGATCATTTTGCGTTATCTCAAAATTCGATATCTTCGATTAAATTTTTCAATACGTAGAAATAATGACGTTCTTGGAGAATAAGAAAAAAGAGGAGGAGTCGAAGATAACGCGCGTGAGTTTGGTATTTTGAAAAATATCGATTCCGGGGAAACCGGAAATTAAATTCTGTTTCATAAATTTTCGCTAATTTGCACGATCTCGTGTGAGATTTCATGCAAATTACGGGGCCCGAGAGTTGGACAAAAATCTCATTTTCACTTCCGGTTCGTTATCATGGAAAAATATGTTTCCAAAAATAACTAAATATTCATTTGGTTTGGGAGGCTGACGTTGTTAGTAACCGGACGATGTTTTATCAAATGACGAGATAAATTTACGATAACTTGACACAATCGTGTACACATGCGTTTTACGAGTGTGACAATCTCGTAAAACTCCTATCGATAAAACTGTTCGGTCTCGAGGACGTTAGCCACTGGAACACCAACGAGCACGAAAATCTAACGCAATAAAAGGGAAAAAAATGTAAGTAACAAAGAAAATGAATTGATTCGTTCGATCGATTCAAAATGGCGCTCGATCGTTTTTATTGGTTTTAGTATTCCAACTACTATTTTACAGCTATAATAATGTGTGTATCGTTATGTACATAGTCCAATGATGTCTTATGTATTTATAATATCGTTAATTACTTCATTTATCTTTAATAACTTAATGTTGATTTTGTATATAATTAAAATACATATTAAAGATTGCTCACATTGCAACTTTGTCTCTATCGAATTTTTAATAAACGATTCAAGATTTTTCATCTTTCTCGCCTTCACTTTCTCCCTCCCTCTCTCTGTCTTTCTCTCTGTCTCTCTTAATAATTTACTACAACGATATCTTACAAGGGTTTATAAAATTTATTTCATAGCAAACACGCTCTCGCTATCTCTGCTCCCGAACACTGGTTCATTAATTTAACACTTCCTTTTAAATTTTCATCCAGTCCCGCTTTGGTGTGTGCATTTGGGAATATGAAATTTCTATCGTTTGCCTCATTTATCTTTCTGATTCACTTCGAGAGCAGAGTAACACATAAATATTACAACTATTTTTATTTTCTCACTCCTTGACTTTTCGAGCGAAGACTCTTTCGATTTTGAAACGACCCGAAGTCACAACTCGTTAGACTGACATGCGACACCGACAACCTCATGAAACAAAGACAACGTTTTCATTCAACGCGCGAAATTGCGGAGAAAATTAGGCAAATTCGTCGTCGCGAGCAACGAAAATCCAGATCAATTGGATCTTTCAAATCTTCTGACTGAAGCGAATTCTCGTCGAATTCTTCGAATCGGGATACGAGAATTTAAAAGATAAGATTAGGCGAATATTTGAGACGAAGAAAGTTCTACGCTCGAAATTTCGAGCCGACGATTCGACAATTCCTAGAAAAAATATTAGGCGATCGATTCACCACCGAAATATTTACGAATTCAGCGACATTTGGAAAATTAGGGAGATACGAAAAATCGTGCTAAATAAACGTAAATCAGTGAATATGGCGATCATTCTCTTGACGGAAATTCCTTTGAAAAATTAATACTACTTTTAATTACTCGATGCTGTGCCTTTTTTCAAATTTCCATTTCATTCCCCCAACAGATTCGGAGGTTAAAATGAATTAGTAAAAAAAAAAACAGACTCTTTGAACTTTTCTCTGGTTCTCGTTACTGTTTTCGTGTCCAACACGAATCCATTTCTGCTTGACGAATATTTTAAATATTAATGAATTTCGCATTGTAAAAAGTTATTGAAATCGTGTTTTTCTTTTTTGGGATCATTCTCGAAGAAAAAATGGTCGAAAAGAAACGAAATATTTGCGTAATTTTAAAAGATTGAATTAAAATTTGGAAATTATAATTTTGGTATTTTATCGAAAAAAAAGACGTCCGCTCTTTTTGGCTCTCGCCATTCGCAAATATTATTCCGAGCTCTTCAGTTGTTTGAGAATCTGTTGCGAGATCAGTTTGGTTGCTTCGCTCGCATTTGGAATTAGAAACCTGTCCATGTCCGAAATTAAAACCGTGTCATTGTATTGGGTCGTACCGTATTTGAAGGTTATTAGGTCCGGATGACGTTTCCTCGATGTAATTCTGACGATACTCGAGAGCGGACGTTTCACTATTACGTGAGCCGCACCTTTGCGTCCTTGAATCTCTCGTAAAACGATCAAGTGACTTTCCGTTACCAATAACTGGCTGTAAATCGAATGAAAAGACGGGAGGGCGGGAGATTAGCGCAAAAAAGTGTGAGGAGAAATGTGCAACGAAAAATTGCAAAATAAACGTCGAAAATTGTGCGAATACCTTTCGTAAACGTAACCATTGACCTTGACCTCTTGACACTTGAAGGAATGTAACAAATTTGGATCTCTCAACCATTGTTGAATGGAAACGACTTCGACCGGCTCCTCGCTTTCGTGTTTGCACGTCATCATATCTGTTGATTCCAATTAATTGTTTCATTTACCATCCAAATCCATAGAATTAATTTTTTTTATTTTTATTTGAAACAACGAGATCGAATAATTCGGAAAAATTGTTACCAAGATCTTGATCATCGTCTATACTGAATACAGGCGGTGGATTTTTGCCTCGTCTGTTTTCCTCGTCAGATTTGCCATTTTTGTTTTCAATCGAGTTTGCAGCGCTCGCCGATGGATTGACAATGTAATCGAAGAGTTTGCCTTTGACTTCCTGACTTTTCAGCCTCATCGCCATACCGATTTTCCCAAAAAGATCGGTATTGTTGTTTTTGCTTTTTACCGGACTCGCCTCGTTTGAATTTCCTCCGGAATTGTTCGAATTGCACACTAGACAATGCTGCGAATTGTGGTCAACCAAATTCGAGGCTCCAAAGTACTCGTGGATCGCTGAAACCCCAAAATAAAAAAACAAAAAACTTTATAATCGAGAAAGAGCAAATTTTCCTCGCAACTTGCATGGAAACTATTGAAAGGATTCCTCCGAACTTTTCAGTGGAATGGAGCTCATGGATCGAAGAAGAATTGAGACTCCCTAACGAGCCGATCAAGTTTATTTTTCTACGTGAACTACAGTCGCGAGTGGGAATGGAATTGAGAATAAAAAAGTGAAAATGTTCGATTAACCCTTCGAGTGCATACTGGGTCGTTTTGACCCCGACAATTTTCTGTCACCGATTGTTTGACAACGAATGTTTCGGCATTTGATTTTTATTTCGTCGAAAAATCTACAAAAAACGTTCTCGTAGATTTGCTACAAAAAAAAAGTCTCTACAAGAAAAACAAAAAATGCTTATTTACCGGAATGCAACGATTTGGAAAATGCCTTGGGTCTGATTGACCCAAGATGCACTGGAAGGGCTAATATCGAATTTACCTTGATATCCCGATGCTATCATACTGACGTATTGCGTGTGTTTCTGCAGGAAAGAAGCGACTACCATGTGAGTGTAACGATCTTCTTCCTGACGTCCGCTGCCCAAGAAGCAAAGATGCTCACCGCCGGCTGGAGAGCCAGCCGCGAGGGCTTGTCTTTGTGCTTGAAAAAGACCTTGAACAGCGGTTGCGAAAGCCGCTGGTTCTTGGAGCATCTGCGATTTAAATCGGCAAAGTTGAGGAGAAAAGTTTGGAAAAGCAAAAATTTGTTGAATGAACTTGATGATTGAAGTTGCAGTTACCAAATTGCAATCGAGATGGAAGGCAGTGGGTAAATGTCCGGCGTTGTACTGCTCAGCGGGTCGGCAATCGACGAGAAAAAATCGAACGGACTCGACTGGCTCGTTGGGAGATTCCGCGGGTGGGTCGCCCGCATTTTCTCCCAATTCTTGAGCCGTCACCGGCAAACATAACGCGTGCGATATGAATTTCTCATCCCCACCTTCGCCGAACATAATCGAGTACAAATCTTGTTTGAACGAGGCTGGGGTTTTCATCGCGTAATATTGTGCCAGCGAACAGAAATCCGTCACGTCTTCGGCTTCCAGAGCGCAAGGCATCGCCGCTAACGCATCGATTATATTTTGTTTATCATCCTCCTTCATACTCAATATTTGTTCCCTGAAAAAAAAAGGTCGAGGTTCTCCCAAAATGCAGCAAAAATAAAGGCCACGATTTCCCAAGCCCCCAAAAATGTTTTTCGCATTCAATAATTTATGAAAATTCGAACAATTTTTTTTTGCATAATTTCAAGTTTTGTATTTCAATGGAAAATCGTACCTCGCGTTGATCACCATGATAAGCGACAAAAACATCATGAAGAATGGATCTGCCTGCATAAAGTAAATATCCCACATGGTGCAGACTGCGGGGAGAGAGCAAACGCCCGCGAAAAGCGTATTGACCCATCCTTTGGTATAGCAATCCGGAGAAACGCGTTTCGTGTCGAGAAACGAGCAGAGCTCGGGCTCGTGATAAAGTAGCAAAAGTCGTAGCACAGCGCTGTGAGTCTCGCCTCTGAAAAAAAAAAAAGCATTGAATCAGAACTCGACGATCGAGCGAGTGTTGGTCACGCTCTAGATATTGTTGGTATCGAAAAAATCACACCTGGGAATATAGACGTCCCTTATAGCCTCGAATAAATTGTAAGTCGCAGCTCGCGGTAATTTGAGAGCAATGAGAGGTCCGAGCAACTCGAGCCAACCGTTGCCTTGTTGATAATTTTTACCCCGGCTTTTGCAGTAGAATGTCAGGATGGATTCGAGGTCGGAAACGACCGAGACTTTGTCTTCGTCGTCGTTGCCAAGTTTTTCTGGAATCCAGTTTCAAATTTCACGTTTATAATAATTAAATTTCTACAAAGACGTTAATTTACTCGAAAGACAAAATAAATGCATTACCGACTAGCTGTTTGCAATCTTCTCTGATCAAATTCTGTTCGGGAAGATCGAAAACTTCGTTAAAGTGGATCAGCTGATTTCCACGATCCGTCACGTCCAGGCACGCCTGCCAAACGTCAGGTCTAAGGTGCGCAGGCACCGGCTGGCCCTTACAAATGGCACAAATATCGGAGGCGGACGGTGCCTCCGCATCCGACAAAGCTGCTTCCAATTCCTGGATCCTGGAAAAATGTCAACAAAGTTACAAACTCAATTGTTTTTTCATTAAACTTTTTTATCAACAATTGAAATTATCGTGAATTCAATTATAATGGAAAATTCATCTGGCTTCTAATTTTTATTATAATTATTATTATCATGATTATTCTTGTTACTGTATTTATTCTGTTTGCTTTGGACATTTGGAAAAATTCATAATCGTTGGAGGTTCATGTTGTTTCCCTACATTTTTGGTTGAAACATTGGAAAACTTAATGACAAAACTCATTAATGGCACATGGTTGTCTGAAGCAGCAAGTAATAAGCTGATAAGATATGAATCATCCAATATCCAGGCTGACCGGAAATTCTGGTTATCTAATGTACGCAAGGTACACATTTTTGGTAGTAAAACATCAGGTGAATTTTAGGGGGTTGTTGAGTCTGTTGGAAAATCCATAATTCGTGAGAGTCATTATGATAAAATGAAAGATTCACGAGACACTTGTTCGTAGGGAAGCAACATTTCGGGGAACGAGAAAGAGAGCGGGAAATCGTCATTAGGCGATGATTTACGTCGTCTGAGAGGTTAGCAACACGAGATAAAACGTTCTTTTTGGATGAGATAATTTTTTGATAGGAATATGATTCGTTAACTAAGAATCGACGACGAAAACTGGTAAATGATTTGAATTCAAAGTGTTGAAAGGGTAAAATAAAAATTGCAATAATTCGGACATATTGTTGGAAGGGAAAAATACAGCAGGTATGAATGATGGTGAAAAAAAACTTACCAGGTGTTCTCGTCGTCGTTTAGAGCCATTTCGAAAAAAAGTCAAGTTTTTCGCGCACTCGAATCACGAATTTGGTAGAAAAAATGGAAAAAGAAAAAATGCCCAATCAGAACTCGTGATCACGGTGAATGTAATAAAAACTCGAAGATTTTTGCATCCTCCGATAAAGCTTTACAACTTCGATGTGTTATCCTGGCATTTGTCATAATACACCGAACAAATTATTTACTGGGTACAATGGGGAAGAGATAACAATATGACCGCGTTGACAACAAAAATCTTACGAAACACGTCGTCCCATGTTGACAGATAGTTTCTAGGCTGACTCGTTTTTTTTCTTTCTTTTTTTTTCTTCCACCTCGACGACGACGAGACTAGGGATGGGCGATTATTATCGATTAATCGATTGTACCGATACTATTGTTCGAATAATCGATTATATTTTGTCGATTTATTTTCTGGCCGATTAATCGATTTTCGATTTTTATTCGGCAATATCGACGATTGATAAGCTGTGCTTAATATATATGATTATTTATGTTAACAGAAAAAATTATGTTTAATATTATTCACGATTATCAATAATAATGTTGATAATTTCTCAGGTACTGAATATATCGGCAAAACCGGATTCCAATTAAGGAATTCTCTTAAGAATCGATCAAGAATTTCTCGAGAGCAGTTTAAAATTAAGGTTATTTTTTACAATAATTTACAATAATAACAATAATTTGTTATTCTTCGATTAATCGATTCAGCGATTTTTTTTACTGGAAAATCGATTTTCAGAAACGATTGTTTTTCCAATAATCGATTTCTGAAAAATCGATTATATTTTCAACATCGCCCATCCCTAGACGAGACGACGTGCCTATACCACGGGCAGAAGAAAAACTAAGCTCTAAAACGGGCCAATTTCCATGTTGAAAAAAGTCGGCGATCTGATCCCCTCTCCGTCATGTTCCTTTAACTCGCATTGCTTTTTATCATTTCCTTGTTGTTTTTCGATCAAGTTTGCGCTCACGGTTGTTTTCTCTATCACGATTGAAACAACTTGGTTCAATTCAATTCCATAAACAACGTTGGTACTTGCAAAAAAAGGAATAGTCGCCCTACGAGGTCTCATGAAAATTCGGCTGAAATTATGACCTTTTTTGCGTTGAAGCTGCTCAACTCTTTCAGTTTGTTTCGGAGAATTTAAATACTTTTTTGTTTGTAATTATACTCTCCTAAAAATGATGTTTACGTGCTGCGTATGACTTTTATTTGTAAACTTTTCGATGTTTTTGGGAGTAATGAAAATCTGCCTTAAGTCGCTGAAGTAGTTGAACTATTTCGAACGTTTTCATTCGCGCTCATCGATGACGTTTATCCCCCTCTAAGAAAGTGAGGTTAGTTCGTGTCAAAGTAATGAATGACACGAAGGAGACAAGCGACTGTTGAGTTTTGACAATTATTTATACATAAATAACAGGTGTCGAACAAAGTAGAATGGATTGATAGAAAGTGTGAATTTGATACATAATGAAATTAAAAGTGTCGAGTGTTGTAAAAAATGGATTTAAATGGCGGATGACCGGTGAAAATAGTGATAAGCTAATTCTCAATAACAAAACGAGCCTTAATTCTTTCTCCGTCAATTGACAGTAGCCACATCATCTTTGGCCTTGACGGGGGACAAGAAAACATGTAATCAGCTGTACATTATCGCGAAGGCGCGTGTTTTTTTTCTCATTCTCTATCTCCCTCATTCCTACGTTCCGTGCGCATATGTTTCGATTATAACGGCAATTTTTTTTACCTCCCCGCAAAAATGGTCCTCTCGTGAACAACCTGCAGGAATAAGAGTTCCGAAAAGTTGATATTTACGAAGAAAAAAACCACCGAACAAGAGAGAACAGCACTAGCGATCCGTTGTCTTTTTCTTTTTGTACAGTAAGTCGGGATTACATTCAGCAAAATCTTTTGCATCCTTGGGCCCGGAATTTATTTTTTTTCCCATAAAAACAACAGTTTCATGTCGATCGTCTATAGACGGTAGAAAACACACAAATCAAAGTGTTTTCGATTGTCAGTTGAGAGTAAATAATGCTGAAAACTCGAGGTTCTTGACAAATCGACGAAAAATGACGAGAAAAACAATGATTTGGGGGGTTATGGTGCTGGGATGTACGGTCCAAGCCATTTCTCCCCTTCCTGAGGATAGTCCTCCGGAATATATGAGCAAGGAGGATCGAGAAATGCTCAAGTTAGTCCAAAAATTCACTAGCAATCTCTCACTAAAAATCCAAAGAAAAAATCAATATTTCTGTTCATTTTCGACCATTTACTCCATTAGGGAAGAGGCGAGAGACATGTTCTATCACGCGTACAACGCTTATATGGATAACGCTTATCCAGCGGACGAATTGATGCCTCTGAGCTGCAAAGGCAGGTACAGGAAGTCAGAACCGGACAGAGGGGACATTGATTCAACGCTCGGCAAGTGAGTCCCCCAAGAAAAGCATAAAATACTCTGCGTGCCAAAATTTTCCAAAATGACGAATTTTTAATATTAATTTCTTCGTTAAATTTGGATTTTTTCAGTTTTTCTCTTACACTGGTCGACACTTTGGACACCTTGGTGGTAAATATTAACAAAGCAATTGAGTGGAAACGATTCTTGAAAAAGTACAAGACGTGCAGACGTTTTACATTTATGTTTTTTGTGCAAAGGTGCTCGGAGACTTGGGAGAGTTTGAGAACGCCGTTCGGCTAGTTGTCAGAGACGTCACGTTCGATACGGACGTCATTGTTTCCCTGTTCGAGACAAACATCAGAATGCTCGGGTAACTTTAAAGAGCAAAGACGATTTTGAAGCAGATTTTTGACAAGTTTTCATTCGCGTTTCAATCTGGCTGAATATTTTTCTGTAGCGGGCTCCTGAGCGGTCACATCCTCGCAGAATATTTGCAATTGAGGGCTGACATCATGCCGTGGTACAGAGGCGAGCTCTTGAACCTCGCCAAAGATCTGGGCTATAGGTTTTTGCCAGCTTTCAATACGACCACCGGAATTCCATTCGGAAGGGTGAGCATTGCAAATTCCTCGATTATTAATGAAAAATACGATAGGGATGTTTGCATCGATGGAATGCAACGACAGCTGATTATTTTTTATGGTAAAGCACAAAATTTCGACACAGTATTCGTCAGCAATGATGGGACAGTCTTTTTTGTCATTGGAAAACTGAATTTACCATAAAAATTGAAACAATCGCATTAATTATCAAAATAATGAATGAAAATATATTTTTCGTTTTTTCCCAACGATGTAAACTTCAGTTTCATCGAATAAGGGAAGAAAAACTAGAGATATTTGGAGTCTACCAAAGCCACGAGAGAATCACGTGATTTCTCAAGAAAAAATGGAGTTTTAATGAAATTTTGTTCTTGTCATTGTCGCAGATCAACTTGAGACACGGAATGAAAGGTGTGCCTGCGGAAATGTGCCGGGAAACTTGTACCGCCTGTGCCGGAAGTATGATCCTTGAAATGGCCGCGCTCTCGCGACTCACCGGAGAATCGATATTCGAAGTAAATCTATTGTTGATTTTCTTTACAAAGCTCTCAGCACGTTTATTATTTTCCTACCAATGAATTTCATTCGAGGATGACAATAATTATTGTTTTTCGTACTCAA
Source organism: Hyposoter didymator (assembly GCA_037952995.1). NCBI lineage: Eukaryota > Metazoa > Arthropoda > Insecta > Hymenoptera > Ichneumonidae > Hyposoter > Hyposoter didymator. The sequence goes on from JBAJMU010000007.1 coordinate 8,791,576, forward strand.
GAATGATTCAGTGTTTGTAATTGTGACTTGAAAATTAGGACAAAGCTGAGAAAGCGATGGATGCACTTTGGAAAATGCGACATCGAGGTACCGACCTCATGGGCTCCGTTTTGAACGTTCATTCCGGTGATTGGGTCAGAAGAGATTCCGGTGTCGGGGCTGGGATAGATTCGTATTACGAATATTGCCTCAAAGCTTATATTTTGTTGGGTAAGCGCATTCTTACGTTTCTTACGATTCTTACGTTTTTCTTACGTTCGAAAATAATTCCTGAAAACATTCCATTAATGTGGAACTTATTTTCACCAGGAGACGAAAAATATTTGGGCCGTTTCAACAAACATTACCAAGCTGTGATGAAATACGTCAGCCAAGGCCCGATGTTATTGGACGTTCATATGCACAGGCCGTACACGAATTCGAAAAACTTTATGGACGCCCTTCTGGCTTTCTGGCCAGGATTGCAGGTGAGAAATTTCGTTACTGCTCGCTCTTTTCGTGCGGAATATTTGTACGTCGAACGAGTAGATGGAAAATCGATCGTCGGCTTTTTTTTCAGGTTCTCAAGGGCGATATCAAGCCTGCTGTCGAAACCCACGAAATGTTGTACCAAGTTATGCAGAGACACAATTTCATACCCGAGGCTTTCACGACCGATTTTCAGGTAAAAAGGCGTAAATTTTTCAAAATTGCAAATTTTTCAAGTTTCGCCTGGAAATTGTAATGGACGATGATAATTTATTGGAAAATTGATGGATCAGGTACACTGGGGTCATCATCCTTTACGCCCGGAATTTCTCGAGTCCACTTATTTTCTTTATCGAGCTACCGGCGATCATTATTATTTAGGAGTCGGTCGTAAAGTTCTCAAGAGTTTACAAACATACGCGAGAGTTCCTTGTGGCTACGCTGCAGTCTCCGACGTTCGTACCAACAAACACGACGACACGATGGACAGTTTCGTTCTCTCGGAAACTTTCAAATACCTTTATTTACTTTTCGCTGAACCAAATGACCTCGTGCTCGATCTTGACGAATTCATCTTCACCACCGAAGGGCATTTGTTGCCTCTGACGCTTGCTGCTGTCCGAACAAATGTCACGTCGGTGAGTGACGTTTACAACGTAAAAATATCATCAACTTTTTTCGAGATTTTTCTTCAAATTCGCACAACGAATCCTTTCGGCGAAATAATTCCATCGAATCAATTTCTTTAGGATATGGACAGAGACATCGTGCAAATTGACGAACTCGGAAGAACTTGTCCAAACAGTTTGCATCTTTTCCCTGCCTCGGTTCGACAACCGTTGAGAAATATGGTCGAAGACGTTTGTCCACGAAGAAGCGTCAAACGTCGTTTAAGCGCTGCACAGTTCCAGGTATTTTCGGGAGAGAAAAAAACTCAAGGATTCTGCGCCAGGAAAAACATAAATAACGTTGTTTTTTCTTTCAGGCGAATAATTTGGAGCATTTGAAAATCCTCAGCAACATGGGCATCACCATCTTGACTCCGACGGCTGGACGGATACAAGTTCTTCACACGTTTTCCAATGTGCGTTAAACGTGTAAATTTTCAAATATTTAAATCGCATGAAAAATATGAATAACTGATTGTCGAATCGTTGATTAGGCGAGGACCGCACAGGACGCTGAAGAGGGACTCTTGTTTATGCAAGAAATGGTGGAACTGAGTAAAAAGCAGTCGGAGACGTCGGAACCACGAGCACAATCCGTAACGTTCATAAAGAAAGATGAGAATCCTCCTCGAGAAGTAGTTCTGAGGGCTGGCCCCGCACACTTCGGTCCGCGTCTAGTGGACGATAAAAAAGTAACAGGAATTGTTGCATTCGCGGATCCCGATGAAGCTTGCCAAGATTTAACGAACGCCGAAGCTCTGGCCGGAAAAATCGTAATGGTGATGCGAGGAAATTGCATGTTCGTTGAGAAGGTAAAGTTCCCATCGAAATTCGATTGCTCTATTCTTTACTCCGACATTTGGTTCGTAGCAAAAATGATATTTTATTTATCACAACAGGCAAGAAGGATCCAGAAAGCTGGTGCAATCGCAGGAATCGTACTCGACAACGTGCTGGGCTCGAGCGCCGCTGAATCCCCCATGTTCGCCATGTCCGGCGATGGCAAAGAACCCGACGACATCACCATCCCCGTTGTTTTTCTATTCAGCAGCGAAGTTCTTAAACTCGTAATTGGCCATGTCGCTGATAATTCGCTTACCGTCACCATAGGCGAGTTTATCCTTCTATTCTGTTTTCGTTTTTTCTTCACTGGCAATGAAAGTTTTATTAAAAACGTCAATATCGTGTTTCGAATTCGTTCAACTCAATATTTTTGGATATTTTCGAAATTCCGGCAGATTATTCGGTTTCTATGGGAATTCGCCGCTAAATTTACGATCGTAATGACAAAAATTTGCTTTCTGGAGAGATTTTCAAGAATATCTGTTGCTGCAATGACAATTTTTTTGGGATTATTTGAAAAAAAAAGTTTAGATCAACGTATCCAACGAAATTTCGGCGTTTTCCAACAATATTCGCTTCTCAGTGATCGTTTTCATGGATAATTGTCGAAGAGCGTAACTAAGTTATGCTTTTTTCAATCTGCAGGTGATTACACGCCACGCGATGAAATTCAACTGAATGCTCCGGGCGATAAATCGCTGTTGGAACGTCTGAAAGGTTCATTGAAGAATTTCCTCACTCCTCATGCGACCTCCGAGGTGTGTATTCGTTGGTGTTTAATACTCATATTCGCAAAGTACTTAACCCTGTGGCTGTCGTACAGGCTCAACAAGTTTCGATAATAGCGCAATGATCATGTAGTTTTGTGCATGGAACTGATTTTTTGTCTGTTGATCAATTTGTTGTTACTTGAATAAATTAGCCAAATTTATTTTATTTTTTCATCATTTTCTTCCATTTCTTCATCGTCGCAATAAATCGTAAGGTTAGAATAAGTAAAAATATTTTTTGTAACGAAAAGACAGATAATAGGAAATAAACGATTATTTGGGGATAAATTACACACGTTTCTTGGGAGAAAATTGTAAGTAAAGCTCGCGAGAAGCTTCGCGATCGGAAAATTATTGCAAATTCTTTTAAAAAATTCTCTTTTGTTCTAGTTTTTTGCAGAAACTTTGAAATTCATTTAAAAATCGTTGCCGACAATTGTCGAGACGATCGTACGTGTAATTCATTCTTGAGCGACAACATTCATTAAGAAATCGATTTTTTGTTTGTTTTGTTGTTTTGTTTCGTTTTCAATAGAAAATTGATATGGTTGAGATGTGATTGAGAGGAGAACGAAATGTTTTTGTTATTGTAACCACAGAATGCAGCGAATCGAGTACCTGAGAAACGAACGATGACGGAGGGAGCAGTGGTTTCCGGTGGCGATTCGCCGTACGAATATCACTTCGGGTGTTGGCATTTGAAAACGACGTTTTCGGAAAAAACTGGTAACATTAAAATTACGAAATCCGGAGTGCCAGCAGGTTTGACCACCAAACAAACAATATTTCCGAATGGCTTTGAGAAAAAATGGCACATAATAAAACAAGAGATCGTCAATGAGATCTATTCGTCCGAGGAAGGAATTTCCATCACGTTGCCAACGGTCCAGCGACAATACAACTTTTTACAAAAAATGCGAGGCTCGGAAATACCTTTGGCTGTGAAAACGATGCCGTTCGTCTTTGTCATGGGGCCCTTGATAAAGGAATTGTGTAAAATTCTGCCTGTGCCCGTAGCTCTTTCCCCGGAACTGCCAGAAGAATCGAGAAAAACTTTTGGCCTCCATGCCGAAAATTTGCTCAAATGGTTCATAGATTTTGCAGATCCGGAAATCGTTGCATCGACCTCGGGAAGCCCGGGAGACAACTCGGAGAATCATTTTCTGGATTCGAGCAACGAAAAGACCAACGAGAGCGCGGAAAACGTTGAAAAGTTTGAATATTCGACGAACGACGATCAAGAACAAACGAAAAATCAAAGTGAAACTCTCAGATCCAAAGAAATCCTGGAAATCTTGAAGGACGAGAAGGAAGAATCGAAGCATAAAAATGTCGATGACGCTGGCGATTCGATGGAAGAGTTCAAGAAACCTGTGTGGGCTCCGGACGATGGCAAGGATGAGAAATTCTTGGGTTTCCAAGGAAAATCCGATTTCCCAAACAACTTTGAATATACGAAAGAATATTCTGGAAATACGAAAAACGACGTTACGGAAAGTAAACGAGACGGCAAACGCATCGAGGATGATCTATAACCCATCGATTATTCTTAGCCACCGTTTCAATCGTTCATTTGATCCTAACAGAAAAACACAACAACAAAAATTCCAAGACTATAAAATATCAAATATTATCAGAGAAAAAAAAACAGCAAGATCGCACAGTGAGATATTTTTCATGATAATTCATTCGTACGAGTGATTCCAAACTCTTTGTGCACGAGATCGTCTTATTGCGAAGATTTTTATACATAAAGAAATAGTTGTTATTGTACACACGGATGCTAATATATAAAGTTTGAAAAATCATTGAATCCTCACCGACTAGGAAATGGGAATGGTCGTCGAAACGAAAAACAGTATTGAAAAAAATTGGTTACGGGATAATTTTGGGAGTGAGTGATTTTTAAAAATTTCCATGAAACCAAACAAAGTCAATTTTCCTCCACACGATTCCTCATTGTTGTTCCGCTACTAATTTTTTTCCGATGCCCTCGAACCATTTCCACTGCGCGCAAAAATAATAGGAAAAAAACACCGAAATCGCTCCTACGAAAAATCCTACAACCTGGTGCTCGATTAAGTAGGCTTTATAAATTGCTTTCGAGTAAAGCGAACGTGGTTGTCGCAGGAGCAATGTTTGCATTTGTAATGTCGAATCGGACACTATACTGTTGCACTCCGAAATTAAAATGAGCCTTAGATCTGTGAGAATGACGAAACAACGAGAAACAAAAAGTAGGAAAAACGGCTCAGGTTCTGCCAATTTATTATTTTTTTCTTTAAACTTATTTTTCCGTTCTGTTTTCTTTTTGGCCAAGGCGCATAAATGTACAGAAGAAATAGATAAGGCATATATTTCAAAAAGATAATATTGTACATACACGTATATAAAAATATATGTCACGGAGATTGTATCAGTATGGGAAAATGATGTGCGCGAGAAAATCGTAAAAAACATATAGAACTTGATGGTTTGAGAACGAATCACACGTATTCCTCGGCTGAAAATAGTTTTTTTGTTTTTAAATTCGAAATTTCTCAATCGATCAGAAATCTCGAGAATCGCTCAATGAAGAGTTATGGAAATTTAACAAACGAATTTTCAACAGAGGGTTTCGGGAGAAGTGAGAGAGAAGAATACTTCCTAACAATTTCTTTCGCATTGCAAATTTGTTTGAAAACTTTGCTGAGACGCCAAGTACCGGAATTATTAAGGAATGAAATTTTTGGCACGATTATGTATACGTGTGATCCATTCTTTGAAAATAGTTGTAATGATACTTTCGACGATGTACAGCGACGAAAATTGCCATTAGATTGTTCCGTCTCTGTACATTTCTATTTTTTTTTCTCGAGAATTTATAAACTATCGATACATTGCAATTTACAGTCGTGTGTAAATAATTATACAGGATGTGTGCTGTACAGAGATGTGTCTCTCATTATTGCGCGTGTGATTGTCTTGTATGCAAAAAAAAAACAAAACTCATCGCAATCTGCCAAAATATAGGACACATGGAATGCTTTTTTATTTTCGTTTTTATTTCCTTCTATATCCATTGAACGATTCTACATTGTCGAATTTCGTTGTGTAGAGAAAGTGTTATGTAATTATGTATGTACAGTGAATGTATACGTATTTTTCATGATACGTACGTTGTCATTGTATCATAATAGGACGACGAATTCAAATATGGGGAAAACGTTGTGTGTAATTTTTGGTATGAAACGAAAATATATATAGTCCGAGACGAATTGAGTAACATTTCAATTTCATGGTTTTTATTGTTCCTTAAGTTTTTATTTTTTTACTATCCAATTGGAATGATTTATTTCTTTGGCTCATTCTCGATTCCGAATCGTGATCAATTGTAATGCTGAGCATTTCGAATTTGGCGCGTATGACAGTTCCGACAGTACGACGGGACCATATAATTTTTTCAAAAATTAAATTCTTCAAATTATCTCCTGGAGATAGCCTCACGACATTCATTTTGTGGTTTTTTTTCACAAATAACTCGGTAGTTGTTTCGTTGTGTTAGGTAGCGCACGAGGATGAAAATAAGTTAATATCGGGGTCGCGCAGGTATCGATGAACCGCGAAAAACGCAGCTCGTCTGATAGCGATTTTTCAATTTTATTCGTTTATAACTAATTATCAATTCGCACAATCAGAGAATCATTACTTAAGCTTTCCCAAACTGTACGCTAGATATTCGAATAATTGAAATCCCGAAACAGTAATTTTCCCCGCTAATTATTACGGCGGTTTATGTTTTCACTGATTTCACTCGCGCGTCCAGTTCAGTGCGCTACGCTCGACTGTCTGCCGCGTTCTTTGCGATTCGATTGAGGCGGAAAAAAATATTTTTTTGCCGATTGTTTACAGCGACTGAACCAAGATTGCTTACTGTTCGGCGCGATAAGCGATAGAAATGTGCAGCGAAGTGACCGGTGTTGAGGAGAAAAATTGTGTATTTATTGCGACGCGTTGATTCCTCGCAGTTCCGAAAAATAGAGCGTTGCAAAACGTCAAGATTTTTGAGGTTATGCGGTCAGTTAAATTAGCGGCAAGTGCAAGAGATTCGAGTCTTTACGTTTGGCGATTACGAAAACTTGTTTCGTGAATAAAATAGTTCGATGAATGAACAATGCGGTTCAGTTATGTGTCGTGAATGATTCTATAAAGAGAAAAACGACGAAATGACTTTACGCACGAAAAAGACGTAGCGACGATATTTGTTTCCATCTTTTTCGATCTTCTCGAAAGAGCGATTATACGCTCGTGATTTATTTCTTGTGACAAAACGAGACACCAATCAATAAATAATCATGGATCAAATGCTACCCAGTCCGGGATTCAGCATCCCGAGTATCGGGACTCCGCTTCATCAACCCGAAGAGGATCAACAAATCTTACCAAATGCTTTACAACAGCAACAACAACAACCCTCGCAACAATATCAAATGCAACAATTACATTCTATGAGCCCGAATATGCAAGCAAACTCGATGATGATGATTGCTACTCCGCAAAAAACCATGCATACTTATGCCCCGACACCGGCTTTTGCGACTCCGCAGAGTCTCATGCAACCTCAGACGCCGGTAAGTTAAAAATTCACGAACATTCATCAGAAAATCATTTTCCCACAACAATGCTAAACAAAATGGCTGGAAACCAATGAGAATCTTTTCTTTCTCCCAGCAAAACATGATGTCTCCGATAGTGCAGCCGGCAAGTCACATCGCACCTCCGTCCATCGGCCCCTCGACGCCAGGACCAATGACGCCCATGACCCCGGCATCCGCAGATCCTGGAATTCTTCCACAGCTCCAGTTAGTTGAAAATCAATGACATTGATGTTTGCAATGTTGCGATTCGACGGAAAATTCTTTTTTGACAAATTGTTGGATCTTTTTCAAAAACCATGACAATTTTCTTGCCAATTTCGTGTTTGGATCCTGAAAAAAGATCGTTTTATGGTCCGGACCAAATACCGAATAAGAACCATGCATTCCAACGATGCAAACTTCAACGTCGACGAAAATTTTACAAATCGAAAATCAATCTTTACTTCTTATTTACTTTTTTCTCTTGCTCGCCAGAAACATCGTTTCCACGGTCAATTTGACTTGCAAACTGGACCTGAAAAAAATAGCTCTACACGCGAGAAATGCAGAATACAATCCAAAACGTTTTGCAGCGGTTATCATGAGAATACGAGAACCGAGAACTACCGCTCTGATTTTTAGCAGCGGCAAAATGGTCTGTACAGGAGCCAAGAGCGAAGAAGACTCGCGTCTCGCAGCCAGAAAATATGCGCGTATTATTCAAAAACTCGGTTTCCCAGTGAGTAGTTTTACGTACACAGATCGTACTCAACGTTTGGCTAACGTAAAGCAGAGATTTCTCGTTGAACCACGTTTTCACATGTTTCAATTCGAATTATGTTTCTTTTTTCTTTTTCCATCAATAGGCAAAGTTCCTAGACTTTAAAATTCAGAATATGGTGGGAAGCTGCGACGTTAAATTCCCCATTCGATTGGAAGGTCTCGTTCTGACTCACGGTCAATTCTCCTCCTACGAGCCTGAATTATTTCCAGGATTAATTTATCGAATGGTCAAACCTAGAATCGTTCTGCTTATTTTCGTTTCCGGAAAAGTCGTACTCACTGGTGAGTCTTTTTTCCGATATTATTTCCACATTTCGCACGCCTGCATAAAATTTAGAAGAAGATTCAAACGAGTGACTATGCCCAAATGGCGGAAAATGAAAAAATGACGTTCTTTTTGTTTTTCCAGGTGCTAAAGTTCGGCAAGAGATTTATGAAGCCTTCGACAACATTTACCCGATCCTGAAGAGTTTTAAGAAGCAATGACACCGTAGAAATCTCCGTGAAGAAGGAGAATCGGAGTTTCGAGTGTTTCAAAGCGTTTTAAGCTTCTGGAAGCGTTTTCGAACGTGTTTTTTTGTCTGCGGAAGTTCAACGCGTATGAAAAAATCAAAAATTCCATGTTATCAAGGGATCTCGACTGGGATTTTTGCGTGAGTCGTCGCTTTTAAATTTCTTCCTTCATTTTCAACGTTTATGTTTGTTTCCATTACGTTTTCGGGAACGTACGAAGTTCGATTGATTGCTAAGAACAAACGAAAAAGAGTTGGCGTTCCGGAAAATGCCTCGTTGGAAAATTTGGCAATTCCACGTGTCGCCGAATCGCGCATCGATTGTTAAACATTTCTTACAACTTTCTTTTTCTTTTGTTATTTATTTATTCGGCTCAACTTCACATTCGACCACAAACGCTGGAAAACTCTCTAGGCAATCAAAGTGCAGTGTTTATCACAGTACGGGAGGAACGGTATATATTTGTTTCGAATGCGACGCAAGTTTATATACGATAGAAAGTGTACAAATATATTTATGATTAAACTTATTGAATTAAGGAGGAAAATTGAATGAATTTCCGAGTGGAAAGCAAAAGTAGAATACTATAATGATATCGTTCGTACGTCCATTCTCATGGCTTTTTATCATTGGTAATTCACTAAATATATGGCTTATTCATACTGGTGGGAGAAAATACTGTTAATGAATGAATTTCGTGTTCTCCCTGGATCCTTGATCATCGGGGCTCGTTTATTATTCCTGAAAAATTTGGATTTCGTAAGAAACGCATTGAGATTGAAGAATTAGTTTTTCTTTTTTCATTTTTTATTCTCACCTGCGTGCCACTCGTTTCCTCGCCATTTTCCATCTCCTCTTTCATTTCCGTGAGCGTTCGGAAAGCGTGTTCCCTCAAAGCCAATAGAGTTTCGGAGTCCAAAACTGTCGTTACGTTGTTCGATAAATAATTTATTGCGCCCTCAATGCCGTCCTCGGTTTTTAGAAAATTAATCAGAGTCTTCTCGATCGTCGTGTCACGTTTTATTCCCATGCTTTCCAACAAATCTGTGATTTTTTGCTTCATGTTCCATCCAATTTCCGAAGGGCTCGTATCAAGCTCTCGGGATTCTTCTTCGAAACTGTCGGGGAAGGTTTTTGCGTGAATTGAAAAATTGCTTATCGTTATTTTTGAAGTTTGTTAACGAACCGTTGAACAATTTCGTGCAAACTCTGCTGCACGGCTTCCCTCATTGCTTCCATAGTTTCTTCGTCTTCTTGAGGCAACGATTCGATTATTTGATGCACCGATCGTTCTATTCCTTCCCGCATTCCTGAAATTCCTCCTCCTATCGGTACATTTTCAAGAACTTGTTTTAAAATTTCTCGACTCGTTCCCTCGCTCTCTGGATCCTCTGCAGATCCTTCGAGAACTCTCGACAACAAACGGTGCACCTGAAAATTCAAATTTCATCATTGAAGTTGCGTTTGTTTGAAAATCAGAGGGAACAATTGTGTTTCAAAGGTTTTTCATGTGTTACGAACAATTGCGGCTGTACGCGACGAATCGTCCTCGCTTCCTGCTTCCTTGACAATTATTTTCGACCCATTTTCATTGAACGTCGTATCGTCAGCCTTCTCACTGCCTTCGCTCTCTAAAGAAGTTCCTTCCGTCGCTGCTTCTTTCTCGGTCCCCATATCTACGTCTAGTGACGTGACATCTTTCTCCTCGCTCGATTGAACCATTTTTCGCAATCGATTTCCTCGTTTTTCCACACACACCGGAGGCAGAGGCCGCGACTTTAAACGCAAATTCTTTATGTCGTTCTGGAAAAGCTTTTTCTGCTTTTTCTGATTTTTTATCACACTCTCCAAACGGTCCAAATCCTCTTTATACTCAGCCTCGACTTTCATTATTTTCTCCTTGAAAAATTACGTAAAAAATATTATCAAATGAATAAATAAATGTCTGAATGAAAATTAATTTCATAGATGTGAAGTCTCGTATTTGGCATTTCAATGCTCATCGACAAAGAAATTGATCAAGATACAAAAATATTTCTAATTACTTCCGACTCGGGCTTGTGTCTTAAAATTTTTTTCAATTTCATCTGCTCGCCTTCCAAGACCGTGAGGAAACTCAGTTTTTCCGTATTGTCTCGAACGAGACTCTCGAGTACACTCAATTCCTCGTAATAATTGTCTTTGACAGCTGGAAAGCAAAGTTGGATTCGTTAAGTAAAATGGAAACGAAAATTTGGAGGGTTTTTTTCTCTTTTGGAGTTTCTCACATTGAATCTTTTTGTCGTATTCTCTCGTTATTTCTTTCACATCCGCTTTGACGTCATAAATCATTCTTCTCAGTACAGCTTCGTACAAATTATCGAGGGACACTTCACGTCCAAATTTTTGGATCATTTCCCGCTTTATATTGTTTTTCAAGGTTTTTATCTCTGCCTCCATGTGTTTGCAATCGATTTTCATTCGATGTAGATGAGTCCGATTTTGTCTGGTGGAAAAAACTTTAATTGAGTTTTTTTCATGGATAATGAAATTCTTCGTATTCCACGCTCCACGCTCGACTTCCCATTAAAATCAATTCATTAGGGATTTGAAAAACAATGGAAATGTCAAGATGATTCACTGACTTGTGTTTTTCTTTCTGTAGCAACGTTTCTTGCTGCAATTCACCAACTCTTGTGTACAGACGAGAAAGTTTCGTTTTGTCAAAAACCACGCAGTCACGAATTTTTGCGACTTCATTCTCACCGACAAAGTGTTGAAGTTGATGGAATTTTAGAATGACAGTCATGTCTATATCGTTGAGCTTTCTTTGTTTTTCATACTGGAAAAAGCACAAACACAAATTTTGTAGAAATAAGTCATATTTTTGGACATTAATCAGTATTTAAACAAATATTTTCTCGAGAAGGACAAAGAATTAGCGTTTTCACCATAAAATCTTCCAGGTCCTTCTTATTATTCTTTAATTCACCGTCGACTTGCTTCAGTTTTTTACTTTCACCATCGAGCTCCTTGCGCAACAGTTCTATTGTTTTTTGAACATTTTTGATCTCGTGCTCGCACTCGTAACGTTCGTCTCTCATAGAAAATGCTGCATTGTATAATTCTGGGTCACAACCAATCGGGCAAATACTCTCGTTGAGGTGAAGAGGTCCGAGATCGTCGCTTGCTAAACTTTTGTCATCATCCTCGGTACTCGAGTCCGAACTCGAAGAGGACGACGAGTCTTGGCATGAAAGAATTAAAAATATGAAAATAAAATCTTAGGGGAAACCATTCTGTGAAAATAATGAAAAATTCAAAAAACGAATATCCTTAACATGATTTTTTTAAAATGTCTATTTATCGAAAATCGAATTTAAAGATCCTCGTAACATTCTTTGAAGTTTTGAATGGAAAACATCGTACCATCCTCAACGTCTTTAGGAGGTTTGAATTTTTTCTTGTAAATTCGTTTCAAAAAATCGGCAAATTTATTGTCGCTGATGATTCGATTGAATTGATTTTGAAGATCTTTGATCTTGTCGTACAATTTATTAACTTCTTTGCTTTTCTGATCAATCTTGTTGCTCGTGGTTTGAATTTTTCGATTGACTCTGTCACGTTCTCCCGTTTTTTCTGCAACTTTTTCAGAAAGAATATTCTCCATGGCTTCAAAGTCTTTGAGTACAATTAATTCTTGATTGAGAGTCAGTGAGAAAAGGTCGGAATAAATGCTGTCAGCGGTAATTTCGAGTCTTTCGCGTTCGAGTGCGTCCAGTTCTTGATCCAAATTTTCGTAACTTTTTTCAATGTGTCTCAAAATCGAATCTTGCTCGTAAACTTTTCTCGTCACTCTCAAACGCTTCATTTCACGTTCCCACGAGGTTTCCATCCGATCATTCGCTTCCAAAGATTTCAAAATTTCACGAGACACGCTCACACGAGCTCTCGACAATTTTTCTGGCTTTACCGCTTGCAGATTTTTTATCGAAGCGTCCAACTCCGAGGCAGTCATCTTCTCGTCCAGCAGAAGCACCTCGTACTCCTCGTCCATTGGATTTATTATTATTTCTTCGCTTACCGACAGTTTTTTTCGTTTTGTTGCTTTCACTCGCTCTGCCATCGTGACGTATTTTTCCAACTGGCGGCAAAGTTTGTAATAATAAAAAAGAAAAGGTGTTTGTGGCAATCCCTAAAAAGGGGAAAATACCTCTAAATTCTTTTCTGGAAATTCAACGTTGTGATCGATCTCTGGAACGACCGGCAACGGCTTGATTTTTTTTTCTGGAATTTCGGCATGAATCTCTCTTAATTTTTCAATCAAACCCAAAACTTCTGATTGCAAAGCCAGTTTTTTGTCTCGAATTGCTCTCAATCGAGAATTGAAATCTTCCCGAAGGTAATGAGTCTAAAAACACGTTTTCCTCGATAATTGATTTGAGCTTTTCTTACTTTTTATTATTCTTGTTAATAATATCGTCGTTGCGGATTTCCAATACCTTTTTCCTGCAATCCAACAGTTGCTTGTATTTCGTGAGCGTTGTTTCTCGTTCCTCCTGAGTTTGGCTGAAATCCGGGAATACCTTTAACTTGTAGTCGCCAATCGTATTTTTAGCTCTTTTGATCGCGGCTATGTCGTCCGGGTGATTCGAGTTGGGATCTGGTTTCGAGGCGTTCATAATTTTCCACTGAAAATCATACAAATTCATTCATCAAAATGATGCGGAAATAAAAATCTCAGACTCGAGAATACAAAATCGAAATTTCCGACGAATTTTTTTCGCTCTCACCAACTTTTTTCTCTCTTTGATTTTTTCCTCTCTCGCTTTGTACTTTCTTAATAATTGATTTATCTGGATCCCCAAACGATATGCAACCGTATGAGGATCCAAACCTTTCAGGAAACTCTCGACACCCTCGATCGTTTTTTTCTCTTCTTCCTCCTCTACCGTCTCGAGAACTTTGATATCGAAGATCCTGCGACAATTATCGAAACAATTAAAAAAATGACTTTGAATAATAATCCAATTTTTAATCGATCGGAAAACATCGTGGAGAAAATTTCGTGTGCAACTGAGTCAAGAAGTTCCTGCCAATTTGTGTCCAAAAAAAATCGAGAATGGAGGGAAAAAAAATGCACAAGTAGATGATTTTTTTTTACATACTCCTCTTTGTTGCTTTCCTCATCGAGCTCTGCATCCTCGTTGCTTATTAAATAACGAATTACGAAACGACATAATTGATAATTATTATCTTTTCGTCCAGTTCGGAGGGAAGTTGAGAAAACGAGAGTTCAGGATGATAGAGTATTGCTAATAATGTTTTTATCATTTTTATCTTTACCGACTGGCTCGTCTTTTTTCGTCAATGCGTTTGACAACGTCAGCGTAGATCGTTGAAAAATCTTGTCCCAGTTTTCTTTCTCGTAGCGAATGGACCATGGTGCGTGGCTTTCTGGAAACAACGACAACAAAACTATCACGTCAGCGCAAAAAAAAATGATTTCGTAATCATCGACTTACGATATTCGGCAAACAGCGAATGGCAAGCAAGTTATTGGTTCGATGAAATGGTCCAGAAGTTTTTGCAATCCGAGTCGACTCTTCTCCACCTCGAACGCAAACTTTTTATGAACTAGATCCATCTCTTCCTTCAAATGATTATTCAAATCTGCTGTGATTCTCGGATCCAGTTCGAGCTCCTCTTGAGGAATTTGTTGCGATTTCAAAAGACGAGAATTCCTTTCAACTATTTTCCTGTATTCCTCAGTCAAATCTCCCAGATATAACAAAGTCGCGTCTTTTTTTCTCTTCGCTGCAGCGACTATTCGATCGTGCTCAGATTTCACGATTACTTCTTCTAGGATTAAATGTTCCGCTGATTCTTCGATGTCTTCCGCGTCCGCTGCAGGCTAAATTTTCATTTTTCATCAATATTTTTCCCCGGAAATCTCGCAAAATATTGTTAATTGTTAATCAAGGAAATTAGTTACTCCGATGACAATAAAATACTACCAATGGCCACGGCGTCTGAGCGTTTTCGAATGCTCGTGCCGAACGAGGAGATTCGTCGTTAATTTTGTAGGAAAACAAATTGCCATCTCGTCCACAGGTGAGTAACATTTGCTGATCGTAACTCATCGCGATTACGGGGATGAAACCATTTTTATTATCGTGCATCGGTAGGCCCAAATAATCCGACAAATCTGTATCGTCGTGTGGATTAATCCGACAAACTCGAATTTCACCTCGTTGCATCCCAAAAAATGAGAATTTCCTATCACTGAAATAAAAATGTTAATAATCATTGAATTATTTTTCAGAAATTACAGTTGGTTCCCGAAATAATATTTTTTAGAATATTCCAAAGAAAATAAATAAGTCTGTGAATAATAAATAAATGCGAACGTACTAGAAAAGACAACTCGTGATTTCTGTGTCGTCAGCATCAGTTACGATCGTGCTTTTGATCGGCTCTGTCGTTGGGACGTTGTTGCCAATATTGGCCGTTGGAATGGGATATTCGTAGATGTATCCTGCATCGTAGCCTCCCATGGTCAACCAAATTCTTCCGGACGCTGTATAGTTTGCGATTAATACTCGATTCGGTACTTCCGGTGTATAAATTTCGGGTAGCGGAGGATCGTCGTCGACATCCACTAAAATAATTTCCTTGTGAACGTAATTTTCAAGATTTGCACGTTGACAGACTGGGTCATTTTGACCCGGACACATTTTTTAGTGCCAATCGTTTCTACGGCTCAGTAGGCGAATAGTAGACGGTCTGGGTCAAATTGACCCAGTGTGTAGGAAAAGTTAAAATCGTTTCTAGTCGGAAATAAAATAATTATCGATCGACGCACTCAGGAATGCTTCTTCATCGATTTCTATGCCCGGATTATCCATTCGAAGTTGTTCCATTCTTTCTTCTTTCGCGAGTCTCTTACTGGCCTTGAGTTTTTCATTTTCCAATCGCGCCAATTCTCTCCTTATTTTTGACTTGACCGATTGAAACTTAAAATGTTTCGGCTGACAGCCGATCAGTTCGTACGAGACCCTCGTGTAATTTTGGGGTTTATCGGGCAGTTCGATTTCTGTACAGTGTCCGTGTAAACAGCCAATGAGAATTGTCCTTGACTGCGGGAAAAGAAATCGTTTTAATTTCGTATGTTTTTAGGATCGAACGAGATTTGGAAATATTTTTACCTCTTCGGGTTTCCAGGTCATGCAGGAAACTCCAGAAAACAATTTCACGTAACCTATTGGCACGAGTCTCGGATACGTTTCCGTGATTTTTACGGCAAAGACAAAAACCGTGGAATCCTCGCTGCCGGTCACCAACAATCTGAAATTTTTTTATGTTTTTTTTTTTTTCGTCGTGCGATATTTTTGTGAGCAAAACTTTTGCTCTTATCGATCTACGTCGTTCTTACTTGTTACTGGGATTCAGAGACATTGCTGTGATCGCCAATTTGTGGGGTTTTATCGCCTGAATTAATCGCGAATAATCGCCGTTTATGTCGACCGATTGATTAGCCTCCAAAATAGCGAGAGTCACAACCCTTACGACTCCAGTCTCGAACGCACACGCCACGCTCGAACCTGTAGCTTCGACCTGGAATTGGAAAATGAGAAAATTAGCGAAACAAGAATTACGTTTGCAAAATAAGGGAAATAATGTTGAAAATTAACGATTCACCGAACAAGGCAACCAAACGAGTCTGCTGCAACCTTTGTCACGAAATTTTTTCACCAGTATCAATCTCTTTGTCGAATAATTATAAATGTGGAGATGACCATCGCGCCCGCAAGTTGCTACGAACGGGCCCCAAGTCGAGACGGCCATCCACGTGATCGGACCAGCGTGGCACGTCAAAAGCTTTCGTGGATTCTGTTTCGGTTCCTCGTAGAGACTCAGTTCTATAAGCCAAAGGCCTCCATTTCCATCCTTGAAAAAAAACGAATAATGAAAGAGATTTTGAATTTCAAAAATCATCAAAAAATTGACTCATCGAGATCGGAAAATTGCGAGAGCAAGAGCGATTATTCCTCGATGTACTTACTTGAGCGTACCACAAATTTTCTTCGGAATCATCTGGATTTTTCTTCTTTATTGACATCAGCATCGAAGCATCTTCTGAGTCTTTTTCCTTGATTTGAAACTCGTAGATTGGCTCATTTTCGAGAAAACGATCTTCGTCGGGTGGATCAGCCTGGTCGATCGTTTCGTAATACCAAACACGAATCCAACCGTCGGTTCCTGGTTTGGAAAATATTTCGAATTTGAATGAAAAAAATGAAGAAAATTTTGAAAATTTATTTGTTTCCGCTCATTTTGTTGTTTTCATTATTATTTTTCTGTGATTATTGTTAAGGAACAACATCGCACCAATTGACACAAGATCGCCATTGAGATATTCAAACTGGGTGATGAGTTTTCCGTGGCAAGGTTTTCGACTTTTTTTGCAAACTTCCAGTTTGATCAAATCCTCGTCCCAAATCAAAATGTTGCCCCATTCGCATCCGGAAACAACTTTCTCATCGGGCATCGCATAAACGCCGGTGATATCGGANAAATTTTGAAAATTTAATTGTTTCCGATCATTTTGTTGTTTATATTATTATTTTTCTGTGATTATTGTTAAGGAACAACATCGCACCAATTGACACAAGATCGCCATTGAGATATTCAAACTGGGTGATGAGTTTTCCGTGGCAAGGTTTTCGACTTTTTTTGCAAACTTCCAATTTTATTAAATCCTCGTCCCAAATTAAAATGTTGCCCCATTCGCATCCGGAAACAACTTTCTCATCGGGCATCGCATAAACGCCGATGATATCAGAAATTTCTGTTTTTCCAAATCTTCCCAATTCGCCCTGCAGCTTAAGGCCTGTGAAGGTTCGTGCCATTTTCCAAAATTTAATATGCCCCGCTCCACTCGTCGTTAAGTGACCGGGCACCGTTGGCGAAAACATCGCGTTGTAAATCTCTTGACCGTGAGATTTGCAGTGTAAAAGAATTTTTGATTTTTTCCAATTCCACACCGTTATCATGAAGTCGGGATCTCCTCCTTGCGAAACTAGCAAGCGCCCATCTGGACTGTGGGTTTTCAAGTTTTTTCTCAATTTTTCTACTCGAAATGTTGAAATTTTGAAAAACAAATGGAAATTTAACAAGAAAATGAAATATTTGAATTTTTTTGTATTTACTTTTTTACTGTAGACACTCAAATACCTGTAAGCCAAGTGCGAGTACGATCTCGTCGTTCCCTCTCGCAGAATCGTGACGATTTTCATACTCGGCCATTCGTAGATAATTATTGGTGGATCAGGGCCATTTTCACCGACCGCGATATGATTAATCGATGGATTTTTCTAACATACGCGTTTCTATTATATTTCCAAATAGTTGTGAGAAAAAATACTAATTTTAATGTTTCGATAATTCGATATGTGAGGAAAACTTATGATTAAAATCGTGCAGAGATTCAAACGATTATTTCCTTCGTGATTCGTGACGTTTGGTATTTACCGAATTGTGGGAAATGAGGAAAAACATTTTTGACAACTCACAGCGATGTGGCCAATTCCTCCACCGGTTGAACATCGTCTGAAGCTTATTTCGCCAGTAACAGTGTTTAAAAAATGGATCAAAGTTCCAGATGCAAAAATAATCGTATCGGGGTCAGCGACACACAGATTGAAAAATCTCCGACAATCGTAAGCGTACGAATGACTATTGTCTTCTTAAGAAAAATATTGAGCACGTATTTTGATAAATTTGTCAATGAAAATTCGTCGCATTTTTGACGCATATTTTATTATTTTCCTTCAAGGATACTGCAACTCCAGAATATCGTAAGGAACCGTTCCATTCTCGACGCGAACCGCTCCAGAAATATAATCGTCAGGGTTGTAATGTTGAGAAACTCCCGAATCTTCGTTTTCGAAATCCTCCTCGAACCATCCCTCGTAATCAGGCTGCGACGCACGATATTCATCTTCGGGATTTTCCATAATGATTGTCAACCGTGCTGAGGTGATAGGAACTCGTGACACGAGACTCAAACTTACTCGGTTGCTATGGTGACTCGTCACGATCGAAGTTGTACGCGATTTTTTCGAACTTTCGAATGATTGCTCGAAGCAGGGAAATCCAAGTTTTTTTCCTATTACACATTTTTTCGTTTGGTAGGAAAATTCAATAAAAAAGGAAATGAATTTTTTTGTTGTTAAATGCCGGCGACAGTTTTATTCAAGATTTTCTCTCTAATTTCATTTTTAGTCACATTGTAAGTTTCCATTGTGACGTCATTGAATAACCGGACGATGCATTCTTCGGTCAAATTTTCGTAATCCTCTTCATCTGAAAAGGATATTTTTCAAAAAATAAATATCCATCGAATCTTTGAATGCTCTGGATATATTCATCACTCACTTCGAATAGACAAGTGTCCAAAAAATTCGCAAACTGCAGGAACGAACGCTCGTGTATTTTTGATTCCATGACTGGGTCTTCTCGGCCAGATGTACATTCGAATATCGTCGTGATAATCTTTCTGCGGATCTGTTTTTGCTCTCGTTATATAAACGTTGTGGGCAACGTTACTTTCTTGAAGATAATTCGTTACGAAATAGGCCCAGGAAGCAAAACTCTTGACGTCACGTTCTGGAAAGCTGGATAA
The DNA here is from genome assembly GCA_037952995.1 of Hyposoter didymator. NCBI lineage: Eukaryota > Metazoa > Arthropoda > Insecta > Hymenoptera > Ichneumonidae > Hyposoter > Hyposoter didymator. Next base: position 8,810,903 of record JBAJMU010000007.1, read on the forward strand.
CTGGAGACAGAATCCTTTGGCTGGATAATCCTCTAGTAAGAAAAGAGGACCTTCCAATTGTTGAAGTTTCTGAAAATTTGTTTTTGCTCTCATTCTCATCGGTCCTTGCACTTGGCCGTGTTAAAAGTAAACAACTGTTCAAAATTTCTTTACGTACTATGCTTTCCAGTAACATTTCGTATTTTAAATAATACAAATGCCAGTGAAGATGATTTACAGAGGCATGTGCGCACAGACTGTTGAAAACTATTCTAAAGTATCTGGGAAAAAACAAAAAACACATCATGTCATTAAGAAACAACAAATTTTGTGAAAAACTGTAAAATTTCTTTCTCAGTGAATTCTTTTGACTTGAGATTTCAAAAATGGGATTCCACGGTCTACAGAATTCTGCACTTTGCTTCAGAATGAGTTTGGAATCGATTGAATAAATTGAATGGAATATTTACCGCGAATTGCTGGAGAGAAATAAATTGAGAACTTTGGAAAGACTGGATTCTGTGATTCTCTGAGGCAGACATTCCATTCGATTTGGCAAAATTAAACTATGAATGTATTCCAGAGGGCTGACATTGACGGCGATCACATCGTTGCCAGTCCCGTCTCCGAAATCCAGTAAGATTTCTCTTTCTGGTAATTTGGTGAAATTGAATCGATCGTGATGGAAAGGTTGAGACATTGATTCAATATTTTCTGGAGCTCGTCGATTCTCTGCTCTGTCAAGATTGAGCTGCGAATTATGGACGCATCGGTGTATTAGGTTAGAAAGAGAATACGAAAATTTGGGTGAATTTTCGATTAAAGAAAATATACCTGAGCCAAAAATTTATATCGACCTTGTAGTGTTTTGGATTTTTCAATTTTTAGTTTGTATCGAAGAATTCCTCGTTTTTCCGCCTCGCGCCACTTTTTCTCGAGGTTTCGATCGAATTCCGATGGAATCTCATTGTTTTTCAACGTATAATGAAAATCCTTGGACTCGTAACGAAATGACGAGATTTTCGAGTTTTCCATCGTACTGAGAATAATTATGACGGTATTTTTCGCGAAAAGCACCTGTCAGATCGTCACATGCTACACGTGCTTCTCGTTTTCGCACTCAGCTGTAGTAAACAACATGGCGACGTCGCTCGGCAGCTATATTTTCACAGCGACCGCGCGAACGCGACGACAATGATCGAGATATTTGAAAATATAACCACGAATTTCGAGCAATTAATTCAAACGGGATGACGAGTTTTCCAGGATAAATTACAAGCGAGCAGAATACTTTTGTATTTTTTTATATAAAGCTTTATTATAAAATATCATATTTTCATTCTTATAAATTGATTTGCATAAAAATGTTACGCACGTAAATCTCAGTTCTGTATCGTAAACTGATTTCCAGTTGCAGAAAGACGCAACTTTACAATTTCCCATGCTACTACTCCTCATCAGCTATATTTACAATAAATCGAATATTCGATAATTGATTTCTTGAATTTTCAACAATGTATTAAAACCGTGCGAACAAGAAATTCATTTTTCTTATTTCAAATATTTATATTCGACGCCATTTGCTAATGGAAGATTTCCCAGGTATTGTTTTTTTCAATATTAAGTAGGCAGATGCTCATTATTGTTTTAATTAGACTACCGCATCGAGTAGACTCAGTCTATGTGGTGAGAAATATTTTTGTCAGAATTTTGAAAAGGCGGTCCGTCGGTTGAGTCAGTGCGACTAAAAAGTAAACAGACGTTTGTTCGGACGTGCTTAATATTTCGAGGAAGAAATAAATTCCGTGTGACTTTTATTTTCCTTCAAATATCAAGCCTCTCCGTGCAGAGCAGGATTTTTATCACCTCGACAGTCATAGGGTCTTGTGGAATTATTATTAATAACTCGAAAAATCAACATTTTTCGATCTCGCGAGATCCATGATTAAGAATAAAGTAACTAGAACTCGTATTCGGGAAAAATTGATTTGAAAAAATCTGAATAAGACTGACCGACCCGAATGTCGCGTTATTTGATCTTTCCGGGAACTAGTCAGCGAAGTATCGGTGTCTCGTATTACATATTCGGATAAATAGTGTAGTAGGGACTTTTGAAAGATTTAGAATTGACGGAACAGAAGTTAGGCTCTTCGACAGTGAATTGAGGCATAATATTGTTGGGTAAGGTTTTGAGGGAAGGATTATGGACGTTTGAGATGATGAATTGTGAGGTGGGTTGAATTTGTTCAACGGAAGGAGGTTCGGAGGATTTTCTTTGAGAGTAAATAATCATTTGGGATTGGCTGCCATTCTGATGAATTTCCTCGTCAACCGGGAGAACAAAGTTGCTCCCTGATCCTGAGGATTGTTGAGCTTTGCATTTTTTCGTGTGGGCATAGAGAGAACCAGCGTTGTTGTATCTTTTGGTGCATATTTTACAGGCGTAAGGCCTTTGCCCCGTGTGAGTATACGTGTGTTCGTTCAAGGACGTTAAACGTCGGAAAGATTTCATACAAATTTGACAATGATACTTGGCCTCTCCCGTGTGCATCGTTATGTGCCGGGCCAACGTATTCGCCCGTGCGAATGCTCGACTGCAATATTGACATATGTAAGGCTTTTCTCCGCTGTGAGTTCTCAAATGCAATTGAAGATACGTGCTCTTGGTGAATGCTCTGGTACACACGTTGCAAACGTAGGGCTTGACCCCCGTGTGCGTTCGCATGTGAGCGACCAACGAACCACTCTGAGCAAAACATTTGCTGCACACCTCGCACAAAAAACGTTTTTGCGTGTCTTTTACTCGCTTGTGACGCTCCATGTGATTCGTGAGAGACTGCTCTTGAGCAAACGCCTTTGGACACATCGGACATCGATGGGGTCGGTTGTGTTTTTCCTGAAATTCATCGGTTCAGAAATTCTTTATATGATTAAAAAACTAGAAGAAATTCAGTTGATTGATTATGAACTTGTGGCAGTCTGTACCTTTTTTCTAGACTCGTTGTCATCGTCGTGTTTGTTCTCGTTATCGGTATCGTCTTCGGAATCAGATCCTGAAGAGGCGAAAAATTCTTCTTTGTGTTTGGATTGTTCGTGCTCCTTCAGTTTATCGATTCTCGAGAATTCTTTGCTACAAGCGGAACAATGGAACTTTAAGCCACTGTGCGTTGATATGTGTCTCTTGAGATTTCTTTTGGTGGCGAATAGCTTTCCGCACTGGGTACATTGCAATCCTTCCAGAGGCAGATCGTCATCCTCCGATTCGTGTCCGCGCTCGTTGGATTCTTCCGAAGCGTTAGTTTCGTTGTTTTCAAAGATCGTTTCAGGCTCGTAGCCCGGGTGTGTTTTGGCGTGAGTCAGAAAAGATTTTTGATAGGTGAACTGTTTGCCACAAATGTTGCAGCCAAATTTAACGTTTTTTTTCCCCTCCGATCTACTCGATTGCTTATCTGTTCTCCCCTGATCGTCGTTGAGCTGACGAATCTTCTCGTCTCCCTCGACACTCTCATGGTCCGTTACCAAGTGATTTTTTAATTTGCCAACTTTGTCAAATTGCTTGTCGCACATTGTGCAAGCGTAACGAGAATTATTTTGCTTCTTGTGTATCTCTGAGTGTCTGTCCAACGAGCTTTTCGTTGCAAATGTTTTAATGCAATTGGGACACTTGAACCTTTGCGTTCGCGAACTCAATGGCTTCTCCTCGTCGTCGCTTTTCAACCGTTCTGCACAAAGCTCTTCCGAGTTTAACGTCTTCGAGTTACTTTCTCCGAGGCATTCCGCTTCTTGGAAATTACATTCGTCCTCGGACGACGATTCGGACATTAACATCGATTCTGACTTGTAGGCCTCTCCATTTAGACTCGAATCCACCAGCTGGTCGTACTTTTCTATCAGGACATCCACCGATCCGTTCGCACCACCGCAATCCGATAATTCCATATTCTTCTCCACGATTCCCTCGCAAACTGCATTCCGCATATCGGTCAATGATTCCGCGAGAACGCATTCGTGATCGGGGGGCGGCTCGATGCGGAAAATAATCGGTTCGTCGTGGGTCACGTAATGATGTTCTTCCAAGTCGTGCACCATGCCGTGGCAACCCGCAGCCTCCTCCAACGTTCCCACAAGAGCCGTACACCCTGTCGCGCTCTCCACCCCTCGCTCTTGAGCTATTTCGTCCGCTATTGCCTCCGCTATCGCCGCATTCACCGAATGCGACAACGACAGTATCTTCTCGTCCTCCTCGTCGCTCGTCTCTTTCAACATCAAGAGCTTGCGGAATTTTGCATCCGACTGCTCTACCTGCTGCTTGAAACTGTACGACACGTCCAAAAGTCTACGACAATCGTAACAAATCGTAGTTGGAAGACCGTCACCTTCTTCCACCTTTAATCCAAGCAAAAATCATTTTATTTTTCATGTAGTCGCAAAGCATTCATTTAGTTCGGCGTGTTTTTCAAGTGGTTCGCAGTGTTTTGGAAAAAATCGTTTGCAATGCTTTTGTTAAAGAGTTTTGGAAATGGTTCATTTTTGTTTGTTTAGAAAAAAATGTCAACTTTTGCGAGAATAATTTCGTTGGGCGCATTTTGTGATTGGCCACTGAGGAAAAGTGACGAAAAATTATAAAGTGAGGTTAGGTTACAATTTGAAAATAACAATTTACTAAAATTTGAAAAATTGTTAGCGAAAAAATAGAAAAAAATTGTGAGACAATAATAGAATCTGGGACAAAATAAATGAAAAAGTTGCTGCGAGGTCAATAATTTTACAGCCTCAACAAATCTCGATGCTTTGTTTTGCTTTCAGTTTTTTTAATTCTCCAACTCCCGCAGCAACGTTTCCATAAATGCTCAATGATTTTACAAAATTCGAAAGGCCGGCCGAGCAGGTAAAAAAGAAACAGTAGAATAATCGAGAACAATGTAAACAAACAATTGAAAAGCCAGAAGATCGAACGCAGAAATCCTAACCTGTACAGCAGCGAATTCCATTATTTTCCTTGGTATCTCCTCGTTGGTAGGATGAAATATTTGCCAAACTTGGTTGCATTTTTCGTAACAAATGCGACACTCCTGACTCGATACTTGAGAATCGACGACGGGGTTTCTTACCGTCTTATCGTCATTCGTAATATTCATTTCTCTCTCGTTTATTGAAACCGCTCCGGTACTGATTTTCAAGAGCAGCAACCGGAACCCCTTTGTTAAAAAAAAGATTCTTCGCGTTCGACATGTCTGCCAACCGAGAGGGTACAAATAATCGACGCGGGAAATGAGAATTCATAATATGGATGCGAATGATTATAATTATATGAAATAACTGGCAAGACCGTTGAATCTGCGATGCACATATTTATTGCAATTTGTAGAAATTATTCATTGTCATACAAAATTTTCAAATGCAGAGAAATTTGTAGGAAAACAAAATTGTTACATCGGCGATGCGGTTTTTTCCAAAAGCGCTTTTATAATCACGTCGATCTCGCGCAGATTTTGTTGAGCCTGCTTCGCTAATTTCCCCTCCGGAAGTATCGTAGGCTCGTGACGTAATAGTTGATAAGATTCGGACAAAACTTTCCTCGATTCCTATGGACATGTAAACGTTGAAAAATTTTGCATTTAGCCAGCAAAAAGCTGGAATATTATTCAATTCAATGATTTCACACGATCTTACCATTAACAAACTGCACGACGCTCCGGGACTTTGTCGTCTACCATATTCCGCGATTCCCGCGTGCATCTCGAACAAGAGCATTCCTCTTATACGATTCTCAGCTAATAAAAGGAAAATAAAAATAAAAATACCGATTGATTTTAGTTTTTTCTTTTTTACGAAAACTGATGACAAGGAATTTATTTTCTGACCTGGCACGAGTGTTTCATAAAGAGTGCTGAGCTTTTTACAGAGTATTATTTTCTCATTCAAAAGTTCGTCGGAAATAGCGGGCAAGCCACCCGGTTGCTGACCGATAATCAACGCCAATGCCGATTTAACATCGACATTGTAAAAGTGATTTTCGTGGATTATTTTCGAATGATCGTCGATGAATTTTTTGCAGGTTTCTGCATCTTCTTTTTTCATACTTGACAATTCCAAGCCGATTTTTTCGTGCAAAAATTCGACTTCTTGCCAGGTTCGCGTTGCCTTGCATTTGCAGCATGTGTAATCGGGGAATTTGTCGTCGGTAACGATGAAAGTTGGTGGCAGCATGTCTCCGTTACAATCCCTTATGAAAAATAAATCCAAATTTATCGAATCGTAATGATAAAACTGAAAATTCTCATTTTAATCAAAACTTTCATTGATTAAAAAAAATAAATAATAAAAAATTACTCAGAAATGCATTTGATTGCGTTGAACATGGTTCCAAATTCCGTGGGATCTTTGCAGCGTTCGCAGGTGCAATCGAAATATTTTGTTTGTGCCAAATAGTGTCGTCGATTCGTGACACCCCAAAGTGGATCGGTATAGCAGATCGAGATGTGATCGCCTGAAACGTTCGAGAGCATCGCGTTGAGTTTTTTGTCATCATTCTCGAAATAAAGTTGCAAATTAAATCGCGAAAAGTATCGAAAATCTTGGGCAATTTTGTTTCGTTTTTATTTTCGTTAAGAGAACAAATCGAGGAGTTTTCTTCTTGGAAAACCGAAAAAAATATGCTCAATAAAATGGAATGTTCGGAAAATCTCGTTGAAATTAGTAAACTTTATTCCTGCCTGGACGATTCAGCAAAATCGCGGTTTTTATAGCGAAACCAAGAGACGATTCAAACCTTTCGATATCGGAACTGCAGCTCTGATAACAATCCCGCCATTTTCGGTGAAACTCTTCGAACAGTTGGCGCGACAATTGTGCTCGAGATAAGAAGCTTGTTCGTATATTGCAATGTGTGGATTTTCCGTTGTTGGCACTTCGTGTCCATTGATCTACAACAATCGAATTTCAAAATTGTTGAATGGAAACTAAATTTTGGCAGCATATTTGATGTCTAAGGAAAATATCAGCAAAATTTAAAATTTACGCTTTTCAAAGAGACTTTTTGAAATATTTGTTGCTGCAAAGATAACATTTTCTTTTCGTTGAAAGTTTCCAACAGAATATCAATCTTTATTCCCAACGAAATTTAGTTTTCAATGTAACGATTAAGGACGAAAATGAGAAATAAATAATTTCCAAAAAAACCTGAAGTATTCCAACAATTTTGGCGATTTCGTCCTCAGTAACGTCGTCGATTTTGAAAAACCTCTTAACAAAGTTAGCCACGTCTTTCGGGGTATCGACAACATCGTCGTCCTGATTGGAAGCTTCCTCGCAATGATCCTCAAGATCGAGAAGCCTTCGATAAGCTTCTGGTTCGTTCTCGCGCATGGCAAGAGCGCGAATAACGCCGATTGATTTGTAGGTCGGATGTGGAATTTCGAAATCGGCTATCGTCACTTTGGAAGCACGTTTTTTAATCGTGAACTCGCATTCGCCCGTACGATCATGATTTTTGCAATCATTACACAAAGGCCATCCACATTTTTCACATGGTCGCGAATTGTCGGCTCTCAAAATGGTGTAACAACTGAGACAAACCGGCGGTGTGCCTTGAGGAGGCCAAGCCAACAACGGTTTCTCTTCTCTCAGCACTACCGAACCGCTCTCGATTTTTCTCCTCGCAACGTAATGCCGCCCGACTGTGGAGTCGATCGCGATCTCGAAGCCTCGACAAATCTTGGAATGTCTTTTCCAATCCAATTTCTGGTGCTCGCGACTACAATAATAAATTAATTTGCAGCTACTGCACTTTTGCTTCGCATTCTTTCCACAAACACCGCAAATTTCTTCCCCTACTTGCGGCTGCTCGGACATCGCGTTGCAACAAATTTCCACGCTGCCTCCAAAAATCGCGTTGTATTTTATGCTTTTCACCAATTCTTATTTGTCGATCGAATTCGATTTTTAATTTTTTTACGAAAAATCTTCAATCTCAGTGATTTTCATTCCTTTTTCCAATTCGAACAAATGAATTTTAATATTTATCCACTAAAGCTCAACTACCGTCGATTTTTCGACGACTGCTGCAAAGAAACGCAACACAGACCTTTCGTCTCGCATACCAAAACGCACTATTCGACTCTGCCTCTCCCCCTTGTGAATTTCTCTCTTTGTACCCACACGAACGCCTTTCTATATGCGTGTTCATATAAAAGCTCGCTTTGGAGGTTCAAGACTCTATTAATAGTTTTAAGCGAGCTGCTTCTGTCCGTTCTTTCTCTTTATATTGCACGAGTTCACAGCTTCCTTACATCGTTGTTGTCATCTTTCCCGAACACGTAATTCTTGCCGAGCCGAACAATCGATCGAAGTTGGGATTTAATTTTCAACTCCGAAATGACTGGCCATTCATAATTTTCCAATATATATGTTTATTCTCAACTTGAATCGTGATGCCTCAATGAGTTTCCGTTGTATTGGCCCATTGAAACGAAAAGTCACTGCTGTCTGACCACATATCGAATAACTACTTGGCCCGATAAGTCATGTTTGGATTCTGACGTATCCTCGAAATATTTATTACACGAATCCTCTAATAAAAAGGTCTTCATCCCTTTGGGGATTTAGCACGTTCGACTTCGCGATCAATAACAATCATAAAGATCATACGAGTCGAGGAATAAACAAAAATTCGGCAAACACATTATTCGAATTCGTAGGCCTCGTACCTGTTGAATAATCTCGACTGTTGGAATTTGTGGGTATTTCGTCAGTTGAGCAGTCGGTAAAAATCCCGCTATACATTTTTATTCGGCAAGACTCGGTTTCTTGAGAAAAAAAAATGTAACTTTTCGAAACAACGGAAAGATCGAGTCGGACAAATTTTGATAATCGATCGCGCACTCCCACGACCGATATTCCACCTTGATTTCCACGCTGTTCGTGTTGCAATATTACCACGAGAGACCGAGCTTCCCCAACAACCTGTAAAAATGTACCAACGACTGATAATCAATGGCGTGAATCTCTGAAAAGATTTTGGATGAGCGAGACTAAGGAAACGTGGCTTTTCTCCCTAAACCGTGAAAAACTCGATACAGCGAACGTTTCCTTCTGTCATGGATATTTCAACCATCGCCCTAAACTTTTCACGTTCTCACATTTATATCTCTCCCTCGAACACGTGACATTGCGACACGTGAATGCTTTCTGTTCTCTTTTCTGCTGTCAGAGCGTCGTAATGTCAAGCTGTCGGTTGATCCCTTTAAAGTCCTCGTTTCGTATTCACCGTTTTACATTCTTTCGGTGCCAAGCTCATTATCCTGGGATGTAAAACGATGAGGACATCAAAGCTATTTGGATTTGCTGTCATAGAAACCTTTCCTTCACGAAAAATCGATATTCTTTCGTTTTCTTTAGGTTTTTTTAAATTTGCAGATGTTTGTTGTTATTTTTTAAAATTTATTTATTAAAATCTCCATTTTTGTCATAGCGTTCATGTGGATAATAATTAACATAGCTTAATACGAGAAGTATTCGGTTTGCGGAAGATCGAATGAACGAGAGAACGAAATTTTAAGCGATAAATGAACGGCTACGTCCAGCGCTGGATACAAGACTACTTTTTCGTACAAATGACAAACAAACAATGATCGTAGTTAACATTTTGAATAGTGAGTTGAAATATGACTCGTTCATATTTTTTTGTCAACTTGGAGCTTAATTTAGAATTGTATGATCGCATGATTGAAGTTTGAGGAAAATCTCGACGGAACGAGCGGTCGGAAAACTTTGGACTATTCATGAGTTTGAGCAAATTTTACCACAAACTTCGGAGCCTAGAAGAAAAATAATAAAAAAATGGATGTTTCTCAGTTGCATCATTGAAGTATGGCGACGAGATACTGGGATCCCGGAAAACTTGAAAATGTAGAAGGTGCATGAACCAGCAAGTTATCCAAGTAAAAATAAAAATGATTGTACGAATCTGTGAAATAATTCCGAAGATTCGAAAATCTTGGCAGCTCGTTACTGTATAAATTTAGTTTTGGTTTTTTCGTTTTCTCTGTCTCTTACTTCCCATTCTGATAACTCGTGGCAATCAGTGCCAGCAAGTTATTTTTACATTTTTTCAACTACCTACGGTATGGCCTATATCTAGTGTAGATTTACAACATAAAACGGTGTATAGAGTGTAGATGACGAACAAAGTTGTAAGAACGAAGGGGGGGGTTTGTGCTCGTCAACCGAAGTCGAAAAGCTCAACGAGAAGAAGAAAAAAAAACGTTTGCAAAGTTGCGAATGAATGAAAGCAAAATCAAACGAAGGGAATGAAAATCGTGATCTGATTTGTATCTTCGAAAAATCGAAGCAACAGTGTTACGTCGTGTGTTCCTAATATCTATTTGTACAATCACCGAAACGTAGAAAATGTCGCGTCAATTTACTTATTTTGTATTTAAACCGTATTTCTAATTGCTATTCGTTCGTTCAGTTTGTCAAGGATGCTCAGCTAGCATCGACACGGTAACGAAGGAAATTGAGAAGCAAAATTTACAATGACAATAAGTATTACGTTAGGGATGACCGCGTGTTAAATTTCGAGGAGGAATACGCGAGGGTGTATAAATGAGGAGAGCGGGCTGGTCGTTCCGCATGCGTCTGGTTGTCCCTCGTCCTTGATAGTAATTGATGAAGCCGCAACCATTTAATGACCAAGACAAAGACGTGTCTGGTCGTCGTGCACGAAAAAAAAAGATTTTTTTTTTTCATCCTCATCAATTTTCTCGACACAGTAACCTATACGTGCCTTTTTCTCTTTCCCTCTTCTCTGCCTCTTGCTCTCTTTCCCGCTCTCTCTCTCTTTATCTCGTCGAATTAAAATCCTCATTTTTTATTATCTTTTTTTGGCGATCCATTGATTTCAAAACTAGAAGCTTTCTCACAAGTGTTCGGTACCTGCAAATGCGCAAAGAGATTGCCGATTATTACGTGTGTTACATGGAAATTAGACCAAAATACTTGGTCGATTTAATTCTCTCGAACTCCTTCGGTATTAAAAATCGTGCATATTTATTCTGAACGTGTCAATTGTTGCGAATATTTCTATAATCCCTAAGCAATAAAAACACGATGGGAAAACGCGCCATAATGTACGGCAATGGCCACGGCGAAGAATCTCCAAAACATTCAATGAAGCTGCGTCAACACAAGAGAGATTGCTGAACACCGACCGCGGAACTGACAGATCGCCTAAATAATGAGCGAACTAAAAAAAATCCCTTGTCAACGTCTAGGGATGAATGCCGCGTGCGTCCAGCTGGGGCATCGTTATCGTATTATCGTAAAAGACGTAATGCATGATAATACCTTAACGAATAAAGACGGATTACGAAGATATATATTTTATATGTACATCTATAACAGTGTTAATGCTTCCATCCGTTATTAAATTAAGAGGAATGCACGCGATACATTAAAGTTTACAGATTAAACTCGAGTAATGATGCGAACAACGATGAGCTTTGGCAAGGCTTTTCCTTCAATGATTTTCGTTTTTCTTTTCATAAAAAAAGAAAACAGAACAGATTCCCAGGACATTGTCCCCATTACGATTCGTCGTACTTTACGCATACTATAAAAAACAACGAAAAACAAACTAAGTTTTATCCACATCTAATTGCACTAACTCGTATACAGTTACGACAACTAGTAGACGAAGTTTTCTCTCTTCCCTCTTTTCCTCCCGAACCATTCAACTCGCTGGACCGGCGCACTGACATTTCGTTCTCTCTCTCTCTCTTTGTCTCGGCGACGAGCATCATATTCGTCCTTCTCCCTTCCCGGATCCTGTCTCGTCTCCTGCCTTTCCAAACCGCCCGGGAAAAGGATATTTCCCATCGGATCAGATGTAAAAAAATATTGCTTACTACTATAAAAAATCTACGGTTTCGTACACTCCCTCGCACGCCCGCCACTCAGCACACACTTTGTTTTACTTCCTTTTATTCTCGTTTCATTTATTTATTCCTCAATTTTCTGTTGAAAAAAAAAATTATATCCGATATATGCATATAACACAAAGCTGGAACCTCCGGCTGGTACGTTTTGGAATCAACGTTTCCAAAAAAGATTTTTAAAAATCGTGTCTTCCAAGCACTCGGCTCAAAAATCCTACTGACGCTTTTTCATCCGAATCACAAGCATACGATCTCGCACACTTACTACATTACGTTTCATCGACACTCCAATATACTAACGAAGTAAAAAAAAAAAAAACATGAATTATGCAGGCGATAATAATGGACGATTGTTTGCTTAATTGTTTTGCCTAATTATTACGTTGTGTTTTCGTATTTTTTATCACGAGCACAATCGTCGAAATTACCTCGCGACACCAGGGGCCACTCGCATTATCGTCTCTATTCATTAACGCCTTATCTTCGTCAACTCCTTCTTCCCAATTACAAGGATAGCCTTCCCCCTCATCGCGTTACAACATTCTTTTTCCATCTGACAAATGTACATTCTTCACTCACTCGTATAAAAGAAAAACAAATTGTAAACTAATGCGATTGCCAAGTGGTCAACGGAGGAGCTTGAGAAAAGTGGATGGCAATAATTTTGTCACGAATTTGTCACTCTGATGCATCGTTCGGTTTTCTTGAATATTGTCCAACGTTACAAGGGACTAAATTCCCAAAGGAAGAAAAATGACACGATTTCAAAAGGCAACGGAACAAACTGACGGAGTCATTCCGATCGATGTAAACTTTCTTTGTGTCGTAAGGGATTTATCGTATAATGGAAACGTCTGAGAAAAGGGGAAAAAATAAATCGAGGAAGCATCCATGCACACGACGACACTCGCATTCGATCCGCAGCAATTTACTCACTTCCAAACATAAATTCCCAAGACGTGCGTCCCGTATCGCCTCAAAATTTAACAAAATACACGATCGAAGCAGAAACTCATCCGACCACCATTTTCAAACAAGAACGAAGAAAAACGTTAACGTGATAACGAAAAAACTAATAATGAGGAAAGAAAGGAGTTTCGGTTGCTTTTCCAGAATAAAAATGTCGCTCATCGTTGCCGCCGCACTGTCGTGACGTACGATCACGGTCAAACACGATTCTTCTGGTAATCACCAAACGACGAAGGGCAAAAGAAAAAAACGAATGGGCGTAATTAACAAATACGAAATAGAAGAAGAAAGTGAGAGGAAACGATATGAAAAGTATACACAATCTACTAGTGGCGACGACACAAATTTTCATACGTGAGACAAGTTTCGGGGCACGCGAAACTTTGGTACGTCAATTGGAATATAGGCAATACTTGGGTAACTCCCAAATGAGAATAAAAAGAGGGAAAACGAAAAGAAACGAAAAGGAAGTGAAAAAAGTGATTTCCACTTTTTAGCGATTATCGCACGTTCCTTGTTCTTCGTGGACCCCCTTTTTCTCCTCTAATCTGTCCGTCACGGTCTCGTCGATATTCAGAATCGAAATGATTAATCACTCGTTGACCTCGTTCACTTCAAAGATCCCAAACACTCGACAGTTTCGTTTACCATTTTTTTTTTCCTTTTCTTTTCTCTCAATATTTTTTCCGCGGCAGCCTTTTTAGCGATCGAAGGAATTCTACGTAAAATTAGACTCAGTATCCTTAAGTTACCTAGTTAATGTTGTGTTTTCGTGTATCAAATCATTATCGTAACAATTATTTGTTGGGCACACACCGTATTAAAGTCTCAGCTGTAAGCACGCGTCATATCTTTTCTTTTTTCTTTTCCTCACTCTCAACTCCATTTTCATTAGCCATCCTCCTTCGGTGGTGTGAACCAGCCTGTCGAAAAATCAAACGAACCACATTTTGTATATCGGCCAAGCAAAATCAGGGGGAAAATTTTGGTGGCAAAATTAAGGACGAAAAGTGGAAAAACTTACCATTCTTCTCATGTATTTGAACTAGAGATTTGAATGACTGTTGTGCGCGCGCGAGACTGTATTGGCTCTGTCCACCGCAAACTTTTCCAGCCCCTGCCGCTCCCTGGAACTGTATACGCGCCTTTCCCTTTACGAGAGTCGCCGATATCTGCATTATTACTGCTTCGACGGTATACGCCGAGCTCCAGCCTTGTTTCGTAAGCAACTCCATGCAGATTGCACCGCCAACAAGGACGTAACCGCCGGATATTATTGGATGAACTACTCGAACGAAAGGTGGTTCATATGGATACGTTTCCTGAAAAATAACACGTGAAATATAAAATCGTTGACAGAAAATATCGAATAATTCACTAATTTCCGTCGATTCGTTGCAACTTTCACTAGACAATGAATTTTCGCCTTCGTCGACAACGAGTGGCCAAATTATTCTGCAGAATGTAAAAAAAACCTTTCTTGTTCTGCATTCTCGGAAAATTGAGGCTACGCTTTCGATTGAGGATGAAATGAATTTTATTTCTATAAAGAAAGAGATGACGATAATTTGCAGCACCTTGAACATCATGTTGAGAAGAATACTGTCTTTGCCTTCCTTTTCTTTGAGCTGAACGAGGTCTTTGTGAAGAGGCGAGTCTGGATCGACGCACATTAACCTGATATTCCACTCGTACAAACTGTCGTTCACTAGCTCTATGCTGTACATTCCTGTTTGAGAAAATCATGCAGTTTTATACGTAATTGTCCATCCGGTAGAATAACGAAATTATCAAAATTTAAAGAATGTGCCAAAAATTAATATCGCTCATCGTATTTACCTTTTTTAAAGCTATCGCTTCTGTAAATGTCACGTAATTCCTTCATAAGTCTGTCGGTTGCTTGTACGCTCCCCGAAACCGAACCTCGAAGATAATCCTGTCTCTGATTTTGTCTCAGCCTTTCCAACGTCGCTAGGTGCTCCAGATCCATCTCGTCAGCCTTGCAACAAGAAAATTTATCTTTGTCAACGTTTCCCTGTGTCTTTTCTGTCCCATAATGCACGATTCTCATGCATATAATGAAAAAATCGATTTTGTTCTTTTTTTTTGTACATTTCACGGGATTGTACGACTTTTCCGAAATAATGATGCGAATGATTTGCTTTCATGTGTGAAAAAGCGAAAATTATCAACGATTGTCTTTTTACTCAAAAAACAACTATCCAGTAGAAATGATTCGCATGATATTCACACGTAAGGACGTTGATTCGATTGATCAGCAACATGTGCCCCTCATTACCTTACTCTTGGCGTTGGCTTCACCCTCATCCATGTCCAAATGAAGGTCTTCTTCAGTCTCGCTCTCTTCGTCATCATCGATATCTTCCGTGTCCTCAGCTTCCATTCTTTGCGCTACTGTGGCGGTTGCTCCACCGAGACGAAGAGGATCCAAGGCTGTCCTGAGTAACTCGACGTCCGGTGGTTCTGGCAAAGAGTGAAGGCGACAAAGCTCTTTGAGGAGAATGCCGACTTGGTTAATGACATGATTGTCACGTCCCGTTGTGTTACTCAGGATTTGTACGGCGTTCGTGACGCTCGTTTCCTCAGATTCGGCGAACCAGACGGGCGGAGTGGAAGGATAAGTTTCCTGAAATTTGCAACAAATGCCAAATCGTCGATGAGTTTCTTTATGTTAATTTGAAAAAATCGAGAGTAAAAGTTTATTTATTTGTTTGGTCGATTTAGAAAAAATATTCGGTGAAGGAAATCATTTTTTTTATGCGTTTCTCAATATTTTAGTGAACCTGATTCATTGGGGGAGACAATCCGTTCGAAGAAAATAAATAACGTTTGGACGTCTCAGAGTCGTGAGATGGAATGATGGAAAAACAAGTTTTCACAAATCGTCGATAATTGAGTAAGTTGAAAGGCTGTGGCTACTCGTCCGGATATTTCCTACCCTAAAAGCATGTCCGGACGAATAAGCAACCCTTAATCGTCCGGATATGGCGGAAAATCATTGGATAAAGCATATCCGGACGAATATTATTCGTCCTGCTATCCGGACGACTAGCCACTGCGAAGTTTTGAAATGCAACTAAAAGGGCTTTTGGGGAATGAAACTGGTGGCATAACCCAAAAAACTATTAAGGAGGAAATATATTCGGGAAATTCGTCGCAATACGATGAAAAACGATCGGAATTTATATTTTTCGTAACGAGTTCCGGAAAACGCGTCATTTTCAAGTCGTGGAAATCGCGATATTAGGCTCGAGTGGAAGAAAAAGATAACGGAACAATAGAATTATACTACACGATATGAACAATGCCAATTTCAACAACATATGCCAATTGAATCTGGCACAATGAATTGTAGACGGTTAATTAATACGTTGAAGCTCTATACATGTATATAGTTGTATACGAAAGCGAATGTGTGATATATCTGTATATATGGCGCGAGCTCTATCGAGAATTCCCTGCATATATGCTGGTACAACGAAACGGTGAGGACGATTAGGAAATCGCAGTGAAGACGATTAAAAAAAGGAAAAAAAACGGGAGAGGTTGATGCGGAGTCATTTATATTTCATTGCGGGAGGGTAAAATTGGAGGGCCATACCCTCTGTGACACGCATTGACCTCTACCCCTTAAACATTGATTCACGCCGAAAAAGTGATAATTCCGAGGGATCCCGTAAAACGCGAGAACCAGAGGGAATTCGATTATTTGAAACAACAAATGGAAAGCTGGAAAAAGTGACGAGCGACGTCCACCGAATCCCGAATCTTTTTACGAAAAGGCGGGGGAGGGGGAGACCTTGTCAAATCACAAATAACAACACAAATGTTATTGTTTCTTTGTCCCCTCGAACTCGATCCTCTCGCAAAACTCTTTACTCCCCGTACAGATTGTCTTGATATATTTAATGACTCTTTTCATGCATAATAAACAACACACACGGAGTTATTATGGGGCTAATGATCTTGTTGACTTACTGTAATGTTGGCGTGAATTTCGTACTTCTTTCCATTTTTACCGACGAACCTGCAACTGAGCTCGTCCACACTCGCGGACATTATCTGAAACCTCTCATGGCTCTTTGGGAAGACAGACTCAAGAGTTTTTATCTCCTGCTTGAGGGTATTCAAGCAAGCCATTTGAGGTCGAACCACCGAGTTTTGAGTAAATGAAATTTTCGGCGGTGCTCTTGACCGAAAAAAATACACTTCGATCGAGATAATATATAAAAAAAACACGATGTACCGATGACTCCCCGAGGGAAATGGCGACCTAGGACTGAGAATTGAGAATACTTCGGTAAGTTTCGTCGAGTTTCGAGCCCTATCGTAAAGTGGCGGCGCCACTTTACCTGTGTCACATACAATAACGACTCTGTGAAGTTAGCTCCGAGCCATGCATTCAAATATATATATGTATCCACATTTTTATTTTTTCATCTTCTCTGCTACACGACATTTGCGAAATTCGCCTCTGTGAAGTAAATCAGCCCGTTTTTTCATTGTGATCTCTCCGATTACTCTATTTTCTTTGTCATCCTTTTGTCGGACCAAAATTCGAAATAATACAATCGCGAGCTTACTCGATACTCCGTCTCAAATAAAAAACTTGAATTTGATAAATTTCTTTATAACGAAAAAAGAGGCTTTTACATAAAAACAGAATTAAAATTCCATCGTATTTGAACGATTTTTTTTCGTCAAATTTGTAAAATTTTGCTGCAACGCGAAGCGAAATTTGAAGTTTTGTCGGGAATACCCCATCGGAATGGAAAGTGGAAAATAATTCTTTTGTCCAAATATAGCAATAAAACTGCAAAGCCTCAAGGCAGGAAGATCGGTTGTTACAATGGACAAGGATTCGGGGTCTCACGACGCTATGGGCTTCGAGATTCAAGTCCCGGCCAGGTCCCTTTTTTTTCTTTATGGGTTTTTTCTACTATAAATCCCCAGAGACTCGAACTCTATCGTGCAGGTCACAAACCTCCGTTCCCAAACACTGCTCTGTCGTGCTTTAGCGGTCGGTCTCCAGCCGGGGGTGCCTTTCGTGGGCGGGGCGGTTCTCACTGTGCAGGGATGCCCCCCTCCCCTTACAGACAGGCTCATTCCATCATACTCGGCGAGAGGTTTTTTCTAAGCACCTGCACGTGTTCGGCAGAATTACGACTCTGAAATTTTCGACCCGTGCGTAGCCCGAAATGTTGTATAGTCCGAAATGCGTGAATGAATGATCGGGCCAAAATATATATATATACAATGACTTTATTGTTGCTGGTCAAAGGGAGAACGGAATCAACACACATTTCCAGTAAATTAACAGTAAAAAAAAAGTGCCATCACGATTTCCTATACATTGTTCGAATCCGGAGCATCGACTAAATAAATTTAATTTCTTTCTATCAAATAAATATTCGATTTCGCATTTTATTTCGGATTCGCGGACTAAACAGTTGACGAAGTATTCGATTCTAACGAAAAACGACGATTCGATGTTTTTAGCGAAATTCAAAAGGAAGCAAGAAAATAATTTCAATAATTTCCTTCATTATTTGTAAAAGTCCAATTAGTCGATTGGTTTAGGTAGTGGAAAAATGTCCACAAGCTGCTGAACCTTCGCTGGGTCATGGTGTCCAGAAAAAATCTAATAAATGGCGGAGTCATAATTAATTTAGTTATATCATGAATTTATTTGAAATATCTATTATTTCTAATTAATCCTTAAAGGCTATATTTACAAATGACAGTATGATAAATTATAATACACGTATTATCATAACAAGTGATTTAACAAATGAATGCTCTAGTCTCTAAAGTACTTAAAATTCATCGCTAGGTTTTGGACTGGTGCCTCCAAGAAATTCACTCTTGAGATTCAGCGTGTAGAGAAAATCTCGTTATAGACTGTCTGCTTCGCTAACAATATTTTCCATCCACTTTTGTTTCTTTTTTCAATATGTTTCTTCCCTTTTCTTCGCCTAAGATTACATTTATCACCGTTATAACAAAATTGAATAGTTCGACGATTGAATAGGACTAACAGTTACAATGTCTTCATCAAGTCTGCTACAGAAATAATTCGAGAAATTTTATTAATACTATTTGAACAGGGTGAAATGTTCCTATGGTTTTTTTGTTGTTTTTGTTTTTTTTTCATCTTTTCGAATATTCCAGAATCATACATATTTAATATGGCTCGTAATAAATCATATAGATTCTTAATGTTACTGCAGAAAACACGTATCGTAATCCACATAGTCGACGTTACAAAAATATCGAATATATTCATAGAATTTTCTTTCAACTGTACATTTGGAAACGTCTCGCGTGAATTCTACGAAACATAAAAAATTAGGGCTCAGCGACGATTACAGTTTTGTTTTTCTCGTCACAACAAAACTCTCCCGTTAAAACGTCAAGTTTCCACAACATTTATTTGTGGCTCCACGCCACATGATGGATATATTTTTATTTCATAATAATTAGCACCCTTTTGACAAATTTCTTGCATTATTTCCATAGTGCTTGGCTCGTTCAAGTTTTTCATGCTCTCGTTATGTGATTGCAGTCGTAAAAACAACAGGGAGGAAAAAAACTGGATTATCATCAGACGAGCATCTCATAGAGCCGAACGACCCCAGTCCTTCGTAGTCTTTTTTCATGGCAATTTTCATTCTCGAAGTTAAATAATCACTCAATGCGTTTCGTATAAATAAATTTAAAAAAAAAAACATTTCGTTTCCACTGATTACGGCGTTTCCGGACTTTCACCATTTTTACCATAGAAATATCGAGTCGAGAGACAAAAATGGTCGGAAATCGAGTAGGCTTTACAGACTTTACAAGAATGAGAATGAAACTTTTATCGACCAATGTGTTTCCCTGTGTCGCACGCACATACCGAATAAGCGAAGTGCTGCAGATTTTTCCAGCTTTATTGCATCTTTGCAAAACTCCGTTTTTCTTTACTTTATTATTTTACTTTATTTCCGTTGAAGTTTGAAAAATCGTTCGTTATAATATGTCGAGACATTTCTGACCAGAATGTCAAAAATAATCCATTCGTTTTTTACATTTTGACGTCTCGAAAGACACAGAACTTTTTATTCATCAGTTAGAGGTTGTTGTTCATTAAATTTTGAAAACATCGATATTGGCGAATGCGAACGTGCATTGGAAATGCAATATGTCTGGAAAAAATCATGAGCCCCGAATTTTCGAACGTTTGGGTATCGACAATGTTCAGAGAAGACAATTGTCTCGATAACTGATCCACTCTGTTTTTTTTTCTCACGCTGAGACTCGGTGAATCCGGAATAAAAAGAGTTTGAATTCTCAGGCAGACGTATTTGCGGAGTGTAGCTGATAGTGAAATGAAATACGACGTTGAAGTTTGGATCATCAGAACGCAGCGAAAGCTTTGCATCTGGATATCGCGGTGACGTTTACATTTTTTTATTTTGCATGAATTGGTCAAAATGTAATTTTTGATCTTTGTGAAGAAACGTACGGATTTGAGGAAAAGAGAAACTTTCGCTGTGTCCCAACGACGTCATAATGAAAATACGCTTTTCAGTTCCGACACAGAGCCTTCAAATGCAAAATTCAATTAGTGTAGCTTATTGCACACACACACACCTCAGTATTTTCTGTTACAAGTCGTATTTTTTTTCTGTTCTTCGTTTATAATTCTATGTACTCTTTATATACACGTTTATCGGCATGTACACACTTTAGGGCATTGTATCATTTGTTTTTTGTAAACCTTACAGCTCCATCTTCGGGCATCACAAACTTTTCAGTCGAAAATTATGAATCACCCGACAAGGGTCCCATTTACAATTATTTCTTTTTTTTTCTTTCTATTATCGTGAAACGTAGACACGCTCGATAATTACATTTGCTCACTCTCTCTCCCACACACTCTTTGTCTCTCTCTCTCTCTCTCTCCGCAACTTATGCAAAATGGCTGAATCTCCATTCAGCAATTGTTGTGATTTTTGTACTCAAAACAAACTTGGGATGGGAAGATCGAGCTGCTCAATTTTTTGACGAATAAAAATTTATCCACAAAGTGCCAAGTCAATGACGTAAACGAATTTTAATCGAAGAGCAAATTCCGAATCAATGTTTTCATTTGAATTCAACTCCCTCCGATCAATTATCAATTATCGAAGTCGACGATTACGAAAAATGCATGGGGCTAATTTCCGGGAGCATTTGACTGCGCGGCATGATCGTCGAAAATTAGATTGATCTTTGAGCTTGCCTCACGCCTGAACTAGCAAAGATAGAAAAATGCTTGTAGGAACTTTTTGATGGAAAATTTAATGCTCTACAAAATTGGTCCTATGCATTTATGCTCCATCTTCAACCGTTTCCGCAGCACGTGCGATCAAAAGAAACGAAACTTTGATAATCAATAAATCGTGTCCAGTTGATCCGATGAAAACATTGCACTAAACTCTTTCAATTGAAATTCCAGCCTCGACTCGCTTTTTCATTTTTCCAACTTGGAACATTCCCGAACATAAATATATAGTTAAATAAAAATCCATCTTTCTTCGTCGAGTACTTTTCATTGATTCCTGCGACCGTGATGCCGACTCAACTTCCAGATCGAAATATTGAAACTCATTGCTTCAACATCTCCTTGAATACGCCGCGTTCCATTTTTTGGTTGAACTCGAATTTCGATTATTCCGTCAATTTAGCGTTTCCTGAGATTTTATTGAAGGTGAAAGAAAAAAAAACAGTGATTGAGAACTCTGATTGTTAGGACTGAGTGCAAAGAAACTGATTTTATTGAATCGCACGAAAACTTATGATTTCATAGATTCAGAGACATACCCATGGTTGCCATCATCTAGTTATTTCACCCAATCAATTGAATGTCAAGAGAACGTATTGCAACGTTCTCGAAAAAAATATTTTTACTAAATAATTAAATGCCGATTTCCAAAACTCCTCCCACGAGTAGATTTCAATATTCTGCAACGTTAAAACGTGCACCATTTAAATTTAAACAAAATTTCTTACTTTCGCGATCACCACGAAACTCTATTGCATTTTCGTGAAAAAACAAAAATGGCAAATAGTAGTTCCGTTGAATTTTACACCGGGTCACAACGTTTACGCTTTTTTTCTGTCAGATCCCAACTATTACCGGATGTTACTCAATCGTTTCATGAGAATTCTCTCTTTCTTGCAATTTTCCAAATTATCGGAATATTTTTTGCTCGTTTCGTCCTCATTTTTTAGCTAAAACTGGAAACATTCTAAAAGTTCAATATGAAAATGTCGCCGATCAGTTGAGCGTAAGAATAAGAGAAAAGTTCGACAAAGAATCTGAGACGAAAATCGAACGAGAGATTTTTCGTGCTTTGTTAAGTTGCGAATTTATCGTTACAGGGATGTTCCATGTTTCAGTCACAAAAGCGAATTCGTAATTGAAAGGAACTTGTCGAAATATATTTTATCCGGAAAAACACGAGAAAATCCGTATTTTCATTTTTTTTCTCTAAATTAATCGGTAAGAGATTGATCGGCGTGTTTAAACTTTTTAGCTCACTGCCAAAAGTATCCGAACGAACGTGTCGCTAAGGAATATCACGAGACTCGTTTCTGTCAAACTTTTCAGTGATATTATGTTTTCCCATACACGCTGAATCGTCGTTTAGTGTAGCAATTTTTATTTGCTTCTCAGGACTTGATAAAAAAAAGTCATGTTGCAATTTTTTGAATTCTGTAAATGGCGAGAAAATGGTGACGAGATGAAAGTTGGAGCGTGTGTCGTCGGCCGGACGAATAAATAAACCGGTAGATCGACGAAAGAAAAACAAAGAGTAATTAAAAAGGAAAATCCGGCGTGTGTGTGTGTAATGAATTGTAATTTCCATTTTCCATGTTTTCTCGAGAGATAAAAAATAATATGAATGATGAAGAGCAGTACATAGTCCGTTCACTTTTCCGAAATCATGCCGGTTCGTACATCGTTCGAGTGCAACGAAAATTTTTATATCTGAAAGGTCGAATGTTTATTTCAAAGAATGTGAGCAACGAAAAGAGTCCGAGCCTTGGTGGGAAGAACCCCGAGAGGAAATGTACAAAAAAAAATGGGAAAAATGGGAAATTATTACGTTGGAAAATAACGAAAGAAACTTGCGTTGCATCGCAACGACGTAGGCTCGACATAATTGTTATTTTTTGTGACGAAAAGGGAGATCGGGCGCTTTGTAATGTCCGCTCAAAGTTTTGGCTGTCGTTGAATGCCTTGCTCGCACATACACGAATCCACATGTCACACTCACGCACACACACGCACACGCACTCAGACCGCATATATACACGTATTGGAATCGTACAACCGTGTAATGTTCGGGTTCATAATGATTTGTTGATAAATTCTCGTTAAATCGTACTTTCGACCAATAGCTTGTGTTGTTACAGGAAATTATTTAAGCCTTACATGTGCACGAACTGTCCGAACACTTTGTTCACTGTGTGTCACCTTTTCCGATATAAATCGCAGATTATCGCGGCGTGTTTGTTTCTCGTTATTCGTTTCTTAACTTTTTACATGTTTTCTCATTATTGTTCGTTCATTCTGTTTTGTTTTTCATAACTTCGTTCCTTGGTTGTCCAACGCTCGGAATTCAGAGCGTAAAGATGGTGCGAAACGCGTCACTTCCGAATATACACAAAAGAGAATATTCACAAAACACGGGGACACGCGATTAATTTTGCGGTCTCATCCCTCAAACACTTTTAAAATGCCGAGTGATAATAATCGTAGGTGGGCCAGTAAGGCTGTAGCCAATCCTAGCTGGTACGCTGACGCTTTTTTGCCGGATGCTCCTCGGACAGATGCGCGGGGGCCGGCATCCCGATGTTCCGATTGAACATGTACTTCAACTGGGGCATGAATTTCATTATACTACTGACTTCAATGAGCGGCAACTCTTCGTTCAACGACGAACACTTGCCTGCATCCATCAACATTTTCATTTGCGACCTGTCACGAGAAAACAAAGAAAAACCATTCCATTTATTAAATCGTTCGAGCTGCAGCCGTTCAGGATGAAGTTGCATCGCGAGGCGATCGAAAATATTGAAAAAATTCTTTAAAATACTTTTTTCTTCTATTTGGCAACATTTTGCGGAATAAATTGACAGAAACAACGTGTAAATCAATGAATCAAAGGATCGACACACACGATAGAGAAGAATGCTGTCTTACCTATTTCCTTGGTACAATTCAATGCCAAGTACGTCCATGAGAACGTGCCTGCAACTGTTGATGTCGCAGGCGGGAAAATACTGAGATACGAAATCGGGTAGTGTCATCAACAACATTTCCTTAAAGTTGTAAGGCTTGAAGTTGATGCAAGGTACCATTTTGCCTTCGACAAGTGCCTTCTGAAGTCCGTAAGGCTGTACTTGACAATTCGTAGTTACAGTTTCCGCAATCATCGTCAATTGATTACCGCGTACCCTCGAATCTCTGAAACAAAAGATGGAAACGATGAAATTTAACAATTTAACAACAATAAAGGAATTAATGATTTTATTGAATTATTTAATGAACGATATTCCGTCATTCGAAAACTGATTTTACAGGCAAAATCGAAACGAGTGCATTAGTTGTCAAAATAATTAATAAAAAAAAATGGATTTTTTGTTGCATTCGAACGAAGCAATTTTGAGAATCGCGAGATGCTTACCTCGAGCTGTTGGAACTTCCGTTGACCGGTATCAACGCCGGTGGGAACTTTGGATGCGACGAATTATGTACAGGTGGTGTATGCCTTTGCGAGTGCGTCATGAGATTGGAGGCGGACGTCGCTGGATGCAAAAGCGCCTGTACGTGTTCGGTGCTCAAATTGAACATTTGGGGATATGTGCTCGCACTGACGGCGTTTGGCGCTGCCAGACTAGGTGTTGTGTACGTTCCTGACGACCTAAAAAAAACGATTAAAAAGAAACACTTTAGTTTCCCAAGTTTGCGAAATTCCATCTTCAATCTATACGAAACTTTTCCTAAAATTCGTTTCTCAATCGATCATGACAAAGTGAAGTTACCGAATTCTTGTTTCAATTTTTTAGTCAAATTTTACTCAAGAAAATATCGAAATGGAGACTTTTCCAAGGCGTTCGTTGATTTGAACAGATTCATCGACTACACGATCGAATGTCGAGCTAAATGTACGATTGCAGTGTAAAAACTTACCAGTCATCCTTGCCATAGGTCGGGTAACTGCGGAACAAGATAGAAAATTTTATAATAATGAAAAAAACGTGAGACGGGGCAACGTAAACAACGTACGCGAGGCCCCGAGAGTATGAAATATAATTTCAGGTCTCTCGTGACTTTTTACTGCACTTTAAATTTTCATTAAGTCGACTTGTTCCTTTGCTTACATTTTTTCATGAATTCACTGGATTCTAGGGATTAGTTAGTTGAATGATCTCGTGATTATTTACCCAAGATTCGACTGATTCGAATGAACCGTAGCCCGGACAAGGGGAGGTGGTTGAGCCTGAGGTACAGCTTGAATGGTCGTGGTCGGATAAACCGCTGGGTATTGAGACGGCGCACCGCTACTACTCGGTCTACTTCGAGATTGTTGTTGTTGTTGTTGTTGTTGCTGATACGATTTGTTCGTCGGTTGGATTTGCTGCAAGTACCAACGAAGTTAGAATGGAATAACGAATCGAGATTCTGCATGAAAATTGTGAATGAAATGAAACTCATGGCAACGAATTCGAGTTGCGATTTAAATGATTGTCAAAGAATTTTTAGTGCGTGAAATATTAAGCGCGTTCAAGAAATCACAAAAACTTTACAGTCTTTTACTTTTTTTTCGTTTTTGGCATATAAACCGAAAGAGAATGTTTAAAAATTGTTCATTATTTCATGAGACGTGAGAAAATCATGGGAAAAATAAGTCCGAGATAGCCCCGGGGCCAATTTACTGCCTAGCGAGTGCCAGGACGTCGCAAGGAGAGATCGTTCTTTTTTACTTCAACAATGAAGGAATTGAACTGCCCGTCAAATGGAAAACTATGAGAATTAAAAAAAAAAAGGAATTTCATGGCAAATTCGATAACGTGTCGGCTTTGTGGCTGTAAATTCAACGTTATGAAATGAAAACATATTACCGCCTTTAGTTACGAATCGGAGGAAAAAAAACGAAGGAAATACGTCGTGGAGAACGAGGAAAGATTTTTGTTTCGATGCTTAAAACTGCTGGGGCGATAATTTATGTTTGCCAGGGTGTGAAAGGGCATGATGGTGATGAGTTGGTTTTAATAATTGAGAAAGATGTGGCATTAGTGTGTATGAAAGGAGAATCTTGATGTCTTGATATGAACGGAGATTTTGGTCTCAAATCGCGAAATACTAACGTTATGCATTCCTAGGGACGGATTTTGCATTCTTATAATAGAATTTGGCTGAGAGAGCGGTGAGACGAGCGGTGAGGTTTGAAAAGTGGGTTGTCCACCGACGAGACCCGACCATCCGTTAACCACAGCCGGAACGACGTTCAGCATCGATTGTGCGTTGTTGGTGGATCTTACCGAGGACACGGTATTGGGCGACAGATGCGACGGATGAGTGGTAATCGTTTGTCTCTGTTGATTGACTTGTTGGTGGAGAGTGGTGCTGCCAGCACTGTTGGTTCTGGGGACCATGTTCTGGAGGGAGGTGACGCGAGAATTGAGTGAATTTTTGTTGGAGTTATTTTGGACCTGTTGGGAAGATTTTGTAGCAGGAGGAGTGGGGGGTTGTTTGGTCCATCCGCCGCTACCACTGCCGCCTTTGCTGCTGACGAATAATTGCGAGTCCATGACTTTGCTCGGCCAGTAATCCTCGAAGCCGGTGCCGGGTGGAAAGTAGCTTTTTATGTCACTGAGACTGATGACCGAACACGTTTCACTCGCGAACAATTCGTTCCTTATACCCTGTACCTTGCAGCAAAATTTTAAGTAGGACAAATCCCAACCCTCCAATTTTTCAGCTTTGAGCTTGAGATTGTCCGTTTCACCCTCGAAATAAAAGAGCGGAACGTATTTAAGATTGTCCTTGACGGTGTAAGGTACAACGGACTCTTTGTTGATACGTATGAAACCGCACTTTTCGGACTTGATGCCGGAGGAGCTGGAGGAACTTGATGAGCTCGGTGCATTCTGTCCTGCGGTTAATTTCGTATAGCAAACGTCCAAAAATGTGTAAAATTCCTTGGCATCGGCAACCCGAACTACTAAATCTTTAACCGTAAATTGTTCCTTGCCAAATTGTCCCTCGCAATGCCTCATGTTTATCTCGTTGAAGAGCTTGCTCTCCGCCTCGGTAATGTAGTAACTTTTTATACACGTACAACTGTATATATCCGAGTGAAGGTAACTCAAGTATTTGTTGAGAAGTTTAGATTCCAATATCCTTACGGAACAGTACTTTTCACCCCCTCGATAAATACAAGGTATGTGACATTTGTCGAAGGTTATCCAGCCGAAATGCCCTCTCAGACTCTCGTCGTCCAGCGGCACTTTGCCCTCGTTAACCACGTTCGGCTTTGGTGTCGTATTCTCGCTCGGCCGTTTCGTCGTCGTCAAGTAACCAAGTATACCAGGAAGATTCGGCTGCCCCGGTACCATTCCCGATCTCTGCGACGCTCCCGGCGTCCCAGCCGCTATTTTCGCCTTGTTCGCTTCCACCATTTTGGCAGCCAACTCCCGGATTTCCGCTTCATCTGGACGCTCTTGTTTTACGGCTACTTTGTCGAATGCCCCTGAAAAATTCATTGGCACATATTTATTTTTCGCTCCGAATTCCAATCAAACAATCGCAATAATAAAATCTGGTCAAGTTTTCATTTTATTTTTTTTAAATACGTAAATGTTAATTCCCTCCATTTTTCCCGGAGCGAAAATACCGCGTAATGAGTGTGCAGATTCGAGAATTTATTCAGTCGCAGCGAATCAACGAGAGTCCCTCGTCCAACCAACTTTCATTACCAACTTTAATCGTCATAAGAAATTTGATCGATTCGTTAGAAATTCCAACCTCAATTGGCACTTTGATCCAAATCAGCTGCGATTATACAATTACACTTTAAAAGTCCTACGTGCGCGGATACGTGAAAATTTTATTGCTAATTGACATTCTGTTCCCGGCCCGTTGCTTCTAATCTCAGTAGCTACAGGGAGAGAAAATTTTATCAAATGTTACCGTGACATCATCGTCAATTTTACGATGTTGAAGTTTGCATCGTTGGAATGCAACGAAATTCGGTTTTTTCTCGAACAGATCTCATGATTTTTATTCGATATTTGCCCAGAACAATAAAACGATCTTTTTTTAGAATCCAAACACGAAATTAGTACGAAAATTATCATGGTTTTCGAAACTGAACAAAGAATTAATGCAGGTCAGTGTCATGTATAATTTTTCCTTTGAAATTCGGCGACAAATGTCAAAATTTGTCGAAAAAAATCGAGTTTTCCTTTATTTTCAAAAGAACATCAATGAAAAATTACTGTTTTTTGCTAAAATCCATTAGAAGGTCGACGTGGTACCAAGAAACTATGATGCCATAGTAATTTATTATATTATTATCTCTCCGTGCAAGCATATGACGAATGATAAGTTTGGATCAAGGAATTGGGTTCGCAAAGTGCCACGTTTTCGAGGGCACGATTCAGGAGAATTTTTCAACAAATTCGCATCGAGGGATCGTTGCGAATCCCTCGCAACGATCGAACAGAGCAATCGACTTCATGATCTTCGTCAGGATAGGAAAATTCATATCCACAAAGAAGTTCGAAATCGTTTCTATTTTTTTTTCGTCGAAATCGAAATCGAATCGAAAACGATGGAATTTATTTCGAAGAATAATGAAACAAAAAGTAAACAAATATATCGTCGAATTAGAACGCTGCAAACTTCACTCTGGTTCGTGGTTCGCGTAGCTCGTGTCACAAGTTGTTGAGCTTTCAAAATAAATTCGAGAAATTCAATGAATTCGATAACGCACATAATAACAATTGAAATCCGTTTTAATTCACTGTCCGCGAGAAACTTAGCGTAGGTATTATGAGATCAAAGAGAAGATAGTGTCGCGTGCGTCTGTTTATATTTACATACGAGTAATTGGTGGATGGTAATACGCCCGAACGCGATTAGTCAATTGTCTTGAAATCGTTGATTCAGCCAGGAATTTCTAGCTGAAGGAAAAGAGTATGAATTTTGTAGTTTTTACGTACGAGTGATTCCACAGAGAGTCGAAAGATTGGACTCCGATGAGGTTTTTGCCAAGAGCACAGCTCTTTCCGAGGCCAACGCCATTATTTTCAATATACAGGTAAATGCCGTGAAGTTAGACAAGAATAGAAGGATTCTGAGGTGGGGAAGAAGTATTTGAAGAAAAAATAATGAAGGAAAGAAAAAAGTAGCGACGTTTGAGAAGAAAAGGGAAAAACAACCAATGAGAAACGACTTGTTCGTGTAATAACCTTGAGATTTGTTTACCGAACGCAATTGTGCACGGGTCACTAGCAATTTCGTGAGAACAACCGCGACGTCGGTTGGGACGGGATACGAGCATTTTTTTCAATGTGACACTCGGAGCTTTCGCCTGCAAATGAAATTGAAAAATTTCCAAGACCTCACGAGTGCGAACGATGGTTCTTGGAATGAAATGAAAAGTTATAAACAATGTGAGTTGCATGGTTGTTATGGTGTGGAAGAAAACATGTCGTCTTCCTCGTAACTCCATAGTTCGTCAACATCGTTCGCATTGGTGAGTGTACAGTCTGTCACAAAACCTAATACAACGGAGCAGCGCCGCCAGTGGAGGAAAAAGCAACTCGTTGTGCCATGTGAAACTTGAGGCAGGGGGAGGGGGGAATAGAAACACGCACGAAATCATCGTAATCGGAGGGAAGAATGAATGAAAAATGAAGCTCGCTTTCGAAGAACCGTTGTATATTTTACGTCGTGAGTGAGTGACGTCAGTGAGAATCGAGGAACGAAAGAGAGAGATGGGACGAGAAATGGTGAGGCCAAGGACCTTGTCACGCACGGTAAAGCCGCTGGCGTGAGAAAGAGAGAAAATAATCTCAAGCGCGTATGGGAGCAGTGGTCGAAAATTAAAAAAATTCAATTTCTCCTGCAAAAATAACTAGTTGCGAAACGAATTCGATCGAAACGATCGTCATTCTTTTTCAAATTTGCCCACAACCTGAGAAAATTGAACTCTAACAGCTGATCAGAGGTGGCGGTTGAAAAAAAACGATCATTTCGATGGAAAACGCACGACTGATGGTTGAATGTGCAAAAAAGATCGCGCGTTTCTCAATTTTTAGAAAATCCATTTTCTGACAGGTGAAAATCCATGTGCGCGCGAACGCTGGCAAGAAAACAGTGAAGCAAAAAGAGGGGAGGGGTGAGAGAGAGCGAGAGGAGTGAGACACGCAGTACAGCGCGCACTGTCGTCCGAACGATTTCACCGAGTAACGATGCTCGTCGTTTGGTGGCAGCACGAGACACAAACGCTCCGACATACCGAAGTACATGTATACAAAGTCGAATGTTCTTGTATGTATACGTGTACACATGTTCCTCGAGTTAAGCATCGAGTCCCTATATGTAAAGGAACAATGCCCGAATGGTTAATGCAGTGGAAATCCTAAATATTAATAATTGGGTTAGCGTATCGAGCAGAGCAAAGAGTCGGAGAAAAAGTGACATTAGGCACTGACAGAAGAGCGAGAACTTTAAACGAAGCGCGGCGTGTTTTTAGCCACGATTCGTGAGATCGCGTCGTAAAAAAATAAAAACTTGTCGAGAGTAAAAACGTATTTCGGAAATGTTACAAACAATCGTAATAAATGACAAAAATTGTAAAAAAACAAAAACGTTTTTCCTACTACTCCTGAATTTTTTGCACCAACACAAATCATCCATCCCAGGTGGTACAGCCTCAATCAATAATCTATCTATCGACACAAACCTCATAATATCGGGAACGATAGATGGCGTACAAAATCGCCGATGGAATCGAAAAAAAAAAACGATTTTTCGTCGACAAATATCTTTGATGTGTATAAAGAGACGATCAAATATGCAGCATAATAACGATGAAGGAGAGACACGTGTAGGATAATTCTAACCCCTGAATCACTGTTTTCAACATGTTTCAACGCGAAATTGCAGTCGCACGCGTTTACGAAGTAAATTTTCTTTCCTGACACTCAACAAGGGTGGAGTAATCATTACGAGACGAATGCTACGTCTGTTGTGTCGTGTGCGTGTGCGAGTGTGTGGTCGCGCGCGTGTGACTGTGTTGCAACAGTCGAAAAAAAAGTAGTGAATTTAGAAAATGAGTCGAAAACACGATGAGCAGCTACGAGTGTTTTTTTCGTCCACTTTCCCGAGCGTTGTAACTGTTAATCGTTTTTAATTAATCCTCCTTCTTGATGGTTTCGAAAACACACGCGAACACATAGTACAACCGAAAAAAAAACATCAGGGCAGATGTTGGCAGCATTTCACAGATTGGTAAACGTTGAATTTTTTGGAGCATGTCGTTTTACGAACCCGTGAAATTAAGCTGATGCTGTTGAGTCGAGTGCTGCTGCATTGACATCGCACAGCACCGGTCCGCCTCGCGGATAATACTGCGGCACTCCACCGTCGTGTAGCAGCACCGGCGACAGCAGTGTCAGAGCAGCACAGCTCGAACCCCGGAGCCGGCCACTAAGTTTGCTTCGCCTGCTGCTGGGCTATTGAATTTATTCAACTTTTTGTGGAAACTGTATCCACGCGTGACGCTATTATTTTTATTACACGCTCGTATCGAAAGAGGGACGTTTCGAGGGTGTAGATTGAGTCGATGTATTTACGAGTACGCGAGAGTGGGGGGTGGACGGATAGGCCCCGAAGACGGTGGCGCAGCCAGCGCTACGCGCGCTTTAGACCCGTCGTTTTCACTGCCACAGGCCTTCACATTTTCGTGCAGTAATCAAAGAGCTTTTTCTTTCTCACGCCACATACACAACCGACACACGCGACGAAAAAAAAATCACTAAATCTTCATAATCGATCATTTTTTTCGTGCGAAACGATTAATCATTTTCAAGATTTTTTAAATAAACGAAAACAATCCGTCCGTTTAATCAGAGAGGACGAGCGACGAGAAAACAAACGCCTTCCTCGTCGCGTGCCGCGTCCTCCGCGACAATCGCTCAGACGAGAGCGAATAGTTCGGGGATGTAAGCACACACGATATACGAGGAGTGTACGACCACCGCCAAGCGGCAGGGCCAACTCCAGACACTAGCGCCACTCTCAACTATCGCGGTCATAACCACGACCCACTCTGCTATTTCGTTTACGCCGCGCGGATGTACACCTTAACCCGAGCTCCGACATGTGCAGTACTCTGCCTCATGGCACTCTTCCCGGTCGAGAGATATTTCGTCCTCGGTCACAGTCGAGACGAAAAATTATCGACTTTTTGACAACCGTCACTCGGCGTCTCCGTTTTTCTCATTCTTTCATACGTGCACGCCATTTTCACACACTCGGGATACTTTTCATCAGTATTTCCTCCGTTCATCGAGATTTTTAAACGACTCTGAAGTTTGTAACGTTGAAATTCAACGAAAAAACTTGTTTTTATTAATTATTTATTGAATTTTTAAAATGACGCCAATTTCTCGTGTCGATTAAGTTTTTGGGTCGGCGAGAGAATCGTTTTATAGACTGGAGCAAATATTGGATAAAAATTACGAGCTCTGCTGTACAAAAAACACTATTTCGTTGCACTCCAACGATGCAAACTTCAAAACCGTGTTTTTTTTACATTTTCTCGTGATGCTTGGCCATTCAAACACTTGCAACAGGATACACGGACCGGATTAAGTTAACCCACCCCGTAGACGCGGATTCACTACGTAAACACCAGCCAGGGTAGACGTAAAGTCCAAACAAAAAGTGCGCGTTCCACGTGTTACTCACGAGCCTAAAGTCATCCATTTTTCCTCAACGATCTCGCTCACAAACACTGAAGAAAAAAATTGCCTATTTTCATTCCCCGATGCGCATTAATCGTCACGCGAAATTCTCATCGACAAAATCTGTTCGCGCGTTAAATCAGAAAAATAAAAACGTAAACAAAGTGTCGCAATGAATTCAATTGATCACGCGTCATGTTGTCAACAGTGAGCGTCCTACGACAAAATAATTTGTGAGACGAGCGGGAAATATAAAAAATTCAAAAGTTTAAATTCAGTTTTTTTCTCTTTTGTACATTACGTACTGATTTTCAATTAACGAAAAACAATTAAGACAATTCCTCCGGTGGAACTTGAAACGTTTTCCTTTGAAATTCGCACAAAAGATTGAAACTTTTCGAAAATTTTTGGTGAATGGTGATCCCACTGTGTAGCCTTAAGCAATTTTTTAAAAATAATGGCTGCGTTCGGAGAGTCGATGTTAACGCTAAAAACGCGACCCCCATTCATATTATTTAATGGTACGGTTAGTATTTGCTGCGCAAACATCGACTCCCCGAACGTCTCTGTTCAAGGAGGTTGGCCACATACGACCATATGATAAGAATTTAATAAAATTCGGTGATGACATTCTTTAAAATCAAATTACGATGAAACAATTTTTCTCCAATTTTTCGTCTACACAGTTGTCGAATAATTGGAATTTACTATATGCAAAATATCCACCTATAAAAATCTGATTCCTATGCATTTGCGTGTAAACTCTAGTGTCCGATTACTCGAGAACTATGTAGAAGCAAAATCTTTAAAAATTTGTGTATAAATATTTAATACTAAAGAATCTACTCACGAAATTTCATTAAATTCTAATCATTTCCTATAAAAATCTGATTCCTATGCATTTGCATGGAAACTCTAGTGTCCAAATTCTGGAAAACTATGTAAAAGAAAATTCGTTAAAAATTTGTATATTTTTAAATTTAATACTAAAGAATCTACGGACGAAATTTCATTAAATTCTAATCATTTCCTATAAAAATCTGATTCCTATGCATTTGCATGGAAACTCTAGTGTCCAAATACTGGAAAACAATGCAGAAGAAAAATCGTTAAAAATTTGTATATTAATATTTAATACTAAAGAATCTACGGACGAAATTGCATCAAATTCTAATCATTTCCTACATATATCTGGTTCCTATGCTTATGCACGTAAACCTCGACGTAAACTCTAGTGTCCAAATACTCGAAAACTGTCTAGAAGAAAAATCTGTAAAAATTTGTGTATAAATATTTAATACTAAAGAATCTACTGACGAAATTTCATAAAATTCTGATCATTTCCTATAAAAATCTAATTCTTATGCATTTGCATGGAAACTCTAGTGTCCAAATACTCGAAAACTGTGTAGAAGAAAAATCCATAAAAATTTGTGTATAAATATTTAATACTAAAGAATCTACTTGTCAAATTTCATTAAATTTTAATAATTTCGAATTTTCCGATGCTTTTAACATGGCAACATTGTTGTGTGTGTGTAGCCACTCGCCTAAGTGATGGACAAGAAATTAGTGTGAATAAAATTGGTTAAGAAAATGAGTATGAATGGAGAAGCTTTAATTTCGTTACCTATTCCGTGATATTGCCGCGTTCTACGATACTTTCGATCTCGTATGATTTGTACGTCTTCATTGTTGGAATGTAAAGAATTCGTAGAGCAATATTGAGCATTATGTTGACTAACGAGTTGATTTGCCGGAAACGATGTACGATTTCCATTCAACTGGCTGATGTAATTTCTGTATTCATTGACGGCGTGGGTCGTGCGTAAAGATTTTTTTTTTCGTCTCCGACTGACGTGATTGTTTCTCGGATGATAAACCATTTTTCGTTTCCACCGATTCACGGTCTTTCTCGATAAGTTTTTTCAAAAGAATCCGGCAACGCGAGACTGTTTCGATCTTCAGCAAAGGCTGTCAGTTTTGTAACCTCTCGAATGTGTCCCGAGAGCGCGGACAACTTAACCTTTTTTCTAAGGAAAAAAAAAAACAAGTCGTCTCGCGATAAAACGTTTGTATAATTGTTTCCAAAGGTTTGCTCGATTTGAGCAAAGAAAATGACGTTCGGCGATGGACAAGGATCGGAGAAGGCATGACGACGAAACAACGAAAAATCTTCGTTCGCCATTGTTTTTTCCAGCTTCATGGATACCTGACATTTTTGTTTCATAAAGTTTCGAAATTCGATACAGAGAAAAAAGGTTCTAAGTTAGAAAAATAAAAACTTCTGGGACACTCGACCTTGAAAATACGTGCAAAAATCCTTCCGCAAATCTCTGAAAAAATCTTCGTTTCTCATCGCGTAAATACCGCAAGATTCTTTCCCGACGATTCCAGGGTCCTCAACGCATTCAAGAAAGAAGAGTTACCCCAAAAACAAAACAAGAAGAACGGTCGCTATGTAACGCTCGGATAATTATCGATTCTGAGTTGAATTTTTGGTAAAATGTTTTTTGAGGTTATGTTGTACGATAGGACGATGCAGAACAGTCTCGAAAGGAGTCCAGTGCAGGGTGGTATCTATGACTAAACAAGCAACGCATTCTTTCTGTCTGTGTGTGTTTGTTTTTCAAATGCTTCTATAGATCGTGAAATATGAATGAATGTAAGAGATAGTAATGGTCGGAGGACTTCGGGAGCAGCAGGAACGAGGAAAGATAGAGCGGCGACTAAATTTCGAGAAGTAAAAAAAGAAAGAATCGTCAGTTTCCGGTTTGGGCTCGGGTCACTCGCACATGCATCGTGCAGCGGAAGGAGACGGTTGCAGCGAAGCGCGGTCACGCTGTTTACGACGTAGGGAACGATAAGAAGGAGAAAAAACCGAAAAGTTGAATATACGATGAATGCAAATAGACTTGACCTTAATGAAAAGGTGAAAGACAAAGTATGGCTGATAAAATAACGGATGTGGATGAGGGGAGGGTAAGGAACGGAGAGATAGTGAGAAAGGCAGCCGCGATTTCGTGTAACATGGATTTTCATATCGCTCGAGTACATACAGCTCAAAGAGTAGCGCGCGCTCCGGGGACCCCGTAGTTAGAGATCCGGAGCGGCTAATGTGACAACACCGCACGGTCGATATACTCTTTCAGGCAAAGTGCCAAGATTGGCAAACGCGTGGTATATAGCGCGCGGGTTTCAGGTGATCTCTCGCCTCTCCTCCCTGTTAAGCTTGGTGCCCCTTCCCCTGCGCCTCCTGCCCCCGCGATCGCGCCTGGAACCCGCTGGATTTTCAGGCTGCAGTGGTGGGGGGCGAGAGAGGGGGCTGAATCCTAAACGGCTGTTGAGGGGGCGTGGAGGGGGAAGCGAAGCTGCGCAGAACCCGGCCGAGCGCGTCTCGCTTTGGTGCTTCCGCGCAGTCTCTTATGTACTCCACCGACGCGAGCTTATGTACTCGCGTATGTATTATACTTATTATTTTAACCATGATTTACGGGCGCGGTGTTGCCACATCGTTGGAGCGCGTATTGCGGGCACGCCCACTGCGCTCACTAACAACGTTGCTTGCACACACGCGTACACAATACACAAACTGATGAGCGAGGCTGTGTGTATGTTGCGAGAAAGCATGGATATAAAACAAATAAATGAGCGTACATCGATAAGGAAAGGAAAAATAAATTTGTATGGAAAAAAAAGAACGATGTGCTTTTGTATCGATTTGTTTAGTGTACTTCGCGATCACGTAGTCGCTAATTATGATCGGTGATACAGCAGCGCCACTGTGAGAACGTCCGCCGAGCGGCCATTTTCTCTGCGCCTCCATTAACCTCGCCGAGGGCGCGTGGTTATAAACATTGGTGAATTTTTCTGCGCATTAACGAAGAGTAGACATAAATATTGAAAGTTTAAAAAAAGAGAAGCATGGGGATTTCTGTGGGATAGGAATTTCGCTCGAGGTCGTACAGCGTTGCCGCATCAACAATTGCTCGCCTCGTCCTTGGAGCGGCAGCTTATTCGAGGGCGCTCGGGGCCAGTTGTTTTGGCAACGTCGAAAGCCCGAGCGATCTATTTATAGAAAGCCTCTATTGCCGCTGTTGCTATGCTGCTACGATGTAGCGCAGTTACTTTGCGGAGTTAGGGCTAGGCGCCAAGGCGGGGGTAGGCACCAAGGAGGTAAGGGGAAATTGATGGGAGAAGGGATTACCGAAAGAGCAGCATGGCGGCCATACCGGATATGAGATCTTCGGGGAATGCGACGTTGTCAGCGTTCGCGCCTCCACCCTGGGCAACTTTAACGATCCAACATTGAACTTTGGCATTTTAGTGCCGCGAGCACAACGTTATTTTGATGCTTTTTTATTTACGTGCAATTATAACAACGAAGCATAAAAACAAAAAACAATGAGAAATATAAAATGGTACGATACGTAAAGAAACATGGCCGCCGTTGAACATTGGACGGTGACACACGGAATTAGATAGATATATGTAGTTAGAACACGGCGAAAATAATAACAATAAAAATAACAATGATATTACAATCGGCTGGCTTTCTCCCACGCGGACACGAGAGGTAAATAAGGTCGCGGAGTGGGGGCAAGGGGGGTCTGAAGGTCACGTCTTAGCGTATTTGCTTGGCGTATAAAATTTTGCGAATAGCAGGAAAAACGCAAGTTTTTCAGCTTCGTCGTATAATTCGTAGGTTGAAAAATAAACGAGAACGAAAAATGGCAGCTTTTTTCTATTATTTCTCTTCCATTATAATTTATAGCTCGCGCGACGATCTCGTTAATTTCGTCTCTTCTCTTGCTCCATGCATTCGTCTGCATTCTCCTATCCCCATCTTTCCTTCTCCGTCTTTTCCCGCTCGAACGTGCATCGAGGTTTGAGGACTTTCACGAAGAATTCTCTCCGATTCCCCGAAGAAGCGCGCTTTCCCTAAAATTGCAAATGGCGCCGAGCTCGTGAGGCAGCTGACACGTTAGCGCGCGTATAACCCGAACAACGAGAGCCACGCATGTCTTGGTACTTTCGTACTTGCCGAAGAAAACGGACGCTACAGGAACCGCCTCGGCTCGACTCGGCTATCTCCGGAGATCGCCGCTTTTGTTACATCACACCACCGCGTCCTATCGCTATGTGCATTTACCGCCTCGACCGTATATACATAAGCCACCTTTTACATTATGTACCCGCCGGCTTGGGGCCGCACATATTTTCCCCTGCCGAAGCATAAATCGAGCGCTCCCCCTCCCTTCTCGACGCCTTATATACACGCCTATGTACATACGAGTACATAAGGTATAACGTTAAATACATATTACCAGCATATGTGTCAGCCCCGCCGTTTTCTCCGTATATACGCCTGTACATAATGTACACATTTAATTATATATACCTTTTCGTACATACGCATATATGTACTTTATTGAGCACGAGAACCGAGTCCACGTTACACGAGGCTGAAAGCTCCTTTGCCCCTCGCTCGCTCAGGCTTTTCGCAGTCATCGACTGAGAACCATCGGACACCAAATTCACCCTTTCTCGGCTAGGGCTATTCATTATTTGCTTCTCAATGTCGTTACAGAACTCATTGTCTATGCAACAAACGAACAATTTGCCGGAATTTATTATTCTCGCAACCGTGGCGTGTCATCATTTTTTCTGCTTTTTTTTTCATCTTTTCCACGAAATTGTTCGATTGACACGAGAATCGGTTCGACGAATGTTTAGAAGGGACGTCGTCGTTGGAAACACTCGTCCAGTGCATGACGTTTGACCACTGACCGACGTTTTTTTGTCATTTTCGCACCCCGCTGGCCTAGTCCACGCTATGCTTCGCGATTTTCATCAAATGCTCAACGGATTTCGTCGACACACCAAGGCCCATCGATTCTTACCTGGAATACCTTTTTTTCCTTCGTAGACCAAAATACAAAAATATTGGGGTTGAGTTCCAACGACGATTCGGGGATGCTTCTTATTTTCTTCGAGTTTCGAATCAGAGACTTTCGACCAAACTCGACACCAGATGCCTGACATGGATTCCAACGTGGTCAAAATGTCGATGACTCTTTTACGTTCCCAATCTTTAGGAAATTTTGGGAGACTGAAGTCTGGATCGTTGGAATGCAACGAAAAAAATATTTCGATGACTTATGCGATTGTTCTTATTTTTTTTCAATTATTTCCGTTTTCCAATGGCGGAGAAGCAGAGCAATTAGTTTTCGTTGCATTCCAACGAACTCCAACATCGTAGATTTTTCCATACTTCTCAGTTTCGTCCATTCGCGTGTATCTCGTTTTTCTTTCCCGCAAAGTTGCATTTCCATCGATGAGGATTGCAGTTGAATTCGAAGTTACGAAGTTTTTTAGTATTTTTGTATTTCATTAACGAAATTCCAGAAAAAAATGGATTTTGTCCCGTTTCCTCGGTCTGGAAATTCAAAATTGAACAAACTCGTCGCTTACGATTGTCTTTTTCGACCCAAAAAAACTTTATTGTCTTTTTTTTTTTACTATTGGCATCGTTGCTTCGTAAACGCGGAGATGAGATCCGGAAAAAACGTCGTTTTGTCCGCAGGGGTTGAAGGTTTAATTAAGGTCAGAGTAGGAATATTTATTTGCCTTGAATAATTCATGAGATATATTATTATGTATCGTACGAATACAAGTGCAAAAGTCTGGCAGCCATGTTGTGTGTTTCGTAAATATAAAACGGAATGCCGCACTGAAGTTCGCAACGTTGAAGTCCAACGAACTTCTATTGATTGTTCGTTCGATTTCCAAAACCAT
Organism: Hyposoter didymator; assembly: GCA_037952995.1. Lineage (NCBI taxonomy): Eukaryota > Metazoa > Arthropoda > Insecta > Hymenoptera > Ichneumonidae > Hyposoter > Hyposoter didymator. The sequence continues at coordinate 8,850,625 of JBAJMU010000007.1, forward strand.
GGACATTTTCGCATCGATTGTGTTTGGATCCTAAAAAAAAATCGTTTTATTGTCTTGACCGAGTAATGAATAAGAAACTTGAGATCTGCCCAAGAAAAACAGAATATTTGAAGAAAAACGATGAATCGATTTTTGGATGTCAAATTTCTGAAAATTATGAAGATCTATGAGAGAACGTCGTCGTGTAACAATGAAGAATTAAAAAAAAATGGTCTACACACGTTTTCGGTCTCTCATGTTTTCACATAACCTCAAAACCCATTTGTATACATTTAATAGTGAAATTTCGTACGATCGAAATACTTGGACATCGAACGCACATGTTTCGACTTATTGTTAGAATTTCGTTTCGTAACAATGTAATCGAAACAGTTTTGTAAACACGTCCCTTTGTCGTACACATTTCTCTATTCCTCGCTCTCTTGTCCTCTCAGTCTCTTTCTCCATTCCTCGTTGTCTCTCGCATTAAGATCGCTGTGTATACGAGAGTATTGTAAAGGGGAGCAATATATACACATCGTTTTGTGAATGGTTCAGCTTGAGATGTGCAGAGACTTTATCGGTGCGCAGGATTCGTCTCATTCAGTTATAAACGTTGATTTTATAATTAGCAGTCTAAGCTGAAGACAAAGATGACGAAATGGAGGAACAAGGGTTTTCAAATGTCAGAGAAATCTTGAAATAAAGTCAAGTCTGTCATTACAAAAGAACCTTTGTTCCAGAGTCAAAAAAGTGTAAGATTCGTCGTTGAAAATCGACAAAGGATAAATAATTGAGGAGGTTGGCTACACACAACAATGTTGCCATGTGGAAATCATAATGAAATTTGGCGATTAGATTCTTTAGTTTTGAATATGAATGTACAAATTTTTAAAGATTTTTCTTTTACATAGTTTTCGAGTGATTGAACGCTAGAGTTTACTTGCATGAGCATAGGAACCAGATATATGTAGGAAATGATTATAATTTAATGAAATTCCGTAAGTAGATTCTTTAGCATTTAATATGAATGTATAAATTTTTAAAGATTTTTTTTCTACATAGTTTTCGAATAATTGAACGTTAGAGTTTACATGCGTAAGCATAGAAATCCCATATATATAGGTATATTTTTTGCATATTGTAAACTCCAATTATTCGACAACTATGTAGACGAAAAATTTGAGAAAAATTGTGTCGTCGTATTTGATGCTAAAGAATGTTATCACCAAATTTTATTAAATTCTGATCATATGGTCGTATGTAGCCAACCTCCTTAAGGTTTTCGTAAAAACGTGAAGAAATCATCGCAGACGACATTTGAAAAAAAAGGAAAAGTCTGGTTGGAAAGAAGCAAACGAACTAGAACAAGGTTGACAGCTGGGCCAATGGCGAAGTACGAGAATCGTAGGTAAGCCCGAATTGTGCCGGGTGCAGAAAGATTTCGAAGCAAGAGGAAAGGACTGAGAGGGAGAAAGCAAAGCCACAAGATCAAACTTGTTTATCCGTAGGAGGGTCGTTGAATCGGGTTACGCGGCGACAATAACAAACAATTGGTAAATAGAGAGTAAGGGGAAAACTGCAACAAGGGTAAAAGAAGAGAGGAAGCGGCTGAAGTCCGAGTGAGCAGTGCACCGTGCATAATCCCCTCGCAAGAACCTTCCTCGCTGAAAGCTTCGGCCTCCCTCCCTTTTTCTCCCCACCTCGGTTCCCGCTCTCGTAATTATAATTCGTTTTATTTCCTTACTCGCTGCCCACGCGGTTTGACTCGCGGAAACATTAAATTTCAAGTTTTCCTCGAAAAGTATTCCCCGACGATAATTACTGGATAAAAAATAAAAAATGACAAACATTCCTTTTTTTTTACAGCAGTCACAACAATTGGATTCATTCGCCTTGATCGTAGCGAACTTTGCAGACGATTCGGCAAGAAACGAATGACTTTCCTTCAAGATTAACGAGTAAACATTTAGCGTGGAGGATATTTTGACAGTTAATTAAATTACTCGCAAAATCCAAAAGACGATGTGACAGTTCTCTAACGTCCGAACTCGGGAATGTCTATCGAGTGTCCGTCAGTGCTCAACGACCCCGACAACTTTCTCGAGTGCTCATACGACAATTGTTCAACATCGCAGTTGGAAATAATGAAACGTTCCCTCAAAATCGCACATTCCGTCCGCTTGGAATGTTTGAAGACGAAAAAAAAACTTTTTCGGCGGTTCGAACGATCGGAATGAAGCTGGGCCCACGTGAGACTGGCGAATGGAATTGGACGCTCGACTGTCACTCAACGACTCACGCGCCTCTGTATATATATTCACGAATGTGCGATAACTGCGCATTTGAATCGAAACATCGATCGACTAAGCGACGTCGATAATTATTATTTTTCGCAGGGCTGTCAACTTTTTTTAAGAAATTAATCTCTACGCCTGACGAAAACGGTGAATCACATTTTCCCAATGTCTCTCAAACACTCTCGATTCCTTTTTGTTGCTTAATTTTAAATAGAAAAAAAAGTTTTCAAAAAACCAGGAAAAATAAATTTCGAAAACTCGTAAATATCAAAAGTTTCAAGAAAAAAATAGCAAGCAATTAAAAAATCGTCGAAATGGCACGTGTACGAGCTGAGAAAATGGTAATTTTCAAGAAACTCGTAATATCGAGTTTAAAAAAATTGAAACCGAACATTCCGCGATTTTGCAGGATAGCAGAGTTCAAGGGGATGAAAAAAATCTACAGGGTTGAGAATTACGAATGGAAAAGCTCGTGAGATCGAAAAAAAACAACTTCAGTCAAATGGCGATTGTTTTACGGTGACATCTACGTTGCCATTTGGTAGCTAAACACGATCGGACACACAGGCACACAGCGTGGCAAAACACACGTGGAAAGAGCGGGAAAGACCCGGCCGGCTTGTGTATCGGTCTCTCGCGTTATGCCGGGACGAACCGATGCTCTCAGTAGTTCGCGACATGATGAGCATAACCTCAAAATAACGGTTTAAAAACAAGCGAAGACGAGGAGGAAAAAAAACAGCGGAAATACTAACCTTTGTCGACGTTCACCCTGACAATCTGCACGTCCTCGTCGAGGCAATTCCTGTCTCCCATCTCGCTAGACTGGACATCCATGCACATAATTAACTCGTTCAAACGAGTGCACGAAACACGCACTGGACGGTGAAAAACCGTCTCTGTTGCACCTGGCACACGTCATTTATTAAGCACATTTCTAAACGAGCGTGCGTTTCTCTTACATTTTGACATAAACGTATATAAATACGTGTTTTACATTTAGAGGCATTGATTCACGTGAAAAAGGCGTTGAGCACAATAATAAAGAAAAATTTCGAAGAACGTTGCCCGGACGACGAAATAATGGAAAAAGAAAAAGAAAAAACACTGTTTTATTAATATTTGCCTCCGGTAGATGACAAACAAACACGCGGGTACGGCATGCACACGTCACAAATTAGGTTATGTGGACTGGTAATCGCGTTGCTCGCTTGTTACCACTGCACCAACACTTTTCGAACTATCTCGGTGTTTCACTGGGATTTCGTGCGGGTTTTCGACGTAGGAGGCGCTTGCAATCGTTCTTTATGTATTATATGTGTACATACATGTATATTATGTATGAAGGATTATTATTATCATCTATGTAATGTGTATATATGTATAATGGTCTATATACACGTCCGCGCGGTCGCGCACGCTCGTGCAACGCAGAGGCGAGCGTGTGCCTCGATAAACGATGGCAAGCGAAAAAGACGAGAGAGAACCCGCGACACCGTGTATGCAACAAACGGTTCAAGCTCAGCCGTTCGCGAGGGAGAGAGAGAGAGTGAGAAAGCGACGAGATCGCACGTGAAAACAAGGCAGGAAGTAGTCGTGCGGGGGGCAGCAGCGTGGTAGTAGGGGCGTTTTTAAGGAGAGGAGGGGGGGTCGTCGCCGGTATGGAATTGGAAAAGGAGAGAAAGAGGCTTTGAGCAAAAGGAGAGTATCACGAGGTGGTGAGACGCGATCGTAGCGCGCGACAAGAGCCACCGACAAGCGTGTTTTATTCGAATCGCGAAATTGACAAGTTAAATGAAACTTTTGAGGAACGAGAATATACACGAAAAAATAGTCGGACAAATATCGTCGTCGCGAATCAACACAAGCCCGAGAGCTCGCACTACACTACGCGCCGTCGTCGACGATGGTCGTGAACGACTAGAGAAAAAAAGGAGAGACACACGAGAGAGCCGGGAGATCTGCTAGATTTGAATGTGAAACGTTGCCACGTTCTTTAACGTTGGAAAAAGGCCTTCCCGCGGCTCGGTACATAACTCTATATACTCCATATATACTCCCTGTATATACGCTTTATCCCCACCATTTACCACGTTTCTGCCCTTATATACTTAACGGTTGCGACGTTGCCGCACATCCGGTTCGGCCGTTTGTACATACGCCGAGGAGTGGGGGGAGAGACAATTTTGCCGATAGGCCACGGAGAGGGGACTTATATACTACATACTGTGTATAACCTATCCCGCACTAGCGAGCGTTTCTCGCGAGAGGGGAAAGCGACGCTTGCACCATTACCACCAGGAGAGGGGGTTGTTCGTCGTCGATGGAAATTTTCCATGACGTCGTACCGAGCGACGAAGTACGTCGACCGTTCGAAACTCTCGTGTCGGAGCGAGACCGAGTCTACAATCCCCGAGAGGGGAAGGGGGCGTGCGCAATTTTCGTATTACCGTAGAGGGGAGAGAACATCGACAGGAAGTTGAAGACCTAAGTTGTCTCGCGCTTGTAGCGCTACCCCAGCGACCTCTTGTGGGGCCCTTGCTGCTTAAATTGGGACGCGATTAAGTTTCCTATTGTAACAAGCTTTTCTTTTCTTCTTTCCTCATTTTCTTCTTTCCTTTTTCTTTACGTCCCATCGAAACATTGGAGGAGGATCTCGGTCGGTTATGTTTATTGCGTTATCGAGATAATCCATTTTGTCAAGTTACACACCTGTCCTCTGGCGGCCATTTCTTTGGAAAACATCGATGTGTCGTTCGATGCGCAAATACATTTCGGAAACATAGCAACACGTGTCAATATTATTCACGCTTCTTTGCCTTTTTGAATTCCCCATTCGTCTAATTCACGTTTATTTTTTTTAACGAAATCAAGAAAAGCATGAAAAGATTAAAATCTCTCTAATAGAGGGCGCCCCTCAATTATAAGCCCGAGCTTTGCGAACGCGTGAAAAAAGTTTTAAGGTTATGCTACACACCAAACCTCCGGATATGCCCGTTAATCGAGGCTTCACTGTATTGTTCCGCGTATTTGCGAGACACTACTTTTCTTATTTCTTTTTTCTCTAACGGCCTGGCTTCGGTTCGTGCACCGATGCACATTAATCATACGGCCATGCGAAGTTAAGACTTCGGGGCTTCGGGCTGCAAGTTTCGCGATGTATATATACAAGTGAGCGAGCGTCTTTTCCCGACAATTTATTAATTGAAGAAACGAACGTTGAGGGTGTGACACGGTTCCAAAGTGAATAACGTTAAATTCGCGGTGAAGTTTCGTCCCAAAAATACACAATCGACGGATGACGGTTGATATCGAATTTGGTCAAGAAATTTATCACTTTGTTTTCGCAAACATTCGACATTCTAGAAAATCTTCAGCATCAGCTGATCGCGAACAAACGCAGTTAGAAATGATTATTTCGCTTCGAAAATGCAATGGAGCCCCGCAAACTCTCGGGTAATTCGTAGGAACCATAAAGCACGGATTACGAAGCTCCTTAAAGCCTTTCGCGATATAGAGAGCAACGTGTGGAGGAGTGGCGAACGGGATCGAGGGAGAAAGATGGAAAAACAATGATGACAACTTCGTCGTTACGGGGTGATAATAAAAATTTTATTCGTGTCGATTCAAGCTTTACTGCAGGACACATTGATCCTGGGATTCGGAAACTGGATGACTCGTCGAATCTTCGAGACCTTTGGTTGCTAGAAGACCCTTTGTACTTTCCGCCTCTTTCATCCACGTTTGTACCTGCAAATCATTTCGAGCGTGTATTTTTCGCTCGTCAATAAAACTCAACGATATTGTTCAGTTTTAGAAAACGTTTTTTATCTCCGTGCTAACCTGCTGATAGAGCAGTTCCCGTCTACGTCCTGGTGGCTCTTTTTTCAATACACGTACCAACATTCCCAGAGAAGACTTGAACTTCTCAAGGGCTAAAAGATAATTTCCTTCGGCAAGATATTGCTCAGCAACTTCGCCCATTTCGAGAGCCGCTGCCATGTCAGCTGTGGTTTTACTGAGCGTACCTGGAACGACAATGTTCACGGTTGACACGGAACAGCCTCGTTTCTCGCAAAACATGCGTCGTCCTCGTTATTTTTTTCGTTTAATAAAACTTGTGGCATTACGTGCCACAAGGGAGCATTACGATTATTTGATCGATCGAAAATTTAAAATTACAGTCTCTAGTCGCGCATACTGGGTCTTGGAGACCCATAGACCGTTTTTTTGCTGTTTTCATTTTTCGGAAAAGAGGTCTGACAGCTTTTTATTGTGTTGGTTAAGAAAATGGACGACACTGCTTTCTCCGAGACGGCGGAACTAGTGTAAATGTCTTTTGTGTGTCAGATGGAAGAGTTTTTATAGAATCGACTCGAAAGGCCGACCTTTCACATGCATATTTATACCAAAGGGCTGCAGTTGTCGGATCCTCCGAAATAACACAGTGCTATAAGATTAGTTAGGGACGGTGGCTACACACAACAATGTTGCCATGTTAAAAGCAGAAGAAAATTCGAAATAATTAGAATTTCATGAAATTTGATGAATACATTCTTCAGTATTAAATATGAATATACAAATTTTTTGAAATTTTCCTTCGACATAGTTTTCGAGAAATTGAACACTTGAGTTTACATGCATAAGCATAGGAATCCGATATATATAGATATATCTTTTGCAAATTGTAAACTCCAATTATTCGACAACTATGCAGACGAAAAATTGGAAAAAAATTGTGTCATCGTATTTGATTCTAAAGAATGTTATCACCAAATTTTGTTAAATTCTTATCATAAGGTCGTATGTAGCCAACCTCCTTGATTCGGAACACATTTGCTGAATCTTAGTTGAAACGTTATTACTATCACGAAACAACTTTATTTAGGGTTCTTTCAAAATTTAGTATGAACGTTCGTGGCACTAAAACTAACAGTTTTCTCCTATAAAGAAAATTTTTCTAACGTTTAGAATTTGAGACATTTAATCGATTGTGTCGCGTTTCTCTTGTTTTTTTTTCTTGCAACTTCTGCACGGAACGTGACTCATGCGTTTAGATGGGGAAAATAAAAAATTGGAAATTCTAAACGTCAGATTTTTCTTTACAGGAGAAAACTGTTAGTTTTGATGCCAAGAACGTTTATACTAAATTTGGAAAAAATAAAGTCGTTTTGTGATAGTAATACTTTGAGTAAACGCAGACAATATGTAACAGGAGTTTCTAAATTTAGTAACTATTTAAGGAATTAATCGATGCGGCATTCGTTACGAGTTGTGATGAAGAAACGAGGCTTCTTCATTGCTGTATGTACCAGAGGAATGCACAATTTAATTTTCTCTCAAATTGAACTTTTGGTATTGCCTGTATAGCAGGTATTTGTGACTGCCCCCAATCTCTTATTGTTTTACTAATGACGTTAAATGGGTAGAGCACGTCCTTGAGCGAAGTAGGTCGATGTAAAATAAAAAAAATCACAATTACAATTAAAAGAATCTTAAAAAAATGTCTAAACTCTTAGCACTGTTCCGGAATGACCTTCTCCTCGTTTTCCTTTTCTCTCGAGTAAACAAATTCTCTGAAATTTAGTGACAGTCAAATTATAAGTAAACACAAACGTAATTCGTGATAGTCGAACGCTGCTGCCCCCTCGCGTTCCCCGGCTGCTTGTAACGTTGGAGCATGCTTGCTGTTCTCCTCGCTGCTTCTTTGCGGTCTAATCTCTTTTGTTGCAACGCTCTCATCCAGTACGTACAGTTGCTTGAGCTTTTCTGCTCGATTTATGTAATCGGTTACTCGCAATCTCAGTAGCCTTTTTCTATGCGGATCGGATTCGTCTGCGGCAATAAAACAGACCAACACATCTCGTTTGTTCAAATATTGACATTTATATCTATAGAAGCGGTTACGTTTCAACTAGTTTGTCCTGCACTATTATTTCAGGACAAACTAGTTTGGCCTGCCAACATTTTACAGGACAAACTAGTTTTTCCTGACAAACATTTTCAGGACGAACTAGTTTTTCCTGCCCAAATTTTCCAGGACAAACTAGTTTTTCCTGACCGGTTTTTTAGGCTAAACTAGTTTAACAACATTTCGGGTCCAATGAGCCAAAAAAAGTTGCAATAATTCATTGAAATTGACCTCTAAATGACTTTTCATTAGAAATGACGCGGTTAATTTGGCAAAATCGAAAACATTGACGGTGGCGAAAAAGAGTTTTTTTTTTTTAATTTGATAAAGATTTAGAAAATTCGAGCTACGAAAATGGATTTTTTCGCGTACTTGTTAGGAGAGGAATAAAGTATCTGAGTGCTTCGCAATACAAATGGAATGCATCAGATATGTTTTTCTCTGTATCCATTTTGACGGCGCTGTTGATGAGTTGGACGGCTTTCTCATAATTATCTTTAGTTGGTGCATGCTCGAGATCCAAGAAGTCGTGGTTAAAAAACTTTTCGTAGCTTATTCGCTGCGAGGGATCGTGTTTCAACAACGAGAGGAGCAAATCTTTGCAGTCCGGCGATATGTGAGCTCCTTTCGGTAACTGCGGTAGCGAAGGATAATTTTTATTTTATTTTTATCTTCATTTTTCATGGCACAATGTAGACGTCGAAATAAAGAGAAAAAAAAACTTTATATACCTCGATGGGTCGACAATTTTTTATTTTTTCCGCTAATTCTTCGAAACTGCTACTCGAATAGGGAGCTTTACCGAAAAGGCACTCGTACATTATGACCCCAACGCTCCAGAGGTCGACACGTGCGTCGTACTCATGACGCAATAATATCTCCGGCGCCATGTAAAGGGGTGAACCACGAATCGCAAATTTTTGCTCGCAACTCGCTAAATACTGCGCAAAACCGAAATCTGGAAATAATTTTCTTCATTCTCTCGTTTTTCTTCTCTTTTTTTTGCTTCTTTTCTTTCAGAAAGTTTATAGTGCAAGCCTGCTGTACGCACCTCCGACCTTGAGGGTTAGAATTGGCTTTTTAACCAGCAAGAGATTCTGCGGTTTCAAATCCATGTGACAGACGTCGTGACTCCGCAAGTATCTCAACGCGAGCGCTAATTGTTGCAAAAATTTTCGACATATGTTCTCCGGCAGTTGGTGCCTTTTTCTTATGAAACTCGACAAGTCACCGCCGTCGCAATATTCCATCACGATATAAATTCTCCTAAACGTGCGATTGCGGATTTATTGTTACATGACAAAAGAATAATCGTATTTTTATATTTTTGACGAATTCACGTCTGCTGCTTCGAACGCTTTCATGGTTCTCAGTGTTTCTAGAAATTATGAAATATTTTTTCGTTCACGAACCCATCGGACCAGAAAAAGTCCTTCATCTCCACTACGTGCTCGTGTTTGAGGACCTTGAGGAGATTAATCTCCGTCACGAGATTATCCACAGCCGATTTTGAGAGCGTTGAACTTTCGACGCATTTTATAGCGACGACTTCTCGTGAGCTGTCCTAACAAAAAAAAAATACAAAGGAAAATATTTATCTCCGATTTACCGACGGTCGGTAACACCGAGCTCCTGCATGCTTCACACATTCCACACCACTATCCGATGGATGTACCTTTTTCAACGCTCTGTACACCGTCGAATAACTTCCGGCGCCTATTTTCTCGAGAAACGAGTAATCGTTCACGTTAGGAACGTTACTCGTCATTACTATTGACCTTGAATTCCCCGAGCGGTGTTTTATTCTAGAAATTCAGATGCAAAGTTTCCTCTTCATTCAAATGTTTTTGATTGCGAAACGTTCATAACGGACTTTTTCGTCCCTGCTAAAAAAATCCTATAACTATGGATGAGATGCCGATCAAAGTTTTATCTCCGAAGTTTGACACTGTTGGGTCATTTTGACCCCAAAAATCTCGGGCAAAAATCCTTGTTTTCGAAAAATTCAGCCGGAAAATGATTGGAATGAAAACTATTGAGTCACGTTGTTGCTTTGGGAAAATTCTGGATCGAATTATTTCGATTCAGAAAGTGCTTCAGAGCGTCGATCGTTGATAGGGTGTGAGTGACATTTTCAGCGTTTGCACGTCTTTTCGTCACGACCCTGCACCACACGACTCGCTGAAAGTTTGAACCGTGAAATTACAAGCGTATTATTAATGAAGTACATCTTTCGATCCGTATTAGCAATCGAGGGAGCACAACACTAAAGTTCAATAAAGAAAAAAACGGAATAAATATTGTACGAGGGAACTAAATAACCTAAAAGTGTGATCTCGTCACTGGACTGTCCCATAATAACCTGCTAGCTCTTTGCACCCATGGCTGATGGTACGACGACTTTTCTTCTTTTCAACTTTCTGTCCTTTTTCATTCCATAGTTTAGGGAACCAAGTTCAGAGAATTAACCTTTCGTGAGCACACTGGGTCGTTTTGACCCCAAATTATTCTGTCAACGATTGTTTGGTATTTATAATGGCAACGAATGTTTTGGCATTTAATTTTCGTTAAAAATAAATTTAGGGCCATCAAATATGGAGAATTTACGATTTAAAAAAAAAACATTTTTACCGGGTACAACGATTTGAAAAACACCTTGGGTCAGATTGACCCAAGATGGAAAGCGGGCCCTCCCATTCCACTCCGTGGGATCGCGATTTTCCATTTCGCTATAGCCCCGAAAACCAGTTCTTCCAATTTATGACGAAATTCAATAAAAAACATAATTCAATTACGTGATTCCGCAACTTTCGAACATTTTTCGCACGAAAGTTAATGAAACCATTTCGGAAAAATGCAATTAAGTTTTTAATGGAAAAAAGATATTGTTATGCGAACTGTGGTATTTTTGGTTACGTGAATATTTAAATTTAACAAGAAATATTTTTTTCTTCCATTTTTTTATCGATTTTTTGCCAAAAAATTGGTAGGACGCGAAATGCTTTATAGTTTCCGAACGTTGCTATGGTGAACGCCATTGTGCGAGAGGGATGGATCTTCGTAAGGATCCATCTCGCCCGCCACTGATTCGTTCCTTATCTGCAGCGTAGCAACGAACAGTAAATCTTTGTCTTACATTTTCGTGTTACGATTGATCTCAACCCTTGAGTACCGTGACCATCGCATCACACATTCCATAAAAACTTTGGTACTGAGAAGTACAAAATAAATTTATCGATTATCTACTATTTTAGGCACTTTTTCCATTTTGGAATTTCCGTCTTTCGATTTTCTTTACGGGCAGCAATTCCCTCAATCCATTTAATTAATTTCGTTATTTTGATGGCGCGTTTGAAAAAAAANATCGGACGACTTCCTGGGCAAGAAGAGACTTGGAAAAATATGGCATAAAAAATTTGTTATTGCAATTACGCAAAAACTAATTATCGGACAGCGTCTGGGTTTTGCACACAGGAAGTGAGTATCATAATAAACTATCTCGCGAAGAGCCATCACTATAAGTCAAAAAATGGCGACGTAAAAAATTTTTGAAAAAACGCTTTTTTTTCGGTTTTTTGCAGTTTTCTCCCTTAATAATTGAGCGATCAAATTGTTTCACCTCTCATTTTTTTCGTTTTTCAATTCTTTATAATTCGTCCTTTGGAACAAACAACATTCCTTCAATAGTTTGTCTGTTATAAGCAAAAAACAAAAAAAAGTGCTGTTTTTTTCACTATTTTGTTAATAACAAAATAAATAGTGAAAATCTCGAGTGGAAAAGTATGCAGTTATGATCGGGGAGCGATTCCGCGTCGAATGGCACCCGCGGCTTGCCATTAGTATTTTTTACATGAAAAAATCTCTATTGCTTGGCCTAGTATATGACATTTAATTCGGAAATAGAACGAGAAAATATATTGAACAGCATAAACAAAACATTTCGTAAGGAATAAATAACAATAAGGCGGTAATTTTTAGAGCTGGTGATGGAACAATCCAGAAATCGCTGCATCGCTGCACTTTATATGCTCATTTTATATATATATATATATGTATATGCATGAATCTATATGCCCGTACATACAGTCAGAGTAAAGCTTGACGCTTGTACATAAAAAAAACTCGTAAAACTCTTTCTTTCCGTGCTCCGTTCACTCAGCGCTGAGACGTGAACGCAGACGTGTTTGTATGTGTGTTATTCTGACAGTGTCGCGAAGGTTATCAGAGCTGATATTTCGGCGGTAATAAACGTTATTTCTGTATACAAAACGAGTTTCTTTTTGACACGTGAGTAAATGAATTCGATAACAACGAAATACTCTTTTCATTGGCACGTGAAGCACACTTTTCACTTTTCATAGAGTTACACGAACTTCTTTGTCGACATTATTTGTTAAACTTTCACCATCGCGGACATCGAAAATAAATACGCGAAAGAAAAAAAGTGCATCGACGTGAATAACGAAACAACGAGCAATTTCGTGGCCCAAAGAATTTGTCAATTGAAAAAAAAACTCGTATCTATATCGTACGAAATATGAAATGTACTCACTCGCACACGGCGTTAGTTTAGACACTGTCTGATATTTGTGACGACGGAGGTTTGCGCCTTTGTGCGCTCCAAACAGCTGATTTCAGTCAGTCCTATCGCGGATACGTGCATTGTCGATCGTGTTACAGAGGGTAGACCTTTTTTTTATTCTACATACGTTTGTGGTATGGACGTGTTGTTTCTTTCCAACAATATTGCTTTTTTTATCGTTTAATCTCGACCGAGATTCCGATGACTCTCGTGTTCCTAGAAAAATCCTATTTTCCTTTCCCCAGAACGTACTGTATTCGTTTATCGCCTGCAGTCGCCTGTGTTAATCTTTTGTCTTTATAAACATCGAACTTTTTGGATTGAAATCGAAAAAAAAAGAGCAACGTCGTAGAATTTTGTTACGGTCGTTGAGACAAAGACGCATTTATAGAATCGGAAAAGTTTCTGTGGTTTTTGTTTTGAATTTATTTGGTCGTGTATATATTTCATAAAAATATTTGCGTAAATTATGAAAATCCATGCATACAGCGTTTGCCATTGCGCGAGCTCAGTGTTTTTTTTTGTCAGACTGCACGATCGAGTGTAAAAATTTGAGGATCATCCGTGTGTCAGTTTCGAGGAATTTTTGTTATTGTGTTGATGAAATATTTCATTACGTGAAACAAAGAGAGATCGAATTCCACGTCGTAAAAGTAAAAACATAGTTTGGAACGGCGCGAGGTTAAGTTTCTCGAATGGAGGACAGTCTCCCCCTTCTGCCCACGGCCCCTTAACCTTAACCCCCCCACGCTACGCTTTTTGTTAGAGTTTCGTTTAGATCGTTGCACATTTATCGTTGACACGAGAAACAATAAAAAATGTAATTTCTCGAACGAAAAGCGGGGATTGGTCGCAAGTGTGAGCTGTGTTTTCTCATAGGTGGATGAAAGCTCCGTGAGTTTAGCTCTTCTGAATCTCGGGCGTGACAGCAGTGTCGTAGAGTGCGCCAGCTACCGAACAACTAATTTCAATCGCGGGCTGTCGTAGCAGCTGATTTTTCAGTATTCGCTATCGTGTCCCGTGAAAAACCAGTATTTAGTGATACTGTGCGCGCGTGTCTCTGCGTCTGTGTTTATAAACATATAGATATAGAAGTTGCGTATGTCGTGTGCGTGTGTGAGTACGAAACAATCGTGTTTTCTTCTCTGAAAAGGAGCTCGCGAGTCTATTCTCTTTTTTTCTTCTTTGAAATACAGGTTTGTCTCTATCCGTCGCACACACATACCGTCTGTATACATCAAAGTTTATTATGTCCCAGGATCCTCAGCGCGCAATCTTGTTCCGAGCTTAGAGTAGGGCAGCCTCTCCGTGACGTCACATACATCGAAACAGCCTGTTTTTTGTTGTTGCGATCTTTCCCGTCGTGTTTTTGTCCCAAGCAACTAATCCCACCACCAATTTTCTTGGCCTTTCAATGAAATTCTCTACCGCGTTCATCGACCATCGTACTCTCTTTCTTAATTCTTCCCTCTTTTAAAATACGCGAATCGATCGGACTCTCGTGTGTCATTGACGAACTGTGGGTGAGTGTGCACTCTCGAATGCTCGTAGGGAAAGGCCGTGTGAATGCTAACGAAACTGCTCGAGTTAACGAGTTTAAGCGATTTATCTGGGTCGAGTGGCGTTCAACGAACATTATGATGCGTCCTTAATATTTATTTATATCGTGCAACATCGTTTTCTCTCCCTTCCTCCCTCTTTTTCGTGTCAAACTCAAAAAACCATGGAATAAATACGATTTTGACAACTTTGTTGTCGTATCTTGACGTTACCACGAAATATTCTCGAGCGAAATGAAAAAAATAACCTCAAGTGTTCCTCCGTATTTCTTTGTTTATCTAAATAAAGTCGTAACGTTTTTTTTTTCATTTTTGCACTTTCACCAGACACGTGAGACACTGCAACACCGGGCTGACGGATCTTTAACCCCAAAAGGTACGCTTTTCATCAAGGGCGTATCTCTCAAGGACTCAATCATCCAATAAAAATGGATTCCGAAGAAGAAACACTCTACGACGAAGTCGACTCTGGCAACGAGTCCAGCGGCGATGACGTTGATTTCGCCATGGAAATCGAAGCCGTCAATCCCAGAGAGAGAGCCGGCGACACCGACGAATATCCTTTCGAAGTCCTTTCCACTGAAGAAATTGTCCAGCACATGGTCGATTGCATCAAGGAAGTTAACACCGTCGTCGAAGTATGAATTTCCTTGAACAAACGTTTTTCGGAATTGATCCAGTTCTTGTTTCTGTTTACGCAACTTTTTTTTGCTACTTTAATGTATAAAAACTAAATTATCCTTTTCTTCCCATGTTCGTTATTAATTAGCGTTCGTAATTTCAATTTTAGACAAAAAAGCACTCGAAAGTGCAAAAAAAGTTGATTCTTTTCCATTGAGTCGAAAATTTGAAAGAAAAGTATTTGTCGATGAAAAATTATCGACTATTCTTTGCCAAAATCGTTTTTCGTCACTGCATCCTGTGGATTTTGTTTTTCGAATTATTATCGAACGTTGACGATTTTTTGACAAGAACTTTCGTACAACTTTGTCATTATTCTTCAGATACCTGCGACCACGACTCGAATTCTTCTGAATCATTTCAAGTGGGATAAGGAAAAGCTGATGGAACGATTTTACGACGGCGATCAGGAGAAATTATTTGCCGAGGCCCGAGTGATAAATCCGTTCAGAAAAGGCCCAGTGATATCGAGATCTAGATCCTCCCAGAGCTCTCTGGTAATTATTCATTCATTCCTTCTCCATAACCCCATGGAATATTTATTTTTCGCTCCATCTGAAAGTTTCTCCAAATAAACATTCGTCCTCGTTAAATATTCTTGGCGTTTCAAAAGTGTTTTTCTAATCCACTGGATTCTCACGGAGAAAATTCACTTTGCAAAAACAAAAGCAAAAGATTGTGCCTGTGCAAGTTGTTCCCTGAGTTTCTCGATTAATAATCTCACAGAAAAATTCGCTCCAATACATTATTCCAATACACAAAGCAGCCTGTTCGACAGAATCGATATCGTTTAAAATAGTGCAATTAAAAATAACTCCCGAGCATGGTGTCTTGCTCACTGTGAATATACTTTTCGAAAACGTTGTGTGAGTTTCCAACAAAAAAATTAATTTCACTACAGAACCGAAAATAGAAAGCTTGACAGAAAATTGCGGACCTTCGTGAGGTTAAAGTTTTCTAATAATTTCTTTCGTACTTTTTGAGCCCATAAAGAGTTAAAAACGAGTTTCGATAATTCGCTAAAGGTGTCGAGCGAAAATAAAATAAAACACACACGGCTTTTTATGAAATTGCAGGCGAGAAGAGCTTCGACCAATGGAACTGAAGAGTGCGGTATTTGTTTCACGATTTTACCAACCTCGGTAAGTTAATTTTGACACAAATTATGACGCCAATTAGGCGCTTGTTACAATGAAAAATAATGTTCTCTGTCAATTGGTTACACGAAGATGATGACTGGCCTGGAATGCGGCCATCGTTTCTGCACCGGCTGTTGGGGAGAATATTTAACCACGAAAATAATGGAGGAAGGAGTGGGACAGACAATCGCTTGCGCTGCTCACGCATGCGATATATTGGTGGACGACGCGAGTGTCATGCGTTTAGTCAAAGACTCAAAGGTCAAATTGAAGTATCAACACCTCATAACCAACAGCTTCGTCGAGGTGAGTGCATCGAGTTTTCCTTGAGAATGAAAAATCCTCAGGATAATCAAAAATGTAAAGGAAATATTTGAACGAGTAACTGTTTGAAATTCCACAAGTAAAAACAATCTCAGCGAACGCCAGGTCGTAATCATCGGGATAGTAGCGATCGAGGCTTCGAAAAATGAAAACGTAGGAATCCCGAGTCGATTTCGAGGATTTCATTGAGTTTTTTTGTTAAATTTTTGTTTTTTAAATTGTTTTTCAGTGCAACAGGCTGTTGAGGTGGTGTCCGTCTCCCGATTGCAACAGCGCGATAAAGGTTCAGTACGTTGAGTCGAAGCCGGTAACTTGCAAGTGTTCACACACGTTTTGCTTCCATTGTGGCGAGAATTGGCACGATCCGGTAAAGTGTCATTGGCTAAAAAAGTGGATAAAAAAGTGTGACGACGATTCGGAAACGTCCAACTGGATAGCGGCCAACACGAAGGAATGCCCGAAGTGTAACGTTACCATCGAGAAAGACGGAGGATGTAATCACATGGTTTGCAAGAATCAGCATTGCAAGACCGAGTTCTGTTGGGTTTGTCTCGGACCATGGGAACCCCATGGCACCAGCTGGTACAATTGTAATCGTTACGACGAGGAAGAGGCACAGGTTGCCCGGGACGCTCAGCAAAAATCACGATCTGCGCTACAGAGATATCTGTTTTATTGCAACAGATACATGAATCACATGCAGTCGTTGAAATTTGAGAGTAAATTGTACGCTAGCATCAAGGAAAAGATGGAAGAAATGCAACAACACAACATGTCATGGATCGAGGTATTTTTTCTAAAATTCCAACGTTTTTATTCCAAAAAATCAATAAACTCCTCCCACGGAAGCGCAAACTTTGGCACGAGGCAAAAAAAAAAAATTGCCAAAACATTTCTGAAGTCATTAAAAAAGTTTTTCGGTTTTCATTTTATTTGGCAAGCCCAAATCATAATAATGACATTTTCCGAATCAATCAATTGTTCTCGTTTTATTTCCGTCAACGGAAAAATGCAAATTCATACTTTGCAACTATTAAAAAGGCAACTGGAGCTCTTCAGCCTCCTTAAGCTGATCTGTCACTCGCTCCAGTGCGAGAGAGATAACCAAAAATTAGATGCACGTGGTTCCCGAGACGTCTTTGCTATTTTGAGAAAAAAAAGTTGCAGCTTCTTTTCTGGTGAAATGGGAATAACGTGTAATTTATATTTTTCTCGAAACGTTAAGCCACTACGAGTGAAACGTGTAGCAGGATTTTTACCGAACGTTCAATTGATAGATCATCTTAATGGAGCAGATGAGCGTGTGACTGTGTTTGATCGAATTGCATTTTTGCCTAAACAGGTACAATTCTTGAAGAAAGCCGTTGACATATTGTGTCACTGCCGGGAGACTCTCACGTATACCTACGTGTTTGCTTATTATCTACAAAAGAACAACCAGTCTGTGATTTTTGAGGACAACCAGAAGGATCTAGAGAGCACAACCGAATGTCTCTCCGAGTATCTTGAGAGAAAAATAACCAGCGAGAACCTTACTGATATCAAGCAAAAGGTTCAAGACAAGTATAGGTGAGACGAGTTTTTTGCACGATCTCTCCAAAAAAAAAAAAAAAACGATGATTTTGGCTGCAATTTAAAAAATAACGTTTCTGTCGAATTTCTCGATTCCCGCGGTTTTTCCTCGGCCATATTTCGATGAATGTGAACTTGTCGCTCATTATTTTATTCTCTGGAATTATCGATTGCTGCAGATATTGCGATAGCCGAAGGAAAGTGTTGCTCGAGCACGTTCACGAGGGTTACGAGAAGGAATGGTGGGATTACATAGAATAAGATGAGGATCGAAGCTCGTACGACCACCTGGATGCAATGGTAAACATCCTTTCCCTTTTCGCCGCCGCCGCCGCCCCAGCTGTGATAACCCGGAAAAGCTGACAAGAGACGAGATGAAGGAAAACAAAAACAAAAAAAAAGGAACAAAAAAATCATATATATTAAAAAAAAGACAAAAAAACGAGGAAGACGGTCGCCGAGTGATATCCCCCATTTCGCATAAACGTCTTTTAGATAAACCCGCGGTCTGCGACGCCGGATATAAAACTACTTTATCGATTTCATTGTTGAAACTAAAGCAATGAAACAAAAACAAAAACATCAATTCTATCACGAAAGTTTATAAAAAACAGAAAACTGCTTGCGCTTGTGTAATTAAAAAGAAAAAAAAACATCGCGAATCGACGAGATCTAACGTTTCGTTGTGTATCGCGATAAAAATGGAAACGTTCATACGCTCTGCCCATTTCAATACGATCCGTGATCGATTCTCGATCCAGCCTATGACGGCCGGATTTTTTTTAGAGTTTCCAGCGTTTTTTCGTGTTTTTCTCCTTTTCGAACTTTCACCACCGCTTGCTCACCGCCAGTTTTCTCTCTCGTGCCTAAAACGATCTCATCATTTTTTCTTCTCCAACGTCCATTCTCTCTTTTAGTTTCAAGTTTTTTCCTTTCTCTCTCTCTCTCTCTCCTGTCTACTTACATTGCTTTCTTAATTTCTGTCGATCGTCCGTTCAACGGGATCGACAGTGAATTCGTCCGACGGAGGCTGTTCCCAATCGATAGCTTTCTCTCATTTTCTCCGAGCTCTCGCAAGGGTGTTTTCTCTAAAAAGGGAATTGCAAATTCCCATCGACGGGTCGGAACGAAGTAATTTTTTCTTCTCACAATTTTATCGATACTTTATAAAATTAGCAGCGAGTCAATTGACCGTGTTTTTTTTTTCTTTTATTGTTAACAACCCGGTGAAATTTTATCGAAGACGATTGGATGATTTTAAAAAATTAATTCCAAAACGAACTTCGACACAATAATGGCGAGTTCTTCGTTGGACGAAAAACAAGTCTCCCCGAATCAAGGCTCTCTTTCGGTCCATGATACGTCCAGGCTACAACTGCCATGAGAGTAAAAAGAACAGAAAAATATACTAAATTAATAATAAAACGTGTTTAATGTGGTTGTTACGCGGTTGTTCAGTTTTGCATCCCCAGGACCAAGTCTCTGTCGTAAAACGTTTTGCCGATGCAACAGTTTCGCGTATGCTGCTCTATGAGATTTGGGCGCACCAGATGAAGAGAAAACCGGAGTATAATTATCGAAAAGAAGACGAGAATGGGCGATGAAATATCACTAGTGACTGACGGAGAACGCTCGGGTGAATGTATTTTTAAAAAAACGGCGATGCGAACGGAGCTTCGCGACGGGGAACGACTTTTACGGGGCGAATACCGGCATAAAGGAGAGACAAAAAAAGAGAAATGAAAATATAAGGAAATAATGAGAAAAAAAGGAAATAATAATATTGGAAACGAATAGAGAGCAAGAATTATATTATTAATTAGCATAGCTGCGACAAAGATGTTCGCTTCCGTGTCAAAAATCTATTTCCTCGCCCCAACGAAAAAGTACGATGAAAAAGAATAAACGTAACGAATTGAAAAAATGAAAACTACAAAAAAGATAAATAAACAACTAAAAGTATCTATGGTAATCGAAGATTTATCAAGAGGAGTAAAGAAGTGTTAAATATTCAGCGTGTTTGGACTTTTCGATTGTTGAGTTTAATTTATCATCTCATCCTTCTTCACTAACGATGGAACGAATTTCGCGGCTCCCTTTACTTAATCCAATCTCTCTCTGTTCCTCTCAATCTATTTCTTTCTCTGTCGCTTGATTGACGTTGCCCAATGGCTGTTCTCTGCTGCCGACAACTTTCTTCGGATGGAAATGAATTACGGGGAACGTTTTCGAATACGTTGAGGGCGAGGTGACTTGCTCCCAATTTTTCGCTCGTCAGCGTAGTGTATTAAAAAAAACGCAGATACCGGAAAGTAAAGAGAAAAGTATTTAAACTTCATAAACGAAGTTGAAACATTGTTGTTTTCGAAATACGATCCCTCGGAAAAATCTTTTTGCTGTTTCTCGTCGTTTCTTTCCTTCCGGGAGCAAGTGACTATTCGCCGCACGCGTATTCAAAATACTTCGTTGCTAACACACTGTCAATCCCCAGCGCCCGGAGCTCGCGAACTAGTTCCGTTTGTACAGTTATTACACCGATATATTTACTAATAAACATAAATTTAATATTATGTGCGGAGTGTATGAAACATTCCAGGCAATAACGAACATCGTCTCAGGCCCCTCGCATTTCCAATTCTTTTTCAAACCCAATTGTTTACTTTTCTCTCATGCTCGGGCAATTTTCTGCTTGAAAAAAAATCTCGTCGAAACTTTCGCGATGCAAAATTCATTTGTTCTGAAATTGTGGTGCATCGGAACTTCCTGGTCCCAAAAACATTTTTGGAGAAAACTTAATTACACCTCTGCAGCACACAGTAAGAACGAAAAGAAATTGTCACTCGTTGCTCTTGAAACTGAAATGAACCAATTGAGTGAAAATATTGGAAATGCGGGAGTCGAGATCCAGTTGTTTTTGCCGGAATTGTCTCGTATATGAATATAAATAATAGACTGTCGATAAATAGTTGAATAAGATAAGTAGAAGGATTCGATGATTGATCTAATTGAGAAATGCAAAAAAAACAATGTTGATTCTTATTATTGTGCGTGTTGCTGACGACTGGGGGAAATGAGAAACGAATGATAACACAGTCTCCGATCATCAATTGTACAACAGTCTTGGGAGAGAAAAAATTGATTAGAAACGTGGGAATTGTTATATGTTCGTTTAATGGCAGGACTAGTTGTGGTTTAGCTTGAGTTTTTTGAATTCTAAACTGGATATGATTTGAGAATGCCAAGAAGAAAGGAACGATTGTTGTTCTACACGAAATTGGTTACTTTTTCGTGTCTCGGTGTACTTCAAAGATGTCGAACGTTGAATGTGATTTATCAATGACGTATAGCTTTATCGATTAATATTTAGGGATGAAACAGACTAAAAAAAAAGTTAAACGAGAAATACGACACAGCGAATCCTGTTGTTTCCCTCAGCTCGACTGGAAAATGTTTTTCCTGGTGTTACTGAAAAAACTCGATTGTACAATTGCTTCCGGCGGAATTCCGTGGAGAACACGATTCTCAAAATTGTTCGTCAGTGGATACTCGATGTTTACGTTGGAATCGTGGGAATGTAACCAAATTTTATTTCCGGTGCCAAACTCTTGGCACTTTTGGATAACGTGAAATTGTTGAATTATTTGTTTTACTGTTGAAAACCAAAAAACCAAATCTGCTCGAAATGGAAAAAATTAATAAATTCGAAAATTGCAGACTTTCGTAGACGTGAATGATTCGATACGTTTTAAGGATGTGAACTTTCACAGCATCTGTATACGGAATATTGAAGAAAGAACAAATGCCCAGCACGAATTTGCATTGTAAACATTTTTCAAGATTTACTTCTCTGACATCTCGAAATTTTCATTTCCCCTTCGTTTCCAAAATATACAATATTTTTGGCTCCGGCTGGGGATTCATCGTCAATCAATGCCCGGCCAATCGCTTTCCCTTCGAAACTCACTTGTCGAACGAGAGATTGCGGTTGACTTGGTTTTTCACTCAAATAGGCATAAACATGACAGTGTATTCGCGATGAGTCTTCGAGAGTGCGTAGTTCAGCCTTTCCATCCACTTGGGTCGCGAAACATCGTTGCGCGTTTGTCAGACAAAATAATGTGTGTAAAAAAAAACAAACAAAAAAAAATAAGAATGCTTGGCGCAGTACTTGCGAACAAAAAAAAATGTTACATCGCAGTCCACCGTTAGTTATAACGTTTTATCACTAATTACGACATTTTTTCGTTTCCATTATTTAAGGCATTACATACTTTGGGAACATCCACAAATCTATCGTTTTTTTTCTTCAATTTGATATTTCGATTCGTGCATTTTGCAAAACGTTGGACAAATATCTTCCGAGAGTTTTCTTGGCCCGACGAAAATACAAATTGCTGCGATGGACAGTCAATTGTCTTCAGCGGGTCAACGAATTGCTTTCGTGCATTCTTCGTGAACAAAATCTCATTAGCAGCCCCACGAAATGTCAATTTTTCTTTCCATTGTTTGTTAAATAATATAGCAATGAGGATTTTTCTTTCGAATCTGGTACGTAATCCCTTAAGTAATATTGATTATGATGGTGAATCATCGATCATCGGTTCTTTATCAACATCTAGCTAGATGGATTATTATTCATCGGTCTGTGGAAGTGACAAGACCCCCGTGAACGCAAGATTTCGCGTTGAGAACCACACTCGCGGGATGAATTTCTCTGTGTTATGAAAATTAATACCATCAACCGTAGTTGTGCACCCAAATAAGAAAAAAAAAAAACAGAAAAATAATAAAAATAAATACCACATTGTTTTCACTATTTCCTATGGAAAAAATGCTTGTAAAATGTATTAAATTACCTAGATTTGATAGATCTTATTGTCTGAATTTCTATTATAGATAATAAACATTTAGTAAAAAAAAACACATTCTGTCCATTGAAATCCTTGAGTTTGGTAAGCTGAACTTTGAAATAATCGAATCAAAGTTTGCGCCGTTCGAATGAAACATTTCTTCATTGTAAATTCTCACTCCCAAATGTAATAATTCTTATTTTTGGCTCTTTGTTTACATTATGAATTTCATCAAAAACTGGAGGATAAAGAAGAACTTGTGTTGAGTTTCAACGACGCAAACGTTGACGTCATAACAGCGATAATGAGAAAAAATGATTTCATGTCGATTGTTGTTTTTATTATTTCCCGCATATTGGTAAAAAATTGTTGACGGAAGTGCCCAGAGTATAAGACACTTTAGCAAAGGCGATTTTCGTTGATTAAAACATTACAGTACACATTATTGACCAAAATAATAATTGAGATGAAATGCAGAAGAGGAAAATGGTTATTTCGACTTTTGGGTCAGTCGAGCATCGTGGCTCGAACAATGAATTATTTAATATATGTTTTCTACCTAGAATAAATTACAAATAAATACAAATAGTTTGCTTCTACCTAAATTGGATATAATTTCGAGATTCTTATTCGGGGCTGAAAGTCTTAAAAGATTCGAGGATTTTCTCATTAGAATATCGTCGATAGTTAATTTTGTAAAAATCCTCTGACGTTTCAGCTTTTTTCCGCCAATCAAAATTTCTGGTTTTAAATTCCTTTCGTTTGTCTATTAAATACTTTTCGTGTAAAAATATAAAAAAATCAGGTTATTTGCATTGTTATTCGTCTCTCTGGAGAATCGCGATCAGTTGGTATTCTCTGAGAACCCATTGATGCTCGAGATACGTAGAGATTCACAGTGAGGCTTTTTACATTCGTTCAAATACTTTTTTCGTACTTCCGACGATCCACAAAAATGTAGGAAAAACTGTGAGTGTCTGCGTGTGTGCGTTTTTTTTTTGACATAATACAATCACAGGATGTAAGTACGCGTGAGTTCTTCTTTTCATTAAAAAAATGCATCATGCAAGAATTCTTATTCATCTAATGTTCAGGACGTTACGGTCAAAATTGTCGCGACCAGACCGAGGGTCGCTCCAGTCATGAGGAGACTCCGCCATACCGCGCCACTCACTTCTTCCGCGACTGGATATTCTATGCATAGTTGTTCCTGGAAGAACAAGAAAACCAACTTATTTGTATGGAAATGAATTCTTTTCCGACTTTCCAACCAAGGCGTTTTCACAAGTCGCATGTTCAGTCAAAATTGTCACTCGAAAAAGGCCAAATAGTTAGTAGGAATTAAAAAAAAAAAATCGTCTAAATTATAAAAGTTTCGTTGTTCATTGCTTTGTCAAAAAATTTGTAATTATTTTTACCAAAAAAATCGTGTACACAATAAAAATCAAAGAACTTGAAAGATTTCCAATGTTGTTTATCCAGAAAATCCTATTCGAAACCGAGATTCGATCAAGAATTTTGTCATTAATTGTTTATTCTTTGAAATGGTGGCGTTCGCAGCTTTATGTTGGTTTTTTTTTTACTCACCCAACCGCCATGGCCTTTAATAACATGGGCAATCTCTTCGCCGATGTATCTCGACACGTAGAGTGGCAATTTCTTCTTCAATGCGTGCATTCTTCTATCTCTGGCCCATAAAGCAAGACGGCCCATGAAAGCATAGAGGCAGACAATCCTTGCCCATGTTATTCCACCATGGACGAATAATTCGTCAGCTACACCCATGAAAGCTTCGTACGCTGTGTCTGGTACGACGTTCAGACGATTGACCATACTTGTAAAGAGTATACTGTGCTTGTTCAACATCTGATAGACGTTGTGTCTCATGCTGCGCGATATTGGATCTCTGGATATTAAATACATGTCCTCCTTGAGGAGATATCTTATGACGTCATTGGCCAGACACTCGGCCATCACCTCGATGGAATCTTCGCACACTCCGTACCTCGGTGGTGGTGCCAGCTGAGGAAACAAATTCTGCAGTCGAATCTGGAAAAAAATCAAGAGAATGCCATGATTCTGAACAGCGTCAAGAATTTTTCATGCGTCGGGAGTTTGTCTCTTGGTTTTTTCAAATTGAATCGATTATTTGGGTCGCAACAATGAATTTTGTGAGTTTTTCGAGCTTTCGCGTTAACCTCATTGCCAAAATATAGAACGAATTCGTTTCAATGTAAAAAACGTTATTGTTTTTTTTTATTATTTGAGCTCGAGATTATTCAGTCGCTACGAAAATCGAATTATTTCCGTTTTGGAACGAGAGTCCAATTTTGCTGAGTTTCGATTGTACGATTATCAATACCATTGACTCGAAATATTGCTTTCGTTAACTGCAGTAACGATTACGAGTGCTTCTTGATGGTAAGAAATGGTTAGTAAAAAAATGGAAATGATAGAAAATGGTTAGAGTTCTGCATCGTCGAGGTTCCCACGCTCGAATCTCGGTCTCGAGGATAAAAGGATAAGAAATAAATGAAAAGAACGACCGTGGGAAAATGACGTTTCGCTGGATCGGTTTGTCGAATGACGGTGCGCGGGACTGGCGGTTAAAGAAGCCACACACAGAGACACACGGATACGGAAAATCGATTTTTGCTAATATCGAAACGTCAAAAGCGAAAATGTAGAAAAAAACAGGGTAAAGGGAAAATTTGAGTCATAGAGGAATTGGCAGACGACCAAAAGCAGGTGGCGACATTTTACCTGGCACACTTTGACGAAAGACATAACGCCGCTGTTGGTTGCCGCACCATAGCGGCACAAAACGTCGTTGATCAGGGTCGCTCGGTGCCTCGTTGAATTCCTGTTACCGGGGGGATCGCATTCCAGAATGCCGCCCACTCTGGAATGTCTTTCCCCTCGTCGAGTTGACGCACCCCGATCCCCTTCGTCGTTGTTACAAACGTTGCCTTGCGGGGCGCCACCATCGACACAATCGTAACTCCTTCCTTTCGCGATCTCATTGTCGGTCGTACCGTCACCGGCCATCCTCCTGCGTCACCGGGATTTTTCGGCACACGAACACAAACTCGCGACGCACTCGCAGGATCACGCACGTTTTTCGGTAGGCAATATTCACACAGGATACTTTTACAGCGCACGAAACACGATAATCTCACGAACAATCGAGACAGCGAACTTGCTCGATCATGAAATATATTAATAGATAAACGCAAGGACACAAAATAGCGTTGACACGACGACGGAATGAGGAAAAGTTTTCATAGCCCCAGAAACGAAAATTGCTTTCCTCGAAATATGGTATTAATTACGTCGACTCTCTAGATTCCCACGAACCGAAATTCGAATCCTTCTGATTCAAGTATCGCGGTTGCTATGCGCTTGTCAAAGTCCCGTTGTTATTCGGCCACAAGTGTAAACGATATCGTAGATAAGAATAACCATAAATGTCTGTTTCTTCGTGATTTCGTTGTATATCGTTCGTGCACCATCCCGGTAAGTTGAGCGTGCGGCGATCACGCTCTCCGAAAAGTCCACCCGCCGCTCACGAGGCAGTCTCACGAGTACGGTATGTTCGCGCGACCGAGGGTAGAATATCGCCGGGGGAGGGGGGGGGATTTTTGTACCCCTCCGCGTTGTATATATCCACGAGCCAAGAGAAGGAAAAGGCAAAGAAGGAGCCGCGAGAAGGAGGAAGAAAAAAGAAATCCACGTACAAGGAATAAAGAAAAAAAGCAACACTCGGAGCTCACCCCGATAAACGTGTGTTGCCCGCTGCTACCGCTCTCTACTTTCTCGCGGCCATTTTTCGCGCTTACCCCCTCTTCGCCCAGTGCGTCGTATATCGTAACTGCTGGTAACGTTCCCAGACCGTGAGACGGTCGCTCGACGCCACCATCGTCTCTGTACCGTCTCCCCCCTTCCGCCCCTCGCGAAACAGCTTCGCCGTTTTATCTCGTGCAGACTATGGACCATTCAGGTTTCTCTCCCACCCTCGCCCAGCGTACCAAGAAACACGGACGTATTTATATACAAATATTCGTGCAAAGCGTAGTCGCGACGAGCTTCCCGCACGAATACCAACTCAGCATTGGCATTTCTTCTTCTTACCTACTAATGCATTCGCTTTATGTATGCGTGGGTGTCTCGATGTGTTGGTCGGTTGTAAATGCATCTCTCCGCTGTGTTCCTCCGGCGAAGCTCCTTTCCTCCCGCTCTCCCGCAAGAGAGGAGACCAGGAGTTATGCATTTTTTCTCCTTTTCTTTTTAAATAGATGACCGGAGTGAACCTCTTGCGGTACGAGTTACCGTGCTCACCGAGAGAGTTTCATTCAAGCAACGCTTCGCTATATGACTGAAGCGGATGCTGGCCTGTTGCATTCATGGCTTGCCTCACCGAAACAACTATACATATATATTTTTATCTCCTCGATAGACGTTTTGTAATTACGCTACATAATTTATAGCTCTACCTTATTGTCGATATCTTTCATCCTGTTTTTCTTTGTATTACCTATTTCCTCGCTGGCTCATTCATCTTTCGTGCCATCCTCCAAGTCATTTTTTCTCGACTCTCGTTTTACGGTCTCTAACTGTGTGAATGGACTGCTCAAGGAGGTTGGATCACGAAATCGTAATAATGAGAATTTTATACAATTCGGTGATAACGTTCTTTGGCATCGAGTGTAGAAACACAAATTTTTTACAAATTTTTCACCACGTGGTTATCGAATAATCGAGAGTTATTCGAACTTCTTATGCACGAGATGTATACCTGTATATATGTAAACTCTATGCTTATACACGTGAACTTTAGTGTTCAATAACTCGAGTACTACGTGGTGGAAAAATATTTAAAAAATTGTATTGTCATGAATATTATTAACGAATATAAATACGAAATTTTATTAAATTCTTATCTTTTTGAAATTTGTCATGTTTTTAACGTGGTTTAGCATGGCAACGTTGTATCGTCGTGATCCAACCTCCTTAATCGAACTTTGGGTCCATTATTTTTTCCCGCACCATCATTTGATCAATTTTCCCGAAAAATCGTCACATCTCTGTGTATATAGCTCTCGAGTTTGAGAAACTTGACAACGAAACAGTTCTACACGTGTTTCTCGGGTCGTCTCGATAATTCGAGAAAACAAAAGGACAACGCGTGTAACTCTTTTTTGTTTTCTTCGAAGGTCAAGCTTCTACGACAACAAACGAGCTACTATTTGTTTCTTCTGTATGCCTACATTTCGGAACGATTACATGTGCTTTTCGGAATGCGACTCGAGGTTTTATTCGTTTTGATTTTTATTTCGACTCAAGTTTTACGATTTTTAATACAAACCGGCGTTGAGTGCGCTCATATGAAAGCCTATTGAATGAATATTATACAAGTTCTCTGGAATCTCCGGGTTAACGCTCCGCATCACGTTCCACGCATGAATCACGCTCCCGTCAATGCGCTGCGAAGTGAAAGTACGTACAGTTGCCGGCCCAATGCAACGAGCTTCTCCGGCGATAATGCTCCGGTGTGCGCATATGTATGTGCATAAAAAAGGTTGCAGGTTACAGTCACGGGGTCAGTGACATCTCATGGGGGTGTAATGGCGCCTCAACCCCTTTGAACGATTCAAACAGCAAAACGCGTAGATAATACGCAGCAGGGGTCAAAATACTCCTTCGTACAGGGCGAAATCCATGAACTCATTTTTTTTTTACAAAAATCTCGAGCTACCGAAGAAAAACGTAGGAAATACATTTTTTCTAATATTTCAAAACTCGGGACCATCTTTCACGTCGCAAATATTCCACCTTGCCGTTACGAAAGACCGAGCTCTCCTGGTCACTCGCATAATTCCAAGAACGATTTTACACCGTGAGTCCGCGCGCGCGTTAACGACGAGAGAGAAATCATGCAATACGAAGTGGAGAGTTCGAGGTTTTTGCACACTCTCCTTCGCAGCTTGCTTTTGTTTTCTTTTTCGCTGCGCGCAAGCAACCTTCAAAGGCCACGGAATGCTTCGATGAATGAAGTAGAGAAAAGTGTCTGTGTGAGAGCCAACACCGCGTCGTTGTGCTTAGACCGGATGTATACTCGACGCGGCCAAGAAAACGCTATCGCTATATATACACTTCTGTATACATTATGTACCTCCATATTTTTATACATAGTCTGTTCATATATGTATCAAGTGCACATGAGCTATTTCATAACCAACTTAATTATCGATCCACAATAACGATCTCTTTCGATTTTGTCCTCGTTTTTCGATCCTCCCTCCCCGTTCAAAAAGACGATCATTTTTTTTCGGAATTTCCCGGCAACCCTAGAACCACACCACGGGGTCAAAACGTTAAGGAAGTTGGATCACGACGATACAACGTTTCCATGCTAAACCATGTTGAGAACATGAAAAATTTCAAAAAGAAGAATTTAACAAAATTTGGTATTTATATTCGTTAATAATATAAAATGACAATACAATTTTTTAAATATTTTTCCACCACGTAGTACTCGAGTTATTGGACACTAAAGTTCACGTGTATAAGCATAGAGTTTACATATATACAGGTATACATCTCGTGCATAAGAATGTTCGATTTAACTCTTAATTATTCGATAACCACGTGGTGAACAATTTGGTAAAACTTTGTGTTTCTATTCTTGATGCCAAAGAATGTTATCACCGAATTTTATCAAATTCAATTTTGATTTCGTGGTCCAACTTCCTTGAGGGATAACTCATGGTTTCGATAACTTTGGCACCAAAATTCGTTTCAAATTGGCCACGATTTGATACATCTTGCCAGAGATTATTCATGGGTTGGTAAAAATTTTATGGAAATATCGTTTTCAAGCTGCGAAATTTTCTCAGTACATAGCGTTATGATCAGAGCCAATACCGGTTTATCGTGGCAAGGGAATTCGTTCGGAATAATACATTTCACGTAACAACTGTATCTCGGGTCGGATCTGTATCTCATTTCTGAACACCGACGATCACAAAATATAAAAACATTTTCATTTTCCAATAAATTTGTTTGAATTGCCATTTCGGAGCTTCGTTCGTGTCAAAGGGTTTTATTCGATTTTTAACGCCGAAGAAACTCGTTCGAAGTTATAGTTTCCTGAAAATGACACGAGAATCCCCTTCTCATTTTTTTATATCGAGAAGTTACAATGTTCGTAACGATCGGCACGGCTCGATTGGATAAAAACTTGGAAAATTCTTCCTTACGATAAATATCGAGTAACAGATGGACTTTCGCTGCTTTTGTAATCAGACACGAGCTCTCAGAGTTGTCGTTCCGTAATACGATACACCGGAGTGAACAATTACCTTGAAATACAGTTCACAGTTGTTCGAGTTACCAACGGTCGGTAAGGAAGGCTGTTCGATGACAATCTCGTACGATTGCGATGGAAACATGTGTTCATGAATTTCTATAAACTACGATCGAACTCGTAAACGTTGAATTAGTTGACGCGAGTCCGAAGCCCGTCCTGGCGCCCTTCTATTCGAGTTTCGAGCGCAAATATCGAGAGAGAAATGTACACGCGCCAGTTTACGGTGCAAACGCCAATACCTGGGCATGGATACGCACGCAGAAACTAAATAACTTTATACGAGATCGCGGTTATTAGAAGGCCTCGCCGGACATGGCCAAATTGACAATATGACTCACGTGTAAATGACACCTAATTGGGTCATTATACCGCCATTGTTCGGCGTTGATTCTCGAAGCAAAGAGAAGTCTCGTTACGATCAGAAGGACCACACGCGTCACGCGTACCACGTATCAGCACTTCCAGCTTGAAAATTCGGCTCAAGCTGATTCGGTTAATGTCTCGTGATGAATGACGTAACTCATTGGGAAGAATCGTTCCGCTGAACAACGTGCAGAGCAAAGAGAACACCTTAGAGGCAAAACCTCGGGCAAAACTCTGAGCGAGACGTGCTCGGAAGGCATCAGAGGAATTTGACGTTTGTCTAAAAATTATTTCGAATCCTTTTTTGACATTCATCACGACTCGGTTGTACGAACTGCTCTCTCTGATTGTTCGCATCGACACTTTCATGGTTTATGGGAATCTCTGGAGTTCGTAAATCCATTGTTGAATGATTTGCACTGACCTTGGAACGTAAAACTTGTTTGTATCAAGTTTTGATGATTCTCTAGAGCCAGACCGTGAGATCGATCGACAGAAACCAAGATCAGCTTCAAAATGTATTTGAGGGCAAACACTATACATACAAATCGTAAGCACAGACCGCGAAACTCCGGGTTACTTTTCTTACCGCCGGTCATGATATACTATGGCACAGCAATAGAATGATTGCCTGACCGCCCGGTGAATAAATTGGATAAAGCCTTCTATAGTAATTTAACTGTCGCTCGAGGGTGCAGCACGGTCTGCGACAATTTTTATTTATTTATCGTTCTTCGTCTTAATTTTATCATTTCTCGTATAATTCTTTTCCCGCAAAACTCACATTTCTAGCAAAGGAACTCTGAGCTGTAAAACAATTCGCCTATCGATAGATTATGCGACGGGAATGCATTCTTTCAAAATTTAGTATCAACGTTTTTGGCCCCAAAACTAAAAGTTTTCTCCTGTGAAGAAAATTTTTTCTGACGTTTAGAATTGTACATATTTAATTTCCAATTTTTTATTTTCCCATCTCAACGCGTGTAAATTGAAGTCACGTTCGTTAAAAAGTTGCAAGAAAAAAAAAACAAAGCAACCGCGACTTCGATTCACACGCGTTGAGATGGGAAAATAAAAAATTAAATATCTCGAATTCTAAATGTCGGAAAATCTTCGTTTAAAGTCGTTTCGTGATAAACACACGTGAACGTTGAATTCATTTGGATATGAAAAAAATGATGTCGGAAATGATCGATATGGCAAAAGTCGTTTTAGTAAATTGACTTGCACGGAACGTTCGAATTTACTGGATAATTCATTCAATTTGATTATCAAGGTTTCTGGATGATGACAAACAAGCAACATGTTGCGTTACTCGAGCCAATTTTTTAATCATGATCCATATATCCGTGCCATTTATCGATTGAGCACGAGCGCCAACTTAGCATTATGCTCGGAATTTATTCAGATTCAAAACGTTTTTTTTCCGAGCACCCTTCGAATAAAAAAAACAATAATGACTATGGTAATGAATGCCTGAGTCCAGGAAGTGAAAAAAACGTTACGCACAGGTCCATCGTGATCTTGACAAACGATTCAGTTCTTCGTGATCATTCTCATTGCATTATCGCGTTAATTTAAAAATCTAGACAGGCCAACGAGACCATTTCCTTTCGGCAATCGTTCCAAGCAATAGGAAAATACAAAAAATCAATAAATTCTTACAGCAAAATTGTCCGATCATAAGAAAAAAAAAAGGAAAATAGCTGCGCCCCTGATTTTTTTTATTTTCCGGAAGCAAAGTTTTTAAACGATTTCCCAACGATCGAGTGGCTCCTGGAGATTCTCACGATGATCTAAAGACTCGAGGTAGTCGAATAATTGCCAAAAAAATATTCAATTCCTTGTCGACACTGAAAATGTTCCATTTTAATTGCCTCAGTCGTTTTAATGCTGTATCGAACACGAGGGCATGGCTATCCTTTGAATATACAGTTTTGGTCTGTATCACCACCAACTGCATGTTTATACGTCTGCCAAGAAGGGGGCAATGGTGAACGAGTGGCAAAGAGAGCTCGGAGTGTACCATTGTCTTCGTTATGCAAATCGATGCGGATTTAACTCGAGATAATATAAGGGCACCAACACTCTCGTTGACAACGCTCATACCGATATGTATATACTCGTGTGCTGTACTCACAGTATTACTGGTGTCAAGTGATGCCGAGTATACGAAACTAGTCTCTTGTCTCTTCGCTCATATATAGCGTCTATTGTATTCGGAAGAGCTTTAACATGCTACACTGCTTCGATCCAGTTGTGCGTGGAGAGAGTCTGCCACATTACAACGAATCGTATTAGCTACTTTTCTGTCGCATCCTGTGCTTTGCCCAAGTTGCAATAATAAAAAGGCTGGGGATTTCGATGCTTGATCGAATCGCTCTATTGGAAATAGGTTGTGGAATAATATTCCATGGGCAGTGGATTAAGGAGGTCGGCCACACACAACAATGTTGCCATAGGTGGAAGGATTTCATTTTGGGGTTCTAGACGATGTCTTGGGATGTTCGTCGAGAACGAGAAATCCTCGAGGATGCTCCTTTAGTTGATAACGAATGGCTCGACCGTTAGCAAAGTTTAGGCGGGTTGCCCGATTCAAATGACAATCATTAGCGTTATTGATTGAACAGAAAATACGAGATTACGATTTCCAGTAGTTTTTCGATCGATCCATCGGATCAGTCGATCGATTTTTCTTCAATAATGAAAATTAAATATTGAGGAGGGAAAACGCGAGAATCGTCCCTATACCGAGTGAGTGAGACAGTCGTCGCGGCTCTCCTCGTCATATCATTGCAGTTCCACTCACAGATTGGCAGAAGTGTACACTCTTGGCTGCGCGAAGTGACCTCTTCCCGAGTGATTTAGTTATCCCTCAGCCGTTCGAGCACGACCAGGTCGTAGGTCATCCGCGCGTTCGCACAAACGTCCATCGAAAACCACCGAAAAACGGACTTTTTTTTTTGGAAATTGACGGGGCCAGTGTGAAAAGAGTCTCGAGTTGTACTCTATGAGTGAGCTGTTGCTGCAGTATTATCCTTTCAAGGCTAGATATTATGATTAGGTGAGTTTTTTTTTCATAAAAATGCACTTCCTTATATTTTCCTTCAACCCCGAACCTCATCGTCTTTCTAGTTCGAGAGAAATCGATCGAAAAATCGATTATTTCCAAAGTTTCGAACCAGGTTTCGTTGCAAACGCTTGTGAAATCGGCTTTCCATACTTTTCGGTCCATTCAATTTCTTCTTTCCTCCATTTTTCAAATTGTAACGATGCGATGGATTTTATTATATTTTTTTCCGTCCGCGATTTTACTGCAAAATGCGAATAAGAAATGCAACGAAATCGATCGAATTTTCAGGGATGACTACCCTTGTGTAAGGTGCGGCAATGTTGCTACACTTTTTCGCATAAATTTTGGATTCCGACTCGATTGGAATCTATTTTCGACGCTTTCTCAACTGAATCGACCAAACGGTCGTTTTTCTTGAGAATAATGTTGAAAATGTTGTTTTTGGAACAACTCGAACAATCCGGAAGATCCAAAACCCTCGGAACGTCTTTTGTAGAAATTTTCTGTTTCCGATCTCCGAAAATCGAATGAATGGAGAAAAAAAATGAAAATTCTTGAATAATTCAATGTGTGTACGGAAAAATATTTGTTTAAATAAGAAATGATGGATAAGGTCGTAGAAACAGGAAGTCGACACGTTAGGTAGAAGAACCGAATGCACGCGCGGCCCGACACGCACACCAGGAAGAGAGTGTTAAATACTTGACGTTTTAAAGTGATACATACACACACACAGGGACATACGTCAGGAGAGCGGTACGCCAATTACGAATTACAGAAAGAGCGAATTGAATAAACCTCGGTGTGTCGAGAAACCGCATTGAAAATGATTCGTGCGTACTTTACTTGCGATAATCGGGCTAGAGGCCCTCCTGAATCTAACTCGACGGAGTGTAGTGTTCGTAATACTCAATTACGCTTGATTAACATTTTGTCGAATGACAGGATCTTTTACCGCGCGCGCTGCGTTTCGTCGTATAATACAATTGACAAAAGTCAGACGTTTACCCAATATCACAGTCGAAATAAAAATTCACATCTGGGATTGCAATCAGCCAAAACGTTAATTAGGAAGAAAAATAGAATAATTAACATCGCCCACGCATCGATGTCAATACATTCGCCAAATAAAACGAGCAGTTATATATTCCAACGTCGAAAACGATGGCGTTATAAACCGGTTGTTGTTGATCTTGTTTTACATTACAAAGTTTTCTGTTTTATAAATTTCATCACGATTGCCTCAAGACGCGATACGAATTCTCGATTCGTAGATAACGGCCAGTACGAACGAGTCTCGCGCAAGGACACGTGTGAAAAATTCATAAACAGCGATATCGTTTTTTTCATTTAAAGTATCACGAAATAGACGCAAAGGTGTTTCCATTCGGATCGTTGATAATTATAAATTCATCATAACGATTGTGTAATCCACCAAGAGGCTTTCAAATGAGAAAATAATGTTTGAGGCCCGATAAAAAGAAGCAAACGATCGCGTATTTTCAACTGTAGTAACAATCGAGGGATTTCAGCCTCTCTCCTGATTGGACTTGGTGCTAGATCCGTTTTTTTCTTTTATCCAAGGCAACGTTTCGTATTTTTGACGATTCGAACAGGAGACGAATGTATTTACGTGCGAGCTAGTGCGTCATATTATCGAGTAGTTTTCCTTAATACGTAGCGCCCAAAAATCAACATGAAAACAGACTTCCTCGGTCTGCGGCTCACACAGAAGATTTAATCAGTGCTTCAGATCGTTGCAAACAAAATGACATATTTGTAATGTCGTTTGGTTATATGG
Source organism: Hyposoter didymator (assembly GCA_037952995.1). Lineage (NCBI taxonomy): Eukaryota > Metazoa > Arthropoda > Insecta > Hymenoptera > Ichneumonidae > Hyposoter > Hyposoter didymator. Next base: position 8,886,128 of record JBAJMU010000007.1, read on the forward strand.
AGGAAAAGGAGGAAGGCGACAGGCCGTATCAAAGATCCAGTGATTGATATACTCGTCGTGTACTATTCGTCATGCTCAACAGACAGATTTATAAGCTGGTACTTTTTTGGTTCTCGGGCAATCGCTCAATGTTAACGGGAAAGATTAATAACGATAGGGAAATCATTTCTGTTTGTACAGATTTTTTTCGTCTCTCGGTTTTGTCGGCTTCCATGAATAGAAACATTCGTTGCCTGTGCATCATTATCGGAGTAATTTTAGCGAAGAGATTGAGAAACTTGATTTGTAAACTTTCAAGTGGACAAATAAAGTTTCAAGGGAGCTGAACGAGCCGCGCAAAACTTTTTGGCTGTCTCGTATAATTCCCATTACATTTGGGTCAACAAGTAAATGCAGCCCCCGATGATTCGACGCTTTCGTCACGAAATAATTGATCGAAATAACAAAGTTATTTGTCCTTGCTGATTTGCTCGTGATTAATACCGCGTAAGATGATTTCAAATCGGTTGTTTTATTTATTCAACGATGCTTTTTATTCATCTCGCTTTGTCACTGCTCCGTTACAACGAACTCGCGATCGCGCTTATACCAATTTATCATAATCGTCGTCAATTAAATACCGTATTCGCCATCGTTCCTTACAATTCGTTCCAAAATCTTCAGTCGCGCTGTTAACTATCTTGTTGCTCTGGAAAATACAAGCAAGTGTGAGATACTGCCAAGATTTATAGTTACGGTAGATCATGAATCATTTCAGGAGATAAAATCAACGTTTTTTCTTTTGTACAGTTCGATATTGGATATCCGGTTGGTAGGATAACTGAGGGTATCGCTAAACACGTTTTTTTCAATCGTTTTACACGCATAATCACTTTCAACAGCACCGTGTTTTGTTTTTATTGCAACGGAGTAAAAAGGTTACAAAAATGCACGCGTGCTCCTTTCAGCAGATTTCAATTTTTTGTCTGATTGCTCATTCCCATTTTGAGGTATCACGGACCGACTCTATTTAGGGGTTTTCCAAAATTTTGTATAAACGTTAAAAATGACAAAACTGAGTTATTACTCGATCGTCGCAATTAATTTTCAAGGTCGAGGCAAAACTTGCATCCAAATTCGTGAATTCAAGCTGACGGAGTCTTGGTTGACAATAATCTCGAGGATTTATCTTTTTTCAATGCGTTAATCTCTCGAGCTTAAGCGGCGCATTATACGCTTTGCCACTGCTGTGCACAGGTTTGTTCTGCTTGCCGGTCGATCGCCCCTAGCTGCGATCTACGACGTCAAGCCGTGACTCACCTATCTCGCTAATATCTAGCTGCAGTGCATCTATCGTACCAAAAGGCCATTCTCACCGAGCTTTGTTGCTCCAAGCTAGCCCGAACATACATCAGTATGCAAATGTTTCTATTAAGAAATTTCGAAAAAACCAAAGTCCCACGAATTCGGAATTGTTTTTTCAGTGCGAGGCGCCGTTTTATCTCAAGATTCCGTTGCATCTGGCTTCGTGCATGTCTAACGTTACGTCGTGATACTGTGTATTGTTTGAACATGAACTGAAAAGCCGTTCCAAGTGGAGCACACATGCATTATTACGTGTGGCAATAATTACGAGTTCTTCGAGATCCTTGTCTCCTCTAAAGCTCGCGATGTAGAAATCTCAATCAAAATGCCTTCTTAAAGGAAATATTTATATTTTCCCCCCTTATCTCCGGAGCAAACGAGATTCCAGGGAATGAATCTGTAACTCAAGTTATCGGAAAGTTATTTGTGTATATAAAAATGTGTCTACGATACGTGACACGAGCAACGACGCAATGGGAAGTTTTAAAGAGCGATAAACACACATTGGGTGCATTTTCCATTTCACTTTTTCAATACTTTGTCAGAAACGAACAGCCAATTATGAGAAAAGCAATTACAAAAGGTTTGAGAAAGAATTTTTTCGTATTGACGGTTCGTGGCTGTTTTGAAGAAAAATGAGATTTTTTTTAACGACAAATAAAATATCGGCTTGGATACGAAGCGTGTGAATGATCGCACACAGCATCAGGAAAATGCACTGACTCGCGCGGTGAAGCTGTTCTTTACAGACGAGATTTTTTCGTACAGCAGTTTTTTCGTTGCTTTTGTTTGAACTTCATCTTCTTTATCTCGAGGTGTCGACAAGACGCAAAATATATCGCTTGCACCACGAGTGCGAATGAGATTTTTCTTCTACGACAATGATAGTTGTATTTGCTGATTCGTCAAGGTAATTGCGGAAACGTCAAGGTCTCTCAAAGTTCATGAGTGTGATTACGTCATACGAATGAAGGAGAAGTGATTCGAAAGTGCGTTTTTGCAAAATATTGCAAAACTCGTTCGGTTTCGTAACTCGAAATCCGAAGATTTTCTCATTTTCTTTTATTATTCGCAGCAGCGAATAAAAAAGTAAAAATTGATCGAGCGATTTTTTAATTACGCACTGTTTTATATCGGAAAATGCTTCGGTGACTTTTCCGTGGGAAGCGTAAATATACACAGCTTAGCTAACAAACACGAACAACTTTAGTACGAATCGTGTAATCTGTTTCAAACGATCGATTCCCATTCAAACATTCGCATATGCAGGCACGTCTTTCTAGTTGAATGTAACAACAGAAAGAGCGTCGCGAGCTGTAACGAAAGCATCTCGATATCGAGGAGGGAATACGAGAAGGCGCAAGAATTAATTGGAGTGACAATTAGGACGGACAAAACGCGTCTATTTAATTCAGGCCATCGTCTCACTGCGAGACATGTTCGAGCCATCCGCGCGCCAATCTCTCGAGTAAGTTAACACATGTTCACGGTCGTGTATGTGTAAGTTCATCAGTTTCCAGCGTTTCATTCACCATATGAAATTCAAGGGAATCGTCGTCATCGTTTCGTAACGAAGCGAATTCCAAACAGGGGGTGGCCACTTGTTGATTTGTTATAAAAATCGAGTGCAACTCGCGAGAAACTCTCGAACCTGTTGAAAAAGATTGTATCGCGTTTGAAAACAAAATTCATCTCGTCTCAACAACTTGTGCTATAATCGCGTTACCGTTAAGGCCGAACCAATATTTTTACAACTTGTTTTGTTTTTTCACGTTATGGTGCAACCGGAAAACAGGTCGCTCGTCATTGGATTTTTAAGATAATTCTCAGCCTCTGACAATGTTTCATCTTTCGAAAAAGTACGGGCGTTTTTTTTTTCGTAACTGTACAAAATTAACAGAGTCGAGGAGAAGACTCGAGTGGATTTCTCTGTTTTACTGTTTCGAATGAGATCCATCGATCTGCAAATATATACTTCTTACACATACGGATCCAACTCATTCTGTACGAAAGCTTATCTACTTGCTGGAAGGATACACACATGTGTCCCACCGAGTAAATGTTTTGCCATGCCTTACCTATGCTCGTTACGTAATTCAAGGCGCACGGAGCTAGAGCAAATCGGCTGATTGACACGTACGAAACCCTCTGGCGATATTCACCGAAATAATGAGACTGTGACGAGCATTGCCGATTCTTAACGGTTATTACTAGACGGAAAACTTGGAAAGAGAGACATAAAAATAGTAGAATTACGAGTTTTCTTTGAAAGGGAAAAATAGTTCGGTTATTTCTTCTTGATTTTGATGGTGACGACATCTCTGTTGTCGTTTCGTTCAGCTTTTTTAAATAGAACGTTGCTAATGATTTAATCTTCACCATTCGTTCACTGCGGAATGTTTTCATAACTACGATGCCAATAATTCTTTGGCTGAATGGAAAGTTCATTGCAACGTGGAATTGTTCAGTTATTTTAATTCTGTTTACAGAGAACCTGGTGGATGAGCATTTTGAGCTCTAGCACCATCAGTAATTCCGCAGTCAACTTATTTTTATTGGGTCAGCCCACAATTACTTCGGTTGAAAAAATAGATATTGACGATTGAATAGTTCTGGTGGATCCTGGAGTAGGAAACTAAAGTAGACAGAATTTTCAAAGAAAAAAAAAACCTTGAAACACCGGGAAGCAAAGAAAAAAATTTGTTTGCTTGTTAATCTGAAGTTTGAATCTTCGAAAAGCTGTTGATCGAGATTTTTAATAAAAAAATCCTTGAAATCCAAAACTGTCGTAACGTTTTTTGGAAAAAAAGAAGGAATGACGATGGAGAGTTTGATGTTATGGCGTAGTGCTGAAATTTCCCAGCCAAATGGTGTGAATCAAGGTGATCCACATGCTCGCGTCACATCATCGCCTTGGTCCCTACGTCATTCGCTTCGTGGAGACAATCGTCGTGATCTCTGTGAATAACGGTTGCAAGAAGTTACGCAATAACCTGCGGGACTTGGCGCCGTGCAGCAGCATCGACCACCCCACGATAATCCTGCATGGGATTCCTTCAAGGTTGCCTAATCACATGCTCATTAATGGTGTTTTGAATGGCTGTTGAAAATTTTTATAGGAAAAGGCTATGGCGAGGCTGGTACCTTGAAAAAAAGAAAAACATTGATTTTTCGTAAATCCAAACAATCCCCACGATGCGGGAAGTAATAATAATTACGAGCCTCAATCGTTCGGGTGATAACGGCTGCGAAATACGAGCGAATAACGTGTATACGGAAAACACGATATTGTCTCGCGACGAAATGAGATATTCAGGGTGCGAGAGAGCGTTGTCTTAATTTACAAACGGCCCGTATTCGGGACCCAACCAAGTGATTTATTATTACAAAAGTCGAGATACCGAGAATCTCGAATTTTTAAAACTTTAGTCGTAATTACTGAATTACGAAATCTACGTAAGAAGTAGAGTCAATAAAGAATTAACGAGAATATGAACCGCTCGTGACATTTTAAAGGGAAAACCTTTTGTTACAAAGCATTGCACGTATTGTCTGACTCACAGAATAGTTTTCAGCCCCAACGTTTTTGAGCTCCCGAATAAATCGAGGCGACTACAAAAATGACTGATCGTTCGATATAAACGACAATTCGTAAAGATGGGCTCGCAGATTCGCGAATCGCGACAACGGAAAGTAGCGAACTTCGCCCAGGACTGGAAACGATCGCGTTATGACGTCCATTTTTTTCCGCAACATTTTTTTGTTATATTTATAGCTGAGCCAAAACATGGTGAAGCAAAAATTACTTGAACGGCATATTTTTCGTCCGCGTAAAACCGAAATAGATTTTTCTCAAGAACGTAAGGTGATGCCCAAATTCTTTCAAAATTGTGAACCTCGAGAGTCATGAATTTTCTAGTTTTTCATTTTGACTAAATTTATGAATCGACAACGTTTTTTGAAGGTCATTGCTTCGGAAGATGTGATTCGACATCAAAAGCAAAATGTAGTTCAACTCTCGAAAGACGAAAACCAAACGTTGTCTTCGTTTCGGTATTTACAGAATGTAAATCCTGATTTTGAGGGATTTGGAAAAACATTATTTTGCAAAAGCATTCTGAAGTGTGAACTCTGTGTCTCGTTGAATTTGGGTCGAAAAATATGAATTGTTTTCATCGCAAGAAATCAGAAAGCATGCGAGATTTGAATGCGCTTAATTTGCGCTTCTGTGGACGAAGAATAATTCCCAAAGATCTGAATTAATTTGTCGACATCTTGACACCGTTTAATCGTCAAACAAATATCGAAAAATTGGGTTGTTGATTTAGTTACAATCGTGTGCCAAGAGACGCGAAGATATAATTAGAATGAGGAGGGTGCGAGGATTTTTCACTATAGCTTACTGAGATGTGTGAAAAAAAGGCAAGACATACCCACGTTCGAATAATGAATAAGTGTTTTTAAAGTTTCATCACTTGGACGAAAAAAAAAGACAGAAAACAAAGCTGTGCTTTTCTTTTCTTCAATCAGGCAAACAGCATATTTTGGAAAACTGTCACGCGATGAATTATTTTCACTTGAAATTTATATTGTGTGTACGAAAAAGCGTTTTTCTTCACGTTGATTAAACGACGGAATTGAGTATTTTCAAAATGTTTATTGGTTCTGCTGCATTTTGGCAATTATGTTTCTAGTCCAATTAGTGACAAGTTCGTATATGCAACTGTTTTACGAAAGAAATCATTTTTAAGCAACTGAAGAGAAAAGAGCGAGCGACTGGCGAGAAACTTAGGGACAACGATGTGTCATGTAAATACTTCGATTTGTATAAATGCGTCTTTAACATGTACGCATTAACGAGGGACCGACTTATTTCGGTATAGGCTCCGAGGCGTCACAGTATCATTCGCGGATGGAGTAAAAAATTAATTTTTTCGTTTTTTTACGATCATTCTGCTATTTGACGATTGTCACGTGTATGTGTTTGTATTGTACATATGACGGGATGGAGCGTTTTATGAATATCGTTACAAATACTGTGTCGTTGGGAAGAAGACTCGATGGAAGGGGAAAGGAGCCACGATTCCCCTCCGCTCGACTCGTCTCCCCGTATATAAAGCTTTCAGCTTTGTATCCGCGCTTCGGTTGTTCCCGCTCCGGGCAACTTTTCACCAAGACTTGGCACGCCACACAACGTAAGTTCCTTTTTTTCTTTTTCTTTGAAACATTTGGATTAATCATTGTAGGCTTGCCTCGCGAGGATTGGATAAATTCACTAAAATGTTTCTGCGAATTTACCCTCGAAACGATTCCCGAACCGCAAGAAAATATGGAGTAGCGAATAAAAAGCTTAATTTATTATTGTTGCTCCGCACAAATAAAGGAGCAAATGGCTCCTGGGAAAATCTTTCGCATCAGCAGAGACTTTATTATAAAACTGATAAACTGTGCATCTGACTTTCCCTCCAAATGCTTACAGCGTTACTGGACAACGAAAATATTTTGGAAAAGACAAAAATCACTTTCTCCCGATCTAGTTGATAGAAAAAAACATTTTGCTTCCTTTTTTCCTTTTTGTACTCTACTCGGTCGTCATTATTTTGTTTTTTATATATTCATCGGTGATAATGGCGAGAAAACGAGTGCGAAGAAAGTTTAAGGCTGTTTCGACAGCGCAGTACCGATGTCCTCGTCATGCAACGTGGGGTGACTGTGGTCTTGTTTTAATTAAACTTGGCGGGTGAGACTGAGGCACGAATTTGTGGAGAGAAACGTCGATTGAGACGTTTGGATGAGGAGTCGTTAATTAATGTAAAAAAAAAATCAGTTTGCACGTATCGGAATAAGCGAAAAATATGAGGAAGAAGATAAATTCGGATAAAAGTTCTACGCGCAGCGAATGGCAACGGGTGGTCGGTGGTGATTCTCGACAAAAGTGATGAAAATTGAATGCAGAGAGTGTTAAAGTTTTACGTTTTAATTTACGCAGCTAAGCACTCGAGATGCAACATTTTTTAATAGATAATCCGCCGAGTCGTCTCGTGTGACGTTTGGAGTGTCGAATCGCGCGAGTGCGACGAGAACTGCGAATCCCCGAGAGTAATTTTTTCCAAAACCTAAAGCTCCATGGAAATATCGATTGAGGAAAATGTCATTTTTCCAATTCCGGAGCGGGCCAAACGTGCGACACGATTTCTCACGATGCGCAGTGGCACGGACTAAATCATTAAAGCGCGTGTGTAAAAAAATGCGCAAGTGTCACGATAGAGTCTTATAAATAACGAAAAAAAACAAGCAAAGTGACAGTTTGTAACAATTGCTGTGAAATTTCGAAATAAAAAATGTCCCGAAATATGTTTGGCCTTGTGCTTATTCGCTTCGTACACTTCGCTCGATCGTACACTTAAAAAACGTTTTTTTTGTGATTCGGTCTTACGTAAAGTCTTATCACACGCCATCGAATTGATAAGTGTAGTTTGATTAATGACAATAAATTAGCTCGCCGGAAAACGTGCATTGATTTTTGCCGCAAAAAAACGTTTTTGCTAGAAATATTTCACGAGCTTATTTGCAATCAGTTCGTCTTTTTTGAACGATAGTGAAAACAATGATTCCCCGTAACTCGATAAATCATTACATAATGATTTATTATTTATCAAGGAAAATTGTTAATTGTCACTTTGTTTAAAAGCACTCCTTGCTTCGTAATTAACATCGTAATTGAAGCGATGACTCGAGCATGTTGAAAAATGAGTGTGAGTTGGCCGCGATTCCAAGAGCCTCGAATAGAAACGTTTTTTCCGTCATTTTTCGAGTCAATTTGGACGATAGAATAAACTGATAAATTCGATTTACGTCACGAAAAACCAGCTGCGGTTGTGTGCATACTCCCATTAGTCACTTCTGGTGTATTTTGCGGACTATCACTGTACACATGCCCGATTTGAATAACGATAAATCGCGATAAATTCGGATGAGAGTGCCAAATCATTGGGTCCCGTAAATGAAAGTAATACGAGCAGCAGAGGCTAAAAGCATGTTTTTTCTTTGTCAAAACAACGATAATTAATAGTGCTTCTTCGTGGGATGAATTTGAAGGCCATGGGACACTTAAGTTTGTAAAATTGAGTGAGAACAAAAATTCATTGTGATTTATAATTATTCAGACGCAGTTTTCGCTGTTCTCGGACGTACCACGAAGAACGCCATCAAGTAAAATCCTTTGGTCGTCGAATCCCGATCGAATTGATACGAAAAATCATGTCGAAGCCCTGACTCGTTCGAGAGAAAATAACTCAACCATAACAAGATGTACGACGAAAACATAAATTTTTGTCTTAGACACTAGTGAGACGATAGACGGATAGAACAGAGTGAGAAAAAAATGCGCGATCGTTTTATTCTTAGCCTCGAGACGATCCGGTTCGAACCGCTCTTAAATATTTTGATCCCATACGCCAACGGGGTTGAATGAGCTCCGACAACAATTTGTTTGATCATCGATCACGTGCTACGACGTTTTTCGATATTTGGTAGCAGTTACGCGTGTATACACATATTTTTCTACTCCATCTTATTCCGTCGTTCTGAATAAAAACGAAACGAAATAAACAAAACGCGAAGGAGCAGCACGTGATTAAAATTCTCCACACATCGCAAGACTTTGACTTTAAAAAATAATGGACACGAAGTTTGATTTCCGCCCTCAAAATTCGACCGTACGCCAAAGGCTTCGCGAAAGTCAGAAATTATGATAGAAATTCAACATTTCTCAACGCAATTCGAATGAAGAACCATTTCAGTTTGGACGATTTGCATGGGAACAAAACCATAAGTACTGCCGAATACTGATCGTGATCGATTTACATTTTGCATTCGATTTTTCGATGTCATGTCGAAAAATTGCAGTTTTTATCTGATTCGATTTTCAAACATTACCCTTGACTTTGATTGATAATCAAAATGGTTTTTATCAATCAAGACAGAGGAACGAATGAAGAAAGCAACTTCGAAGAATAAACGAAATGTAGCCATCTGTAGAAATATCGTCTGGAGTCTTGCAGAACACTGCAGGCGACCTTTGGCTTTGAACGCGATTCGCCAAGCAGACGTTTTTCTTTTTAATTTTAGATTGAGAAGTCAGACATTTTCGCTCCTCGTATACATGTGATAAAATTGGGTTTGGAATTGATCTCGTTCAATCACGGTCACGAATCACATCCAGATATTCACGATAAGCTGCAAACCGCGCCGAAATGAATTTTGTAAAAGTTTCTCCTGGTAGTTCCATGGATTTTGGGGTTTCGACGAGAGTTCTTGTCGAAAGGATTTTGGCGAGGGATGACGGTCTTTGTTACTTTTGGTTTTCTTCACGACGTGTCTCCGAATCGGAGTTGCTCGGCTATGCGACAACCACCAGAGACAATTCGTTTACCCATACACGTCATAAACTTTTTTCAAGTTTTCGTTCGTGTCACAGTGACAACTGGTTCGGAATTTTTCTCTCATTTTTAACGCTCATTCGTAAAAAAATTCATCTTCAAGGCCAGTGTTATTTATTTTTATCCAGAAGCGACGGGGTTGCTGGTGATTTTGCGTTTTTACTGCACGAGTCTTCCAATCCTGGCGTCTGAATTTTTATTTTCTCGAAATTTTCCATTTTGTTTATTAATTCAGAGGCCAAACAATCGTCGGGCGGTTGAATCACTTATGAAAAATGTTGAATAATAAATCTTCCGAAATGTTTCAATTTCATTGTTAATTTTAAAATAAAAAAATCCCAAGGTTGTGGACTTCGATGAGCACTGAAGGCTTCTTTTGCTTTTTCCCTCAATCTTCAGGGATCTTAGGGACTTTAGGGACAACTAATTAAACGCTGTGCGAAATCGTGACTGGGCGCAATCCAGAGTTCGAAAATATTGCCTGCTAAGAAGAAAGTGTGTATTTTGGTTGACGTATCATTTATTTCAGTAGCGACAGTTCGGATGTCCGATAATGAGGATTTTTTGGCGCGAGAATCGTTGTTTACCCGAAGACGCGATGAGTCAGTGGGATGATTATACAAAACTGCTTTATTCTCATGGTATACGCACTGACGTCATGTCGTATCTCGGTGTGCATTTAACGGTCGTATGATTTTTTCAAAAAACGTCGATTCGATATTTCTTTGCCGCACTGTCAAGCGTTCGCGGGATTATTTTTAACTATAACCTTTAAGCATCGAAATAGATATGATTTATAAGAGATTTAAGGACCGAATTCTTTCTTACGCACGGACAGAAGCAAAAAATTGTAAATCTCGCAGATTTTTTTTTTTGCTCAAAATTTTCTGAACAGTCTCGATTTGCTCGACGCGCTCACGATAATTCTGACATTTATTGTGTTATTGACGTTCGTACAAACAATTCGAATCGACAATTAGGGCTGACCCTCCCGGTTTCGAATTACGAAGCCTCCGCTCGGGACCGGTATCTGTACATCAACGTAGGCATACGCACATACACAAACCCTAGACGTTACTATATATATTCTCGCATCATTCTAGCGCAGATCTCAAAGCTCTTCTGGTTGACCGGAAGTTTCGATTAGCCGACCCGGCTACGGTGTCCGTAACGAAACTCTTCCATTGATAGCATTTATCTCGTAAGACGTTTATACTCGTATATACATATTTGTAATGCCATTGATGTTCGTATACGAGGCGAGCATCAAAGACGATCGATGCTCCCACGAGTATAGTCAAATATTTCTATATGCAAATCAATGTATTCATAGTTTCTCTAATTTTGTTGCCACCAACAAGCCTGCCTCATGTTTTCTCATGAAAATCTGTATCGTCGTCGAGATTCGAAAACAAATCATACAAAAATATCCTTCTGCTCAAAATTCACGTTTAATTATCATTGTTTTTGTTCTTTTAATCAGAATATACAATTTGGCAGTGATGCACGTAGTAAAATGTCGCATTTGGTAGTGATCGTTTTTATTCATATCTCGATTACCTTTCTTACTTTGAATTCACGTCGATATCTTAACACGTGTTGATTCTAATGAACACGTGACGAAAGCTCGTTGACTGTGGGAGTAACGGTGGCTTATTATGCCCTCATAAGTGTTTCGAAACTTGGCCCATCCTCCATAAGATCTTTGGTGTTTTTTTTGGCAATCGTCACGCAATAGATCGTTTGTGCGTTTTTGCAAAAATCAGGTTTGCGAAAATTTGGTATAGAAGTCCAGCACAGTTTCGTTGATTGTGGCAAAAATATTCGCGTTTACTGTTTCTTTGATATGCAGAAACAATTTTTGAAATTTTTGGAAAACACGCGGTCCTTGCTGTAAAGAGTCTTGTAGCGACTCGCTTTTACACGTGTCTCCGAGTCGCTGCCCAGACTCTAGATAATTATAGTTTCATTATTGAACATTTAATTTTTATTGCATGAATAAAACATTCTTTTCTAAACTATACATGCGAAGCATAATTATTTATGCTTTTGCGATAGTCGTCAAGAAGCGTAACGAAGATAATTAACCTTTTTTTTTCATGACGAATTGGAATGGTTTTCCAATCGAGAAACTTTAGTATGCAGAAGCTGGAAAGTCTGTCAATATTTATTTAAACTCGAATGAATCGACGCAGTGTTCGGAGTTTGTTAATGGGCACAAAGGGCAACTGTATGGGTGAAATACTCATTAACAAATTTTTGATTAATGCGTGCCTCTCATTGGTATAAAAATCGTATGATTAACATCTCGTCGAGGCGACGTAGATTCGTTGGAAAAAATGAGATCGAGTCTCTTAAGCATCGCGACGTCAGTGCCAATTTGAAAAGAGCTGAAAATTCGTGACAAGTTCTGGCACAGCCTGTACACGTTGATACAGTGACTGCGGGAACTCGGTAAACTGAGTATTGGCCAGTACGATATCCGAACGTACGAGAGTGCATGCTGGACACATGCTGTATAGTCCAGTTGGAGGTGGCAGGTATAGCTTTTAGTTGCTTCAAACGATCTACGACACTCACTTCATCTCAACTCACCGTATCTCGCGGGTCAAATTCTCTAAATGACGTTCGTTAAGTAACGTTGCGCGCTTCTCGTCCCACGATCTTGACACTCGTATATAGACACGAGTAAATAATAAGTCGAGTAAATTAAACAGAATCTATATATATATATACGATTATCGACATACATCTGAATTCGTATACATTTGTAATTGACGGTTGGTGCAAATTGTTTTTCCCCTCCCCACCGACTGTGATCGAGAGGCTCAGAAGTTTCGAAAGTAAACACAGTTATCGTAGCGATTTATACAGAGACGAGCTCGTACGTACGTAAATATACGTACGAGTGAACGAAACTGAAGAAAGTATTTGAAAATAAAATTCGAAACAAAGTCCATGATAGTTGATGTTAAAATTTCTGTGATAGTGAAGTTTACCACGAGAATCAATCGGAAGAAAGTGCAACTCGAACGAAGGAATTTTTACGTTGGGTTGTTTACGCAGCAACAGGTTTAACTTCGTGTACCTCTTTTTCGAATTTATGAAAGTTCGCGAGTGGAATATTTTCGTACAATTTTCAGACTGAAAAGATTTGCCGTTCGGTTACGTCAGAAAGATACATTTGTGCTGTGATAAATGACAGTGGATTCAAAGTTTTACAACGAATTTTGATTTTTCAACGTTTGAGAGATTTTCTGAAGATTTGACCAGATCGCAGACTCTGTGGAGAGCTTAACGTTGATAATTCATTCAGTGCTTGATCCTCCGTTTCAGACTCACTCTATTAATCTATTGCGTTTTTATTCCTGGCAAAACCTCGCTAATTGAACTCGTGCGTTGATAAATCGTGGCGGTCTGTCTCACTCTCTCGCACTCACAGTTTGCTGCCCGGTAATTCACATGTTCGAGATTTCTATGACAGTGAAATTCGTCGAGCGAGCAGCTACGACTCGAACGTATAGCGACGTAAAATTGAGGAAATATTCATAGTCACACGGAGATATCACGATCTCGCTCATAATCCTCGACCTAGTACGGATCACAACAAGAAACAATTGCTTTTCTTCATATACTCGTAAGTGTCTATTCATCAAATTTACTTTACAAACCGTCCTACGAAAAAAAGTCAACACATCATTGTTTGCAAATATCTGACGACAGTAAAAACACGTAATGACTCGATCGCGTGGGCCCAATGTTTTCAACGAAAACATTCAAAATGTGTTGAAAATTTATACGAACATCGAAATTATCTCGCAATTATGAAAATCCTAGTAATTTTTTGCTCCCTTCGGAGTGCAAAGTTTCTTCAAATTCTTCTGAAAATCCATACGGAAAAACAATTTCTATTTCGGTAAAAATTCTCGAATACAGTTCCAAGTTCCTTCATAATTCGATCGCAATTTCCAAAACGATTTCCTCACCGCGTATCGTTTTGTGGAAATTGGTTTATACTACGACCCGTTGTATTATTTTCTTGCTCGAGAATTTCATCCTGGGATCTAGCTTTTACAGTAATTACCAACTTATCCAAGCATCCTGGCAATTAATCGTTCTCGCTCTCGAAGAGCAGTTCTTGCGATTCCATCATTCCGCATTATATATTTTACAATAGACAACCCGTGTGTGTGTGTGTGTGTGTGCTGAGGTGCACTTAATATATCGATATATGTTTGCGAGTGTTAGAATCCCCACTACCAGCTGCTAATTAATGACCTTTGAGGTAATAATCTAATAAGTTGCAAACAGGTCAAGGCGAAACGTATATATTACGGCCTCTCCGTCGTCCTTCGTTCCTTGTTTCTCCCGCTGATGGAAATGTTCAAACTGGCTGCACATGCCGTTGTGGTGGCTTGAGGAGTTTATGATTATTCTGTTCGATATCGTTTGTCGTTTCTTGAGAGTCGTTTCTACTTGATCCAGCTTCTCGAAACGAACCCGTCGAAATTTCGTCGCATTCTTCCGAGGCTAATGAACTAACGTTCGTCAACACAATGAAGCGATCATTGTGGCTGCATCGGTCGAGCAAAATGTTATACTTTGCGACACGTATCGTCGAGTGGCAAATAAAAAAAGAGACTGACAGCAAATTGTGATTTTTATTGACGTTTTTGTATTTTTTTTCGTCTGCTTGACTTTGAATCACGTGGGACTGCCTGAATGGGGTAAATTGCATCCGAACTCGTCAACAACACGTGATCGTTGCATGTGTGTGTTGAAAAATCGAAAGTGAGAATTTTCGTTGTGTAGAATTAAATGTGGAATTTAGAAAAATGGGATAGAATTTCGAATTTTTACACAAATTTTACGATCTGAACATTAAACATTGCATGTCTATGAATTTTTAATTGTATTTTTAATTGTGTTCCATCGGTGCATGATCACATCGACGATTTTATCGAAGTTTCGATCAATCGATTGGAATTCGTATTGATTTTGGGATTACAATTTTTTCAAATGCAAATCAAGTTAGTGTGGCGCCTGGATCGTTTTATCAGAGGCTGCGAATGTGATTGCTCGCGTTTTTGGCTTTTAAATTCTTTCGAGGAGCAACGCACGATCGGCTATATCGATCGACGCGATCAAGGTTTTCAAGATCGTTCGTTAAGACCGTATAACGAGCGGAGTAGCCTCCGCGTGTTCGAGGTTCGAGTCTCAATGATTTTCTCTTTCTTTACTGGTTTCATTTTCCGTCCAATCATCGATGCATCGGGAGCAAATGCGTTTATTTGCGCGTATAACAAAAAGCGGAATATTCCATATCCGGACACGCGACCTTCCGTGCAGCTTCCCGTTCGTCATAAAATCCCTAACGCGGATTGCAACGTTTCCGCTTTTCCTCCTAAATTTGAATAATCATGCTCCAAAAATAACGCACGCTAGCACTGTGCGGAATGACAAGTTCATAAATTCGCGATTCATCCTTATCGACGTATAAAAAAATACTCGGCTCATTCACTAACGTCTCTCCGCAAAATTTCATCACTTTCAGGTAAAGACGAGAATGTTCGTGGCTCAATGGTCAACATATTCGAAGGCGTTTCTCTTGCTCTCACAAAAGACGCTCATGATGAGGATCATGTTGTTTTTCTGTGTTTTTTTTTCCTTTTTTTTCCAAGGTGTCTCGCGGTGTTAATAGTACATCCGTTCCTATCGGCAGTGATTACGAGACGACCTCGTAAAAACTTCTTACGGCCAGGGCCAAGGACGCGGCGTTCATATCGTTTGTCGACAGGTTTTTTCCTCTTCACGTTGAAAACTTGGTCATCTGATTTATGGACTGTGAAATTATTTACCAATGAATACGAACTATTAAGGACCTTTCGCGGAAGCACATTATTCTCATCTCGTAAAAGGCTGATTGGTTCATTTTCCTGAAGTCTTTCGGATCGTTTCCGCAAAGTTTCCTTCCGCTTCCAAAATATTCATTTAAAATACGTAGAAAATTCATAATTATTATCCAAAACAACAACAACGAAAACTTCGATTTAGGAATCAATAAAATTCGAGAGGGTGCGATTAAAGGGAAAAAAAATTTGTTTGCGAGAAAGCTGCTTGGAACGTTCGCTGGCAAAGTTCGTACGAACAAAGTGGAGCGTGTATTTGAAATAAAAAATAAATCATAACAATAACGTCCAAGTTTGTAGAATTACGTGAGTGAATAAAAATCTTTACTGACAGATCAGAATTATTGTCATGTAAATTTGAGCCACTTGGTATCTACATAAACCGACATACACGTGTCGGTGTACATGACGAGCAGAGTTTAGGATACGCAGAATCGAGAGGAAACTTTGAATTTACTATTTATATTTATTATACGATTTCATACACCGGAAGCGTTGGCTGCACGCAAATTGCAAAATGGGTTCCGTTCGGTTGAATAGAAATGGCCGAGTGACTGCTTCACCATCGCGTCTGATGGGGCATCGCGTTCAACAATTCTTGTGCGTATGAGAAGCAGCAGGGCTTCGTTTCGTTATAATATTTCGATATCGTGGAGCGATCTCCGGGGGAGATGAATCCATCGAAATTTACGACAGGAAAACGATCGAATGAATTCTCGAAGGTCGATATTGCGAATTTCAACCCTCAAAGATGGAATTTTCATTCATCATTAGATACGCGTGATCCTCTTAGATTAATGATCCGAGGGTTCATTTTTGTTCATGAAATATTGGCACTGAGCGTTCTCGATCCACGGGGATTGAACGTTTGCTTTCGAAAACGAAGCTCGTACTTCCTCTCGCTTTTTTTCATCAGATTTTGGAAAAATAAAATAAGCGACAGTTTCCATATGGATTTTCGTTTTTTTCTGAGCAATTCTCGAGTAACCTTCTCGCCCTTAGTCTCCTCAGCTACTTCGGGCTCTATTCTCATTTGATTTGCAACAAATAGACGAATCAAAACATTTACGAGTTTGGAATCAAGGCAGGCGTGGTGGCAGCATTGTCGTACCATTTGTTATTGCTGTAGCCGTCCATTTAGAATTACCTACTGAAAGCAACTGACCTGGTTCCGGTTCGAAAGGTCATCGACTTTCGCAAACCGTGTGAACCATCGTCGCTGCGGTACTCGTGTTCAAGAAATTCCAAAAGCAGATAAAACACTCGAATTCCAAGTGTCATTTGTCATTGGGAAATACTTTGCGTCTCGTGCCGAGGAAATATTTGATTATCCGGATGGAAAAAAAACAACTTTGTTAAAATCGTTGGTTGCACGAGGTTTCAGTTCCTGTATATCGTTAATGACCGAGGTGACACCCCCGCGCGAAACTCGGACAGTGTGTCGTGATATATATGATTCGGCGCGCGTGATGGTGGATAGTTATCAAGTATTTAGTCCAAAGGATGTACACATGGACATGTATACACGAATGTAGTAAAAATGTGACGAGCATTAGCGTTTTCTGGAACAATCTTTTGAAACACACTCATACACATACAAACGTAAAGACACGCCTTCCTATTATTATGTCATTGAGGATTTCAGGGCCTTTCATTACACGTTGAGGAAAATGATGCTGCGGATTCGGATCCGCAAACGTCCGACGCCTTTCAAAGGTTCTATCGTCGTTTCTCAAACAGATATTTTTCGAAGTCGAAGTCGTAGTGTCAAAAATTTCGAAAACGATTTTTTCACGCGCTAAGATTCGATTCACGTTTCGCCTCACGTAAGAAAACGTTGGAAACTATTCGTACGATCATCCGCGTACGAAAATGACACGATGCGCGAGATTTTGAGAGGAAATTTTGAAATCTGATTATTTACCGATCGTTCGACTTGTTGGAATGAAATTTTGACAAAAATCAAGATGCAAAAAAGAGAATCGTTTAAATCTGTTGGGAAAAATTGATCGTTTTGCATTCAGCGATCGTTTCCTTTCTGTGTAGATCGCGGCCAGACCGAAATCTGGCCCGCGGCAATGCTTCAGCGCTTTGTTCTATATATAGAGACTCGTTTCTTGGATATGAATCATAAATGGAATACGACTAGCAAAGTTACGTCACTACGAATGAAAATACGATAAGCTGAAACGTGGGCGTTGTTGTTTCAGCAGCTGTCGCTTATTGGCTGAAGCACCGCGTGAATCAATAATGAAGCCTTACACTCGTGGTTGATATTCTTATTATGACTATCAACCCTCAAGCGACCGTGTGGCCTAACGGATAAGGCGTCGGACTTCGGATCCGAAGATTGCAGGTTCGAGTCCTGTCACGGTCGAAAAATAATTTTTTTTTTTTTTCAATTCTTTCAACCGAACTATTTTAGAAATTATTGTCACCTTTCGGAAAAACGTTCGCTTTGTTTATTTAATGATATTTTTTTATAATAAAACTTTAAAGTTTCCTCGGGNCACTCGTGGTTGATATTCTTATTATGACTATCAACCCTCAAGCGACCGTGTGGCCTAACGGATAAGGCGTCGGACTTCGGATCCGAAGATTGCAGGTTCGAGTCCTGTCACGGTCGAAAAATAATTTTTTTTTTTTTTTTGATTCTTTCAATCGAACTATTTTAGAAATTATTGTCACCTTTCGGAAAAACTTTCGCTTTGTTTATTTAATGATATTTTTTTATAATAAAACTTCAAAGTTTCCTCGGGACGTTAAAGCAACGTGGAAACACGTGATCATCGCGTTGTCAGTAAACGAATTTGTTAGTTCCCATGCCTCACAAAGTTATGACAGATTGAGATCGACAACAACAATTTATTTGTTGTTGAATCGTTATGATGCTGTAAAATATCGATCGGTCGGTTAATTATTACAAAAATTATTGATAATAATTTTGTAACGAGATTATAATCGAAAGTTTATTTTCCCAATATTTATTCATTGGAATATTCATCATACAATAAAATATTTATTTGTTGATCAGTGAACGGATTAGATTGAGCCTACGACGAAGCCACGTTGGGAGCATCGGTTGTCGTTCGAATTAATGAAATTAATTTGTCAATTAATGGCTCGGAAAAGATTGATAATTATTTTCAAACAAAATCATTAATAATAATTGATTGTATAATAATTCTTCAACCAAAATATTGATGAACGTTGTTTATTTATCTTCACAACATTCTCTCAATATTGTTTGTTTGAGGATTGGGACTTTTGACAAGCATCGACTGAATTGCTCAGTGGCCCCAGCACTCCATTTCGTTCCTCTGTCAATAAAATTGATTTTTATGAACTAAAAAAATTGATTTTATGTTCTGATCAAATTTTTCGTTTTCTGGAGATCGATCTGGAGGGTTGGGAAATAATTTGACATTTATAGAGCCGAATGAGAGAGTTTGTATACAAATGGAGCCTCGTGTCGACTGAATGAAAATGTTTTTTCAGGTTTTCTCGCTCCGCTCCAACGAATTCGTTGCATTTATAATTAGCACGGTGTGTTAAGTAAGTGAATGTGCGCAAAAAGTAGTAGCATTATCCGAGTCAGTTTGCACGCATATAATAGAATTGTGGGAATTCTGGCGTTGGTACGGCGACACGAAGCGATCCCTTCTTACGGTGCTAGTTGGTAATTTGATCGTGTTCTTGTTGCTCAAAAGCCGACTTCTCAAGTCTCGCTCATTCCTTACATTCATCTCGATGCTTTTAATTTAATATTTCTCTTGAGGCTTTGTACGTAATTATGAAAAATATCATCATTACGTAATATTTTATAATTACGAGCTTCACCATCATCATTTATCATTCATAATTGCTCTTCCAACACTTTTTGAAAATTGCTTGTTGAAGAATTTCATGGATTTCGAACTACAGTCGTTGAGTTTTTCTCCATTATTTTTGATACGTAATCAGGAAATTTTTGGGACAAAAACGATCGCAAATTTGATAGAATTCAACGATTTTACAACAAACCTTATCCTCTCGAATTAAATTGTTATTTAGGGACCAACAGTCACTTGTAAAATCGATAGTTCGAGCAGGAAGAAAAAATCTCAAGACATTAAAAGAGTAATTGTTAAAAATTGGCTCTCTTATTCGTGTATTAAAAGTTTACAATGCATAGCTCAATATTCGAAATATATATAGTATCTTGGACTGAGTGACTGGCTCTATTGTCAATCTCCGAGATGAAGACGATGCAAAACGTGTTGCCTCTTAGATCGCAGTACGAGGACAACCCACGCCCGTTATCACAGTTTATAACTAATTGACCCTACTTAACCCAGTACGTATTGAAATAATCCCTCCGTGACAGCGATTCATTGAGCGCTCGTCGTTTAAATTGTGAAAACGTCAAAACAGCATTTCGGTGCTTGATTCTGTGTGGAGTACGTGTCGACGTTTCGCGGGGCATCCAATCAAAAATGCATTTGTGATCGTTAACACTTTTTTGTTATATTTGTTCCAAATTGTGCTCATTTTTCGTTACTCCAAGCAGACGAGTTTGATAATTATGAAAATAATAATCGTAAATATTAACGATGTATGGTTGCACGTGTCTACTATTTTCTGTGCCACGTATTTTCGAATATGTGCAGCAAATTGTTCTATTTGACACGAGAGAATTCAAGGTATCGCTCGATGAATTATTTTCCATCCAGAAAAACTGTTTTCAACACTTCATCGACTGGGAATGGGCCTTGACTTCTATGACACAGACTTCCTCATATTTTCGATGCTTTATAATCGTTTTTCTTCCTGATTTATGTTTCAGCTCGCGTGTGAGCACAAAACCTAGCCCCGTCGACGATAAGCAGCAGAGCAGCGCAGAATCAGCAGGAAAATTTCGCCAAAACCCTCGTAAAATCTCAAAGTCCCAAAACCTCGTTGCCGTAGGTCCTCGCACAAGCGCCCTCTGACTACTTTTGATAGCCAGATTCACCCAACCGCGCCGACATCGTAGAATGGTAGAAGGTGAACCCGACTCAAAGCACAACCATAGTAAGCAATCTAATCATATTTATATTTCTATATTTACGTGTCATTTCTTTGTTTATCTTTCATCTGTTGCAGCAGTGTGCTTGCGATTTTTCTGTAAAGCAAAAAAAAACATTTTTCAAGAACCGAGAAAACGTCCCTTTTTTACTAAAATTCTCCATCGTGTCGATCCAACAAAATGAAAGAAAAAAACTCAATTTCATGACCTACGCACAAATTTTTAAAAAATATTGGGGGATAGAAAATTGTGTCTAAATATCTGAACTAATGCACGCACGATTGTGTAATAAAAATATTCCGTCGTACTAATTGTTTAGAAAACTTGCGATTGCCTTGCTCTTACTCGAAAATCGAAAGATCCTTCATACTGTGACAAACGTGCATACGTGCTCCAACCATGTTACATTAAATATTCATGCTCCTCGAATCACAGCTGAACGAAAACAATGAAAATCGGAATCTCGAACGACCTGTATAATTAAAATAGCATTGGAAATTATACATCAAAACGTTGTCGAGCTTTTTTTAATTGATTTTTGTTTGATTCCATAGAGTGTGATGTAAAAGACGATCGCCTAAACGGCTGCGGTTCAAAGGACCTAGAACTTGCCGGTACGTATGATCGAACTCTAGTAATTCACGTGGTCCCTGAAAAATGAAAATTGACTCAGGAAAAAAATCGAGTCGATCAAGAACTCTGAGTTGTCAACGAAAATATTTTTTTCTTTTGAAATTCTGAAATGTCGTTACGTTGTAGAATAGAAAGAAAATATCCGATGGAAAATCGAGCGGAAAAATACGCGTGGAAGAAGCAAAGCTCGCGAGCTTTCTTTTCAGGTGAAAAATTGTAAAAGTTGAAAAACGTATTTTCGATGAAATATTTTCCAGCAAACACCCACGTTTTTCAAAATTCTGCACTTTGTATCAATGTTTGTTTTCATTTATGTAAATATGAGTATTTTTTTGAAGGTATTGGGTCAAAGGGCAAAACCCTAGACCCCGAGAAAGGATCGTACCTCAAAGCAGATTTCGAGAAGGCCATCGAACTTACCGGTGAGTAATATGTGCTCCTCAGGCATTGTCATCTCTATCACGACACACAAAACTGTTACGAAATTTCAAACAAACTTTCTGACATATTCCT
This sequence comes from Hyposoter didymator, assembly GCA_037952995.1. Classification (NCBI taxonomy): domain Eukaryota; kingdom Metazoa; phylum Arthropoda; class Insecta; order Hymenoptera; family Ichneumonidae; genus Hyposoter; species Hyposoter didymator. The sequence continues at coordinate 8,908,015 of JBAJMU010000007.1, forward strand.
GCAATATTTTTCGTGCAAATATCACGCGGTTGTGTAAATTCGTGTCACGGCGTACTCGTCGAGAAAATAACTCACGAATGTAAACTTATTTTTCAACGAATTTGTGCAAACACGTTCGCGTTTTAAATGATTCGTTTTAACGACTCTCGCGGCGTCAATCTTACTTGCGAAGTCTCATTTTTGTTTTCTTTTGGTTTAGCAGTCTACACTAGCAATTGTGGCTTTTCACAGCTGCGTATCTTGTAATTACAAAAATTTAGAAAACGCTCCATCGTTCGCGGAGTTCAATCGTTCTAATTTATTTCCTTTGCACGTTTTCATGTTTGAAATTTCGCAAGAGTGTGCGAATAGATTTCCAGACTTATTTACATCGAAAAATCGATCGAGTAACATGCGGAATTGTCGTGGAAAAACGAAAGCAGATTTGAGGTCCGACGCAATGAAAAAAAAAATGAAAATTTCTTACTTTTTCAGAGTATGGCAAGTTTCACTACTTCCTGCTCGCAGTATGCGGGTTCGTCAGCACGAGCGAGGAGATGGACGTAATTTCCATGTCCTTTATTTTGCCGAGTGCACAATGTGACCTAAAGCTCGATACCCAAGCCAAGGGATGGCTCAATTCCATCATCTTCATTGGAATGATGGCTGGTGCCTATGCGTGGGGCTCAGTTGCCGATGCACTGGGTCGACGCAAGGTACTCATTGCCATCTCCTTCATGAACGCCGTCTGCATCGTTGCATCCAGTTTTAGCCAGTCCTACGAACTCTTCATGTTCTTCCGTTTTCTCAACGGAGCTGCGTACGTTGTCTTCCATTAATTAAGGGCCCAAGTTAAAAAAAAACATTTCCAGAAACGCAATTTCCAATGTGTATTAATTTTTTTTATGATTCCGAAAACACAGGCTTTTGAAAACCTTCAACGATAATTCACAGCAGATCATTGAATAATAAAATCTCCCAAAAACGAGAAATTAATATGTTCTGAAAAAAAAAACTTACATTTTTGACAAATGCCATTTATTTGTTGATCCTCGTGTTTTAGCCTCGGTGGTAGTGGGCCGGTTATCTGGTCATACTTTGCAGAGTTCCAGCCAAAGTCCAAGCGTGGCTCTATGTTGTCGTTCATGGCAGCATTTTGGACGCTTGGAAATCTTTTCGTTGCTGGTGAGTAAACAAATACGAAATTATGAAAAAAAAACTGTAGCCCACGTGTTGAGTCTTTGGGAATTCAGAAACTCGAAAATTGATAAAAACGCGAGAGGTTAATCATTTTTTGATGCTTTTTTTAGGACTGGCCTGGTTGATCATCCCTCATGACATTGGTATCACGAATTTGACGTTCACGTACAACTCTTGGCGAATATTCCTGCTGATCTGCGCTGTTCCCTCTTTCATCGTCGCGGGGCTGCTCCTGCTGCTCCCGGAATCCCCAAAATATCTATTGTCACGAGGTCGATATGAGGAGGCTCTCAATATCTTCCGCGGCATTTATGCCATCAATACTGGCAAACCACGTGACAGTTACACGGTCAGTATCAACCAAAAATCCCAATAAATTAATTATGCACATTAATATCGAAATTTACGTTTTTTTTTTACTCGAATAAGAAAAAAGTACGTTGAACATTTCAGCTTTGCAATAAGTTTGTAAATATTGGGAAAAAGTTTATAGAAAGTTAGTGGCTTCGGGGAAGGCAAAATTGAGAATGTAAATTGTTGTGTTCACAGGTAAAGGAGTTGATCCTTGACGACCTTTATCGTGAGCCGGAGCCGGTCAAGGCTGGTGCTCCTGTAAAGAACAAGTACAAGATAATGCTCGGCGACATAATGGACAATAGTAAACAGCTATTTGTCTCGCCGATTTTACGCTTCACCGTTATATCAATAATCATCAACTTCACTTTTCACATCGGTTATTACGGCCTCATGATGTGGTTTCCCGAATTGTTTAATCGTTTCGACGAGTACAATCGCGATCATCCTAATCAGAGTGCTTCCATTTGTCAAGTCACTGATTACGTTGTCAACAATGGATCTCACAGTATCGAAAGAGAATGTACCAATAAAATCGAATCTAATGTATTCATGGAATCTCTGATCACCGTCGCATCCGCCATACCGGCCAATATCCTTGCTGTTCTTGGCATGGATCGTCTTGGACGCAAGTTTTTCCTCGGTAAGCAATCGATACAATTATTTAGAGATTTTCATGAACTGCTCACAACACTGTGAGCGTGGAGCATAGCGATTTGTTTTGTTGGCTGTGAGAACGAGTGAGAGGAAGCCAAAGATTTGCCAAGAAAATGCAAGATTTGCGGTTTTTCGATTTTTGGAGTTTTTAGAGAAAAATTCTACTGTGTCGTTACCTTTTAAAGTTTAAACAATTATCGACTCGTCCGCCTAAAGCGCTGAAACTGCATGAACTATTCAACAACGTTTATCGTGTTTTTCTCTCAATTTTTCAGTCTTTAGTACTCTTTCATCGGGTGGTTGCGCCGTTGGCTTGTACTTCGTGTACAGCAAGACCCAGAATCTCATTGTATCGGCGACATTCAGTGGTGTCATAAGTTGCGGTAACGCAGCCTTAGATTGTCTCATCACCGAAGTATTCCCAACGAACTTGCGAGCAACCGGTATCGCTATTTCGATGGTTGCCGCCCGTCTTGGTGGCATTATTGGCAATCTTGTTATAGCTCAGCTATTGGACGTGTATTGTCCAGCTCCAACATTTATCGTGGCAGCGCTTCTCATAGGTAAATTTCGTTTCGTCGCTCTTGCAATTTTTGCAACTAAAACAAAGTCCCGATCAAAAAAATCCCTGATTTGATCAACAAATCAATGAATTATTGATTTTTTCTCTAATTTCCACGAGGCCGTTTCCATAATTTTCATCCCCTTTTGAAAATAGATAAAAAATCATTGGGACAGTGTTTGGGAGATTGAACTTACGTTTTTGTCTTTTTTCGCAGGAGGAGGCTTGCTGTGCTTATTTTTACCGAACACAACGCGCGAACCACTTTCTTGACAGCACCAAAACATCAAGCTCTATCGATAATTCCATATGTATAGTCATTATGCATTTTTTTGTATCAAAATATAAGGCATTTCAAAGGAAGACGAAGTAAAAAAAGCAAAAGACAACGACGAGACAGATACGTCCCTAGAAAGAGAAGAGAAAATGGAAACATCGTTCATGTTTAAATATATAACAGAAATATAAAGAAAAACTAGATTATTAACATCGACTCGATTTTCAAACACCGACGAAATATCTGAATGCCGGTGCATGTTGCGAACTGGAATCAGTTGATCGAATATACACGTTATATTTTCAATGGAATGCAGTTCAAAGTGTGGTGAATGAAGTGACGAAAAAAACCTAAAGAAAAGAAAGACGAATAAACGTTTTTTATATTTTTCGATATTTGAGTATCTAGGAAAAAATGCAAAGGTCTGAAGAACGATTAATGAACGAATCGAGAAATTTGGCGCAAGTTCGAGACGAGAATAAAATAGTGACGCCAGTGTAAAACGCCAAAGTGCTCAAGTCTCCTTAGTTTTGTAACAGCTAGCAGTTATATACGTGGTTTTTGTATTTTTTTTCTCTTCTTCTTTCATCTTTTTTCACATACGTTAATAGTTGATCCAAATTGTCATCCGCCATATGAACTTTCCAAGCATCTATAACGAAAGTTGTAATTTTCAAAAACGCTCGAGTTTTCGTATCAAACTCATTTCTACCGTTTTCTATCGCGAGATAAACAAAATGTACGTATTATTTTTAATTAACAGGCTCATTGACCGATTTGTAGGATTCTCAGATTTCCAGTAGTCATTTCTCCTTTATTTTTTCGAAACACTTTTTTATATGTTTAAGACTTATCTGATACTGACGTTGTAAGAGATGTTACAAAAATAGAAATATCTATATCATTCATGTGCTTCTTTTTATTATCCTGGACCGTTCTCATCCTTGCAAAAAGACAAAATCAATCTCGTTTGATTGGAACAATCATTTTACGATACTGTGACAATGAAATTCTGTGGGAATTTGGATTTTCAATGAGTTAGAGGTTCGGGTGTCAGACCAGCCTCGAAAAATTACTCCAACAGGTTCTTGTGCCTGTACTAAGGGCTTCCTGCCCCTGAACGATAAATTTGAGATTAGGAAATTTAGAAAATCGAACTTTTTAGAGGGTTCCCGAGATTTATCTCACGGTGAAATCGAACTGAGGAAAATACGACGTCCAACTAATGTTTCATTTGAAACTGAAAGAAATTGGATTTTTGTACATGCAAAAACGCTTCAGCCCTATACGCATCCAACGACGTTGATTTGTCTGTGTTTCAACACAATTCCGGTCTAGGTTTTTAGTATTTTTTCATCTAACTGTATTACTACGATTCGCAAATAAAAAAATTACCAATAATTGCGAAAATCGACGGTTTCAACCGTGACGAGAGTTTCATTCAATTATTCCTACAATAAGTCCTCAACTTGTTTTCTCGGATTGAATAAAGTTTGTCTAAACCGATTTTCTTAAGTAAAACACATGAAATAGTGGAATAAAAGGTAAAGTTTTAAGAGTTGTAGTCTTTATTGTTTTTTTATTTGCTGACCGTCTCATAGAAATTCGCAGATGTTAAATTATTCTCTCATCATCTTCTCCTTTTGACGAGCGAGCTTCTTCTTGCTGAGCTTCTTTTTGGGTTCCTCCTCCGCAGCCTTAGCAACGACTTCTTCCTTCTCTGTGAGGACGACTTCGATGTGGCAGGGAGAGCTCATGTAAGCTGTGAAGAAACGAAGCAAAGTATTGTAAACAAAAATATTGAACAAAAAGAAAAATGATGGCGAGAAAGGCGAAAAAGTTTTCGTCATTTTTTTTTGAAGGTTGAGCAATACTCACGATTGATGCGACCGTGCGCTCTGTACGTTCTTCTGCGGAGGCAAGCGGCGTGGTTAACTTGAATGTGGTCGATGACAAGACGATCGACGTCGAGTCCTCTGTAGTCGGCGTTACTCTCAGCGTTCCTGAGAAGCTGGAGCAAGAATTCGGCGGATTTCTTGGGCCAACGACCTTGAGTTGTGCCAAACTGTTTAGCTTGGGCACATCGGCCAACACCGCCATTAAATCTGCGGAACGGGACGCACTCTTTGTGTTCAATTACGTTCTTCAGGTACTTCTGTGCCCTGCGGAGCGCCATGTTCTTGATGGCTCGTGCCGTCTCATGGGTATTCTGGAAAAAACATTTTCCAATTGAGTTTTCATTCGTCCATCGCAACAAATTTCATTTTGAAAGGAAATTTCCCTGAGAAAACTTTGACATTTCTTTAGAATCTGTTAGTTTTGGATTTTAAAGTTCTTTTGGACTTTATTCTTTGCTCTAGATCTATTGGTGGAATTTTTTTTGCAAGTCTCCACATTTTTTGTATCAAACAAATTTTTGAGGCGTCCTCAGAATTATCACGTTACCATTACAAACATTTGTGCTGGTGGTTGAAGAATTTACGATTTTTTCTTGAAGATTGCCTTTGTTGAAGTTTAAGCACAGAAATATTGAATTGAGGAAATCTGGTCAAACACCGAGAAATCATTGTTGCCTTTTCTCGTTAATTTTTCTGACTTGTATCGAATTTTGCAAAATTGATGGAATTACAAAGTTAGGTTATGGTCAATCGTGGAGTTTTTCTGTCAACAATGAAAATAAATGATTTCAGCACGAAAGAGAACCGAGACAAGTTGAGTGGGAAATATTGATGATGCGAAGCACGAGGAAATTGAAGCCCTTCGTGCCGAGTGCAACAATTTTGAGGTTAACTTGAAATTGAAAGTTTGTTTACCTTGAAGTGGACCCGGAGATTTGATCCGCGTGCTTTGCACGATTTGGCCGTGTTAGACGGTGTATGAGAATAACGACCCATTGTGTTCCTGCAATGAGACAAAATTCACCACTATTTTATTCTCAAGTATTTGCCGAAACTCGCGTCGACCACGAGTTGCCAGCGACAATCCGGTAAGATAGGTCGGAGGAAGGTAGAGAGGGGGGGGGGACGGATCGCGCGGACATGCATTTTTCGCCATCGATATTTTCTATTTTCCGCGATCGCAGTAAACATTTCAGGTGGTATTATTGTTTATAAAGATTGCACTTTTAACGCTGTTTAAGGATTGCACTAGATTCACAGTTTTTACGGGGATTAGAATGGATTTATAAAACGCTGTCGCATGGACCATACCTCTTCACAATGCGATATTATAGGAAAAGACGTCAAACAGTCGTGCGCAAGCGCGGTTCGACTTCCTGTTAAGAGGACGCTGCCGTCGACCATGCGCGCTGCAACTCCTCCAAGGTGCGCACCGATTCTTCTGAATTATTAAAGCTGCGTTCACACCGCTCCAATCGAAGCGATCATTAATCGTCATTAATTACTACAAAATTTCTTATCGAACTTGTTTAGGAAAATTGAAAATGATGAAATCTGCAGAAAACAATATAAAAAATCGATGACTGGGAATCGATTGTGCTGGTACTTGAATGTATCAGTCTTCTGGGGTATCGCAGTTAGATTTCGACGAACCGAAATAGTTGAAGAATCGCTAGAATTACCGATAGTTACAAATACTAGACCTTTTTCGAATGCCGGTGACATCCTGAATATTTGCCTCTATTTACTACAAATTTCTATCATCAGGAAGCATTTTTATTATCAATTCAATGGAAAACTACGAAATATTATGACAACCGCTTTGCTGCAACAAGTATTCGACAAAATCTCATTCGGTTTCGATGAGCGCGTCAAACTGAACGGTTGGGCACCACTGTGCAAGTGGGCCTTCACAGAGAATTTACGGTGACACCTTTTTTTGCACGGATCCCTTTCCTCTTCCCTATCAATATTCTTGAAAGATAAAAAAAGCAGCGTCACAGCACGTTTTCATACGAGGAAAAAGATAAAATAGAAATAAAAAAATTATAAGTTTAATCCGTTGAAACGGTTCGGCGGCACTCGAGATTCTGAGCTCCGTAACGCCTGGACCCTGAGTAACCTCACGGAGTCTCTACCACCTTGTGTCAGTGAGCGTTTTGTTTCGAACGCAAAACAAAAAAAAACACCAACACCAGCGCATCGCGTATCGAACATTTTTTATTTCGAGTCAGTGTCAGCAAGGAATATTACCGATAAATAACTTCGCGTTGGTTTATGGGACAAGTGCAACGAATACGTGGAAAAATCTCGACTGTGTATAACGCGAAATTCATCGTGTCCTGACGTCCCAATCTGACAGTTCGGTAACTCCACTACTTTTTTAAATCTCAACTTGTCGTCTCAACAATTCTCACAACGTTATGACTCCAAAGACTTGCTGGAAACAATAGAATCTGCGTTCTCGAACTTTTCGAAAATTTCGAACGTTTTTCAAACTCGAAATTCCGTGTTGAATATCGAAATACTCCGAAACATCAGAGGCCCCGAAAAATCGTTCTTTTTACGAAGGAACAGCGAGTTTTGAAAAATGTCCAAAAACAAATTAAACTTGACCCTGCCGCCAGGCTCGATAGAGCCCGTGCCGGCCGTATCGCCTTCTCCGCCGGTCCAGCCGCTCACAACATACGCAGAACCACCCGTAATACCAGAGTAAGTCACTAAATTAGCAAAAGCTCTCCAAAAGACTGTTCGTTGGATAAAAAAAATCTTTCCCCAGCGACTACTCACTTGGTGCACCAAGATTTTTGTACTAAGCTGCTCGTTTGTTTTTAAGCAGAGTCATGGGCAAAATGAGCATCGACGCCATACAAGAGAGACTGGAAGAGCTGGAGATGGACGAGGAACAGCGTAAAAGACTGGAAAGCTTTTTAGGTCAAAAGGAAAAAGTTGGAGAATTGAGCGACGAAGATTTTGAAAAATTGGGCGAACTGGGTGCCGGAAACGGCGGCGTTGTTATGAAAGTCAGGCATAAAAAGTATGGCCTCATCATGGCTAGAAAGGTATTTTTCAGGATATTTTGTACACTTTTTCGGATCTTTGTCAACTGTAATCGTAACTTATCAATTGAATCATTGTCCAAAGCTAATTCATCTGGAAGTCAAGCCTGCCATCAAGAAACAAATCATCCGAGAACTGAAGGTACTTCACGAGTGTAACTTTGCCCACATCGTTGGTTTTTACGGAGCCTTTCACAGGTCAGTGCAAAGACTTGCTCGAAATTTCAGCAAAATAACATTCAATTTTCATCGATCAATCAATTTTTCATCCGACTGAGACCGAATCCCAAGATTGTCGGAATTCCCTTAAAATGGAAAAGTTTATCGAAAAAAAATTTGTTGCCATAGAACGCGTAAAAATGAATAGTTCATTTTTCTAGTGACGGAGAAATTAGCATATGCATGGAATACATGGATGGTGGATCGCTGGACCTCATACTGAAGAAAGCTGGAAGAATACCAGAGCCCATACTGGGAACGATCACCTCAGCTGTAAGTTGAAAAAAAAAAAACAAGCACAACATCAATTTTGTTATTGTAACTTTATTGAACTTTTCATAGTGATGTCAGAATTGATTGGCGTATGTGTGGAGGCTCTTTGACTGAAGGGAAGATGATAAATGTTCGTAACGTTCAGATTCGGGTTGATTATATTTTTCTTCATTTCGTAGTATTCGTATCGTATCCTCTCGTTCTCGCTGTTTTGTCACTTTTTTGTTTTGACTGTGTAACTGAATATTAACTAAGGAACTCTGGTAGAGAGGAATGCGAGTTTAGTAATAAGTTTCCCGTTCAACGAAGCCTCCGGGAAATCGTCGAAGGCATAATCTCCTCAGCTCGTCGTAAACCCACAAAAAACATCCGAGTGGTAAGCAGGGCCAGTACCAATAGGCATCGAGAGGCATAGTTTTCAAAACTTTTTCAGTGCCAGGAATATAGAGAAGAAGGCCAGTGAGAACGACTTCAAAAACGAAAGAGAAGTTGACGAACCAGTTTCCCATGCCTTGTTGAAAAATGGAATTTCTTCGTGTTTTGCACATTACGAGATCGATCATTTGGGTGATAACGATAGAAATAAAATAGCCAGTGCGTGCTTCGTTCAAGAGATCCATGCGACTGTGATAGTTCCACGTTTGCCCGTATGAATCTTCGAGATCGCTGATAGCTCTGTTCTCCCAGGCGTGCCGTAGGCCGAACAAATCTTTCGGCAGGAAACCGTGATAGCCGAGGACGAGAAAGTAGGTGAAAAATCCAGCGAGCGCTTGAGTCATGCCGATTTGTCCATAGGTCATGGAAATCAATCGTTTGTTGACGAGCTTGTCGTGCACAGGGTTGCGAGGGGCTCTGTGCATGATGTCGGACTCTGGTTTCTCGTAGGCGAGAGCGATTGCTGGCAAGAGATCGGTGCCGATATCGACGCAGAGTACGAGTTCGATAACAAAAGGCAACGGGATGGCGAAGACTATTGTGCTGAGAAGAGGCAACATTTCCGGGACGCTGGAGGTCAGAGTGTAAGCGATTGATTTTTTGAGATTGTCAAAAATCAATCGTCCTTCTTCGATGCCCGTGACGATCGAGGCGAAATTATCATCCATGAGAATCATGTCAGCTGCATTTTTCGCCACGTCCGAACCGGCGATTCCCATTGCGACACCGATGTCAGCTTTCCTCAGAGCCGGTGAATCGTTCACCCCGTCACCGGTGACCGCAACGATCTCACCGAGGCGCTGGCAACTCTCGACGATGAGCAATTTCTGCTGTGGCGACGTACGCGCGAATACTATTTCCTCGTAGCTCCGAATAATTTCGTCCAATTCGTCAGCGTCCATGTTTCGCAGCTCCGCACCGGTTATTATTACCGCCTGAGTATCCGTGTCTGGAATCTGACTGAAGGATTTATTCTGCACGATGGCTTTTTCGTACTTGGTCTCGTGACCCTCGCCTATTATTCCAACTTTCTTGGCGATCGCCATCGCTGTCACTGGATGATCGCCCGTTACCATTATGACTTTTATACCGGCGGTACGACACTTGTGAACAGCGTCGGGAACCGAAGGCCTCGGTGGATCGATGAGACTTATGAATCCCAAGAACCTGTAACCGCGAGCTGGAAAATTGTACTTGTCCGGTGCGTCGGTGTTGAAAACGTAGTCCGGGCCATAAGTTGCACTCGGTAAGCTCAAATCGCAATAGGCCAAGACGCGTTCACCGAGATAGCCGAGTTCCGTACACGCTCTTCGAGAAAGCGCGAGATCCGCGGGGCTCATGTCCTTCGTACGACCGTCCATGTCCAGAATCGTTGTGCAAAAATCTAATATTATTTCCGGTGCTCCTTTCAGGTACATGATGTAGCCAGAAGGATCTTTGTGTATGGACATTTGATATTTGGTCGTTGAGTTAAAAGGAATTTCCGCGACTTTTGGATGGCTCGCCCGGAACTTTTTCGTCGGATGAATGTGCTCGCAAAATTTGAGAATTCCCGTTTCCGACGCGTCCCCAATGACGTCGCGATCTTCGATTCTCAACAGAGCCGCCGAATCCGTGCGAAATTCTGCACGGAGACAAAGCGTCGCGGCTTTCATGATGACGTTGAAAGCAGCTTTTTCCAGCAGAAGATCCCTCTCGACTCCGAGTGACCATTGGTCCGATGGGCCGGTATGATGCCTGACGCTGCCGAACCATAAATTCGACACGGTCATACGATTCTGCGTCAAAGTGCCTGTTTTGTCGGAACAAATGGTCGACGTCGAGCCCAGCGTTTCCACGGCCTCGAGATTTTTAACGAGGCAATTTTTGCTCGCCATTTTTTTCGCCGTTAGTGTCAGACTCGTTGTTACTGTTACGAGCAACACTTCCGGTACGTTGGCGATAATAATTCCCAGCAAATATGTGAATGCCGTTACAATGCTGGGCTCGACTATCAGAGAAAGACCGAAAAACACAAGGCCACTCAATATCGCGACAAATGTGATAATGTGCACAAAGTGCCCGATTTCTTTGGCTATTGGAGTTTCCGTCTTCACGAGGTTCGTCGTCAGTCCAGCCAGACGACCGATCATCGTCTCGTCACCCGTCGCTATAACGATTCCTTTACCCTCACCAGCCACCGCGAACGACGAAAAAAACGCGACGTTTTGAGACTCGAGAGGATTTGAATCCGTGGGATAATCGCTTCTTGGCACAGGCTCGCTCTCACCCGTTATGCTCGAGTTCTCAACTCTCAGCCCGACACTTTTGATTATTCGTATGTCCGCTGGAATCTTGTCGCCCAGTCGTATCTCAACCAAATCACCACAAACCAATTCTTCGGTCGGTATTACTTGGCGTTGGCCTTCGCGGACAACCGACGCAAACGTCGGCACCATTCGCGTGAATGATTCCATCACTTTAGTGTTTTTGCTTTCTTGGGTGTACGCGAAAAGACCCGAAATTATACAAATTATTACGATTATCACGCCGAACCACTGAACACCATCGTCGTCGTAATTTCCCATCAGCATGTTCACCCCGTAAAGTATGAAACAAAGGATCGCGCAGATCCACAGCAAACAGGCAAAACCTCCGTACATACATTTCAAAAATTTGATATACTCCGGAGTTACTTTCGGCGGTGTCAGGGCGTTTGGACCGTGCGCGATATACACTTGCTCAACGTCAACCATTTTCATACCCATCGTTGGATTCGTTTTTAACTTTTCGAAAAGTTTTGTCAACGATATCAAATGATCTTCGGTTTGCAGCTCCTGATGCAAATCCTCGATCTCGTGCTCCGTTAATTTCTTCTTGTGCATGTGCACCGAAGACATTCGCTTCGCTGCCAACTGAGCACTCTTAGAAGCCGAACTTTTCATCCCGTTTTTAATTATTTATTATCGGCTAGGAACGTACGATTCTTACTCAACGCGGTGGACGAGTTTTGAGAAATATTCATGTAGGTTTTTGATGCCTTGGTCGCTTCATTTGTTTCTGTCAGTCTCGACGTTTTATTTTTTTCCTGATCGACCATGGACCTTAAGACATGAAATCTATAAATCCCATATTGCCGTTTGGAGTTTTGTTCCTACAGAACGTTTCCAGGCTTGAAAAGACTCTTTAAAAATTCGCATTTCAAGATCGAAAAATGATATTTTCTTCACAGAAAGTTCGATTTAATTTTCGTTTCTTTTTTCTGTTTAAGGTACTGAAAGGTCTGAGTTATCTGCGTGACAAACATTCGATAATGCATCGCGATGTGAAACCAAGTAACATTTTGGTGAATAGCGCTGGTGAAATAAAAATCTGTGACTTTGGAGTCTCCGGTCAATTGATCGATTCCATGGCCAACTCGTTCGTCGGCACGAGGAGCTACATGTCGGTGAGTTCCGAAAAATCACTCGTAAAAGTACGAAAACTAAAGTGCCGACGATTTCTTTCTGAAACGAGCTTCTAAATGAATAAATTCGTGGATTTTCGTTGTTTCCATTTCATTATTAACGTTAGAATGAAAAATAGCAATGAACGATTTTATTAAAATTACAGCCAGAGAGACTGCAGGGTACACATTATTCCGTTCAGAGTGATATTTGGTCTTTGGGACTGTCGCTCGTAGAAATGGCGATTGGAATGTATCCCATTCCTCCACCAGACACACGAACTTTGGTTTCGATTTTCGGGCCTCAAGCTGCACAGCCACCCGTTGAAAATGCTTCTACGAACAACGTATCGACGCCAACGTCACAATCACCAGCGCATAGTAAGAATTCAGTACTTTTTATCGATCTCTGGATGATTTTTTATCGCAGCATTTATCAAACTTTTTGATTCATTTTTTCGGAGTAAAAATACGAAATTTCACAGCTCTGGAAATAATTATTCCGTCACCCACGAACAATGGGCTGCACAGTGATGTGAAACGTTTTTAACGTCGAATCCATAGACATAACGAATAACGTGTGTTTCCCAGACGCGAGTAGTCCAAGACCAATGGCAATTTTCGAATTGCTCGATTACATCGTGAACGAGCCACCGCCAAGGCTGCCGCCTGGCATTTTCACTGATTCTTTCATGGACTTTGTTGATCGATGTTTAAAGAAGAATCCCGCTGAGCGAGCTGATTTGAAAACTCTGATGGTGAGTCGAGCAAAAAGATTAACTCTTCAGAAACTTGCCTCGCGACCGGAATAACTGCTTCACTCGAAATTTGTTGATTCTTGTGTCTTCCAGAATCACGAGTGGATAAAAAAAGCAGAAATGGAAAACGTCGACATCGCTGGATGGGTATGCCGAACCATGGACTTGCAACCGACTACTCCGACCCGTCTGGAGAACGTACAGTCCTGAATAAATGTCACTCTTACATACTTGACCACGTACATACGCGTTCAGAACTCCTAAGTCACTTTTCGTTAGGAATATAAATATTTTTCCTCAATACGTTGAATCTTTTTTCTTTTTTTTTACAAATTTCATTTTCATCGGTGGTGTAAATTTTCGGTTGTTGAAAAATCCCCCTGAATCCTGCAACGGGCGAGTGTAAAATTCGTAAGAAATGCACAGAAGGACGAACGAAACGAAAGCTGCCCCCTGGTGGAGCGAGAAACGTAGAATTTCGTTCGTTCTCGAAAAACGATCGCGAACAAACGCAAGAAAAATAAAATCGATGAAAACGAAAAGAAAAATCCTGTCACGTGGCAAAATCCAATAACTCGAGTGTGTTCAACAAACGGGCATTGTGAATAATTCGCGATGGAACATTTCGCGATAAACATTTCGTCTCAACCTAGACTTATTAATCGTGAATTATCCTTTTTCTTCCGTTTACTTTATCATCTCAGTTTCCTTTAAAAAGTATGTAAGACAATGTGAAAGCAAAAAGAAAAGGTGAGAAGAATTCTAGCGTAACTTTAGATACTGTTATGAGAATGAAGCTGCGCGCGCATGATGTATGTGTTTCCTGTGATAAGATTTAGGATACAGAGAAAACAAGATGCAAAAATCAGTTGAAAATATAATTACGAGCATATTCTATAGGCATTAATTCAAACGACAACATCAACAGCAACAGCTAATTATTATCCATCATTTATTCATACGAGGATTTGTACCTGAAAGTTATCCAACGTTTTTTCTTTATGTTTCATCGTTTCAGTAACAACCTGCGATTTTAATTGCTCAGCTTAAGAAGGTAAAGACTGTGATACGCTGACCAAGCAGTAACTAAATTGTCAGAATGATTTTATGGCGACTACGAAGCACAAAATCATCTTAGTGAAGTTGAATTTGTATCGCAGCGTGTCTCAGTGTCGTGGAACAATACCAATAACAATAGAATCCCAAACCATCGACTGATGAGTGAAAATTTTCGCATTATTCGTTTTGACCGATGCTTTGAAAAATCTTGATAGAAATGTTGCATCAGAAAATGTGGCTGCATCGTTATCGACATTTTTCCACGTTGAATAGACTCGTTGCGATGCAAATTCGTCGTCACTGCTTTTCATTAGTGCATTAAGGGGGGAGGTTCATTTGGAGTGTATTTTTTTCCTCGTACAATTTTGCTATCGAATTGAAAGTACGTTTTTTTTTAATGCAACAAAAAAAATTGACGAAACGATAAAAATTTAGATTTCTCGAAATTTTTCCCATCTTTTCAATTGGCATTAAAATATTGATGGAATTTAACACTCGTTTGACGAATCACGTGTCACAGCACTCACCGCAAATCTTATATGCCACGAATAGATAGAAATAGACGTATAAATATATTATGCTAAATAGATATGGATACGTATTTGTTGGTAACATTAAGTGCGCGATGTAAATACTCGATATTTACGTGTGAAATTAACCCACTTCTCGCATTGATGATACAAACGCCTCGACAAATCTCTAGCAAGCCCTTTTAAACGTCGAATAAAATAATATTCATCCTCGTAATTATAAACCGGTGTAAATTTGTTTCATGTTTCGTAATAGTTCCTCGTCCGTACTCCGGACACTATACTTATATTTATTAAGTATAAATCAATGAACGAGACAAGAATTTTAAAGCAAAAGTCGAAGTTTGTTATTCCATAGTGTTAATATTGAGAAGTACTATTTAGAAGGAGAGGAGAATATGAAGGATTGGAGGTTCGTCAGTACAGTTAATGTTTGAGGGGTTACTTGTGTCCACAATTTCCAAAAAACCGTTTTTTTCTGTCGCCAGAATTCGCTCGTTTCTTTTACAATTCAGAAATTAACTTTTTTTTCCGTTTTCTATTCTTTTTAAATTTATCACCGAACGTTTCTTCGTACCGATCCCCGAGATTTTTTTGCTCGTCATTTCATTTGTAACGCAACCTCGAATGTCACATTGCATTTGCTGTAAAACAATTTGAAATAAATCTTTTCTTACGTCCCAAAGTTGCAGTTTCTATAATTTGTAATCGATATTTTGGTGCATTTTTTTCATTTTCTAATTTTTGAGAAAAGAACTTATGGGTGATGGACATTTGGAATCCCTTAATCGTGCATCGAACACGTTATGGTTTCCTAACGACGAGATCGAGTCTTTTCGGAGCCAATTTCATCCGTTTCAGCAGTCGAGCGTCAGTGAACAAATTATAGAGCTACTGTGAAGAAGAAACAAAGAAATACAACGGAACGTTAACATTATTTTCATTTTAATATTATGAGAATAAAATTCATGTAACAGCTTTTTTGGTATCGTAGATTATTAGTTATAAGTTGTCAATATAACGCAACAACCAAGATAAGAAATCTTATGCGTAGCATTTCGTACATACCTGTTCGCTGCAATCACTGCCTTCATTCTTCTAAACATAACTCCGATACACTTTTTACGATATTCTTGAATCTGTCAATCGCCAATGTCACAGCATAATTAAGACCTCGATCGAATAATTCTGGCAAACAAAGTGTAAAAGTTGTGAGACGTTTCGGAAAGTTTTAGCTCTGTGGCAAGGCGAAGCGTTTCATCATTTCTTTACAATTTTTGCAGTTTGCTCTTATAATTTGATCACCCATTGCGAATATATTTCGCTGAATCTCGCATTGGCTAGTGGGCTCGGGTCCACAGAGTTTCCACAATATGTGCGTTGCCAATACTTCGTATTCCGTTGTAAGAACAACAAGGACGAAAAACATTAACACCAAGGGATATCAAGATCGACATAATTATTAAGTGTAACGTTTCTCTTTCATTGCCTTAGTCTTAGTCTCGTAGAGAAAGGACGAAGCAAAGTCAGAATTTTCTGCTTTTGGATAAACTTGACGGATTAATTAACGCGATTTTAAGTTCCAGCTTCAATGATGATGCACGATAATTTGGAAAATAAAGAAAACTGTAATATTTGGGATTAATGAAAATATGAATTTTTAGCGATTTTCAGTTCTGAGCATTTGAAGGTCCTTTTTTTTGCTCAAACGTCGTTAAATTCCTGATACTAAAGAAAAAATGAAAATACTTGAAGGTAAACTACCTTAACTGGCGAATTCACGTTCGTGTATTTCGTGAAGGATGGCACAACGCTAAAAGTTGACACAGTGGAGAAAAATGGGATGAAAATGGACAATGATTCAAGCACGAACGTGCTGATTTGTGCTTGAATTATAAATCGATTTCCTAGGAGACGAGCTTTGTTATTAAATGTATGTGAGGATGTAGAATTTAAGGGCCTAACGAAAATTCGCGTTATATTATTCGGGCTAAAAAGCGGATGCGATTGATCGGCCACATCAACTGCTATAGAAGGAACTTTGGATAGAAAAACTAAAACAAATGCACCTGCAATTAGATGCACGTTTTTGCAAAGTGAAATAAAAAAGGCGATTCTCGATACGATCGACGGAATGTCGTTCTTATGAAAATATTTTGAGAACGGAAAAATAATTGTGCAAACCTGATGGACAAAAATTTTCAAACAATTGAGAAAGTATAACATTCCTACGATTAGAATGCAACGACGTGCTGAAAATAAAAGAAATCTTATCGAATTAAAATCGAATTTCGATCCTCAGTCAAGATTTTTATTCTATGGAAATTAAAAACCTTCGGAATTTGACAATCTGAAAAACTTCAGCTTTCCCATCCACACAAACATCAATTGTCACATTGCCTCAACGAGGTATTCATTTTTTTTTTTCAATTATCAGAAATCCCTTAATAGAGACTTGGCACGTATAGAACACGAATAGGCAATTCGTTGTTTTCATATAACTGCACAGTGAATAAGCGCCTAACGGCTTTGTATCGCAAAAGCCAGCAACGTGGTAGTTAGGACTTTTAGCCTCTTCCGACTTGGCTTTAAACTCATCGGAATGTACTAAAAGTGCAATGTGATGTTATTTTAATTTGTATTATTTAAAAAAAAGGACACATGGTCGAGATTAGTCTCGTTTCTATTGTGTCGAAGCGTAAAACGCACAAGAACTGATTTTTTCTATATTTCATTTATCTCGTAGTAAAAGCTCGAGGCTTTTGAGAAAATATGAAATAAAAATCTGTGTGTTTTTCTTTCTTCTTTCAAGACGTAAAATTAGATGACGTTTTGAACGAAAAATAGAGAGACGAATGGTATAAAAATAAGAGCGATGTAATAAATAGATATGCTGATGTTACCGAAAAACTGAGAAGAAGAAAATCGTGAGTTACTTTTCGTTTTTCGATTGTACTTTATAGGGGATCATGCAAAATATAATTATTGCAATTGTATTGAAATATCGTATATATGTTATATGAATAAAAACGAAATATATAAATTAATCAGTTTGATTAAATAATGAAGAGATACTTCGGTTGGACATTTTTCTCGAAACGAGACTTTTATTCATCATTTTCATCTTTATGACCATATCAACGTCACAACTGAACACATGCCCACACTCACACGCACATAAATATCAAAAATGTGTGTTTTTATCAAGTTTTTGCTTTTTTATATCCGTCGCCATCTCGGCACATTCCTTCAAGGCTGTTTTTTTTTAATATTGCCTCACACAACTTCTCTACATTGATTCTAGTATAAATAGATGAGCTTATTTCTATAATCAAATATTAATTTGATTCTTCACTCGGCAGAAAAAATATACCTTCTTCGGTTTTTTATCTCGTAGCTTACGTTGTATACTGTACAGTAAGAAAGACTACCTCGTAAAGTAGCTCCAGATCAAAATGAAAACGTAATCTTACAGCGAAGTTTATAGACGAATTGAATTTTCAATTTGACACGACAACACAACTTGGCATTTTTTTCAGGAGGTTAGTTGACTCTCATTTCCCGAGATAATCAAATTTGTTACAAAAAGTACTAGGAAAAATAAAGATCGTGATTCAACTCTAGAGAAAAACGTCTCGACGGGACGTTACTTAATAAATAGAATAATTGACAACACAAAACTACTTGGCATTTTTCTCTCCAGAGAATTTTTCGACTTTGTTTCTTCCAGAAAATCGTTTCTTGCTAAATTATTTGTCGAATGACAAACGAAATGATTGCGACAATCAATTTCGTGAACGAATTAACGATTTTTGTTTTCAGGGGATTATTCGACTGTGATTTTCCCAAAAATTGTTTCTCGAAATTGTTTTGTAATTACAATTCGTACAATACGTTTACTGTGGCGAACGCTAAACCGAGAAAATTCCATTTTTTCGAAGCTAAAACTGTTTCGAAAGATTTCGGGATTTTTGTTTCCTGAACTATTTTTCCCATAACAATGCGCACGATCTCATTGACTAGAATTGATGAGTTTCTTTTTCGAAATTTAAAAATAACACGTTTACGGAATCAATATTTATCGATTGAATAGTTTTTCGATAAATTTTGAAAAAGGACACTGAGGCAAAAGTTTATTTTGCAATGGTTCATGAAATTGGTCCTGTTTGTTTGGATATCACAGCGAAATATCCCCTTAAGGCGTAACAATTGCTTCGCGCTAATCAGTGAGTGTTTAATTTTTGGAATAGTTGTCTAAAACGTTCAATATACAAATTGAATAATTGGACTTGTGAATTTTATTTTGATTCATCGTTGAACTGGAAAAAATTTTTGCACAGCAAATTCCAGTCAGACTCCCACCGTCGAATTATTCAATTTTCGTGTCTAATTTTGCATGCAATGGTTGTGAATACAGTTATTCGACGAGTGCGAAGCAGTTGTTTTACCTTCAAGAGTTGGTTGGCAGTGGTTGATGTATAATTTAAAAAAACCGCTCGACGAGATCGAGTAAATCACCGTTGTAAATACTCTTCTCACGTATTTCGTGGTCTAAACAAACGTTGACGAGCTGTAGCAGAGGAGAGACTTCGGTTACTTCGGCAAGATTAGTCAAAGTTTCGCCGATTACCATTTTGAGAATAGTGTTGTTGCGTCGTCGCTTGGTTGCTTTTATGGCAACTTCGAGGGTGCTGTTGGTTATGGGACAACCGGAAAGATCTAGCAATTCGAGATTTGGTGCTACTTCGATGAGACTCGAGACGCCAGCATCTTTGAGAGTCACGCAACGATGACATTCCAATGTTCGTAAATTGTGCATTCCTACCAGGCCTTCGTCCGTTATACCCGTCAAGTAACTTATCACAAGATGCTGAAGATTCGGCAGAGCTGCGATTGCTGCCAGACCCTCGTTCGTCACGAATTCACATGCTGCGGTAAACAGTAATTTAATTTAAAAAAACTGTAGAATGCAAGAAAAATCAATTTTTAAGATAAAAATCTCGCTCATGCTTTTGTTAACTGAATTTTTTAGAATTTTATGGAATCGTTTAAAACGTTATTGGGATCTTGACGAAAAGACGTGAATTGGAAAGAAGAATCGATGCATTATTTCTCACCATACATATCCAAGCGAGAAAGCTTTTTGCAGTTGGCCGCGAGAAGACACAACAACTTATTAGTGAGCAAATAATTTCTTCGTATCACCAAAGTTTCCAGATTAACGAGTTGGGCTATTTGTTGTAGAGCGACAGCGGAAACGATTGGAAAATCTCCATCCAGCTTGAGAGTCGTCAAGGATGTTTTTGTACCGATCGCATGGAAAGTACTGTTGTCGAGACACACGCAAGAACTCAGCGAGAGCGTTCGTAACGATTCACACTTCTTCAGAGCCTTCAATGCGACAGATTTCGGAAAAATTTGTTACGAAATTGACAAAAATGTTGTTTACAAACATTGGCAATTAAGAGAGAAGCAAAAAAATGATTTTATTACTCTTACCTCATCCATGTAACTTGGCAGAATAGCAATTCCGTTATGCAAATCGATTTCTTCAATCGTTTCACCAGGCAACTGCAAAAGGCATCTGCCACTCATATCATAGCCCTTGGTGATTTTGAGTGACTTGAGTTTTTTGTTGACCGCGAATAATTGCGCCAAATCTTTTTCGCAAGGACCGGTGAGACTCTTCATAGTGAACTTGGAAATATTTTTGCAATTCTCAGACAACGAACGTATTCCTGCTTGCGATAAATTTACGTGAGATATATCGACGGTTTGCAAGTTCGGACAAAATTTGCCAACTATCGTGAGCGCACTCGAGCCAAGTACGTGCGGATGTGAGAAATCAATATGATTCAAAAAATTTCCGCATTTTAGTAAAACTTTTCGCAGCGCCGGTGTGTCCACGTATTGTTTTCGCATTCTTGCATTCAAACCCCATGTCGCCGAGGATAAATCTAATCTTTTCACTGCTCTCCAGGATTTGTGACTCACAGCTTGCCATCGTTTGCAAACTGTTGGGAAAAACAGAATTCATTAAAACACGATTGAGGGGGAATCGTCGAGGTGAAGTGCGTCAAATTCATTGAGACTCAGGAACGCAATTTTTTCAAAAACGAATTCAAGTAGCGCATCGAAACAATTGGACAGATTTTTCTGGGGCGAGCTGATGTTTTTTTTTCCTTTAAATTGAAACGATTGAGATTTTTGCAATAAAAAAAGTTCTTCAATTAATAATTTCTTCTTCTAATTTGTGAAAATTCGATTGGAAATTTATTCAATGGTTGTTTAACCAGGTCACCTCTCTCCATGCGTATTCTATCGGCGATTGGTAAGCACAGGAATATTTCTGTGAGGCAGTCATCGTTGAGGATATGAATGGGTGCATCGTCGTTGTCTCCTTCCTCTTGCGGCTTTTCGTCGCAGATATCTTTGTTGGATAAAAACTTTCTACAGTTCTCCGGACTGTCGGGTTGATGCCAAGAGTCGGCTGGAGATACTCTTAGAACCCGGCAGTGCAATTGTATGGCCATTGCGCATGCCGCCTGCCTGGCCCTTCGATCAGAATAACAATTTCCATGAAAATGCATTTCGAGTCGATGTTTCCCCGGAATTGATAATTACAAGTTTTTTTTCTGCAGCACTGGCAGAAATACGTACTTGAGAGCATCAGCGGAGTTGGAAAAAGTGAGAAACGCAAAATTAGTTTTGCCGTTGTTTCTCTTGAGATAACAACTCTCTACGAGGCCGAAGGTAGAAAAGATTTTCTCCAAATCTTTGTTACTCGTCTGAAAATCAAACGCGAGGAGCAATAAAAATCAAAAGGTTTGCATTGATTTATATTTTATGGAGACTCTCAGTGCTGAGAAAAAACAAACTCACTCGGTCGGCAAGATTACTGATGAACAGCTTCCGCACTGGGACTCCTTCGTCTGTCTCTTCCAACAAAGAACAAAAATTAAGGTGTCCCAGCATTTTTTCCGCGATCTGCAACTTTGCTGCGAAATTTGAAAAATCGTTTTTTCAGTCTTTAAACCATCGATTGTGTCTGGAATGCTGTGGGAGCCAAATCTGTTGTTTGTGGGAGACTAGAGAGAGGCAGGCAACTGGGTAAAGCAAGGACTGAACAATATGTTGATTTATAGATCGAATTGAGGATTTAGAGGGAGAAAAAATCAGTTTTTCGAAACCATAAACGCAGCTTGTGAAACTCAGGGGGATATGCAACTTTAGTATTTCGATATAAATGATTTTATAATCGTAAATTAGTTCGAAATCATGATTCGATTGTCGCAATGTTTTTTTATCGTCCGTTGTGAAAGTCCTGACGTATATAATTTGTTATTTCAGCCTAAGGTGTAGACATGTGGATAGAAATTAAAAAGTCCAACTGTCAAAACAGGCTCGCAGTGTGGCTGCTGCAAAAAAGCACGTACCTTCTATTTTCGATATAAAAATAGCTCGATTGTTGACTTAAATCGGCGATCACTAAACACTAGACAATGAAGACAGAAGACTGATAAGGTACAAAGAAAGAATAAGAATTTCCAATGACGCTCGCGCAGCAGACAGGATCGAAAAGTAAAGAAAAAAACAAAAAAATTGATCCCCTGCGTCTGGTCCACGTCTGGCTCTGCCGCCTGCCCTCGCACGCAAACATATATACCTCACCATCCGATTAATCTTTGACAGAAGAGCAGACGACTCTGATCGCCAGCGCTTATGCCTCGTTGCGGGTAATATCGAAATTATCGCGCTTTCAAATTTCTTATCGAAATAATGGGCGGGATTATTACTCAGTTTTCGGTTTTTCTGACACAGTTTGCATGTCGAAGGTCGTTTGAATTCCAAAGATAAATTCATAGAAAGCAATATATTGCATATTAATAAGACTCGATCGAACGTTTCGTCAATTAAGTGTCAGAAAGCTTTCGGCAGAAGCGAACGACGTCAGGTTTTTGTGCGAATTACCGACAGTCGGTATCAGAACGAAATTTAAATACGGGAGTGTGTTGAGAGATGGAGCTGTAAAAATTCTTGGAAAGATTCGCGGCAAGGCCGTCGTACGTGAAGAGTGGCGCCACGGAGAATTCTCCAATCGAGAATGTTGTACCATGGTGTCGCGCGACGCCTCCGTATTTGTCAATATCTCGTACGTTCGAGGTTTTTGTTAACGAAGTGATAAAAAAAGGGATAAAAATAGTCGGAATTGTCGGGATCGTAGATGAGGCTCGAAGAATGAAAACTGTGCGAGAATAATAAGAGAATCGTTGAAGGCTGATCAACGAAAAGAAGAAGAGAAACACGCCGGTTAACTCTCTCATCTGTACGGGAGGGTTGTAAATGAGAGAAGTGCATATTGCCTGGGTGGACGAGTCGAGAGGACTCGAGAGTAACCCAGGAGAGGGGGCAGACGAAGCTCCTGAGTAACCGAATCCCTTTTACCCTGATCGTAAAATATTCGATGTGAATCGTTCGATAGAAACGATTTTTGTCGTTCTCGGTGTGTGTGTGCCTCCGTTTTCACCGACGATTGTGTCAAAGTGTCGCTTTTTTGTTTGTTTTCGTCCTGAATGACGTTAAAATCACACGGTGAACTCTCGTCTCGCGGAACAGTTCAAATACTCCAATCGTTGGACAAACCCGTTGTGTTGTGATTGATCGCGGATCTCGCGAAAATATTCTTCGTTAATCGTGACGTTCGTCGTTGCTTTCCACTAATTTCTCATGTACGCGTGTACCTCCACGCGCCATTGAAAACTTTCGAAACCGTCGTAAGCCTGGACCTTTATTCATTACAAAGAGTGAATCTGACATCGGGTCGTGAGTTTTTCCTTGGTTTTCGTCCTCGTGAAGAAAAGGCTCACGGATGCAGCCCAGCGCATTCTTCGTGTGTTAAGATGTGAGTACCTACTATATATCTTCATATGCGTTTAAACGCGCAGGTAGTATACGGACTAAGAGAGGACTTGAGGTTTTTCGGAACCCGTTGGAGGACAGGTAAGTCAAGTACCTGTGGAGGGAGTCCGGGATAACGGATTCCCGAAAAAAAAACTTTTCTTTTGCATCGAAATACATCGATCGAATGGACCGGACCCAAATTTTCGTTTTTATTCGTTCTAAATAAAGACGAACACGATAACGATGCAGAATGCGTAACTTTTTCGCGTGAAACAAAAGGAACAAAGATTTTTTCGACCGCGAATATTAATTTTTTATGTGGTAAAAAGTTGAGAGGTAATTTTGACGAATTTTCGTAAATATTTAAATTCAAATGATACACGAACTTTAATACAAGAAAAATAAAGAATTCTCGCAGAAAGTAATAATTGGTAAGCTCACAAAGGGTCACGGCTCGATCCTCGGGTTCGTGCTTAAATAGCCGAACAGAATCGTTCGTCTCCCATTGCGAAGCTGCTCTTGCAGGTATGTGAACTCTCGCGTTCAGTCAAGAGAGTTATGCGAGAGAGACAGCGAGTGTATCGAGCGAGCCAAAAATACGCGAGCAAGAGAGCGCGTTCTCCGACAATAAATAGAATACGGGAAATTATATTTCCACGAGAAAACTCTGCTGAATATTTATTCGAGTATTCCGATTAATCGAAAAACCTGCCAGCCTCGTAACAAAGGAAATATCTACCAAACGGTTGTGGAGAGATTCTTAGAAAACTCGGGGGTAGGGGCGAAAGAAAGAATTCCGAAAATTGCGGTGGCATATATCGAACGTTGAGGAACGGCGGAGGCGATAGCCACTCGGACGTTGTTTACCCAGCGACACCAACACGGAACAAAACACTTTGTGGTATAAATTTGACCGTTTTATTTCGCGTAAAAACTTTATTTTTTTCACAGCTTAGAAAATTCAATTTCTTTGATAAAATAAATAAAAGTGACCTCTGGCAATATCGAACTCAGTTCGTTAGAATCCTGAATCGTAAATTTCAATAAGCATCCGAAATTCGCCACGCGACGGAAATGGCAATTTCTTTTTATCGCGTGTGTGAAACAGCCGCGATCCGGCTGATCTCGGTCTCGTCAATTATTCAACAAATTATAGCTGCAGGCTCCCGAAAGTTTTGAGGGTGGCTGCGGGCAATTTGGGTCACTAAAACAAGCAGGAGAAAGAGAGAAACGTCATATTTTCATTTCATTTGCACGTGTGCCAGTAATTCGGGTCACGCCAGGCAGTTGATTAAATTTTTTGGAAATGGCGCGCACAGCTCGTAAATTCGAATGCTTTGCAATCTTGTGCGATAGTCGCAGAGAATTTCGTTACAAAATTGAAATCAGCGAGTCTAATTGCTCCGCCTGACCTTCGATGGCGTATGTCGAAGGTCAATCCTGCAGAGGGAAACTGTGTCGAGAACGTTAAAAAGAAAAATCGATCCTTTTTGAAGGCATGGATTTTGAAAACGATGAAAAAAAAAAAAATCAACTTCTGCTTAACGCTTTTCGCTGCATTTTCCAATTGTTTTGTTTTCGTGAATCGATTATTTGGTTTTTGGATTATTTTTGAAGATACTATTGAGAGATGAATCAAGAATTTTGACAACTGATTTATTTGCCTACTGCGGAAGGTGCGAAGAGGTGACTGAAGTGGAAACGCATCATCATCATCACCATCATCATCGGCAAACAGGAGGTACGACGATGGGCGTCGCGGAGGACGAGACACCGTCCTCTCTGACTTCTCATCCGAACGCGAATCCCAACAACCCCAGTCAAGAAGGTAAGTTATTCTTGAAAACAAAAAAAATAAAATTTCACTGTCACTTCCTCAATGAGGAAGAAAAAATATTGTGCAATTATTCGTATGAGTTTTTTTTTCGATAGGAAGAAAAATTGAGGGACTCGGAATTGTTTTTCTGGTCAATTATTGACAAAATGACGATCCAACTCGCCTCTGGCAACTCGTGATTCCCTTTGTGTTTTGTTCAAACGCGCCTCTATGGAGTATTGACGCATTTGGGGTTTTAGTTTGCCCTGCGGCCCAGATGGATGCGTGTCACTTAACTTTATCGTTTCTACGTCGTGACGACAGCGTATAACAGTCGTGTTGCGCACTTGGTTGTTCGCTGTGGCGTTACCGCGTCAACGAGCAGTGGTTGCGCGACGAGAAGCGTTTTTCATCGCTGTGGGGCCATACTGATTGCACAGATATGATGACGTGCTACGTGGGGCTCGGTTATCACCGGAGTAACACTATGACGGAATAATGATTCAACGAGGTAGCTTTTTGGCTCGTATCGGCCAGCTGATACCGTTGCAATTACTCGGAGAGTGGCGTGGCGCGGGTCGAGGCTAAAGAGGTTTGGCTGCGAGAGCATGCGAGCCTCCGATCGTCCGTATTCTCCGTGGTCGCGCGGGATGTCAGTGTGAAGAGGCTGGAATATTCATACGAATGTTAATTTCCCTATAAATGTGAAAAGGTTCAGTGGCAACCTCCAAACATTAGCGAAAGCCCTGCGTACAGTGAAGATAGATGGAGATTACCGCAGCGGTATTTCTCCCGATCCGGTGAGCGAGGCCGACCAATTCTTGAAACTCTGCCAGGTTGGCTGGTTGTGTGCTCGTGCACACAAACAGCTAAAAGAGCACAAGGGGGGGGGGGAGCAAAGGCGATAGAGGAATAAAAAGAAGAAGAGGAAGGAGAAGGTGCTTATACATCGCGGAGAGATGCGGAGAGAAAAACGTCGCGCGCGTTCTGCTGCTCCTGAGTTTGTTTCTCTCGCTTAGTTGCACTTGGCGAATCCTGTAATGATCGCCAGTTGCCCTCTTTCACTCTTGCCTTCTCATATATGTTTGCGCCTTATATATACCTCTGGCAATGTGCCCGCACTCTCTCGTGTGCCCTCGACCAGTCAAAGTCCCGTGTGCTGCAACTTGGCTCTTCGCTCTGTACTTTTTTCCCCTCCCCGCCCGCGTATATGTCTTTGTTACGCACACACGTTTATCCGTGTGTACTTATAGATGGACATGTACAAAGTGCTCGGGCTGGATGCAAGTGTTTGCAAGCAGGGCCACGGTGTATATGATGCACGTGGCTTTGTCTGGGTCAAGTGTGCATCGCGATGACAATCGATGTTGCCCAAGAGGTTCGAAGGTTCTGCTGCAACGCGCTCGGATGCGGAGGATAGCGAATAGATTTTTTCGTGTACACTTGTGTCGCTCGCTCTCTCCACATGTGCCCACATGTACGTACTCCTCTAAATACACCATGTACCACGTGACCTACACTCTTCACAATCTCTTGCCTGGCAAACGCGATCTCAACGACCTCCTTTTACAACCGCAATCGCACAACTCCCTTTATCGCTTCTTCTCCACATTTTCCTCACTCGTTATTCATTCCATCCCTACTTAACATCGCTTATTCCACGCTTCTTCATCATCATTCTTATACTTTGCTGTATAATTGTCGAGATTCTCTCGAGGGTCACGTTTGCTACATCGATTCTTCGTCGTAGTAGTTTCGGCCTCATAAATTACGGAATATTTTTACATGGAGTAGAAAGTAGAGAAAAGTCGAATTTAATGACATTTCATTTCTCGTCTTACGAACCAGTGAACCTTTTCGTTTGACTTTGGCGAAGTATTTTCGTCGATTTGCATTCTTTTGAATTTCTATTTGGAGCGAAGCCTCGTTCTTTGGGTTTCTTGAAAGAAAGTTTCTACAAAATTAACGTGAGGATGAAAATGAACTTCGAAATAATATTTTTTCAATTCTGTCTGCGGGATATTTGATCGAATTACTGCGTTTTAATTGTTATCGCTCTTCTGGGTAGCAACGATGGCACGTTGGACCACGATCATGCGTACGAAGCGTTCAGGGAGCCCGCAATGCTAAGCTAACGACCTGCACTGAGCCAATGAGATAAAAATACAATCTGATGAAAAAATCGTCACATTTTAAAAAATAACAAAATTAAAAACAGTTGTCACAGCGTTTTGAGCCTGTCAAGTCCATTGGCATGGAACTTTGGTTTTAAAAACGTCGTAGAATCGATGCCAGTCCGACTATCAGTCGTTGTCATCGGTGAGGAAATTCCTGTAAACATTGAGCGACTTTTTCCCTCGGTTGAGTATAAGATTCTCATCAATAACCCTGATTACTCAAACGAGAGGATATTGAAAAGGGTGAATTACTCCGGAGGCGCCGGTGACGATCCTCTGGTCGTCAGCGTAGTCCGGACGCCGTTCGTGTTATGTAGTTCATCAACCCACATGTATATTTCGCGCGTACTCGGAAAGAAAACACTCGGGTGCACTGTTCTTTCGCTTTCTCACTTTCTATCGGTTTCCCTGTCTGTCCCATCGCAGCAGCAGTGAGAAAAGGGGATAAGGACGAATAGGAACGTCGACCGCGACGGCGACGAAGAAGCTCTATCTTGGTTTGTCGTCATGGAAATGTAATCCACACGCAAAATACATACTTTGAGCTTTAGCACATAATTATCATATGCACGTATATGGAGAAGCTATCGCGTACGCGCAGGAGTTGAATGCGAGCTTTGTTCGTGGCTCGCTCTGCTAATCGAGCGACTGACGTTGTTCGGGCGAGTGAACGATTGCGTTACGTGCAGCTTTCTATAGCCGCACATACAATTTTTCTTATTTCTATTTTCGAATTACGTGACAAATCGAAACTCGTCGATGAATTCGCTTGATTTTCATGAAAATTCATTCGACATTTTTTTTCTTTAAATTCTGTTCGATTGTCCTCGGTTCTGGGTCATTCAGACCCAGAGTAACGCAGCTGGATGTACGCGAGCTATGTGTCATTCTTTCCAGCCCAGTCTAGCGATAGTCCAAGGATCCTGCGAAGCGCTTCCGTGCTCAGGTGCTTATGTTTTTCATTGCTAAGCGTAATAACTCTGCTCTGATCTAACGGGTTATAGATAATAGCACAATCGTCTGGTGCAAAGCAATAACGATTTAATTTACGGATTTTAGTACCTGCTACCGCGAGCTCAACCGCGAGACGTTGTCTGAAAAATGCCGCTACACACTTTATTGCACGTGAGAAAAAATACATTTTTTATCATCACTTTGTTACGTTCTTTTGTTTCTCTTATCACCGAACAGGATAAAGACAAATGTACCGCTGTTTGCGGAAAGCTTTACTTTGGTCGACAGAGTCTTTAATTTTCAGTAAAAATAATAAAAATTGTACAAATAATGAGAAAAATAATGCTTCGCGTTTTCGCTTTTTTGTTGTTACGATCGTTGGATTTTTTGTCAATTTTTTTCAATAAAAAGCCAACAAACGGTCATTTGATTGAAGGAAAATGTGGAAATTTATATCGAATGGAAAAATTCAACGCAGTTCACTACCGAGAAGGCGTGTGAAGCAATCGATCGACCTTAAGATTCGTTATCGGTATTTTTCGGAGCAAAAAGTTCGATATTGAAAGCGCGGCAATGAAGTTTCTCATTTGTGCGGAAAGTTACGAAAAGTCGTAAAAATGTGTGTGGTAACGCTTGGTCAGAATAACTCGACGCTAAGGAGTAGACATGCAGGGAAATTTGAAATTTGTCCTTGAATACGCGACGCGCCCAATGGGCACGCCATAAACACGCGATAAACGACGAGAGCGCGAGCTGTTTACGTGATGATTTTCGTCGCAACGAAATTCTACGCAATGAGGAAGGGCGGGAGGAAGAGTGCGGAGGGAAATGAGGAGTGCTATCGGGCGCTTAGGCTTGACCGAGCTGTAAACGTATCGCTTTCTATTTTTTTCATCATTGTCAGCTCGCGAGCCTACGGCCGGTTGCGAAATGGATGAAATAATTGTCGTATTTTCAAATTTTTTAATTCGACGTGAAAAATCATTAGAAATACCGATTCCTTCGTATTTTCGCGACCGTTGCAATTTTCCTTTAAACATTAAGGCGCCAAAAGAGTTTTTAAATATTTTTCGCCTTCGTGATAATGACTCGAAAGAAAAACTTTTGCAGCATTCGGCGTTGGTGATGTTCGTTTTAATAAAAATTAAGGAAAACGTGATTTCGTTTCGGTTCCAATGCGACAATATAAACGAAAAGATTCGCGAAGAAAATACTCGATCAATTTTTCGGAAAATAATTGGAGAAAATTGTTACACGATGTTGCCTCGTCTCGATTCCATAAGACGGTTTCCCAAGTATAGGGAAATGAATTTTGTCATGCGAAGAGGAGAGTTGCGTATATACGTACGTGAAAAATCGGGGGCAGTGGTTGCAATGCTTGGGCATAAATATCTGTCATCAATCCTTCACCGTGGAGAAGAGTCCTCGTGAACTCGGTCTCCGCGGCGTAACACTCGAGTCCACCTTCCGTTATAGCAGGAGCCAGTGAGCGCGGTGCCCCGTTAGGCGATATATACCGCTCGGTTGGTACACGCCGCTTCGAGCTTCGGGTTGTATAGCTTCGCAGGACATCGTACACACACACACACACAAGTATTTTGCTGAATGTTGGGACATGTATGAAAAATCTGTAAGTACGACAGAAAGAAGCGAATAAAATGACCGAGTTAGATATAAAATTACGAATCTCCGGAAGCGAGAAAGACCTCCACATCCGTATGGCATGTAGTCACGAAAAACAAATGTAAAACGACTATTTCAAAGAAATGAGGAAGAAGAAATGGAATTATTTCGTCAGTAGGTGTATCGCAATGTTTGGATTATTATTCCCATGCGACGTTGGACTTTGCGTACGTTGCCCAGCGTTTAGATGCAAAAAATGGCAATAAAAAATCGTCCAATTGATTTTCTGGTCTCTTTACGAACCCGTAAACGAGACGAGAATAATATGTATGTTTCTGATACGGAGGTTACGCAACTTTGAGAATTTAAACGGAACGTATGGTTTTATCGAATAATTTAAAAATAAATAATTCGTCATCCGACCTTTAAAATCAATCGATTTCGAAAATAAAGACTCGTCTTTTCAAAATCGCGTTTTGTCAACCTTCCGATAACTCAAGTATCGCGCTCTTCACATTTGGATAACGATGCCAGTTACATTGGCTTTCGAGATTATGGAATAATTAATTATAGATTTTTAATTAATTAACGAATGAATAACAAAAAATCGTTTTCTCATTGTCAATTAACAGTCGGAACCTCATAACGTTGATATACATCCACGACCTTCTTTACCAACAGCGATAGGTTCGCAATCGCTTCCCCTATACCGAGACTGTTAGATTTTCAAACGTAAAGCATTTTGTCCGTTTTGATTTTTTTTTCCGGACTCAGAGTGGGTTTGTATAATTTATGGCACGAAACAACAATTCGCATTGGTTAGTTAACGTGATTCTGGCAGTGGAACGTCGAAAGGGAAAAACAACGGAGTTTAGATTAGGAAAAGTTCGCGACAGGTTGAAAACTTTTGTTAGAGAGTGAAAAAATGTGAGAAAATAGTGTTACACAACACTTTGATGTTTAATACTATGCTTTTGATTGTCGAGCAATTGCATCTTATCACATAGCTCAAATATACATTCCCTGGAGAGAGAGCAGAGCTGTAAAGCTTATAAAAACACTTTGAAATTAACTTTTTCTTATCTTATCTAAAAAATATTACGAAAAGTGTACGTAATGAATTTGGCGAGTAACTTTTTCGCAGCTGTTTTACATTTTAATATCAAATCCGACGTGGTTCACTGACTTTTTATTTATCTTCGGGGGATCGACTTTCTCGGGTCGACATGCTGGTTTTATTTTTTTACAAATCCCACTAAACTGCAAGATAGACGATTTTCAACATGCATTTTCGTTGCATTTTCCACGCGTCTGCATCGTGTCGCTGCGTAGGCGTTTTCTCGAACAGAGAAAAAATTTGCAATCGCGGGTTTCGTGTTTTTTCATGGGATATTATTTCCTGACTCATCATCGATGGGATATTTTTTGACACAGAGTTACAGCCAAGCATTTGCATGTGTTACGAAGCACTCGCAACATGAGCATCCCGCGTACACGGGTTAGCGAATTGCTGATGATACGGCAAACGTGCAAACTACAGGCAAAATCGGAATCAGCAAGTATATGCATGAGCGTGCGGCGATTGATTCGCGCGACTCGAACGCCGGTACACGATGCTCATATTATAAGGCAGACGCACATAGAACTGCAATTCACTTGCATCGCGCTCGTTCCATTTGCCATAAATCTTCAACAAAAGACCATGTTCTTACCCATAAGGATCCGACAATCGGTAGTAATCCATGATTACAGAACTTTCCCCGATCGTCCGAGTTTCTACAGGAAGTTAAAAAAATGGAGTGGAAATTAAAATAATTGAAAAATCCTCGATCACGAGATTATTTTCGAACTTAACAAAACGTACGTTTGAAATTCCATCGTATGTTTTATGGAGCATTGTTTTTAAAAAAGGAGAGAATGTAATTGTGGAGAGAAAAAAGAATTGGATAATAAAATCGCAGGACGAGAACATCAACTGCTTCCGGACACATAATTCAAGTGGAATTCTGTAGGTTTGTAAGTATAAATATAATTATGGTTGTGTTCTTACCAAGTGCTGACGGGTACGAAATAGAAGCCCACACGTTACCAGTAATAGGGGCATTTACCTCATTGCTGCGTGAGCCACCGTGAGCCCCGAAGAAAGCGCGCGAGCGACACTGTGATAAGAGAAAAATAAAGAGAAATAATGATAAAAGTGTAAAGCGAAATAAAGCGCGATAGGCTGTTCAAAGAGTCAACCAGCACCATATGCTCTGTGAGATAACGAACGATGAACCGTATAAACAGTGTACGCGTCAAAAGAAAGAGACCGAGATAAAAAAAGGGGGGAGGGAGAGGGAGAGAAACAAACATATCATCACTATGTAACGTGTGCTGTGTGTACAAATGATCGTCTGGCAGCAGCTCAGAGATGGCACTTTGAGGAACATGACGATATTAAAAATCAGTGATTGACACACTCTTTTCCTTTCTATCAGAACGAGCAGCGTAACAGCGCGTTATTGTTACATATGTTTGTTAATTAGTATATAAACTCATTAAAAGCCAAAGAGCCAAATGAATTCTAGACCATCGATGAAAATTCATTATCATAATCACTCTGAAGGTGACATCGTCGATAATCGATGTCGTAATGTTTTGAGAATGAGGAAAACCAACGAAATCACAGATTTTAAAGTGAATCATATTTTTCTCAACATTCTGGCTTTCGTTTTTTTTGTCTAGTCATTTTGAGGATTTTGTGTCGTGATCGTCGTATGCAAAGGTTGATGCCCATCGATCTCAGGACCGCCATCGCTAATTTTTCGTGACGTACAGTTCACGATTGCTAAGTCACACAAAATATTTCATACGATACGTAAATATTGAGAAGAGAATTCTATTTTTTTTATCATTCAGAACTGAAAACAGGAAAACAAAGTAATTGCAAAGTTTTGACGGTTGATACAGTTCTGGGACGAAGGGGAATAACGTCTCGTTATTGAAATGGCGTGGATAGAAGTTTATCAACGTTTAGTTGTCTTTTGCGTCGAAATATTCGCTGCAATGAAAGGCATCGATACACACAGCAGAGTGCCAACAACTGCAGGAACGATGAAAGAAGTTGAAAACGTGGTGTGTGTGTTGCTGTACGCGACGTTAGTGTTGTCTTTCTCTGTTTGTCTCCCTCTCTCTTGGTCTCATTCTCTCGTGGTGGCCCGAGCTCTCGCGGCGAGTGTTGAGGTGGGTACGGAGGCAAAGGCTTAGTAACTTGGCTATACTCGGTCTGGCTCGTTCCCGTGTAGTCTCGCGTCGACTCTCGTCCTCGCGCGGTTCGCGCAACAGTCGTCGCCCGCGCCTTCGTCGTCGTCGTCGTCGTCGTCGTCGTGTATGCATGAGAATCGTCAAGCGTTAAGAATTTCAAACAAAGTACACATTTCCTTTTTCTCTTTTACGAATATCCAAATAATTTTATAGCCAGTGTGTTTACCAAGTGTTGTGTACGCCGTGTGCATCATGGGAATATAAAAACGTTCGTTCAGGCTGTCGAACGACATCCAACTCCAGCGGAAAAGCTTATGGTGCAGTTTCAAGCGAGCTATCGGATCTCTCGTCCTTGCATTGCAACTGCACACATTTCTTTCTCTCACCTCGTATTTTACCAACCGCAACCGCGTATTTTATTCGATTGAAAGAAAAAAATAACAGCTGATGATCCAAGTTGAACGATAATCAATTGAAACGAATAAAAATATATCACGAGGCTTATCGTATCCGGCAGCTTGCGACATTCCAGGAGATAAAGCCATCGGAGATAAATATTCGTGATCGGAATAAGCGAAACGCGATTGTTTGCCGGCTTCGATTATTTTGCTGAATCTCAGTCCACGAGCAATCGCTTTCGAAATCAAAAGTTTTTGTCACTTTTTTTTTACTTTGTGAGTTGGGGATGTTGTCGCAATCTTCTGTGATTTGAATAGCTTTCGGTGAATGTTGATAAAACGACGGGATTATGATCGAAGAAGCGCCGAACGCGACAATCTTCGCGAATCGTTCACTCGGAACAACTTGTGGGTTTTGCTGTGCGCTTCGAACTCTTTGAAATCTTCTTCGGTGTTGTGCTCCCGCATTTTTACTGATGTGCTTATTTGTAGACCACCGATAGGGAGAGAGGGAGAGAGAGAGAGAAGATTGAGGTTCGGTGAGCAAGCCACTCTCGTCTATTCGTTTCGTTCTCTCGGTTTGCGTTGCAACTCTTACCAGCGGGACTGCCTGCCCATTGCTGCAGTTTCACACGGTCCATTCCATGAAAATCAATGGTTTCGAACAGTTGATGGTTTAGGCCACGAATATCATGGATCTTTTGCTTTTTTTCCTTAGCAATTCTACCATTGAATCAGCAGAACATTTCTGTCGACTCAGACGTTCACACGACCGAAGAAATTCGTTTTTAAAATAGAAAAGTTCGTCTTTCTTCATTTTCTCAAATCCTGAGACACGATTTCCCTGCGAGGTGTAAGTTTCCCTGTAAATTCCAATGGGAAACCTCGACTTTATTCTCTTTTTATTATAAATCATTNGGTTTCGAACAGTTGATGGTTTAGGCCACGAATATCATGGATCTTTTGCTTTTTTCCTTAGGAATTCTACCATTGAATCAGCAGAACATTTCTGTCGACTCAGACGTTCACACGACCGAAGAAATTCGTTTTTAAAATAGAAAAGTTCGTCTTTCTTCATTTTCTAAAATCTTGAGACACGATTTCCCTGCGAGGTGTAAGTTTCCCTGAAAATTCCAATGGGAAACCTCGACTTTATTCTCTTTTTATTATAAATTATTAAAAAACCAATTTTTTCATTTTCCACGCTGAGGTTTCGTCAATTCTCACGCATGGAGCCATTTTTTTTCTCAAACGAAACGTTCTTCTCATTTAACATAATGAACTCGTAACTCGTTCGAAAAATATCAGCTCGTGAGCGACGTTCGTTCGAGAACGCATTCCAGGCTAATCGTTACCAGTAAAATGTCTGCATTGCACTATTGGAGAGTATACAATGGCAACGGCGACTTAAAAAAAAACGTTGTACTGGTGCGATAACTGGGTTGGAGGCTCGTGGAATGGGACGTTAATTTTTTTGTCCCGTGCCTTCGATCGCACTCGCGTATTTAAGGATCAATAATTCTAAAGAGATGTTAATTATAATGTGAAGAAAAAATGAGCGATAAACGTCAGACGCGTGTCATCAATATTGCAAAAAATAAACAAAAGGATCGTTGGCAAAGAAACGTGGAAAAAATAGCCTCACAATCGTAACGAAATAATTGTATTCCAAATTTCCATTCATTTCAAAATAATCGCTAATTCCGTTGACAATTCGAGGATGAAGAATCATTTTTTTCTCCAATTTTTCATAAACATTCATAAATGAAAAATATCGTTAAATTCAATAGAAAACTGTGAAAAGGTTTTTTCACGAAATAAAATCGTTTTGAATATCAGCCGCAGAATGGAAAAGCCTCTCAGTCAGAAGATGATGAACTTAATGTTGAATTCTACGTACGTATGTGTGTTCAGACTCTCGAGGTAAAAGAGAGTCTTACTTGAGACTATAAGAGAGTACCGGGCGTGCATACAAACCTGCAGGGGAACCGAGACAAACGAAGGTACGAACGGGTTTTTCGTGTTGCTTTGTCTATAAACACAGGTAAATACACATACGTATACACACAACTTCATAAGGCAGGAGATAACATTGAGCTGGTGTGTGGGTTTTACGTCCCAGTGCTCTCGCAATTGATGCGCGTGTGTCGTGAATGCATGCGCCATACTGTACATTGCATTTAAAAAAAAAGAGGAAAAAACAATAAAGAAAAAAAATCGTGAATGCGAAATCGCATAATAATGCAAAAAGGAAATTCAGTGTGACGCGATTTTATGTCGCTGCTTAAAATTTCGTAACGTTACGTGGAGTATTCGAAAAGTCAATGAAACTCTGCGATATTAGAATTTGATTAAATTAATTAACGGGTCGCTGCGGGTCAATAAAAAGCTGGAAAAATCCATTTTTCGGTTTCGGACTTTTTCGGAATAAATTCAAAGGCTGCAGCTGGTGGAAATGCTCGATTCTATGAAACTGGAAAATAACGATACGATTAATTGTTTCGATGCACTTTGTGCACAAATTTCTTGAGAAAATGCGATGCGTTTTCACTGACTGACAAAGAAATTTCGCACCTTACGACACTCCAGATACTCCCACCATCATGGCCTCGAAACCGCCACTATCGCGAGTTCCGACATCGTAATCAGAAATCCGCGTTCGTAGATAATTAGTATTTTTTTTTTCCGACGAGTGTTCGACAGAAGAAAAAAAATACAGTACATTGGGCGATATTCGCATCCGGTGTAGTCCCGAGAGTTCACCATTCAAATCAAACAAATTATGGCCAGCGAGAAAAAAAGTAATTTTGAGTGAAATAAATTCGAATCGTAAGTTTTAATTTGGCAGTAATGACAAAACGAACAATTATTCCGGAAACCGTTTCGTTACATAATAATTGTTTTGTTCATTTTTCAAGTGACACGTAAATAAAAATTAAATTGGAATGGAATTGGAACGATTGAATTATTAATCAATCAAATTGACAAAGTATCGAATTATTAAATTAAGTTCCGCCCTCGCAATTGGCTTTTTCATAAACCGTTCAATTTTTTCTTTTCACATCCGTAAATTATTTCCTGCTCGGTAAACATATTTTTTTCCGAAAATAACAAAAAAAATTCTTACACGGTAAAAATTTCTCGGACGGTAGCGTATTTGCGTGTAGGTTGAACAAAGTTTACACAATTACCATGTGCACCTCGTCGACGTTGATGAACAGAGTGGCGAGATTGGTCCTAACGACAAGTACAAATATAAAAGTGAGTAGCAAGGTTGCTTTGTCACCGGGCGTGGACTCCCTCTCGTTGGTGGCTTTCTCTCTCTTTTCAACAACTCGAGGTGGAGAGGCGGAAATTCGATCGGGGTCTGGCTCGAGGTCACGCCAGCGTATATAGTACAAAACAGTCCGGAGTAACGAGAGTTCTCAGCATACTTTACCAGAATTTGCGTGCACATAGGAACTTTGTGTTGAGTTACGAG
Organism: Hyposoter didymator; assembly: GCA_037952995.1. Taxonomy (NCBI): domain Eukaryota; kingdom Metazoa; phylum Arthropoda; class Insecta; order Hymenoptera; family Ichneumonidae; genus Hyposoter; species Hyposoter didymator. The sequence continues at coordinate 8,945,295 of JBAJMU010000007.1, forward strand.
CGTGAGTAGCACAAATCCGAGAATGCATCAAACATGCGTGAACAAAAAAACCAGGCACAGTTGAAAAGGATTTAGAGTTGCGAATGCGTTGGAGTCTTGTCTGTGCGAAAGGAATATTCATAAATATTCGTGTGCACCGATCTGCATGTATAGTGCGATGTTAGTATCGAGTTCGCATGATTCTCATGCACATGAGCAGAAAATAAAACTTTCGACAGTAGCGTGAAGCGCATGCGTAATGACAGCAGGTCGTAAGAGATCGCGTAACAAGAAACTCACAAATTTGCGCAAACTCGTGGATTGTTTGTTTTCCAAGATTTCGGATTTTATGTCCGCCCGAGACTTTGAGTAGCTGACGATCTAGAAAAAAAAAAACGAGCGATTTACCAATCCACGTTTTCATTGCTCCGATTCTCACCGAGAATTGATCACTCGAATTAACGAAAGAAAGTTACGAACGTTAGAAAAGTGAAAACACAAAAAAAAGCACTTTCGATCAGTTCTGTATGTTTTGCCCGTCAGCTCTAAAGTAATAGTTTTTTCATGTACCATATTTTTTCGTCTAATTAATCAACGATTCCAAGATGTATTCACGCAGCCGAATAAAAATTTTCCAATAATTTGAACCCTCAATTAAATTCCATAAAGAAAAACGACGATGTCCGAAACTAAAATGAAAAAAAAGTTCGTTAATTACAGAAGAGGACCCAAGTCCGTGTCTGTTCCTTGGACTTTTTGTTCAAGCCTAATAATCAGGTGAAATTGAATGATGCTCCTAATTAAACGACAAATTTTTTTTGCTGACGAAAAATAATTGACAGGAAGTAGCTCGTTGTTTGAGATACCGAATTAAGTATAGATTCTAATGAAAAAAACAAGACGATGTCAACATCTGTCTATATTCCGAAGCGGTGGGTGCAAAGTGGAACAAAATTATTGAGAAATTTGGCATGCTCTTCGGAAGCAGTGTAACGCTTGACCTTTCTTCATTCTACGAGCCTCAATTACGCGTTATTCTGTCTCTGACATATGACGAATAATCAACGCCCGAGTAGTATCGTAATCGAAGGAATTATGAGTCTCCCTCTCGTCAGCAGAAGTTTTGGTCGTTGTTCTGTGACAAATGTTTTTGACGACGTTGGGTCGTTCACACTCGTCGACCTCCTTCTCTTTGGGTTTGTCATTGTTGGTCCGTTTTGATGTGAGAAGTTTTAGCAGATGCCGAAAAATTTAGTTGGGAAATTATCGAACGACGTGTGACGAACATTTCCTGGTTACGTTATCACTGGCTGTAAATTTTTTTTATTAAACAAGCCGTTGTTGTAACGATAACATTCTCTCGTTTTGCTACTCGTCCGATAAGATCGTGATTGCAAAGTTTACTAGCAGGCAAGTTGAAATTTCGAGTATCGAGATGGCGTAATCTTCACTTGGAAACATAATTATAGATCGGCGATTGCGTGCGCCCTTTGGATGCGAGCACACAATCAAGTCAATCATCAAAGCCTGAAAGCTTGTATCTGGAAGAATTACCTTTCGGGAGGGTTCGCTGATGTATTTGAGTAAAAATAGATTGACGAGGGCAGCACCGAGGAGGAGGGTTAATCCTATCATTCAAGTTTACAGCTATATGGCAGTGAACCGAGCTCACAAAGGTGCCTGTGTCGAAAGTTTTGCTCGAGCTATATCTCCCCGAATGATCCAACGAGTTCGCTTTACTTTTTAACTTATTAGATCTCTCTACGAGATAAGTTCTTTTCATGGGCACATTTCGATGCTTTAAAAGTACAGTAGAGACCGCAGCAGGATTCTCCGAATGACTGTTCGTATAAGGTCAGCCTTCAAAATGGAACATTTTTTTTGCACGTACCGCGCGTGAGGCAACAATTTTGCAATTGACAAACATTTATTAATGAAAGTTTTTTTAGACGACTGTCTAAATCGTTCCCATCGTTCGGTGACACACTTTGGTTGGCTATTGTATAAACCTAATGGGTCAATTTGACCCGGACTTGGTTCATCAGCCGCCGATCGATCGGTATTCCCTGAAAAAAATCAGAATTATAAAAAAGTTGCTCGAGATTATTTTCAAACTATGAATAAATAATTAAACATTATTCAGGGTCAATTTGACCCAGTGTGTCTACGAGGCATTACTTTTGTACGTGACAGAGAGCCGTTAGTTTGGAACGTATAAGGAAAAGGAAATAAAATGTAAAATCAATTGATCCGAAAGCGGAATGGGCTGCGAGTAACATGCACGTATATGTGCGTAAGATAATCCGTGTCTATAACAACGCTCGCTGGATCATTCGTCTGCTCATCTATCGAACGATATTTCGAAAGACGGTCTTATCTCGCCAAGTTGAGAGAAAATCCCCGCGATAACGATTGGGGAGGGGAAGGAGGGAGGTGAGAGCGAGATAAGAAGGAAGAGGAGGAGGGCGACGGGAGGGGGCTGGATATTTCGCTCACTCTATGCCCATATTCACTTAGGAGTTTGACAGTAGAGACGGAGACTGTGTCTCGAGCGCGTCACTCGTCGATCTACGTTGTAAATAATTACAATCGCGTATATGTAAATCGTTGGCTGACGGGAGGCAGGCAATCCCGTTCGTATTAGCTCCGATTTAGTTTATCTTCGTAGAACATAAAATCCGAATCTGTCGATTAAAACTCGCGATGTAGAGTGGGAATAATTTTTTAACGCGTTTGAAGAGAGTGCTTGCTCATCGCGAGGTTCGTTGTTCGGGAATAAACATTCGTTGATGTGCCGGAAAATATAACGAGTGTGAGAAAAGCGACTCGAGGCTTGTCTCGAATTGTGCAAGTGCTTCGAACTCGGAATCGATCGATCGTTACCGAACAACGATAATATTAATAATAAAGATTGTAATAAAAATTATAGAAAATAATTTTTATTATAATTGTTGTTATTTTTTACAATCTACAGACGAATGACTTTTCTATTTTGCGGTTTTATCTTCGACTCGTCGGACGAGGAGGAGACCACGATAAAATCGCAACAGCAACAAAATCAAATGATGCCTGTACAATCGTCGAATTACAGCTGGCTCCCTGAACCAGCAAAAATCAATTTAAAATCATCGACAACCTGTAACGCCTGGATGTCACCGTACACTCGGAATCAAGGCTGCGCCGAGACTTCACCGACCGAACACACCAACGTTCGTACCGGTCTCGTCGATCCGAGCGTCGCCGTTCTTACCGACGATAATCGCCTTTTGCACAATCTTCCGACAAACATTACGCCCAATCCCGGAAGCCCGATCAACAATAATCTACACCTGAATCATCAAAATATTCACAACAATTTGCATCATCACCATATTAATTTTAATCACAATAATAACAACAACAATCGACACAATAATAATAATCACAATAACGGAAGTGGTATCGTGATCCTGGATGGATGTCGACCACCGAGCGCCACTACAGCTAGAAGATTTCTCAAATGGTTCAGCCGCATCGGTCAACCACCCACGGAAAAGTCAGGTGGGCCTACCTTTTTCCGTAAGAATCCTATTTTCATTATTTTTTGTTTATTTATTTTTGAAATTGTCGACACACACGCGTCGCAAAGGAATTTTAGATTTTATTCATTTTTTCAATCACTTGTTTCGAAATTACTGTTTTTTTTTTCACGTCGTTCAAAAACGCCGAAAAATAATATTCATCGCGCTTCGATCGCTAGAAACAAATTCGCAGATGCAATTTTTCAAATCTCGTGAAAACTTGTGTTCCCAATTGCGAAACGTTTGCAATGATTTCTGATTTTTCTGCGATTTTCCTTTTCAATCTTACAGCTCTCATTCTTGTCTGCTCGTATATGTTCTCAAATTTTTCGAGTTGGATTTGTATGAGTTTTTCAGAGTGAAACAGATTTTTATTCAAATTTGTGGAGAATTCGTTTTCTTGCTGACGATTCAGTGGGGAGGAACGTTTCTTTAGGAATTTGTTATTCATTGCCCATTTACGAGGTGAAAGATGTTACGATAAAAAAACATTTGGTACATCCGCGGTGGCGGTATTTCCTCTCCTGCTAGAGTTTGTTTGTGACTAACACGTATGAAATTTTTTCGATGACAAAGTGAAAGTAAATTGTACAGTGGAGCGTAAAAGTTGCTGAGCTCCGGAACAAATTCATTTCGTTGTAAACGGTTCATTCGTATCATTTGGGGAATCTCGAAACTTGTGGGAATGTTCAAAAGTTAATGCTCACCAATGGCAGGATGGCAGGACATGATTTTTAATGATTTTTATGCGGTTGTTAATTAATTAATTAATTAATAACGTACAAATCACCTGCCTCCAAAATCTCGTAGAAATTTGTAAGAATTTTTTTCTCTACAATTTCTCGTCGGTCATCGTTGCCAGCGTGACGAGACATGATCCTTAAGTCCATGGGGAATAATCGTTCCACGATAATTACGTGGTGCGAGAGATAAAGATGAAAAATGTGGTCGATAGAGTCAATGGGCGAGCAAACAATCGCGACTACTGGTTTAGTGTTGTTGAGTCTGGAACAGAGCGATCATCAGACGGTATCGAAGACACGAGATGGATGCTTGTTCGCTGGAGCAAACACCCGAGAGGCTCATCTTTCTCATTCTTCCTCTTTGCAGCTGGTTCTCTTTCCCACTCTGTATGTTAACGGGCCGGTTGGCCCCAATAACTGGGCCGGAAAGAGGATGAACCGTAAACTCGATAAATAAACATTAGATCGCACGCACTGGTAGGATTTACCTTCCTCCTCCTTTCTCTCTCCTTATTTCTGGCCATATCCATAAGAAGAGTTTTTGCTGGCGCAACGTCAGGATAATTGCAAGCAAAATTAATATCATTCTTGATCCTTGATGCTTCGTATATTTGATACGCAAGTTCCACATGCCGAGTTGACCAACTTACTCGCCAGATTCGCGGATGTACGGGCAATTTCCGCTTCGGATAGTCCTGACTTTATAGCTCTCGCGGCTACTTTCCACATCCGAAATCACATGCGAATACCCTCGCGTGTGAAGCTAATTCACGGTTTCATTCGTCGCTGATAGATATCGACGTTCTGGCCTACATTTCACGCTCGTTTTTCGAGGGTTCCAAGGTCATCGCTATCGCCAACTATTTTGCTGCGTTAATTCTATCGACTCGACCAAACAGAAATATCGAGCTCGCGAAATCAAGCTCCGCTTCACACTGCAGTGCACATTGAACATGAAAAAAGTGCATTTCTCACAATAATCCAGATCGTTGCATAAAGTCGTACAGTTGAAACGTTTTTCAGCATCAAACATTCTGTAGATTGCGTTTTCCATTACGTAATCTTGCTCTGACCTCGACGGCAAATAAATTGTATCATGATTCTCGATTATCCGTCATTAATAATCGATTAGATTGTAGTTAATACAAAAAAAAATAACCGAGTCGAATATTTTTCACGTTTTCACTAGAAACGCGTTCACGAGCACCAATATTTTGCTGACTACCTACAAGGCAAGGAAACGCGAACTGAATACGTTTCGCTGCAATCAGCTGATCAATATTTCGTTGTCGATACGTCCCTCCGAAATGGTGACAAGTTTCTTGACCATTTTTTTTTCACCTGCCTCTATAAATATTAGGGACAGTCAGTTCGAACGTAGTTTATCAATCCATCACGAATTCGCTCTGTTAATTAAGCTCAATTCCTAATTTCTTCCGAGCTAGCAGCAAAAATTCCCCGTCAAAAAGTTGCGTCATTATTTTATTTATTTTTCTCATCACCCACAATAGAGGAATCAAGATCGAGGAACGATAATTTAATTCCAAAATGGAATCGCTCTTACATCTTTGCCTTGGAATGTCTCTCGTCGCGCATATAAGTGAGACAGAAATATTTAGATCGTTCTATTTACTCAACGATAGCATCGAATTTTGGTCTGGCTTGCATTTCCAACGCTCGGTGATAATTTCGAGGATAAATTGAAAGATCCAAATGTTATTGATCTTTATAATCGATGTGTGAATTCGAAGAGGATTGACTTTCGATCGAGGCCAAATCGAAGTCACGCTAAGAACCCCGAGCGAAGGCAAAGTCGTTTCTTTTCTATGTCAAGCCGAATATAAAACCTGGGCCTTTCTACACAAATATATATGATCCCACACACATACACAGCCGCTCACACACCAACTCGAATATATGTGTCAGAGCCGCTAGCTACGAGTATAGTGTGTACTATATTCGAGTACCCGAGCAAGAACGATGCTTCGCACATCTTATACGCTATTTTGCACAGATATGTACACGCACACACGTGCATTAGTGGCCACTTTGATGTATACGACTTTCCTCGTCGCTCCATTTCGGCCGGGCGCTTTTTTCACTCGCTCGCTCGCTTGCTCGCTCGCTCGCACTTTACAGTTAGTCGACACGGCCACTCGTAGCGTGCAACTTTGTGCCAATATGACGCCACTTCGTATTTAGTTTATAAACTTATGCATGCTCCTTATTCGAGCACCTGCTAATTCTGATATAAACTGTGTGCTTGATAATTATTAACCATTTATAAAAATGCAACAAAAAAATCATTAGAAACAAGAAATTTGGGTGGAGAGGATTGCAAAATGCACATTGAAGCGTTCGCGTATTTCGATGTATTTCGTTGTACGGAATTTCATCTTCGATATCGAGTTCATGAGCATCGATTGGAATTCACGAGTTTTAGTTGCATTTTAGCTGCCATTGCACGTTCGGCTAAATTCGTGTTTTGATGTTCACACGGTCTCGTATTTTTGCTCGAGGAACTTTTCAACCTGCTGCCACGAATAATAAGATCTGCTCGCGAGAAGAGCAACCAAAATTTTGTTGACTCTGTGATTATTCTTTATTTTAATTAATCGCGCGCGGCATTAATGAAGTTAATCGCTGAGTTTCGCACTCATTATTATTATTATATGAAAAAGTATGTCTCTGTTCGTGTCTCTGACATACCACGAAGTGTACGCTAGTTCGTACGTTCCTTGAGATCACATACCAACTTGGAATTGTATCTTTTTTCTCCCACGCTTCTGAATGGAGGACATTCGCAAGCAGGTATTGCCAACAGCGTACACAACGGAACTAAATTCCCACAGATATGAAGATATTTGTGCGCTTGTATAATGTAACGCGGGCACAGAGAGGGAGGAGCTTCAATTCAATTAGAACGATCGTCAGAGCGGTTATTAACGTAACCCCGAAACACACGCCAGTAAATCTTGCGCTCTTTTTCTCAATATCAAGGATCGGAGGTGCGAGTGATCGGTTAGCGACTCAGTATTTTCGGAAACAGTCAAAATTTCATTCGATTGTAATTTTCATTTCGTTCGATGGCTCTGAGAGAAAATTTCAAATGCGTACAGATTCGATAAGCTCGCACGTCGTCATCGTGTTATCAGAGAAACAATAATCAACTGTTTACTGGGCCAACGTCGCTACAAAATCTTGGAATCTTTTAAATACCTATAAACAGATTAACAGGTTGTCAGCACCGACGCATTCTCCAAGCAAGTTCATTCGTTCATGCGAACACCGAATCCTCAGTTCCTTTGTTCGATATTTCTACATACCAGCACGATTTTACGAAGTTTGCAACGTTGTGGTCCAACGAAAAATATTTTTTCTATCCATTTTGTTCGTTCAATTCAAAAACCATGACGATTTCCGAACCGATCTTGTGTTTGGACCCTAAAAAAATATCGTTTTCTTGTCCTGACTAAATATTGCATGAAAATCATGAGCTCTGCTCAAGAAAAAAGCGAATTTCGTTGCATTTCCACGATGCAATTTTGTTTTCTCAGACACTGCTGCGCAGGCTCAACGTTCGATCGTATCAATGAGCATTTATGATTATAATTAAAAAAGAGTCTGTAAAAACCCATCCACGTAACATGGAACCAGCACGTTATGATTGAATCGTTAAAACGAGAAATTCCACTGGTTTTGGTGAAAATTCAAATTTTCTAGATGAGCTCGATCTAATGCTCGGGAAGAAAAATAATTCAGAGACGCGATAGGGTCTTGTGTAATATATATTCTCGGAACTCTGTATTAATCCAAGTTACGTTATATCAATAGGCACACATTTCATTTTTACTGGATGGCTGCTCGGTTTCTTAGCGAGGTCACAAACATTGTTGATGCTGTAAGTGTGTACACGCAGCTCTACACATTCTATTTAAACATTAACACAGAAACTGCGTTTCTTCTAACTGGCTGCTACTAAAGTTTCGTGTACGTGCTTATTGCGGGACAAGAAAAAAGAGAAAGAGCCCTTGATCGTGTGTTGCCTTTGCTGCTACGACTCGGATGAGGCGTGGGCACGAAAACGTGCTCCACTCACGTTTGGGTTTTTTTTTCTATTTACTTCTTTCTTTATTTTTGGTGTTTTTTTTTCCAACCACGAGATCAGCCACGATTTATATTATGCATAACGATCGTGATAAAATCGAGGTGGACTGTGTCGCGTCATCCTACGAGATGTGAGGTTATATATTGCCTCGAGGACGGTGACGATCATCACCATTACATACCCACCATAATCACTAATACTTCACAAGAGTAGACAGACTCTTGACAAGCCTCCATCAAGGTCGCGATCTCTACGTTCTGTCCCTTCTCAATATCGCAAGTTTTAATTCATAGAAAAATTACTTCTGGATGCAACTCAAAAAAAGTTCATTTTTTATTCCCTCGATCGTTGATTTTTCATACAGAAAATTTTGGCGATGCTTTGACTAATTTCTCGCAATGCAATTTTCAAGAAATTCTCGTCGTTGTCAAGAAACACACGTCTCCTCGAAGCTGACGTCCGAAAATAATGATTCCAGGGTTTCAGGGTCGATAACCTCTCGCCATAAAGTGATAATCTGCATTATTATTGGAGCGTGAAGCTTCAATTACAACTTAAGTACAATATCAACTTGCCACGTGATTTGAAACGCGTTATCGAATTTAAGGCCAAGATTGAGTTTGAGTTTGAGCAGGAAACCTGTTGGATTGATATTCCAGTGCATCGACCGGACAGTCATCAAGTTCCAGATCATCTAAACACTCTGGCTAATGAGCAAAAGCTTAAATATCAACCAGAAGTAAGAAAGTATTATGAATTTTCACACTGGACTGGAATTCACTATTTGCAGTAAAATCGAGAAATATTTTCTGTCCCGCTCGTAGCAATCGCGTAAGTAAAAAACTCAACCGGGAACATTTGGTATTTCTGGGAACCGGTTGCATTAGGATTATCCAATGAGAATGCATTTTCGTGTCACGTCATCGATCACATTGGCCTTGAAGTGTGTATCTCCGGAGTGCAACAGACTTCCTCGTGTTTTTCTTTACCGCCAGGCCCGAAATTATTAATTTGAGGGAAATCTATGAAAAAAATAAATTTCTCAATGAACGGAATTTTGTTTACTGAACAAAAATATTTCGAACCTTCTACTTTCGAGCTGTAAAAAATCGATCGACATATCGGCTGAGAATTCCTTCGAAAATGTCACCTCGCGTATCGTTTCGAATGTTGAAATATATGCATATGAATAATTTTGTGCATTTGAGAAACTCGAATGCAGGATACTGTGACATATCTCTGTGTCGGTTTAAATGAATAGACTTGAGCGTATGAATGTGTGTGAGAATGTGAGTGTGTATTCATTGCGTCGAGTGCGGTGGGTTGCGTCACACATAGAGACTGGTGCTATAGCAGCGCGTATCCTCGACCGTCCAAGTGGCTGTCGTTGTTGCCCGTTGGCTCGGTCGGTCGTGGTCCCCCTGTCAGTAGCGAGTTAGTCAGTCACGCTCGGACACACGCGGGATCAGCCTTTACCGTAAGGCGCTTCTCTTCCAACCGATTGTACAAACGGTTTCGGTAGGCTCGCGGCAAAAGCGTGTGCCGCGCGCGCGGAGAGAGGCTCCGCAAAATCATTATCACGAAAACTAGTTAAACGCGAAGAGGGATTAAGAGTATAAAGGAAGAAAAAGCAGGGAGAGAGAAAAAAAGGAAAGAATCGTGAAATATCGTAAAACCAGCAAAACTGGATTTACGGGAGTGATTACGTCGCAGCAAATACATCAGGTGTATAGGTGTAACCTGTTGCCGCGATATAAGCGATGCAAAATTCTCCGTGACAGAAGCATTCGAGAGTCCGTGAAAGTACGAGGCGCATCTCGCCATTCTTTTCCGCGGAGCAGTGTGCAGTTTTTGTGTTGGAATAATAGAAGTAGAAAGAAAAACGAACCTCGTGTGGCATTGAATTTTCTGAGTGTTGTCGCGAAACCCGATATCCTCCGGAGACTATTTTCCCCTCCGATTTTCTCCTGTTTTCTTCTCTCGCGCGCCTCATTCCTTCTTCGCTCGCAATGCGAGACATCGCTGTGGTAACTCGATCCACATGGTTCACGAAGAATCAACGTGCTCTTTCGCCACGATACATCGCGGATAAAATGTTATCACGCGACACTTGGATTCGACGATAAGAAAGAGAAATGGATCAAGGGAGAGATTCGACTCGATTGAATTGAAACAGGAATACAAGAAAAAAAAAGGAGAGACCAACAAGGGAAAGAAAGCATCGCTCTTTCTCTCTTCCTCGTTCGCAAAGCGTCGAGGACACAATGCTTCGTGTCTTTCATCCGTCATAATACATATAAACATACACATATACGAATATGTGTGTACATGTGGGCTGACGAACAACTGGGAATCTCCGCTTCGTGCTTGGCAGATTCACCGTTCCATGCTCTGCTCGCGGGTTCGCGTTATATGTGTTTTATACTGTACTACCGGATTTACACGCATATATATATAATCGTGATACACACGCACACACATCGTCGAATATACTTGTGGATTGCTAAGGAGCTAGAGGAATGAGTTCCGAATTATACCTGTGCTTGTGACTATAGAAGATTTCATAGAGCGTTGTGAGACACGTCAGTCTGAACAGCAGACATCGAACTCGTGCCGCGCGCAGGGACTTTCTATTTTTCTTTTTGTGTGATTTTTTTTTTTTATATTGTCCTCTAATCATGACAGCGTGACGGGAGCCCGTATGGAACGTCCGCGTGTATACCATAAAAGAGATAAACTCATAGTGTGTGTGTGCGTGACTGTAAATGTAGCAGCTTCTTGTTTCTTTTTTTTTTAAATTAATTAATTATCGTATTGTACGTTTTTCAACGTACGCAAATTACTGAACGAATGAAAAATCCGGAAACTCCTAACGCAACTGGTGACAGGGGCCAGATGTACAGCTCGGAAATTCTCAAGACCCTGTGGACCAAGATCGGCCAAATGTGCGGTTACATCACTTGCGCCAAATCCTATCTCTCAGGTTCGTGTTACTCATTGACTCTATAGAGTTTTTGAAAGTCCAAACAACCGTTATTGCGCTTCGATTGAAACAATTAATTTTTTTGTTACGCTTTCGCCCTGAGAGTCTCCGGGTCTTTCGGGCACTCGAACCATTCGAATATTACACTCGGATCATCATGATTCATTTAATTTGTCTGGATGCAATTAAAACTTCGCTTAATGGGACGCAATCGTCTCGTTATTCGGGCAATTTTATCATCCATTTCTCTTCTCATGTTTGTATCAAATATTCTCTGACTTTTCTTTGGTTATAAACGAAACGAAAGTGCCGCGTTCTGCAGGGGATTCCAAGTTCTGGATTTAATGCCATGGGAATTAGGTTAATTTACTTTATTGTCACTACAGCAGAATTTGGGCTCTGTTATCCTGTCGAATTCGGTACCGGGGATTAAGGAAAGTGAAATGACAATCAAGCCATTATTTTGTCTCATTTATGGAAAGTTGTTGCTCAAGACTAATCGCTTTTGGAATTGCTGCGATGTCGTTCGGTAGATCGTCATGAAAAATCTTCCTTTCATTTGCTTCATCTCGTTTTCCTGTTCTTTATTTTTTGTTTTACTCACTTTTTGCTTATTAGCAAAGGAATTTCCTTTTGCTTTGATATTTCATCGTCTTTCGTCACAGATTCGAATTTCGTGGTGCACGCCGCCACGATGACGACTTTCAGGAAGTTGAAAAACCGACGAAAGTTTCAATGCCATTCTTCTAGAGTCATCAAGGCGTTTTCATTGATATTTCAAAGAATAGCTGTCGTAAATGTTATACTGCTTTGGGGATAAGCGTGGATTACGCTCTTAGGGTCGACGACAAATATGTGGAATTTTTCGACAATAGTCTCTTTGGAATTCCCAATTTTATGAACTCAGCGTTCCGGAGATATTGTCTGGCTCGATGTATTTTTTCACACCTCAGTCAAAGTTCTTGGTGCCCACAATGTTTGGAAGGTCGTAAAAATATAAATGATACAAAAATGGAAGCGTGTAATTTTTTATATTGAGAGATGAAAAAAAAATCCTAAAAACTCTCGTCATTAAGCCCTTTCGTTCGCAAGCAGTTTTGATACGTGTGTTATTTGATAGGCGAGAGATTAAGTGGTACTTGAGCTCTGTGCTGTTTGAAACGTGACGCAAAAGAGCCCACACTGTTTGTCTGTGAAATCGGCTCTCGTTCTGTTTTTTTTTTATTCGATCGTTCGCTGCTCGTGCGTGCCGCGAATTAAACGATCATCGCGGAGGAGAGCTCGCGGGTATATAGCGGTAATACCACGGAAAGTTGGGCACAGAGGCCTCGTGCATGATATCCAGGTACATTGTTGTGTATACTCGCCCCCATAGTCCCAATCGACAATCACGCAGACACACAAACACGCGTGTATATAAAAATATATACAAACGTCTGTAATCAAGTAATATCCGCGTGCTTGTGTGTATACGTTCGTGTAAACGCGATCGAGCTCGACAACTCTGCGATTTGTGCTCTTTCGCCCACTTGTGTCCGCGAGCGCGATCCAGCTCGCGAAGCCCTGGAGTTAGGAGTAACTGTTGTTTGAGCGATCGATATGCAACTCTCGCGACTCCACGTACTTACAACGCAGCGTGGCTTTCTCATTACACAGGCATTATCCTGGAGTAACATTACACTGTGCTCGGAACCTCCGATGTTCCAATTTTCGACATTCTAGTCGCGTCCGTATTGGATATGACGACGATGATCGTTCGACTTAGAGTTTCGTCAAGTTCTGATTGAAACTAGACGAGACACCACGATCTTTCGATCTGTGTGAGCTTCGTTTTCTCGATGTGGAGAATTTCTTTTCACTCAAATCTCCACTCGCACACATTCCCCTCCCTCTGGAAAAAAATTCATTCCGTTACTTCGATTCTTCGGTCTTTCCAGCTCCCAATTGAGTCATCGAGGGAAAATTGAATTTCTTCTAGAGATGAACCTCGAGGGCTTCGAGCTCTCAACCATCCCTCAGCTGCTATATAAAACTTTCGATTAACGTGCATCGATCCTGTTCTCCCCCTCGAACTTATCAGCTTCGATCGACTCTTACGAAATTGGGACTCTATATTTGTAGCGGCGCTTTTTGACGTTATACTAATCTGCTCGATGCATACTTTATTACCAGGATATTACTATATGGCTAGAGCGAGCATGGAGCAGGAACCTATTCGACCTCCCTCGTAATACCTCCCACGTTCTGTTTCCGACTTGGCGAGTCACGACTTTGAGTTCTCGTACACGCGCATCGTAGAGTAACGTACACCGAGATACATACAAGGTAGATTATATACGCGGAGACAGAGAAGAGTTGGTATTGTGCACGTCCCGTCTTTCCAGAGCCATAAAATGCAGTGCGCTGTAACTCTTTTCGCTAAATCTTTACATTTCGTCCTTTTTTTTCAGCTTCTTCATCTTTTTTTCCTCCGTCACGAAATCGTGCGTGACTCGTGCCAGTACGAACTCTGTTTTCCTTCCATCTATTCATTGTCCATCCTTCTCGCTCGCTCTCTCACTTCCCATCATAGCAAATGAATAAGAAAAACTCAAGTCGCTTTTCCCAAACGAGAGATAACCATTCGAGACGATCGGTACAGCCTGCTACGTGTGCTTTCGTGTCTCCTTCCGTTCCGCGTTCGTTGACTCTCCTCTGCCACATACAGCACACAATATCGCATTACTTTTTTCTTTCTTTTCTCTCACACTCGGGACTATTTCGTGTTGACAACGTTATTTGCTGCGTCGCCGCCGATAGAGACTGATTTCACGGACGGCCTTTCAGTCTGTTTATTTTCATGAGATCGTGTACCACAATGTTCGATGCACTCTGGGACACGAGCTTGGAACTACGAACAACGTAATTACGATTCAACGACGTAATGAAATCAGAAACTTTAAATGATCGACGCTGTTATAAAAATTTATTTATCATTCTCACTTTTACTATTATTCGTTAGCAAACATACCGAAGTGATAATTAATTCTGAACGCGAGAGAAAATATCGAAGCACCGTACCGATTGCCACAAAAAATACGCGTGCCAGTGGAAATTTCTGGTAATTAAAAAACAGGAAAAGTTCCTCGAAAAGTTGCCATTTTTCGCGTCGTTGATTCGATCGAGGGAAAAAAGTTTCTATCGGGAATTCTCGCATCCACGTCCCAGACCTTGACAAGAACGAACCGATTTTTTTAACGTTTCCAGGTTGATTGTTTCCTCGTTTCATTTATCTGCCGTCTCGTGTCAATGGACTATGAAAGTTCGGGTTGAAGCTTGTCATTTTAAAAAATCGAAATGACGAGTCGTTTCAAAAATATCGTAACGATCTTATGTCACTTTGTCGTCGGTACCATCGCGAGAATTGCCACGCCATTCGGTTATTATTAGCTTCTACGTGTACATTGTTACGTATGAGCTTACTTAAGTTTGTCGGGATGGGCGCGACTAATCTCCAGGAGTGTATAAAAGCACTTCCTTGCTCGCGCGATGACGAGAGAGCGAGCGTCGAGGTGCGCAATCGATCTTCAGGCATTTAATGTTTCCACAACCTCTCGCGTCCGATGGTTCGAATTCTAATGTCCCTACAATTGTGATGGTAAAATCAATAGTAATAAAAACCACAAATCATAATAATAAATTGGAATCCCGCAAATGAATCGAATTTCCGTGAATATTCACATCGAAATCTCGTTTTTCTTTCCGCCAGAAATCATACGATTTCTACTGCGAATACAAAACAGTACACAATGAAGACGCGGAAGTACCGAATGTCAATGGAATACGGAAACCATCGATCATCTACTTATCGAAGAACGGTGGACAACCATATCGACAGCGTGTGTGTACGGTTCACATGACAACACAATCAAATACACGCCGCCTGGCAGTTGACTTAAACATTTATTATCAAAAACATACTGTACACACAATTTCTTAAGTGCTCTCAAAAGCGAACTCGCCTAACGATCGTACCATCATTATTGACAAGACACTGGAACATTATCGTTTGTACGGCACAATCGTCGAGCCAGAAAAAATAAAAAAATAAAAAACGTGCTCACTTTCGTGGCAGAAAAGTCGATACAGATTTTTTGCAACTATCGTGAAAAATCATCGATCTTATCTTCGACGAAGTGTAAACGCTAACAATCGTCATGTGTAATTTTATGTAATGACGATCATGAGTTTTCTTGCGACGTGATTTTTTTATAATTTGATCCAATCATGGCGATTAATCTTTGAATTACAAACGTTACGAACCCTGATTGATATTTCTTCGATCCAAACGATATCTCAAACGCCTCGATATGATGATTGAGTCGTATTCGAGTGTGTGCTCACTTTACATGAATCGAGAATCATGAAAAATGATTGGCAGTTATAGGAGAAGATAACACTCCAATCGTGTGATCAACGCGCTTCAAGTTCTCGGATCCGGATTTCGATGCAAGCCAATTGGCACGAAAATATCGAGATTGATTTTTTTTTAAAGTGTCAAGGCGTATCGGCTGTGAAGGAATGATATAATCATGAGATTTTATGGGGGATCTCTTAATTATTTGCCGCATTGGAATACTCCGTTAGTAATTGCTCTTGTACGCTCGTTCGGTTTATTTTCAATTGAGCATTGCTCGATAATCTCGGTGCACTTTGCCAACACATGCGAGTAAGTACGATCCAACGAATCCTTGTATACACAGATGTCGTCAGAGAGAAATACGCCAAGATCTGGGTCGATGGGACTCTGCGCGACTAGTTATTCCTCTCTCTCTCTCTCTCTCTTGCTCGCTCTTTATTTTTCTTCCTTTTTCTCGTGTTCATTACAGCGATGTCTTCTACTTTTGTACACTAAATGCCGTTCTATCTCATACATGCGCCGCGTTCAATTAGAGTTAATACTGCGGAAAACTCTCGAGTGCCTGACTATTCCATCTCGCATCTCTTGTCTATTACGAATGACGAGAGCGCCTTGTCTCTGGACGCTAAACCGCATGATTCAAACAAAGCAGCGCCCGAGCAGAGCTGGACGACGATGCAAATAATTTGCATCGTAAATTTTTACCATTTATTATTTAGAACTCGGAATAAATTTTGAACAGTTTCTCGACAATTCCATGATAATTTTTTATCAGGAAAACATGCTAACGAACACTCAAACGGAGGCGAAAAATGTTGACCGAATTGATTACACGATGACCAGTAGTTGGCGTTTCTGAATCCTTATCTTTTCTTTCTCGACGTCCGAACCAGACGATTGCTTTTCTATTGAAATTCTCACATTTCCAACTATAATTTTACGTGAAATTTTTCAATATTTGAAAAGAACGGTAAGGCTGACCTCGTGTCATTGGTAATGTAATGACCAATTGGAATAGTCAATTGATAAGCAATATTCGTGTTGACCATGAGCACGTGCTCGCAATTCTGTCGATTCATTTTCCTTGAGGGTCAATTTTTTCTTAACGACGATTTTTTCTGGCAGCATCGAGAGTCTCGCATTTCTTTTGACAAAAAACTGACATTTCGGACGTTTCAACATCTCAGCTAATAATTATTCCACACGAGAATCGTTTCTTCAATCAAGATTTTAGTAAAGGGAAGAATAATTAACGAAAAAGTAGCGATTGGGGAAAGTTGTATTCATGGAAAGCCAGGGAAACGATCGAGTTCGTTTTTTTTTTTAGGAAATAAAAAAAAGGTGAATAATTAGGTTTCTCGTCACGATCACGATGTGAGTTATCGTTCTGGCATCAGGGCATTCGAGAATCATGAACGATGGGCCTGGACAGATACAGGTGGCTGTCGATAATTCGTGGGTTCGTCGTCGAGGTTTCGGTTGCTTCGAGTAAACGCTAATAGGAACATCCATTATTGTAAAAAGGGGACCTCTCGAGTGATCGACTGCGCTAGACAGCACTGATGCGAGGCTCGCGGTGGTTGCCCATCCAAGTAATGGACATAAGTACTGCAGTTTGAGTTGGAAAACCGCCAGAGCCGCACACAACAACCGGGTGCGGTGTCTATCTATACATCAGAAGCCTGTTACGTTACACGCTTTGCGGAAAAAAATATTCAGCGCATTGTCGATGCGGTGCGGTGCTATATAGAGCCATGCAGTTGAAAAATATGCCACGCTTCAGATTTGACAGCCTTTCAAGGATTATTCCTTCAAGCACGTAGCATAAGATTCGCCTCGAGTAAATTAAGCCATTCCTCGTACATGCTCGAATATATAATACATCGAACGGACGAGTCGCTGTGCAATTATTCAAGTTGCTCTTTTCTCATTAATAACTCAATGACACTCTCCATT
This sequence comes from Hyposoter didymator, assembly GCA_037952995.1. NCBI lineage: Eukaryota > Metazoa > Arthropoda > Insecta > Hymenoptera > Ichneumonidae > Hyposoter > Hyposoter didymator. The sequence goes on from JBAJMU010000007.1 coordinate 8,963,023, forward strand.
ACTCACGTTCGCTAATTCATTTTACTTCAATGTTACAGTCGACCTATACTGCCATTCAAAAGCATGAGATCATTTATCTCTAAAATGATAATTCACGAAGCAACCCGAACGATCGTTATTACCTTCGAGTTTACAGCGGCGAAACAACATTTTTCCTTCCATTCCATTTTCAGCCGTTACTCAGTTTTTATCGAAAACTTCCTTGGACTAATATTTTTTTAAAATTCCAACAAAACCAAATGATATATTGACTTTGAATTGTTTTTCGTAAGTGAATCTTACGAATGGGTGAAGTTTCGGAGTCGATCGAATGACACGAGACCCGAAATGTTTCCCCTCGAGAAACCAAACGATTCTTCATCGATAAAAAAATGTCGTAATTGATGCGGTTGTGAGATAAAACTTTGGTTGGCCAGTAAATACTTTTCAGCGGCTCTGAGTACCAAGTGTGTACGAAACTGTATCTCTCTGTGGTATCAGGCACGTGCGTGAGCTCACACTAACGCACAAGTTTGTAGAATTGCTTGTTATGAGGGCAAGATCCGCGCGATAGATTTTAAGGTAGAAATAAACTCGCGTGTCTTCAATTCGACGAGCTTGTCTCGCTGTTACGCATGTATCGACGGTACACACGTTTCAAGAGCACATCAGGTTCAAGTGTACATGCGATCGTTGATGTCGTTGAAGATAACGACGTGTGATACTAGCCACGTCAGTTGAATGGATGCGATAACGTTATCGATACTTTGAATTTTTAAAAAACTACGAAAATCCATCGTTCTGCGTGGATATAAAAACATTATCGTCGCTAGAATCAATATTCCTGCTACGATCACGTTTTTCTTTGCTTCTCATAATAATCGAATACGCACCGCATTACGAATTATTTTTCGCGGTGTAGATAAAGTTGAAATATTTCTACGAAAGAAATGAGCAATTGGGAATTCTCTTGAAATTAAATTCGTACTTGTCGCATTTCAGCAGGTGTGTTTCGGAAAATTTCGTGTTATTATCGATGCGTCATCACTGCAAAAGTAATGATGAGCGTTTTTAAAAAGTCTTAAAATTTCATTCGTATATGCAAGAGCGGATATGGAAATGACAGATTTTTATTTTCGTAAGAATAAATGACAGTTTTCTATTCTTGGCTCTCGACGTTATTTCGTCCACATCCTGAGTAGCTGCTAAGTCATTGTTCACGCGGTAGCCTTCGGTTTCGCGTCTCCGGCCAGACCAATCGAGAACTCAGAATGTTTTCTTCTTTCCAACGTCACATGCGGTGCACAAACTTTTGGAAGAAAAAACAAAGTCGACTGTAGAAAAAATGCTCCAATTTCAAGGGAACAATGGAGTCGCGCACGCGCCGCGAACGAAAAAGCGTCGGCGAGAAATGACCGCGAGTCAACGGCGATGACGTATGGGAATTCGACGTCCTAAGAAATTGATTGATTCGAATAAGACTCTTGCCTCAGTTCTGCGCATTAAATAAACATTAGATAGTGAAAAAACTCGTGGCTAATCGATCCCTAACCGAACCGATCCCCCTATCCATACAAATCTCTATATAAATACGTAAATGCTGCAGGCTTTCCCTCCCAAAGACGTCAAACCTTGACAGCTTTTCCCAGACACCATTTCTGAGATGCGTGAGGTTCCCAAGAATAATCCTCCCAATAGATCATCTTTATCGCTGATGTCCTCCAAGCGTCGTGGTGTCAGACGCTCGAAATTGTCTACTCCATCACCCTCTCTCGCGTTCGACTTAATCCACCTCGAACCCTTCGCGCGCGCCAGGATCTGCTCGACCTCGCACGAGCCAAATCTAGGCCGTTGCCATGGCGACGTAGACCAACCATCGAGGATAATCGCGATGAAAAGAACGCAAACAAGCCAGGGATATGGGAACAACATGAAATAAAGTGAGAGACGAGAAAGAAAATCGCGATAAAAAGAAAATTGAGAGAAAAGAGAATGAACGCAAAGTGCGGGACTGTACGCGCCTGATGCTCCGGCAATAATCGATCGCCCACTTGTTATACCAAAAGCTTCAGATCCACTCCTAAAGAGACACTGTATAAATCATCCCAAGTAGTTGAACGAGAGTGCGCGTAGCATGTGGCCGTCAAAAATCTTTTTATTAATTATTTCCTATACGTCCTCAATGATGTCTTTCGAAATGATGTCAATTATTGATTTATTTTTGCGCTTTGCCAATATTCTCGTTGCAACTTGATGTCGATCCCTAAAACGATTTTTCTTGAGTGCTCAAACCGTTCGAAATCAATTATTTGGAACCTTCGCACTCTGCTAGCTTCTCGTCAATAAATCGTGAGGGAGTCGCGTTTGAATATCGTCGAAAATACGAAACTTTCGTTCAGGCTTCGACGACGAATTTTTTCGTGCTGCAGTGTGTGTGTTGGGATTTTATGAAAATTATGAAATATTCCTCAAATTTGGTCGGTTGTGGCTGAAAATTAGATCGAATTTTGATGGAATTTTCTTGCATCAATTTTAACATCGCGAGGGACGTTCGTCATATGGCTTCGCGATCGCACGACAATTCTGTCTTCCTCGGATGTCTGAAAGAATTCACAACGTGCGGAATTTCTTTGCGTATTTTTTATGAAAATCTTTGTAATTAAGAAGTTGAATTAATTTTTCGGAAAATCCGATGAATTTTCTCGCAGGTTTCTCGCCTTCAATGCAAATGAACGCGGTAATTTCACTTTGAAAAAGCCGAGGAATGATTGTAGCTCGAAAATCCATGGTAGATGACTTCAAAGGTGCGCGTGATTCGAATCTCACTGGGAAGTAGAAACGGACCCTGATATGGTCCGCCGGTGGCGAGTCAAAGAGAGTGGAGAGTCGGACGCGAGAGTGCGAAACGTTCCGAGAGTCCAAAGCGTATACTAACGGAAAAGCCGCGAGATCGTTTAACTACACGTGAATGTTTTTTATACAACAGCTTTTTCACGTCCGGATTCGTTTGAGCAGAGGTTTAGTTTCTTTCCATTTGAATATGCACATTTTTCATACGCGTTAACACATTTCTTCGTGTTCAGTTGCGACATTTGCATCATCAGCTTTGGAGCATCTCGAATAGTTGAAAAAATATGAAAATCAAAGTGAAAATGATTTCTGTAAGAAAAATCGACGAAAAAGAATGAAAAATAAAAAAGAAAAGGTTCTCGATGTAAAAGCGTATCGCGTAGAATTGATTAGCAGGTTTTTGCGTTTTATTACAAAAGTGAAAACGTTGAACGCGACACAAAAATAAAACTGCAATCGATAAAAGTGCCAAATTTATTTGTCGACAGAAGCTCATGTATCACTCGGTCTGCGCCGTTGCGAAAATAACATTGACAGTATCTCGGAAACGGCTGCTTCCATCGACAAGATTCTTTAATCCAAAATACCCAGTTGGAAAATTGTAGAGTTTTAAATAAAGTGCGAATCGCGTTTCACAAATATTTCTCGAAATCGAAAAAAAAACAATCTTTCTGATTTCTTTCGTATGGATTTCTGTGCGGGACGAACTTTAACGTGCCAGAGGCGATTCGAATAGTATAACAGCCGCGAATATCCACGCGCGCTCTCGATCGAAAGCTACTGCGTCAGCTGATGCGCTGTGAGCTCAGTCTCGTATCACAAACATACGCGCGCTTCGACCGTCGGCGTCCACACAATTTCGCCTTATTCCCGATTCAAAATATATTTCTATAGAATTATTTTTATTCCTCCAACGCGTCATAACGATTTTTGGACCGAGACACCTTCGTAGTTAATATTTAGTTGATTGAAAAGAAAAAATCCAATTTTTTTTTACCGCAGCCTCGAAGTGAACGCCCGAGGATGACTCTCGTATTTTCTTCATAGCGTCGCTGTCGTCGAGCAGAGCGACGATGAATGACGAGATGCTAGATCCGCGGTCCGTGTCGCCGGTGTAAATAGAAAGGGCCGGAGAGAGGAAGAGAGACAAAGATAGAAAGAGACTATTTCCGCTCCGTGGACCGGAAAAAGTAGAGACGAGGAGAGACACCCCACGGGAGCGAGGAACAATTATAAACCAACCATACCAACACACTATACTAAAGTTTAACACACGTACTTGTGGTCCAACGGGAGCGAGCAATAGACCTTCCGGCGAACTTGACGACAAGCACCCAAATAGCATTTCTTCCGTGTTTACTGTCTTTACACACAGAACCACGCAGGCCCATGGATATTTCTGTTGCATAATCGCGACGTAAAACACACCAAACTGGTCAAATTCTATTTTCTTCGATGTTTCTATTTTTTTTCCATTTTTCCTTTCTTCCCACAAATTCATTCAATATTTTTTCTTCGATTTTCCAGGCGAATTGACGTGCGAGAAAATCATTTATATTTCATTGAATTATCGTTAATAACGAAACCGATTTCGGTGACGATCGGAAACAACAAAAAGTTTTTTTGGATGCAAAAATTTACGTACGAATGGGATTTTGTTCTTTGGTTTCGAACTGATAGTTTTTTCGTGCTTGAACGCTTTGAAACTCTCTCCCTTCCCATATGTATTCGAGGCAGTACGATCATTTTTGGAAATTAGTTTCCCCTCGTATTGTAATATTCTCTGCGAAAATAAAAAAAAAACTTGATGTTTTGCGGAGAGCGTGCAACGGATGTAACGCGAAGAAGAAGCCGTCATAGACGAGATTGCGCAAATAGATCGTTGCGAGTCCGTGAACGAACTCTCGTTCAATTCCGTTCAGGATTTCTAAAAAAAAAAGGGGGAGAGAAAAGAAAAATCAATCGTGAATTACGAGTGGAGAAAAAAACTGATGAAATGAAACTTCTTGCTCAAGAATTGGATGAATAACATAAGAACGTGTCGAGTAAGTTCATGGGCGAATCACTTTGGTTCAGTGCTTGAGACAATACAATGGCGAGATTGAAAAGAGACAAAGCTGACGCGCGTTGCTAGTCAGCCGACCGGAGAGTACCAAAACTTTCAGTGGAGCATGACCTCGATGAAATCTAACGAGCCTCCCGCCGCCGCCCTCGTCTCAATCTCTACAGAGGGACTTATAGCCGCGTGTGCACTTGCGCAATCGTCGAGACGTCGTCGACGTCGTTGCGCCGCTGATGCCGCCACCCGCACGAGCCTTTATTTCTCGATTCTCTTTGCTCATCCCCAACTAGCTTGATAGAGCTGGACTTGTCCGGTTCAGCTCGACGATGACGACGACAGAGACGAGTCAGCTGTTTCTCGCTGAACACACTCGTGGAAGAGAACTTACGAAAGTTGCTTCTCTCCTCACCAAAATCTTTCCTTTTCCTCCACAAAGAATCACCAAAACTCTGCGGCTGTAAAAGCCAAAGGGCAAGTTATAACGCGCGAACGTCGGTCAAATTGCTTCACCAGATTTGTCCTCTTTCGTGCGTATATAGGATCATGGCGTCATGGTAATTACTTTGAATTTTGTCAAAATAAAATCGATCATGCATAATTTTACGTATTCAACATTTTTTGGCTCGTGATGAAAAGTTAAGGTGTGGAGGTTGAAGCTGCAAGTGCTTTGAAAACTGCAATTGTTTCGATATCGAAAAAGTTGCAGCAGAGTCTCGACACTAATTATACCGCATGCGAAAGTACGTTAATTATTTATTCTCGTGTATTTTTAATGAACAAAGTATTTCCGTACGGAGTAACAAATAAAGTTAGTGAGACAGTTTTGTTGTTGGACGTCTGGTCAGAGTTGCTACGATACGCTCAATTATTCTATTCGTACAGCTTAGTTTTAGCTTCGAAATCGATGACTTTGATCGCGAGGCTCTTATTACCAACACTTACCACCCACACATATGAATAATCGCGTTATTCATATTTGACGGTGCACGTAAGAAAACGTCTATAGATATAGACGCTAATGTCAAAGGTGTTGCGCGCTGCTGCCTTTCTCTGCGGTTTGTCCGCGTAGCTCACTCGCTAATGTACGAGTGCTCCGTCTTTCTGGTGTTGTGCACTCACACAAATACTCTCAACAGGTACAATATCGTGAGAAAGTAAGGAAACACTGTTATTATAGAAAAAATAAAAATAAACGTTAATTTATTGTTGCCAGTGTAGCACGAAAGTTCCTTTTGTGCTTGCCAGCACGACGCGGCTTGGCATTGAAAACTTGCACAAAGGAAGAAAGACCCGATGCATTTAAACCTTCCAAATTAGAACAAATCAATTTTTTCCTCCATCACAGCTAGTAAACAAATTTCCAACTTTCGGTTCTAGCGAAGTAGAAAATGGTAAATTATTTGTTGTTCAGTTTACGTTCGTGCACGAAGAATCTTGCGATCGAATACTTATTCTGACTTTATCGATTCACGGAATATTTTCAACGTGCATTCTGACGTAATTAACCCCCAGGTTCGTTAGAGAAAATTGTAAAAACATTTCGAATCTTGACTTTAAAGTTTTTTCAGAACTTATGAAATTTTTTGTCGCCGAACAGACGAAACGTCGCTCGTAATTCACCATTTTTCCACGATCAACGGGTCAAAGAAAATCCAATCAAATGTAATATTTCATTGTGCAAAAGATTGTGAAAAAAATAGTAGATTCACGAAGCAATTATCTTATACCCCGACAGTCGAGCGTATCGTTTAATTTGTCAACCGACCAGAAGGTGTTGTCGCGTTTACGTGGTACAAAAATATATTAAGAATTCCGTCAACATTTTGATTTGCGATCCGTACTACCTTAAATGAGTGGCGCGGGCGCGCGAACGTGTGACGCCTCCGAAACGCGGATATATAAACGGCATGGAAGGGAATGTAGGTCATAGTGCGCGAGGAAGGGTTGCCTCAGCTCCAACCTTCTCGCTCACTCACGTTCTTCCTCTTTTACTCACCGTCGAGTCATTCGCATGTACCAGCTTAGCACTCAACATATATTTATACGTACATGCTTGCTTTTAAGGCTATTGCATACACTCCCTCGTCACTACGACTCAACCTATGCTGCGTTATATTAGCCATGCAATGAAACACCGCGAACAAGTTTGAATACGTTGAGACACGCACACACAGACATGCACACACTTGAGGAGCCCAAGTATTTCGCAGTGTGTCTGCAGGGCTGCAGTGCAGTGCTGGGATACCTCGCTCAATCGATACGTCCACGTGTATGGCACACTCTCTATTCCTATAAATTTTATTCAGGTACATCCAACCGAGTATCCGCTAAATACCGCGAGATCTATTTCTGCTCATTATTCCTTTTGTCATACGACTGTCCATTCATCGTCGAGTTCCCTTGGGTACAAATAATATTGAAACAGAATTCTACATTCGATCCTTGACGACGGTGGAAAAGGAATTTTTTCGAAATATTTTTGGAATATATAATTATCGAGGAAAATAGAAAATGTGATGTCTGCTCCAATTTTTTTTCGATCTCTGAAACGTAAAGAGTCGGAGCGTTCTTTGCAGTATTTTTTTCCCCACAATATTCGACGAGCAAATTGGTTTTTCTGTCGTGGACGAATTATCATTGTAGGAGGATGGCAAATGTTAGTTTTGCTGAATCAGTGCAAAGCACCAGGATATTCGTTGAGAATTATTATTGCAACTGCGGCAGCGAATCATTGAACCAAAATGCTCGTGTTTTGACCTCTTCTGTGGATTTTCTTAATTTATACGAACAAATGAAAGAAACAATGTGAATAACCAACACTCGCGAAGCTCTCAAAGATTTAAAATGCTTGTATAGGCGAGAAGCGAGAGCTTAAAAGCTAATGCAGGTCTGTGACTCACTCGCTCGCATCAACTATATAGAAGCCGAGCACACCGCTCTCGAACGTACCGGCATCAGTAATCGCGAGGAGTCCGACACCGAGCTGGCACGGGCATATATTTCCACGACGACGGTTTCATGTCAGTGCGGCTGGCCTCATCGCGAACCTTTTCAAACTCGTTACCTTCGCGCTGTTACTTTTTATACACAGAGTTCGCGAGGTTACCGTCGATATTCGTAGGTGTTTTATCTGACGATCGATTTGCTCGACGCCAGCCCTTGTTACCCTTTTGGTAAGAGGACCCTCCAACTCGCTTTTATCACAGATTTAGGTCAGATTTAAGACTCCGAGTGTGGGGAGCTCACACAGGCAGGTCCGCTTGTGAATTTCAATGAAATTTTCCGTCGGACTGCCGAGCTACCAGATCGTTCGTCCAAATAATTCGTTCCTTTCGTCACTCGCATTTCTCCGATTCATCAAACACTCTTTAGGCATGATCAGAAAATAATTAGTGACATTTTCGTTTCGCATTAGTCCGACGATCATACGGTTTTTTTTTTACTTGAGAAAACGACGCGTTCGACCATTTTCCTTCGACATTATTAATACGCTCCTATCAAAGTGAAAAAAAAAGAAATATCGTGATTCAGTTCGTTAGTCATTTTCCTAGCTGCGTGCGTGGCTCCGCGGAGAATTTACGCTTTCACGATTTCAATCAGGCATTATTCTTTGCCGGTTGAGAATATTGCGGACGCGAAAATATTGTGCTCGAAAAACGAAACGGTTGTAGCAGCGCTCACGAATACTCGAGAGTTTGACTTCACCCACGAAATCGTCCTGCTAAATTTATTGCTTTCGTGCAATGATAAATGTTGGTCGACTCGAATAGAGCTTTTTCTGGGCATATCCTTATTACGTATTCCTTGTAGCAATTGGCACAAAATCAGCAGCTGTGATGTCTGCGTATACACATTCCTATAGCCCCGCATGTATATACAACCAAATGTCTATGTAATGATGCGCGAATAATGTGTACACGTGCGCCCGTGAATTGGAAAAGGGGGGCAACCGTCACTGGGTGACGACCAAGTTGCTGTCGTACTTCCGGCTCGCCTTGTCCCGCGTTCTCCTCCTCGTATCCGCATTTACGTATGCACACATTTTTCTATTTTCTTATTCGAACGATATTTCTTTTCATTCCATTTCATTAAATAGAAAAATACATAAGCGTGCAAGTTTTAATTACTTGGGATTTATGTCGTAAACGAAATAATGAAAAAATTGGATTTCGGAGCTTCTGAAAAATCGATAAAAATTGAAAATTGTATTTTCTTAACTCTCTTAGTCGCATTTCGTTATGTAATCATTCGACAATGATATTTTTTCACTCATGGTTAGTCACCATACATATTATTGTTCAAGAAGTTAGTAAAGTCCTGCTCGGTCGGTGACGTCAGGCCCTATGATCGTGGTGGAATTATAAATAATTCTTTATTATCCTCTTAATCGTATTCCTCACATTCGCACTCGCGGTTCGTTGCAATTTATAGCTCAACTCGTTCGATAAGCTTTTGGGAACAAATTCGTCATTTCCAGGCCGAGTTTCGCGATGAATTTGTCACATTTTTTAACAGAAATTTGAGGCAGAATATTTAGATTCATTTTTTCGTTTCATCGAACGTGCATTTTTTTCAATAATTTTCCGAGTGAATCATGACGAGCGAAGATGTCCGTTGTTTGACATTTTATTACGCACCAACTTCGAGAATAGTCGTGACAAAGAGACAAAAAGATATTTGGAGAATTAAGCATAAAATATTGTAGAAGACGAAGAGATCGAATGTATTTTTCTTCTGACGAGCGAGAGTGTGATGATTTACGAAGTATTAAACTTGATTGAAAAGTTTAGCGCAAATGCACGATTTGCATTGGACTCATCGCTCTGATGACGGCGAGGCTAATTCTTAATCTTGCACTTTCGAAAACACGCTCCATTTACACACGTACACGAAGGACTATAATTAGTTTTGCTGTTCGATTGTAATCGCAGAGCATGTGGCAAGTTTCAAAGTTATTTTTGCTCATCTGCCTGACACTGCGCCATGGACTCGAGTGCTAAAATTGGAATTGGAAATATCTCGTGTGTATAGGTGCGGTTGTGCGAATATGTATATGTGTCCGCGCGGGGCACATCACCGGTAAAAACGCCAGAGAAGTTCCTCCGTTGAACGAGGTAGAATGCGAATTGCTTGTATGAGAAACCCGTTCTCTACAGTATTTTTATACACTCGAGTACTTGAGAATGATTCATGCGGAAGAAAAGTGATGAAATAAAAGCGAAACAAAATCCTGTAGCCTAAATACATGTGGGAGGGAGAGTATGAAAAGAGGACGAATATTTCGACACCGATATGGCACACAATGAGATTAACAAAAAAAAGCCACAGGGTATATTTATCAATGCGAACAAGTTCATTGATCCGGAAAATTGTAAAACGACAATATTCTATTTACTAAACCATAAACGAAAGTATACGCGACGACGATTATTTTTATCGATTTTATTTTCCATCATTTCTATTTTTTTTCCTCTTTTTATTTTTATTATTTTTTTTCTTCTTCAAGAACATAAACGCTTCGATTTTCACATTGAAAAATATACTATCAACCAGCATCAATAATCATATCGTCAAAGTACAACAATGACCGCAGTTCATCGCTACGTACGATGATCCGCTGAATAATGTATCGCAGCGAAAGGCTTTGTATCTTTGTCCCGCTCACATACGTGCAAAGTTTTGAAATACATGCTTTGACGATATTTAGGCGAACGGCCGAGATGTTCGAGCAGCGATAAAATATGCTTCGTCGTCGAGACAATCAACTTCAGGTTCATTGTCTTTCGCGAATACTTCGAGTCCATTATACTCGCAGTCTTGATACTTAAACTCTGGTGAGAGACAGATGGAGAAAGAGCCAGAAACGTTATTCCATCGACAATGGGAACACTTCACGATGAGGACGATGTAAACATGTCTTTTGTTTGAAATATGGGTCAGCGAAGGTCGATATCCTCAAAATGCAGTGATTCTTCCGATTTTTCGAGCCTTTGAATCCCTCAAACTTAAGGGATCATCTCTTAACGCATGCCCCTCTGGTCGATATCGAAAATGTTTGTGCGAGATATTGAGAAGCTGAGAAAATGAAGAAAAACTCTATTTTTCGAACATTCGTTCGGAGTCGGAACGCACTCTGGTCATAAGTTTCGCAGAGTTTAAATCGCCCCGGTATCTGCATCGATCCGATCGAAGGCTGTGTAATAGTTCGTACGTACACACACGTACAGAAAGAAATTCGGGTTATGTGCTGACCCCAAAACCGATAGGCAACACGTGAGACTCGATTCTGAGCTTCTGCTTCTTTCTTTTTCTTTTGGCTCTCGGTGATTTTCAATGTAGCTGGTAAAAATGCGAGTGTGTCATATATTGGTCACTTATGATTGTGACGTCTCATGTAACATTCATAGAAGTTGCGTGGAAGGGAACGTATCTGCTGTGTATTATTTTGTCGGAGGTATCGAATGATAATATCGCTGTATAGCATTTCAATGTAACGCGTTTCGTGTGACTGGAGTTTCGTGCACTCTCGTCACTTCGACGAAAGGGATTGATGTCCGGTGGACGCGTACAGCGTTGCATATGGCATAAATAACAGGTTTGCATACTTTTCGTGAGTCCGTTCCTTCCTGGCTAATCGTGTGGGACGTAAAGTTTGGCTGTGTGGAAGCCAGTGGATGAGGAGGAATTTTGGGCGAGAATACAGCTCGAAAAGCACTGTTTCGGTGAATGCTCTGGATATGACATTGTACGAAGCCGCGATCGATATTCGTCTGGCGCCAAATTTCTGTTTTTCTCGAAACACGTGGGCTGCGGGTAACTCGCATCGGAAAATGAACGAAATTTGTGCAGTTTTCGGATTTATTGCGATGGCTTTTTAAGCATGTTTACGAGATTGTTTTGGGAGCGTTGAGATAGTCATCTAGCTCGGCGTTGTTCGGTGCATAACTCGTGAACGGTGAGGACTTTCTAGTAGAACTTAGGCTTGCGGTATTAAGGAGGTTGGCTACACACAACAACGTTGCTACGTTAAAATCATAGGAAAATTCGAAATGATTAGAATTTGATGAAATTTGGTGAGTAGATTCTTTTGGGTCAAATACGATTATACAATTTTTTGAAGATTCTTCTTCTCCATAGTTTTCGAGAAATTGAACACTAGAGTTAACATGAATAAGCACAGGATCTTTTGCATATTGTAAACTCGAATTATTCGAAAACTATGTAGTTGAAATATTTGAAAAAAATTGTGGCATCGTATTTGATGCTAAAGAATATTATCACCAAATTTGATTAAATTCTTATGATATTGTCGTATGTAGGCAACCTCCTTAACGTGTAGCATCATCAGCGGTCGCTGTACTCAAGCGTGGAAAGTATTGACTCTGATTTTCTGCACTTTGAGCAGAGTGTTTCGATCCTCGGTGACCGTTATGCATTGTGTAAAAAAGAGGACCGCAGCATCGGGGGATTAAGAAGCGAAGGGGTGTGTCGTAATAGGACAATGAAACTGGACGGGAACGCGTAGAGCTGCGTCCGAGAGTAAAAAGGTACACAAGCGCGATGTTTAACCGCGTGCACGCATTCGACCCTCGCTCGAATGATCGGCCATCTCCGGGCCCGATGATCGCAAGACGTTTGCTGCGTGATAATGGGGCACTGCTCCGTGACGAGTCTTGGTTCATTGTCTCCCGATGCTGCTGCAAGCTGCAAGACCCTCCTCCGGTAGGTCGCTGCTGACAGTCGTTCGACTAGAAAGAGCAGAGGTTCCCGCGCGCCTCCAACGATACGGGGTATATAGAGATGGAATAAGTGAGAAGGGGACCATGAGCATCGCAGAGCCAACTACAGGGCACGACCCGTTCCTTATTCGTTCGGCGACTTCCGACACGCCGATCGTTCGCTTATTTTCTCTCTTCTTTCAGCCTCTTTCCCTCTCTCTCTCTCTCTCTCTCTCTCTCTCTCTCTCTCTCTCTCTCCTCTGCGATCTCTTTCTCTTCGGTACTCGCATCGCGAAACTCGTTCCTATACATTGACTGTACGGTATAACTATGAAACGCCTGTTATATACACTATAGCGAATATATCGCTCGCGCATGGCTGAAGAGCCAGCCTTCGGACTCTCCGCCGCGCACCGCACCAACAGCTTCTCTAGTCGTCGTCGTCGTCGTCGTCGACGATGTCGTTGTGCACACGATATATATCCAAACTTTCATCCGTCTCCGCGGGAGCTCAGATAGTTTGGTTCCGCGACGACTCACGGTTCGTACGAGTCGAGGTTTTCTTGTCGAATGGCGTGGCTAACGCCAGTGACAGCTGAGGGCAACGAGGAAGACGACGGCACGGACGGGGACGACGTTCACGAGAACGATTACGCATTTCTTGACCATTCGCCTAACCAGTGGGATTTCGTGCTTATCCGGAGCAGAGGTCACGCGAAAATCGTGGTATATATACGCATTCACGACACCAAAACACGCGCAGCCTTCGACAAGAATTGACACACACTCACCACGCTTTTTTGTCGTTTCATTTATTATTTCTCAGCTTATACTTTCGCTGATGAGTTTACAATTATTTATGCATCACCGCGACATCATCTGCATACAGTTATAAAAGTTTAATAATGATAATAGCCGTCGCACGGTCACGGCGTTCACTGAATTGAAAAAAGACACGGCTCCCTCGCGTTACTTATCACTCTGCACGCGAACTTATACTTTGAATTAAGTAGAAACCGCCGGCTATTTTTTCCGAAACAATTTTACCACGTGGATCAACATTTCATTAGATTTTTTTCCCCTAGACCTCAATACGAATGACCCTCAATTGCATAATAGTCTCATTAGCTTTCCTAATGAGAAGAAGATTCATGAGAATTTTATCACACACGTGTGTAACTTGTTTTTGTACATTATTGTTAATGAAATCATCGCGAGCTCGCGCGTGGTCCATTTGCCATGTAACTAACGTGCATGACTCACGGTTTCCCCGTCACCTCGGACAATCGGTTCGGAGGCACGGTATTCTTGGCGTCGCTAATTCTATGGCTCTCGCTATTCTCTCCTGTCACCGCGGTCTCACCGCTGTTTGCTTTCATCAAAATTACAACAGTGCCTTCCAACTTTTTCACATGTTTTTCATTCATTCCGAACTTCGACGTTCACTCAAGTTTATTGTCAATAGCTTCGTCCAACCATCAAAAAGTAACTCGTTGTAAATACGACAATAAGACTCGGACGTTTGAAAAATGTTTCAAAATCGAAGGCAACCTTTCATTCACGTGGTTCTTCTTTCCTGCGAGACGTAATAAGAAAATCTCTTGAAATTACAATCAAATAGCGATCCCGCACTAGTTTCTCCATGAAAAATTGAAAAATTCTGTTTTTTTTTCTCCAAAGTTTATTACGTACGATGGAAAAGATATTTTACATTCAAGATTCAAACGGAGCGTTCCGAATACTAAAAATTTCGAGGCGACGTCATTTGCAAAAAAAAAAAGCAACTTCTCGAGCAATAACTTTTGCTCGATAATGTTTCAATTACATCGAGTTCGCCAAGTCATTGACCCACTGATTCGTTTTTATTGCGATATTTACATAAAAATACGATAAATTTGAATTTTACGGCTGAACGTTAGTCGCTCATTTATTCTCATTCACGAATTTTACTTTTTCGGAGTGCGAGCTTTACCCCGCGGCACGTGCTCATGGCCGCAGCTTACTTCAAGGGTCAGAGGGATCCTCAGAGCAAGAAGTTGAATAGAGTGCACGAAATAAGCATAAAAACTGCAAAAGGCTTAGGATGGAATAGCTCGAATAGTTAGTTCACGAGAATTACAAAAAAATTGTGTTATTTGAAGAATTCCGATGTTCTCCGAGAGCTGAGGGTAGTCCTTTGATCGGCTGAAGCAAGAAAAGTCTCACTGCAAGAAGTATATTGCCCCTATCGTAGCTCGTTTGGTACGAGAGTTGCGCGAGATCGTGAGTCGAAGAACAAAAAATATGCCGTTTTAGTCGTTGTCCCTGCACTGCAGTTACCGCGTATATCTTTCACTCGTATATAAAGTTTCAAGCGTTATTGTACACGTATACTCGTTGTGAGTATCGCGCTAGTGCAAATGACATATACGAGCACGATGCACCAGTATATAGGGTGTCCAACCAGGACGAAGGTTTGTCCCTGCAAACGTGAAGATTCGGGTTCTATTAGAAGACTTTAAGGACATTGTATGCAAAATTTCTGTCGATAGAATTCCTTTAAATTTGCATCAGACAAAGAGAATAGTGATATCTAATGGCTCGCGCTATTGTGAGAGGTTTCACCATGTAGAAGTCGAGATATTTATTTATAAAAATCTCAATTTTCAGTCGTTTCTCACAAGAGCGTGTGTTAAGAGTTTCAATTTTCAACATTAAACATTTCGATTTCTCAATCAATGGTAGAGCCTCTTGAAACTTTGCATAAACTTTTATATGTAACATCGAAGAAATTTTATTTGGTTTTTGAAAGAAATCGGTCGTAAAATTTATTCAAAATTTTGTTTACTGCATAACAAATACTGATTACCTCGGACAATCTTGGGACTTGGGCTGGCAAACCATTTTGTATGCAAGAAGAACTGAAAGCAAAAATTTAGATTTGACCGGATCGCCACAGAACGTCCTTAAGGTGATGGAGCAGTCGCTTTCTCGCCCATGTGAGTGCGAGAGAGATAGCTGCAAGTAGCTGGAATTTTCGAAATTGAATATTTTTTATACGGTTTCGCCAATAAAAAAAAACCTCTGTCAGCGGATTTTTGCCATCGTCCCGCGTCCGCTGACAGAGGCTTTTTCTGATTAGTCAAACGACGACGGAGACTTTTCATTTCGAAAATTCGAGGTGAACTGCTCCATCACCTTAAGGCTCGTGCTTCAAAGTCAAACGATCGTTCCTTGTGAAAAGTTTTCCATTAGACTTATTCGGATCATGAAGCTCTAGTGAATCCAGAAAGACCCGTAGATTATCGTCGTCGTATCCTTTCGTATTCTTTAAGGGACCCCCTGTATATGAGAAACTTACGAGTGGAGCTCTATAGGTACGCTTGCCTATTATATTCTCTTCCTCAGCGGCTCGGGATGTCGGAACGCGTGAAACTTTCGAACGTCGAAAAACGTCAGTGTCGAACTGATGTTAAAACGCGATGGAAACCACCTGTATTTTTACATTTTCCATTTGAGTTTGAAGGAACGAGCGAGTTACCATTTACTCTTGTCGCACGTGGGTTGGTAGTGGTTATTAGTTTTTTTTTTGTAGTTATATTTGAGAATTTTGTAATTTCGAAGTATCGACCGCGAACTCTTCATCATTTTTTTCCCTGGAGGAATGATGAAATTCATAAAGTTCCAAGTTTGTTCGTACACGATTATTATGATCACTAGCTGCTTACGTCTCGTCATTCGGTCGAATGATTGCTGGGACGTTCGCATGGCGTAAACACATTGAAACGATAGTGCATGACGAGCTCTCGCTCTCGTTGTAGAAACGCAGGGAGTTTTCACTTTCACACGATTTCCCATCCTGTGGTGCATCAAACGCGGTAGTAAATCGCGCGAGCACGCTCGGCCATACACGCGGTCCTGACTTGGCTGTATATACACATTTTTTTTAACCTGTCGACGGTTATAACATCGTCATCGTACGTTAACATCCTGTGGGATCGCACATCGGAATCGTGCGCGAAGAAAGCATATATAATACGATTAAGGCGTTATTTGCGATTCGAATCTATTAGCCCGCTGTTCGTATTCATGACGATGATGAAGACAACGACAACGCCGACGTTGCGTACTGCTTACTGTGGCGCATGGTCGGATCTGATTTATTTTAGTCTTCGCAAAGCGACCAACAGCCGCTCAATCCGATCACGTCCCATTTACGACTTTGCCGTCTGCTAAACATTTATACTACTATATCGTATACGAGGAATTTACGCGTATACTTGACGGTGTTGTTGCGATGATAGCCGCAGATATACTTTCTTTGCCTTGGTAAGCCCGCGACGTTATCGAAGCGACGCGGACGCTGTAAACTCCAACGACCTCAACAAGTTTTCTTTTTGTAATTAAATTCCGTTGCCAGTTGACCAATCGATTGAAAACTCCCCAGGACTCGGATGAATCATTAAAATCTCTGTGCGATCTAAAACATTCGTTGTATAACAACGATCGATCGCGATTAGTCAGCAAATATGAATTATGCACTAGAAATTTTATCGTTGCGGCATTAAACCATCTCCAATCACTCGGAGCATCTAGAGCAGAATATCCGACAGTCATCATAAGCTTAAAGTACTCAAAAACATGTTGTTATAGATCGTAGTATCCGTTGACGCAACGAAGCAGTGTCTGTGTTTTTCCTCGACTCGTTTTCATTCGATTTTCTTCGAGACGTCAAGGAAAATTCATTGTCTCGAAATTCCGCAATTTTGATTTCATGATCCAACCTCCTTGAGGTGGCTGAGCATTTGATAAAGACGCGCGTCGAATCCGCCGCAGTAAATATGTCCGCAGCATCCTAACTGTTCTATCGGTCTAGTTCGAGGTCGGTGCGGAGACGTCTGCTTGTCCCAAATATGCCATCGTCTCGATGGCGCTGTCAGGGTCCATTATATCACATCGTTTAGCTCAAGCTGCAGTGCGTATCTCGCGAATTGCTGCACTTCTCTTGGTAGTGTTACTCTAAGCCTTATTCGTGCAGTACGAACTACAGAGAGGGAGAGAGAGGAAGACGGCGGCAGAGTTTAAGGTACACACTCTATTTATCGGCTCGTAGCCTCCACACCCAGCGCAATCTGCTGCGCCCACTCTCCTCGACAGGCCGCGCGATCTCTCGTTCTCCTTTTCCTATGTTCACCGCGAGAGACCCGCTGCTGCATCAACATACATAGAAGAATATGTATGCACACTAACGTATATACAAAACTTACGCAATGAACGTAAATTTCGTTAACTCGCTGCAAGGTCTACTCGCTCAAGCTAGTGCAACTCTCCTGGCAAACATTTATACGTATATAGGTCTCTAAGTATCTGATAATGACGTTCCGCGAGCAGGAGAGAAGCCCTAGCGGGCATGCTCGACCTCGTGTACATTCACTTACGTATTTATATATACATATATTAAGAATTATATATGTATTGTGTATAGAGACGTCGACATATACGTTTAAGAGACGTATTTTGTGTATACGCGCCACGCGACATCCGAGTGTACCGGCGACGATGCCCAAGAGTGAACACCGACAACTTGGGTATTACACTCTCCTCGTTATCATATACACAACAAACCCGAGCGTAGTAATAAATCGACTTTCCTGTACAGCTGTGAGCTTTGTACGTGTACTATTCATCAGCAGTTAATAACTTAATGTCCAAATTCGTACCATTCTTGCACAGTGAGACGTAACTCATCCGCTGTTTTCTGCTAATAGTTCTCTGAAGCTTATTCCTTAGCTCTGTGAAGCTTATTACAACGGCAAAAAAATCGATGAATCGTCGAAAGCAAAACGTTGTAGTTCTCAATGCTGGAATGCCATTTGTTTCGAGCAACGCATTTGTACTGCTTTTCGGATTCGATAGATTCGGCATTCGGTAATTGTTTCAATTTTGGGCTTCGAATCTCTCTGACGATACGCCATACGTTCTTGCGGAACGATACCTTCAAAGTTTACAGCGAAAGGTTTCGGAATTCGATAAATTACTACGCGCAGCTGTGAAATTCGTTTGTTTTTTTTTTTTTTGCAAACCGTTGCCATTGTTGCTTTTCGTGAGGACGTTTGTTATTTTTTATTCATTGATATCGTTGCTACTCGTTGAGAATGAACGAGTCGTATTTTATTTGTGAAATTTCGGGCAATTTTTTGAAATCGATCAATTTTTGATATTATTAACGTTCAATAACCTTCGGTGCGATTCAGAACTCGGGAGAATTGTTTTAATGAGGAAAATATCGTTGAAATATCCTTTGCAATTTTTTTATAAGCTTCCACGGTCGCTGTTTCCACGAGCAATCGACGTCGGGACGATTCCTCTTCTTCGTTCATACAAACTAACGGCATCGTCAGGTGTGGAACCTGGTGAAACTTTTTCAAATGCTTTTATAAAGCTTACCAACTTAATGACGACCCGATGGTTATATTAACTAGAAAAACGTAATATACCAGAAGTTGGCGTTCGCAGAACGTTATTCCCTGCTGTCGCTCCACTGCTCGCTCTATCTATACGTGCTCTTGCACTCTTCTAAGCCAACGTAGTTAGTATTTGCTGACGCAGCGGGGATGTACGTGCAACAGGTGCACAATTTTGTGCATATAATGCGCGTTCGCGCTTAGGGTTTCATAAATATGACATTTCATGATTTTTTTCACCGTACTTCCAACTTCCATGTGCAAGGGCATATCACGTGCGATTCTCCATTTATAAGATACGGATAATTAATTTCAATGTTCGAAGAAACTGCAGAGGAATTTGGAAATTTCACTCCTTGGTGCAGAAAAATCGAAAATAAATTTTCCGGAGATACTCGAAACGTGCGATTCGAGTCTTTTGGTCACAAGACCTGCTCTACGCATGTACACCAAATATTGTATTGTATTTAGGTCAGATTCACCGAGCCGTATCATAAAAGAAAAATCCATCGTTTTTTGTTCCAGGGGTTCTGGAGATGGCCGCGACCGAGAGCACGATTCGATTCAGCGGTCACACATTGGATAAGGCAACCAAGGCCAAGGTGAGCTTGTTCTTTTCAAAGAGTTTTTATCAAATTTAATACACTCGGAATTAACCACTGCTACTGTGCGGGGAGCAACGTTGTCATACTCATTGTTTTCTGATTTTTTACACTATTTATTAACTGTCATTCCAACATCGAATATTACGTTTTTTTTATTTCTCATGGTCCCTGGCATATCCACGAGTTACTAAAAAAAATCACGGACATTGTTTGTCGAACGTTTTTCATTTCGTTGAATTTTTTTTCGAGCTCCTGCGCATACGTCAAGCAAAAATTGAGACTCGAAGAGTTTAGAGACAATTTTTCACGCATATCGTGATTGATCGTGCGAAAATCGGTTGATACTTTTTCTTACAAAGTTCAGAGAATTCATTCGGCCAAACTTTTCGTGTAAATTTGTGTACATCGATGACTGAGATTTTTCAAATCACCTTTTCCGGCTTCGGAATG
This sequence comes from Hyposoter didymator, assembly GCA_037952995.1. NCBI lineage: Eukaryota > Metazoa > Arthropoda > Insecta > Hymenoptera > Ichneumonidae > Hyposoter > Hyposoter didymator. Next base: position 8,983,130 of record JBAJMU010000007.1, read on the forward strand.
AAGACTCGGGCTAACCCAACGTCAAGTTCCTTTTGCCAGTTATCAAATCAGTTTCGTCTTTAAGTTCAGCAACGTTAGTATTCGGCGAAGATTGCATAATACGTGAAAGTGGTTATAAACGGATAAGTTTTTATATCTCAATTGCGAAAAGAAGTTACGTGGGTAATTTCACGGGTTGTGGCGAAGTTGAGTTCATGTCGAATCCTAACCGTGCGATAATCGTTCTGCCATTTGTGGCGAACGACTTGTTGGTTTCTGCGGAAGATTGTAATCACGAAAAAAGTTATGCCGTACACGAAGAAGCTGCTTTAACAAATTGTATAAATAATCAAGAAATTCTGACCGAGTAATTTAAACGTAATCGTCAAATACACCGAACTGTCTCAAAAGCTTCGGTTTATTTTCAGTTTTTTTAAAAGTCTTAACAGTTGTTTCAATGTGCGAATAAAATTTTAAGAAATTCAAGCAAAAATCACGTTTTTTCCAGCGGATGTTAATTTTAGGGTTACCGTCTCGTTAAAAACTCACACCATCACTAATGTTTCCAAACTATAACAATTCCCGAAATCGCTTTCATTTCATCTAAAAAAAAGCGTGAATTACACAGTTACACAGTTACGCTACGCGTAACATCATTTGCTTCACTGGACCGGATAATTGTGGAAGGAATCAAATATTTTGTTCCACTAATTAAAAATTCATTAGGGGTTACCCGTGTCCACAGATTTAATCGATCTTTTTATTTCGCCGGAGCAAGTTCAAGTTGATGAAAATGAACTGTTCCTTTTGACCAAACAGAATAGTTACGTCCCTTTATAAACGAAACTGTACGGAACAGGAGTAGCTCGAGTGTCGCTAAAATCAACTCCTCAGAGATCGAGAAGTACCGAAAGGAATTTAATGAATCGCTCTGTTTTTTACTTCGCACCCATAAAAGTTTATTTCGATATTTTCTCCGTTACGGACCCGCAAAAAAAACAAACGATTCGTTCGTTCAATTTTGACTTAAGAAAATGCTCAGAATCGGAGAACAGAAAAAAAAACGTTAATTTACTGGCTTAACGAAGGGAATTTTATGACGGAGTGAGTGAGCACGTTCCAGAGTCTCAACACCGAATGGAAAAAGTGCAAATCATTCTTCTAACATTATCTTTCCAATTTTTCGGAAATACTGGGTCGTGATGGAGCAATTTTGTTTATGTAACTATGAGTTATCAATAACATTGGTTGAAACTCATTACGGCCAATAAGTTATTACCGCGAGCATTGTATTTCACGAAAATTCTTAACATTCCGACACGTGCTCATTTTACGAGGATTCCGCGGCGTATGGTGAAAATGTTTGGGTTTCAATATCTTTCTATCGTTCGTTCTACCTACTGACCTCGATCGTTTAATATCCCGATTGTCCGAGGTATCCATTTTGGACGGCGTTCGCGTTTTCGTGTCCTCTTTCGTGTGACTCTTATTTTAATCGTGTTCTCAATCGACGACACGAGGCTCCTCGATCACAATTAAATTTTACCATGTTTCAAAATCTAATTGAACTCTCGTATATGAAAAATGTTTCCACCGTGTCCCTTTCGGGAATTGCTCCAATTAATATTCGACCGCGTGAGTGGCTGCGTAACTGCATGGACCAAATGTTGATGCAAGTGTCATGTCGCACAAAACAGGAAAAAAACTGTTAGAGCTTTTGAAATGCTTCATATTTGTACAACGTTCGATCAATATTTTGAAAAGAAAATTGAAATTTTTATGAGATTACGAAATTATGTATTTTTCTTGTTTTTTTTCGGACACCAGAGCAAAAAAAAACTCGAAGTTTGAATTGCAAATATGCGTTTGCAAAACGTACGTAACTGTTGCGGAGAATTAAACAGGCTCTGAAGAGATTCACGAGATATGACACTAGTGTGTCTCTTGTTCACAGGTTACCTTGGAAAATTATTATAGCAACCTGATAGCTCAGCACATAGAGCGTAAGCAGAGGCTAGCCAAATTGGAGGAATCGTTGAAGGACGAGGGTCTCTCGGAGCAACAGAAGCAGGAAAAAAGACTTCAACATGCTCAGAAAGAAACGGAATTCCTACGTTTGAAACGTTCGAGGCTCGGTGTCGAGGACTTCGAGCCTCTTAAAGTAATTGGACGCGGGGCTTTTGGCGAGGTAAGAAGACAATCATCTAATGCATTCTATGCTTTTTTATACCCTCCATTTTTTATTCCAACTTTCGTCACTTCCTCGTTACCTTACGGGCTGTTGCCCTTCGATCTCACAAACGATAAATCTCGTCGCACTCATTCCGCTCGTTTCTTTGTCTCGAAACAGGTGAGACTCGTCCAGAAGAAAGACACTGGTCACGTTTACGCTATGAAGATTCTGCGTAAAGCAGATATGCTGGAAAAGGAACAAGTTGCTCACGTCAGAGCCGAGAGAGATGTACTCGTCGAGGCTGATCATCAGTGGGTCGTTAAGATGTACTACAGCTTTCAGGATCCTATCAATCTCTATCTCATTATGGAATTTCTTCCTGGAGGTAAAATTCCACTAATTTCATACTCGATTACTAAAAAAATTAAGAAAAACTTGAGAAAATTGTCTGAACAATTCTTTTCCTGGGATCGATCCTTTTCGTTATTCTCTTCGTGTCAATTTCTTGGTGCAAATGCTCAAAACTTGCACCGAAACCGAATAATTATTTAGAACGTTGATTCAGTTTTCAAGGAGTTCCGTAAATTACGTGAAAGACAAATTTCAACACCCCCTTGCATTGAATCATTTTGCGAGATCGATTTTTTCAAGAATCGTGAACGTTCATTTGGTCATGTTTTTGTTGCGTGACTAAAAACTGTTTCTTCAAATTCCAGGCGATATGATGACCCTTCTTATGAAAAAAGATACATTGTCCGAGGAGTGCACGCAGTTTTATATTTCGGAGACGGCCCTAGCGATCGACTCGATACACAAATTAGGTTTCATTCATAGGTAAGTTGGTCGAACCCGAATTCTGTTGCCTCTCGATTTTCTGATGGAATAAAAAATTTCACGAGCTTTCAATTTTTAAATAAAGAATTTGTCAGATCTCAAAATGTACAATTTGCTCAAACAGCAACCAGCGGTCTAGACTTCAATTATATAATTACCAAGGGATGATGAATACCTTGTCGGATTTTGAAGAATTTCTGTATCAGATCGAAAAGTCTCTTTGGAAAGAAACCAAAATAAACTGGAATGTGCGAAAAAATGATGCATTTTTGATCGGCATTGCCTGGAGGATTCTGCAGCCTCAGAAAGCGAGTTTTTTTTTAAATCATCTAACATTGCATTGTCACGTTATTACAGGGATATAAAACCTGACAACTTGTTGCTTGATGCACGGGGCCACATAAAGCTCTCGGATTTTGGTCTCTGTACAGGCCTGAAGAAGTCACACAGAACCGATTTTTATCGTGATTTGAGTCAGGCCAAACCTTCGGATTTCAGTGAGTATTCAAAAAAGCCCTCGTTCTGTCCGTCGAATTTTTTCCTTTTTCCAAATCCTTGTACTCGTGAAAATTAATTCGTTTCGTGGAATAATTAAAAGCATTGATTAGCATCAGCTGCATTTTTAACAGATGTTGCTGAGAAAATGGAAGCAACATTATAAATTTTGAGCCAATATTTTCTGACGTTTCGAAATCTCAAATGTCCAAATGACGACAATTCGAATCCCAAGTTTCTTTAATGTTCAAGGAACCTTACGAAAAAAGGAAAAAACTCGACTTTTCAATTACGATGTTTAATCAGCAGTGTAATAAAGCCTAAAGGGTTTGGTTACTGCGACTTTTCAGTGACGTCTTGTGGGAGCGGGAGCGGCGGTGCTATGGATAGCAAAAGACGAGCAGAGAGTTGGAAAAGAAACCGAAGGGCACTGGCCTACAGCACAGTTGGCACACCTGACTACATAGCCCCTGAAGTCTTCCTTCAAACTGGCTACGGACCTGCATGCGATTGTTGGTCCCTGGGAGTCATTATGTACGAGATGTTAATAGGTTCGTAAATTTTCTTTATCCAGAACGATGAGAATACGGTGAATCGGCCATTGAATCGATTTGATTGATTTTACGTTAAGAATGAGAGAGTTTTGTCGATAAAAATCCGAATCATTAAGAAGATCGCAGCGAAGTTTTTATGGTTTAATAAAACTTTGCGAATGAAACGCTGAATTGATATCGGAAAAAATTGGGAACGGTTGGACGACGATACTTAAGAGAGAAATAAAATAAAAAAGTGTTTTTGCTTGTTTCTTTTTTTTACATTCCTTGATTTAATCGATTCTCGTTGCAGGTTATCCCCCGTTTTGTAGTGAGAATCCTCAAGAAACTTACCGAAAAGTAATGAACTGGCGAGAGACATTGGTCTTTCCACCGGAAGTGCCGATCAGTGAGGAAGCAAAGGACACGATTGTGAGGTTTTGTTGCGAGTCCGAAAGAAGGCTGGGTACGTTTATTATAAATTATGAAAATTGTTATTTCTGATGATCGATCAAACTTTCGTAATTGACGCAGAACTCGTCTGTTTTGGATTTTCGTCCTGTCCATGCACTTTTCATTAATATCTACAGAGCAACGTCGATATAAAAATTCGTCTGATTTTTCCCATTTTTTAAAAATGCTTCCATCAGGATTTTTCTCATTTTTGTGTGATAATACTTCTGCAGGTTCTCAACGGGGCATCGAAGAGTTGAAACTCGCTCCATTCTTCCGTGGTGTCGATTGGGAACACATCAGGGAAAGGCCCTCGGCAATTCCCGTTGAAGTTCGCTCCATTGACGACACTTCGAACTTTGATGAGTTCCCGGATGTCAAGCTCGAAATTCGTAAGTGCCACGAATCTTTGATTAGCCATTGTCGTTTAAAAAAATTCTACACAAAAAAAAAATTGAATTTGCTGATGAAATTTCATCGCGAGAAATCTCGTAATCGTTCGTATTGTTGGTTGAAAAAAATTAGGAATACAGTTTAGATTTTCCTGAATACGTATGCGTCATAGAAATTGTGAAAATATTGAACCGAGACGCTCGAAAAAAAGATTGAAACTTTGATTTTGAGAAAAAAACTTCAAAAAGTTGTTTCGTTTGTACGTTTTTTACAACTTCGTTCGTACGTTTCATTGCAGAAGAAAACAAATGTTTCGGTCAATGAAAAAATGTTGAGATCCTGAAATTGTGATTTTAATCGAGAGTTTAATTGTTACAGCTTCGGCACCATTGCCCCAGGACGGTGAAGTGATATACAAGGACTGGGTGTTCATAAACTACACGTTCAAGCGTTTCGAGGGTTTGACGCAACGAGGCACGCCGACCAAAAAATAGCAACTCTCGAGCGTTTGCACGGCAATCGGCAATCAGCAAAGTGATTCAATCGGTATTCCGGCCCAGGTACATCATAATCCACATTGAGTGGCGGTCGATGAAGCGAGGAGGATGTCGAGTTGAGCGGACAGGGTTTGGGAAGGCCGATCGGCGCGAAAGTCCGAATGGCGTTGTGACTCGTGATTATAACATTGCGCGATACCGCACGAACCTACGATTGCCACGGGCGCGCGTGGTTTTACGTGTCTACGTGTGTACGTGTGTGTCTCTTTTTCTTTACACTCTCCTGCCAGCCTCTATTTAGTTTTCGAGTCGCCGGTACTCGAGGCCGAACTTGAGTCGAAAAATACCGGACGAGATTGGGTGCAGCGAGAATTTGCACACGGGGATAAAGAAAGAAAAACGCATGCAGTTGTTCTGCGACTTTGACGTGCGAGAAGAGGGGCGAGGGGGGAGGAGGCTATTTGAAAAAGGCGCGAAACGATGCACGATCCGAGCTCTTCTTTCTCTCCTCCTCACGATCCAATATTCGGTTATTGACTCGATAAAAATAATCTTTCACTCATATTTTATGAACGTTGTGCTTTGTCGGCATATTCCATTGCTTTCTCTTTCACCTTTCGTTCCGATTATCGACGCGGCGCGCTGTGATAATATAATTCTCAATGAACATTAACAATTTCCACGGAAATTCGCTTTTTTCTGTTTTTTTTTCTTCTCGCTCTTGTGTTAATTCGTTATGAGTCGAATAATCGGTTCGTATGGTTTGAGCGAGGGAAATGAACATGGTGTTGAGAAAAGAAATTCAGAAACGTGATCGTATGTGCACGAGCTCGCGTTTTGTTCACAAAAATTCATGTTAATCATCGATTTTCGTAATATTTTGAGAAATTCCGGACGGGGTTTGGCCCCATGTCTCCCAATCATGGTTCCTAACGCGACTATTTCACACCACATTCGATACATGCGTTGTGTGCGCCCAGGACGATCGAAAAACGATGTGCAGATTAAAAAATTCGTGAAAAAAAAAATCAATCGTATTTCCTTTGGAACTGTTCGTGTGATAAAATATCCTGGACCATTTTTTCCTTCACTCTCTCTCTGCCTTTTTTTCCTCTCGCAATACCGACAATTCTCTCCGATTCGTTGCACTCTCTCTCTTTCTCTCTTTCTCTTTCCATATGCATGTCAAATGAATTTCACGTAACGGCTTGAAAAAAATGGGCGAAATAATTGGCGCGAGAGATTCAATAAAACCAGGGCACCACACCGACAGGATTGCATTAACGAATAACGAAAGAAAAGCTTAATTGTAGATACGTTTTGAAAGATAAAATAACTGCCCTCGTTCCAGCCTGAAACTTTGTAGGGATTTCCCAAAATCTTAGAAAGTGGAGGAACGCGTGTGACACGCTTTTCAGGCCCGGCGTAAATCTACGAAAAATCCAAACCGATAACTCTAATCAACAAACAAACAAAACAAAAGGACAAAGAGAGAAGAAAAATATACGCGACACACGTGAAATTAAAAAATGGACACACATATATATTGTATACATTCGACGACAAATTAGTTTCGTACGATTTTGCCAGCGTTAACTAAAAAATAATTATTGAATATCATACTTCATAGGAGCACCAACGTATCGAGTTTAAATAATGAACAAAACGACAAGAAAAAACGATGATAAAAGGTTCCACATAGTTTCGACAAAGCGGAGTGACTAGGTTTACGAAATTACTTTAGACTATTACGTACAACAATTTAAGAAAAGTTAATATTAAACCTATAAAACGAAAGGGAAAAACACGTTCGAATAAAACGGAGAATCACACGATCTCGAGAGACTCGTAACGAAATGAACTATTTTCTTCATTCAATCAACTACAAAACAAGCGACGATAGAATCCGTAATAATAAATATCGAACAGGCCAATTTCGCCGATTGGAGACTCGAGATTCAACACACAACACACAAACACACAAACACACATATAAATATGTGAGTAAAGAGAAATGAATTTAGTCACTCGACGCTATCATTACGATCGTACGTTACGATATACTTAACCCAAAACAACGTCCAATTTAATCGAGTTACATATAGAAAAATGAAAATCAAGCGATCGCAATTTATTTATCTATTCAATAATAATAATAAAAATAATAAAATCATTCTACAAATGTCTAAATGAAGGAAATTCAAAGAACAAAGATAACGAAAATAACAAAGAAAATTAATACAACAATAGCCACGAGATGCCTTTGACGCAACAAAACTTTGGTGCCCTGGAGCAGCGAACGAAAATAGCTTAACCACTGGTGAACTCTTTTCACCACGTTCGAATATCCCTGTAAATATATATATTAATGTTGTACGTGCAACGTCAATGATCCAGCTATTCGTGACACACATCGAGTTTTTTCAAATTTTACACAAAAGTTCCTGTATTTATTATTTCACTGAATAAGGATTGCGATTCTTTTTCTTTTTTCTTTAGTCATTGGGACCGCGGTATGTTTCCAGGCTCGATTGACCTTGAAATTTGTCATTTGGAAAAGAAAGGAATGACAGGAAGTTTGAAAAATGTGCTGCCTCCCGGACCTTTTTTCTTTTCTATCACTTTATCGCGATTGACACACGTGAAAAGTTCGTTTAGTCAAACTCACCATTCGACGTTTTATTAGCGAGCAAATAACGTGGAAAAAAAAAAATTGGCAGTTACGATGGAAAAATCATCGTTCTCGTTGATTTTCTTTTTGAAATTCGCACCTTGACGATGCAGAATGACGGAAAAGTTTGGATCGAGTGTACGAGCGGAACGGGTCGATGTGTGCACGAACTTTTGGAGGATCATTTTGTATACACACGTTATTCTTCCAAAATATCATATTCCTGGCCCTCCTGTGAGCTCAGTGAATCGGGGCTGCCGAAAGAAAAAAGTAGAGACGAAGGAAAAGACGAAATACCAAAAAGAGCGTTATCACTAACTGTGACTGTAGCTTCGTTCTAGGATCGTAGATGATTTTACGCTGCAGAGATAACGTGAATTCTTGATACCCAGGCCTTTTCCTCCGGCAGAAAAAAGTAGCCCCGTATATTGTGAGATCGCGTAACGTGCGTTCGTATTTGCTAAAAAAAATATGTCTCGCCAATCGATATTCCGGCCTCCCCGTCCCGCCCACTTCCTTTGGCCATTATTTCCTCAGAAATATTCGCGCACGGTTCTCTCCAAAGCTAGTGCAGGCTTGAACGTTAAATTTGTATTTAATCATTGTTGCTTTTCGTGCTAATTACGATACTGAAAAGTTGAGCGATGGAAAAGTCGAAAAAAAGGCGTTCGTCGCTCGTTGACGTCCAACAATCGAATGGGGAAAAAAGGCGATGGAATCATGTATATTTNCCGTATATTGTGAGATCGCGTAACGTGCGTTCGTATTTGCTAAAAAAATATGTCTCGCCAATCGATATTCCGGCCTCCCCGTCCCGCCCACTTCCTTTGGCCATTATTTCCTCAGAAATATTCGCGCACGGTTCTCTCCAAAGCTAGTGCAGGCTTGAACGTTAAATTTGTATTTAATCATTGTTGCTTTTCGTGCTAGTTACGATACTAAAAAGTTGAGCGATGGAAAAGTCGAAAAAAAGGCGTTCGTCGCTCGTTGACGTCCAACAATCGAATGGGGGAAAAAAGGCGATGGAATCATGTATATTTCGATTCAATTAACTACGTATCACGTATAAATGTCTATTCGAAAGACCATGCACTGTCCGAATCAGCTGTTCACCGATTCGTGAAATAATAATATTTTTTATTGTTTGAAAAATTAAATCATGCACTTTTCCTCCTGCTCGCTCTTCTGAAACTTTGGTTACGGAAAAAAATCGCGTTTATCTCTACGTGTCCTGTGTGGCTTACGATATCCAAATTTTCTCGTTCGTATTTAATACCCACCGCGTCTCGTGAACACGACTATAAGAAAAAACGAAGCAAGAGAATAAAAATAAAAATAGTGGATTATCCGAAGAATAATTTAGCCGTAAGTGCTGCAGCGATTAAGTTGAACTAGGAAAAAGAGCATCGTTCGTACAGTTGTACAAGTACCGTACTATAAATCAGAGAGAACGAGAGACGTGTGTAGCAAAAGAAAACACGAAAAAACCCGGTTTTTATGTACATGTGATAATTATACGATACGCGTGATACGTAGGAAGGAATTTGCCGTTATTAAGAAATTTATATCGTCCGTATATATTTATTCGACGATTAGATTCCGAGCAGCAGCATCTCTTGTCCATGCGCGTGGCGATGTCGACGAAAAATGAAGAGAAAAAATAAAAAAGCAGAATGCGTTTGATCCGAGCACACGCGCGCCACCCAAACAGATCGTTTATTTTTCGAACTACGTCTTTTTTTCTCTCTGACGTTCTATCGTTGTTTTTCTACGACACGAATCGCGGAAAAAAAGGACACACACACATACACACACACACAACACGTGACGATGGCCGGAAAGTTGGCGTCCGCGACACAACGACACATTCTTATTTTCCAGGCCCACTCGATCATTTCGATTGTGTTGTACAGTGATTGTTTTTTTTTTAGTTGAATATTAGACTGTAAAACTGAGATGACTGTAGAACGATATAGATGATAGTTTTTAAGTAGAAAACGTTCTCGTACGGTTGTCGCGGATAGCACGTAAGAATATACATATTTTGGTAGGCAGTCGACAGCGGCGAGGAGGGAGGGAGGGAGCGATAGTGTGGCGACAGCATCGAACGAGCGCGCACACTCACACGCGTTCGATGTTGAAAAAGCTAGGAGAGGAATAACGCGCGCGTAGAGCATCGATTCCAAGTATTTCGCACGTTTGTTGACAGAACGCGAATCGAATGGACGCGATGGAAAAAAAAATAATAATAGACGAAAAAATAAAACAGATGAAAATAAAATGGAGGAAAGTGATGATGAAAATGATGAAGAGAGATCGCGATCGTTGAATGATTTGCGGTGTGAATGAGAAGAGTGTAAACGAGAGACAAAGTGACGAGTGGATTGAAATATTTTATAGTAGGCTTGTGATAAAATAACAAAAATTATTATCTATCGATCGAAATGATGAAAAAAGAAAAAAAAACACAAAAAAAACAATGTATAAAGAACAAAAACATTGCTTTCCACATGCAGAATATACTATTGTAATTATGTCGTTAATAAATTGTTTTTTATTTTATTTATAGGTTTTTTTTTGCTCCGAATCCACTAATCAACATTCGTATAATGTATGTTGTGCCTTTACGACTCTATCGCCTGAATAGAAGCTGCTGTAATCGCCTGAAAATTATTGTGTAAAACATGGCGTGATACGATCTTCATTCCCTTCCCTCCCTCTCTCTTTCTCTCTCTCTTTTTCGGTTTCGCCTCTCGCATCGCGCTGATGTTCCCCGATTGTTCAACTATCACTGATAACCTTTGTAACTCGTGCGATATGCACAGACGTGCTGCTGGCTGAGCGATAGTATTGCGTCGGGAACTTTTCGCGTTGAGATTTTTTTTTACTCATCGCGTCGAAAGAGGTTAGACTCGCGCTCATTCGCGACAAATGTCCATTTATTTACCGTCATAACTCTCCGCGAGATTTATTCACGCGAAATCGTCATTTCGATGACCTAGAAATCCCTGAAAACTCATCGAGCAACATTTCGTTGTTGGAAAATCTATTCGACCTTGGATGATGATTCCAGCTGGTTGATAACACACATTCCGAAAAACATTGGCAACTGTTTTTTTATCTTGAAAGGCACGTGGCTGTGATACGATTTTATGAAGCGCTCATTAAAATATTGTTTCGATCGTCTCGTATCTCTTTCGCTCAATTTAATTGAGAGCTTTTTATCGTTTTGGAAAATTTATCTCCTGAACACTCGAAAAAAATCGCTCTCATCGCGTCGTTACATATCTATCGAAGAAAACAAGTTCGATGCGATAAAACCATCGTGTTTTATTCTACGACAATTTTTTTTTTCATTATTGCAAGCTCCATCACTTTTTTATTCATTTTGGTTCCATTACTTTGCGATTTTCGTCTGCAGTTGAAACGTTCCGAATATATATTGGTTCCCTACGAGATTTTGATATTTTTATTGGATTTATCGTTGGAAACATTGCAAAAATAATAGAACGTGGCAGCTGCGTAAAGAAAAACTCTTTCCTCGAAACTGAAGAGAAAAACGCGTTTGTCCCGTGATTTGACTCCTTCAAACGTGATCGAAAAGAAATAAAAATCTACGAAACGTTTATTTCCCAACAAAAATATCAAGAAAAGTGACATAATTATAAATTTCAATAAAAACCATCGATTTTCGTCGATGAAAAGCTCCACAAATTTGACGGCTTTGCTTGGAATGGAAATCGTGCGAGATAAAAATACTGCGAGGGTTTTTTACCGACTGAGAAGCGTGCCTCTTGCTTACGCAACAATCGCAGTCGGTAACGTGCCCGCGGAGGATCACGTCTCGCCCTGATGATAAGAGATCCAGTAAGCTTTTTATCGTAGAGTTTATCTTCTACGTGAATATTTGGCTTTCATGAAATGTCCATCGATGGCGTCATATGCGTGTCGAGCGTGCCGCGAGTAACGAAAAAAACCGTCTGTTCGTTCGAAGATCAGCAAACAATAGGTCAATCGAGCATAAACACTTGCATAACAAACTCTTCCCAGACAGATGAATTGCTCAATGATTTAAAGTATGTAACAAATTGCTCTTTCGCTGAATATCGGTTTCTCATGATTTGGAATGGACAACAATTCAAAATAAAAGCTGCTGGTATTCGAAAAAGCTATGCCCTTTATTGAAGGTTAAATAACACTTTTTCGTTTCATTTTTGAGCTTTCCTTCGCGTCCCTCGTACTCCCATGAAAGTAAACGCGAGTGCGTTTTTCGTCTGAAGTGTGTTTAGTGAATTGAAAGATTATGAAAACCATTAAGTCGATGAAATTCGGAATAAGGCAAGAAAATCGAATGGGAATAGGAAAAATTTCTTGCAACGAAAGTCGAACGCAGTTTCGATTCAATATTTAAAGCTGTGGCGAGCGAACGAGTGCGCGTGTGGGAAGAAAAATTGACGATTGTTGCGAAGTGTATTTTCGTGTCGCCCTACATCACCCCGAACGTGAAAAAAAAGTTGCGGAGCGGTTGCTGCGTCGAATTGGTGCTGAAACCTTCGATTCATATTGGTTCGTGACATTTATATTCCATCTCATTAAATTCCATTATTTTTATGTCGTAAATAAAGAATCGAAGCTCGCGAGTTCATCGAATATACTGGCCGTAAAAGTGCGACTCGCAGACGAAAAAAAAACAAACAAAACACGAAAATAAAACGCTCACGAAATGTTATGCATCATGTGAGTGCGCGCGAGAGTCTTTCGCGGTGAAATTTACGCGAACAACCGAGACACGTACAAATCGTGCGATTATGCGCCACCAGACTCGAGATCGCCAGAGACTGTGATCCTTCGTATCACTGTAACAGAACGTTCGTTGCTTTACGTCCTCGAGTTTTTTTTCTTTTTTTTTTCCGAGACTTCTCATGGAAAATGCGATTGGATTGATTCCGGTGATAAATCGTCAGTTCCCCCGAAACATACTCCGAATACATTTCATCCCCACTGCCCGTGCCGCCACCTCATCGCGCGAAATGCTTTTCTCCCATGAGGCAAACGAAAAGTGTCGTTTTCGACGTGCTGACCATATCCACAAAGGAATCTCAGGCTCCGTATCCATTGGAACGTGTGATACATCGGGGGAATTGGTTCGAGAAAAAAAAAAGAAAAAAAGACGCTCGCAGAAATCTTAGAATCGGATCTTATGGTGTTGCATGAGAAAACGCCCTTATAAGTCTCCGGATTTTGGTATCTACGCATGAAATAATTCTCTTTTAGAATTTTACTATTTCGAATCGTTAATTCCGTCGAATTGATTCCAAAATTTTGCTTTTTTTCTTTCTTCCGTATTATCGCCATAACTACGACAGTGTTTAACGAATTTTCGTGATTTCAATCACCGAAACTTACACACTATCAGTCCTTTGGACCGAAAACTCTTATCGCTGTATAAAATAGTAACCAACACGATAAATGGGGCTTAATTATGACGAAACCGAAACGACGAACTTTAGCCAACCAGAAAAAATGTTCAGTAAAGCTTTCGAGTGGTTTGAAAAAAAATTGAAACGTTTTTCATTTTCACCTCGTTCGTCGTTATCTTCAGAGACGCTGAGAATGAAATTTTGTTGGAAAACGTCGAGATTTTGTTGAACATCGTAAACGACCAAATACTTTTGAATAATTTCCAAGTTTTCGTGATTTTGGCAGTGTATTTGGTTTATAACGGAACTTCAGAAAAATTAACGGAACGACACAAATGGAGAGACGTTCTAGAATATTTCTTCCTGCAATTCCAACATTTTTTGAGATTTAAAAATACAAAACGTTTAGTCGAACGTATTTAATGGAATTATCGATCTTTCCCAACAAAATTTCGTTTTCAGTGGAAAAACGAGCAACATCGAGAGCTCTGTTCCAAGTTTTTCTGATTTATTAAGATTCGCGAAATATTGGCATCTTCTTTGCTTCTCCCATCGATATTTAAAGTCTCGGTTTGTCAAGGGTTGATCGCGAGTAATAAGTCGGGATTTTTGGCTCGAGGTAACAGCCCCATCTGTTCGCAACTTCTCTTGAAACATAGAGAGAGGTAAGTTGAAGCGTGCGCGTGGTAGCTCGTTCCTTCGTTGCATATATATCGCGTCAACGAGTGGTTATCATGAGTCCGCGATTGGCCGTGCCCTCTGACCCGCGAGTATAGCTCCGCCTCTGAGTTCCGCACCGACCTTACGCACACTGACCGCCTCCTTTTCCTTCCAACGATATATCTTTGCAATCGCATTCTCTGCATGCGCGTATGGCAGACACAGTAACAAACTATGTACCGCGTTTGTTCAGCGTCGATCTTACTTCGCGCGCGGATGACACAATCTTAAATTGTAGTTACGGGCTAAATGATTGCTCTGCTAATTATTCGCTTACGCATTAATGCGACGTGCGTTTCGGAATTATTTTCTCGGACGCCATAAAATCAGATTTTCGACTCGTTAAGTCGAAAATCTGATTTTACAGAAAAACTCATGTCAGCAGAAATTTTTTTGGCTCCGTATTTGTTTTTTTATTTTTGTAAATTCGTGGTCATGGATGTTGGAATCGTCGGGGAAGCCTTGCACGCCGTCGAGCATCCCAGTCTGTTCGTATTTGCGATTGTTTTGAGCCATTAGGCATTAGGGATTGGCATTGTTGAGCGCATAATGGCGCGGACTAACTGCATGCTCGCTAGATCTGACCGCGAGGGACTCTCGCCCAGGAAGATGTGCATACGTATGGAGATGTAGGTACGAGATGATATACAAACTGCATCATTGGTACAACGATGTCGTTTTCCTTAATTTATGCGTGGGTGGAAAAAAAAACATCAATTGAAACATAACAAACGCACATTACTCCATCAGCGGGGCCGGATGGTGAGGAGACCGACGTTGTTGCGATCGCTACGTTTCTGTCGTTTCTTTTGATCCCCATTCACCCTGGACAGTAAAGATGACCGACTATACCATCACGTTGCGGACATTCTAGTTAAGCAGCCTCTCAATTCCCTCAAACCTTGCCCCTCCCGCGCGGCTGCCTTTTAATACGACGAATATCCGAGTGTACTCTTCATATTACGATGACGACGTCGCATAATTATTCGAGTATCTGGGAGTTTCAAGCTAATACACCGAGCCTTTGAAAAAATGACAGAGCCAGCTTTACATTCGTACGGGAGCAAAATTCTTTGCCGATGATACAGTCTCGAGCAGATACTGGGTTTTTCTTGTTTCCCGCATCCATCGAACGTTTGAGGCGGCAGACGCGGTAATGAGACAGAACTCGAAGGACCACGTTGACAATTTTCGAATTAGATTGTGCCAGAAAGTGGTACCATTGGGTAATTACTCGATCGCGAAATATTTCAAAATCTTCAAGGTCATTTAACACTTTCTGATTATTCTCTAATCAGTGTAGCTCATTATCGGTGATGCTGATAACGTCCAACAGTGGAATATAAATAATATGAATTTATAAAGACTCTGGATTGTATAACCGATTGCGCAAGCATCAATCGTGCGAGGCTGTAGTATTGAATCAAGGAAATTGCAATTAACCAATTCGTATATCATCTGCGAGGACGATATTTAAATTCAGGGAATAATTAACAATAGGGCGGTTGTGAATGGTTGGCTGGTTAATCCGGTTTCCAAGATAGCGAAGCGCGATCTTTTTTTCTCGTACGCGATTTCCTCGGAGAAGCCTGCATTAATGAACGCACACGGAAATTCATTGAGAGTCGACAACATCTCGAGCGGATATTATCGCGATTATAAAGAGAGCGATACATTAATACACTATATTTTATTTACATTACCGATCGCGAGCACAGACGGTCCAGTAATCGAGCCGAGATGCGAAGACGAGAAAATTCCAAGAAATTTTCTTATCTCTTGTCATTCGGGCAGTTTGAAGAGATACGCAGGCGCTCTTTGCCTGCTCCCACATTCATCGCATCCCGCTCCCTTATTATTATATTTCCTTCTTATTTCATCTCTCGATATACGTTACGGTTCGAGCTGTGGGCAAAATACGAAATGGCTTCTGCTAGCGTTAGAATTATCGGCAGAGGGTAAAGAAAGGGGCCGAGGGAGGGGTAAGAGAGCGAGAAATATATAGGCTGCTGGATGGGCTGGATGGCGAGATCTTCTCGCTTGTGTTCAGGCCGCACGAGTGAGATATAATAAGGTCAGACGTCGGGGTTATCTCGAGGGGTCGAGAGAGTGTACGCCTATCTCCATCTCTTTTTATTCCCCAGGGAGAGAGCAAGAGAGACGCGGACAGAAATGATAGAACCGACGCTGCTGACCCACCTCCTCAACCACCCGCCCTTTTCGCAAGTGGTTTGCATGCTTAGGATATTGTGAATATACGAGGTCATACGAGTTGGAGATATTCCAAATAATCTCTATGTCCCCCGCCTTGACATCACTTGTTTCTCGCTATATACCTATGGGCTAAATCTCTACTTATGTTTGCATGTATTGTACAAATTCATAGTCAACTCCCTTATTCTAGTGAACCGTTTTGTTATGTGACTTGCCTTGCCCGCTCTTGAAATTTCTCAAACGTTCCAAATTTACTGTATCTCACTGCGATAAGCATTTTACACGGTCTACTTAGCACCAAAATTTCTAGAACATTGAGACAGAGCCGAGGGATTATAATCGCTGTCTCAAAAGAAACGATTCCGTTATCGCGTAGTTCATTTTATTCTGGAATTTCAAAGACCCCCAAGAATACTAGACCAGCGGGTTTTTACTATTGAGTTTGAAGATGAACAGCAGTCAAAATTGCTCCAATCATGCGTGACGATGGTTCGATGGGTATTCATGAAAAACCCAATGGGAAAGAGCTTCTTCGCAGAATGTGTCACGTGTGCAAACTTTCGTCGACGCAGTTTCGTCATAAAAATGTTTGGATGGTTGGCTAAAAGGTGCTAATTGGCTTGTCAAAATGGGAATGGATCATCGCTCGTTAGCGGAGATGTCAAGCCCGAGGTATTATCGCATCGGTAACCTAACCTCTAGCCAGAGGTATCTGTGGTTGGCTTGAGACGATGCCAGAAAGATTCGTAAGGCTAGAGAGATAGATGGAGAGAATGTAAAGGAGGAATGGAGTGGTAGAAGCGCTTTGTTTCGTAAACCGCGTGCCAAGGGAGAGTATAACTGTATGGGAGGAGAGTAAAGGGAGGAGGAGAGAAGAGAGGCGATACGAATTTGCGAGAGAGCGTGCCTTGGAGGGCAGCCAAGAAACAGAGAGCTCCGTTCGTCGCTGGGACAGAAAACGCGGTACAACTGAAAAACCGCGCGATATACACGACGAGAGACCAGCAGCAGCACTTCTTTATTCCCTTTTTTCATCGCTTTCCTATTTCTTCATCGTTTTGTTTCGTCTTTCAGCCCCTTCTCTCTCCCCCCCGATCCCTCCTCGTCCTCTCTTCGCCACTTCTTCTGCTTCTGCTTTTCGGTGCTTCCATCTGGTACAGTTGAATTTATTGAAATTCTAAGCGTTCGGAGAGAACGACGTTGTAATGATACTCGTCCACGGCATTTTGTTTTACGACTTTTTCACTCGACGGGACAATATTCACATCTATATGTATAGCTAAACGAATATACGAGAGTCCCGTAAGTGAAACATGGATAACTATGTGGTGACGCGATATCGTCTGGGTTAGCAGTCGAGTAAAACATCCTACAGTAATAATACTACATGCTAAAGTTTGCATTTCTCCTCGCGAGAAAAGGGTCCGTTACTATATATTATAAATACATGTATATAGACATATACGTATGTATTTATGAATATGGGGGCGCTCACGTACGATGCTCGAGGATGCTCGAGTCACTTGGTGATTTATTTGCCATTTGTGCGTTTCGACGAAACCTCGGAGAGCCGGAGAGACAGTGCGAGAGGGAGATAGAGAAGAGAAAAGACAAAGATGACGAAGAAAGAATTTTGTACACAACTGCGAATCCGCGGGTATATACTTTTCCTTTGCGTAGCACGTGCCGAGTGTTTTTTTTTTCTTTTTTTCGATGTATCGCATGCACATGAAAGAAGAAGAAACTGAAATAGAACTATCCCAGTCAGTTGACGAAGAAATGTTCACTCGAGCATGGAATTTGCACGGAGAGAGAGCGAGAAACCGAAAGAAATCGCATTGACAGAACCAAGTACGATTACACGATAAAAATATATCTATATATCGATCGAAACTGCGACACGAGACGAGGGTGAAATTCGTACTCTTGGTGAACGAAAACTGAATTATTAGAAATTTCCATGCTCTCCTGAAACCAAATTTCCGGAGCCCTATATACGCTTTCTCCTTCTGTATTCACGACAACATATATCCCCATCTATGTGCTGTGGCTTTCTCGTAATTGAATAAAGAGTTGAGGGAATTCGAAGGGATCACCTCAAGGGCGTCCAGATTTCGCGCAATCCCTACTTTTCGCTTTATTGGGCATTGTTCGACCGTGATGTTCTTCAGCAGGATGTAATAAACTGGATTTACTCACCTCCGCATACATGTTCTTGACTGAGCAGTTTGACGAAACATCCAAAAGGTCGGCAGCTCGTAAATCTTTCCAAAAATTGTTGCTAAAAAAGCAGATCGAACGAAATGCAAACGACGTGAAAATGCATTTTTTTGGGGAAGCGAACGAAACCGAACCAGGGATCTCTTCGATACAATGATCGCGTTGTTCCATGAAAAAAAATCTGTCATTCAATTCCGCTCGAGGACGTAGAAAAAAGTTGATTCCGAAAACGGCCAATGAAATCTATCTCAGCGATGTTAAAAGTTCATCGATCTCGGCTATTTTTCCCTTGAATCGGATCAAGTGTTGTCCTCGAAAATTAGTTTGACCACGTGCCCGAACTTTCACCGCACTAGCAATTTCCGTCTTTGGATTCTTGAGACGCGTTTCTCATCGATCACCGAGTTTCTCTATCGCGGTGATGCTCCAATTGTAGACAAGACGATCTGTTATATTGTTCAACGTGCGGCGGTGTAATGACGTAGAAAAAAACAAAAGTAAACCGAGTTGATCATAAGCTCGATGCTTGCGCAGGGAAATCCCAGAGTGATGCCTCGCGACCACGTGCATTTGAATACAAACGATCGATAGAGAAATCACTCACCAATGCATATCCTCGTTGCATGTGCATTCAAAGTTCGTGCTCGGTGTTTGAAAATTACTGCAGAAAATAGATAGAAATGTACAGCATAAAACTGAGTATCAATTGTCGAAATTACGATCGCGAGGACGAAAAATCGCAAAAAGTTAAAAATTGACAATGCGGACAACGATCGATGGGAACTGCATACAATTTTTAACATTAATTTCTCTGAAATTTGAAGAAATAAGGAATGAATCGTATTCTGGATAAAATGATAGAATTTTATTCATTTTGGGTACACGTTCCATTCATCTATTTGTTTATTCTCATTTATATAATATAATATTAATATATATAAATATGTATATACGTATGTGAGGACACATCCATGTATACATATATGATATATATATGTATGTATATTGTATATGTATTTATATATTAATATGTACACGATTTATACAAAAATGTTCATGTTCTTTTTACACAACTACTTATCATTTATTTATCTGTTGTTTATTCTTTTTTCATCGATTAAACGTTAATATTCGTACGCCGTAGGTGATAAATATGATAGTGTACGTCTACGTATGTGTCTGTGTGTCAATGGGAGTGTGTTTGTGTACTATTCGTCGGTGATTGTGAAATACAAGGACGAGGGTCGGTAGAAGAGGAGGAATGAGTCAATGTGTGTGTTTTTTATTTCGTCTTGTTTGCCTCTTTGTTTCGCGACTTTGTTGCTGCTCAATGTTACTTTACTGACGCTACTCTCGACACGACAGTCATCATATATTTTATAATACAGTATTTGAGTTTTCTCTTGAGCTGCACACTCGGCGCGATCGCGAGAACAAATCTCTCGCAAGTAAACGCGTTTCTCTCACTTTCGATCCTCACTCTCATGCGGTTTCTTCATTGTTCGCGTTTTTTATCCCGATTACGAGAAATTCGTGAAAAATCGTATCCCCGCGTCGTTATGACACTTTTGCACACGCGAAAACTTTGCCATTTATCTGTACATAATATCATCTATTTTGCTCGATTCACGAATCACTCTCTCACAATAAAATTGCCAAACTTTTGCTCGATGATACACATTTGATTTGATATAGTTATTTTTCTCTTTTATTCTTCAATTGATATCCCCGTAA
The DNA here is from genome assembly GCA_037952995.1 of Hyposoter didymator. Lineage (NCBI taxonomy): Eukaryota > Metazoa > Arthropoda > Insecta > Hymenoptera > Ichneumonidae > Hyposoter > Hyposoter didymator. The sequence goes on from JBAJMU010000007.1 coordinate 9,003,466, forward strand.
ACCCCTTAAAGTGCCCCGCTATTTATTCGTAAGTAACTAGAGCTCGACATTGCCACATTTACGTATTAATATTCGGCATTCAACACACACAACTTTTCATCCCAACGAACAATGCATTTCCTCTTATTTGTTGTTTATTTCGACTGGGCAAGAAAATTGGCCAACGATCCAAACGGCATTCGATTACTTCACAGTTTTCCCTTTCGCCCACACTCACATTCGCACTTTTTCTTTTTATATACAGTGTCAGTGAATATTTATATGTAAATATACATTTTCACCGATACACGCGGTTCTGGGTTTCAATTATTCTTACGATTCTATCGTACAATATTTATAACGTAGAAAAAGAAGCACCGCTTGCCTTTATTTGAATTTTAAGCCCTTCGGCGTATCATTGATTTTTTGTTTTTTTTTTCTTTAATTTCTTTATTAATCGTTTGGTTGTCGCCGAATAAGCAAATCGTTTATTTTAGTCTGTCTCTGCTTCCTTCTCGTCAATCATTATAAATAATAACATATCACATAGTTTTTTCCGCACTAATAATAATAACAATTCGAGTCGACCCTCGTCTCTCCCTCACTTCGTGCTTGTCAACCGCAAAACTTCTCAACATAATGAACAGTAAAAAATATGATAAAATTGACTAACAGCCGAACGGTGGCTCGAGATTGAACGTACTTTACAGTAAATCGTACGTTCGTCGGATCGTCCACAAAGCCGATAACATTCGTTGCGGTTTTTTCGAATAAGGAACGACGCACATGGGGATTCCCAGACTTTTCAGATTCAACAATGATGTTCGAGAGCTTTCGAGGGTTAATTAATCGTTACTAATTGGGAAGTGGAAATTTGGCATTTAACTCGAAATGTGTTGCTTAATTCGTTGATCAAAATAATTCCATAGGCATCCGATTTATCAATGTTTCGAATAAATCTGTCGTCGCATCTTCGTTTCTCAAATAATTTGAAAGAGAAGGATACGCGTCGAATGGCAGATCGAGCGAGCTGAAAAACGAATTACGAAATACAAGAAGAGAGCTCGGATTGGAAACGAGGCAACGACCACGATCTCTAACGGGAGAAAAGGTGTGCACGAGTGTTGACTCGTCCGTGTGTGAGTGTGAGCGAGAGCGCGACGAGCAGGCGATAACGATCTGCATCGATGGGCCCGAGATGCGGGACTCGATCTCCCGTCGAGAGAAATATAAAGAGGTAAAGAAAAGAAGCTCGTGAGATCTGGCAAGTTTCGTAGCAGAGTCCGAACGCCTGAATTCAAACGTCTATCGAACCATCAGACTAGACAAACTGTAAGAATCCGGCGGTGTGTCCCAACGTTCCGTTGTTAAGCGACTCTGACATATTCTTTATCGATACACTCGGAGACAATCTCGTCACGTCGATTATAAATGCTCATTTTTTATTCGTTCACACCTTGATCGATTCCCCATGCACGTTCCAATCGCGATATAAAAATGTTGAACCTGCTGTCGCCGTTAAATCGCAAACAAAACTGTCGACGTTGCATCTCGAAAATTTGTCGATAAAAAAAGGTCGAAATTGTTCGAAATTTAGAAGCTTTTCGAAAATAATGAATTGAGTAAATCTTTCGTTTCGTACTCTACGTATCTCAATGACGATTTTATAACAAATTGTGTACAAAATAAAACGGTAGAGAGCACTATAAGGCGTCAATCATTAATATTATTATCATTGTTATCATTAATATTATTATCATTATGCGGAAGCTAGCTGCCTCCAGACAGAGTGTCACATCGTGGACATGTACGGCCAATTAAAGCTGCTCCCGCTCAATAACATGTCTCTGATGAGTGTCTCGATCGGCGTTTTACCGACGAGACGAACGAAGAATAACTGCTCGATAACTTGCGACGAGACTGTTCTAAGTGATGGTAGTCGGAGCAACAGCTTGCCAAATCTCGTTGGTTGACTAGGATACTGTGATCTGCAGTATTCCTCCAAGGCGCATTGTGATTTCTCTTGCAGCGACTCAATGTGCGCGACGTCCGAGAGACCGCAGGCATCTGTAACAATAAAAAATAAAAAAGGGACATGAGATGATTGAGAAACATTGAAAAATCTTTGAAATCTCGCAAAACAAAATTCCTACGAAGAATATATTTTCGAATTCGATAATAAAAACGATTTTCATCGTAAGGGGAAAAAAAAAGGATCGTTCCATCATCCACGATAAATAAAAAGCGAGGGTGATGGGCTCATCGGAAAAAACAAATTATTACAAGTCATAACGCGAAAGGTCTGAAAGCGTGTAACGCGTGACAAATTAGCGCCAAATGGTCTCGTTAGTCTCGTGGTGTAGGACGGTGGAACGCATCGTCGTGTCACAGAGAAGAGACCGCGGCGCGCGGTGGACTCTAATCATGCTTGGGAAAACAGGGGCGGGGGAGAGAAAGGGGCTGCTTCGTAACCGCTGTTTTCCCTCATTCTTTAGCCTCCGTCGGGCGCGCGTCCAGGGGTGAAAAGCGTATGGGGCTTGGCGATGGCGGCAGTGTATTTCGCAGCATTGTTCTACTCCCGATTTTTTTCGCTCCCTCGCTCCTCAGTCACTCGAGGAGGAATAAAAAACAAAAAAACGAGAAGCAAAAAAAAAAAAACGTTCTAGCAGCGTGTCGTACTTTATTCGGCTGGCTCACGGCTAAGCTGACTTTGCGGGATAGTCCAGCAGGTGCATGTGCACGCAGGAACAAAACGAGACTGAAGAACATTGCTCGGGTGGATATTGTTGTATATACACACATGTGTACGTTGGGGTGCGTCGTATGTATCCGTATATCGACTTAATAGCCCATCGTATACATGGACAGGACTGCATATACATCGGAAGACGAAAAAGAGGGGGTGGTATTGGCGCACTGGCGTTCCACACGCGTTGGTTACTCCTTTGTGGCTCCCACGTGCGCCTAATGGCTCGCCATTATCTATGCAGTACGCAAGCACTATACGCGCCTCGTTATACATATTCCAGTATTACGAGCGTGCATATGACGATGAGTATGTTTCCCTGCTATGGTTTCTGCCACGAGCTATATGCTCGAACTTGATGCGATGTGTAGAGACACGAGGAGACGATCGAGGGGGAAAATTAACTGTAATAAAACAAATACGAATCGAATAACTCTTTGGAACAATAAACGGGCAGCGCGTGCAGCAGTTCTGTAGCAATCGCTACGACACTCTCCCGATGTCATGAGAAATCATGAGGAAGGGGAAGATGGAGGCGCCTCTGCGCGACCACTGTTAATAAACAAACTGGCCGGATTGACTATACACTCGTGAGTACATTCGATTGAGAGGCAAGGGGGAACGACGATGTCGTCAGTACAACTCCGAGCAGCTTCAATTTAGCGCATCAATTCGAATGTAACGAACGGGGCGCGCTCTTGAGTGGCGTCTGCTTTTCTTATTCATCTCATTCCCTTTGCCATATTCTTTTCCTCCTTGGCAATATCTACATCGGCTATCTGCATGCGAGCGTCAAACGTTAAATGGTACGGCGCCTTCTCGACTGACCATACCATCGCTGTAAATTGACCAATCTTAATACACTTTATACCACTAGACTCCACTGTCTTAATATATTTCTTCTATCACTACCTCTCAAATCATATACGAATGACATATATTCGGCATAGAAACTCTTAACGAAGCTGGCACATGCGAAAAATCTCTCGCTCCGAACAATAACAATTGTTTCTATCCTCTATCTCCCTAACGAAGTATTTATCGTTGCTTTTTAAGCCGATGATGGAAACTGCGTTCCAAGGAAACTTTCCGCCTATTCCGTTTTACTTAATCAGCTGTCGCGATCATATGGCGCGACACAACGTTCCTCCAGAATGTACAGCTCAAAAAAGTAACGTTCACGTCTTGAAAAATCTTTCGCGAATCCATGAAAATTGATTTATCAATTCTGAAAAGATCTCTAAAATTTAAAATTTCATAAAAACCGTAAAGCATTGAAAAAAGAATTTTGTAAACTACATCCCAAGATCGCGCCCATAGAAATTTTCCATAGCTCTCGAAATGTGTATGGATGAAGTTTATAAGAGAAAATGACGAGCCGAGGCCGTGAAAAAGTAAAAAAAAAAAAGCTGCGTCGCGGACAAGAGAATACTCGGGGTAAGGAGATGTATAGAGGAATAATAGAACGAGGTCGAGACCTCGGCTGTTAAAAATGGCAGAGACTCGCGAGGTCCAACTATCTATCGGCGAGACCGATCTCATCGAGCGTGACGCCTTCGACGACCACGAACTGGCGCATCAGTTATTCTATCTGTGCATCACTCATCTCACATACACGCCCGAGACTTGTCATTTATTTTCATATTATTATATACATCTATATAATATGTTACACATCAAGGCAGACACTTGTGTCTGTATGCACGATTCTCACAGGATCCGGTGTATATTTCGGTATAATATAATTTGATACTCTAGAGCAGAGCAACCCTTCTTCGACAGGCACCCTTTACCAATGTGCATGAGAATCTGCCTCAACGTACACTCGATTCACGCACGCACACACGCGTGTATTCTGTGCTTATAGATATACGGTTAGGGGATCGAGGGGATGTGGCCGTGACGACGAAAGAGCGACGACGCGACGAGCAACCAGCGCAGGCGGATATATCGCGGATGTACGCAGGTAGATATAGAGTTTCAAAGCAATGCGCCTAGGGGGTAGCGTAACTTTCCAAAGCTTGTTAAATATACATGTATATATTACTCGCGTTGGTGGCAGGACCTGTAGATATCTATCTGGATGGAGATGGCGCGATGGAGACGAAGCAACGACATTGGAGGATCCGTCGCGTGCGCACTGTCGAACTCGATCCACCATACATTACATGCGCCAACTTTTATACGTATATACATAATGATGGCACATCCGTCGCACTCCATGTTTACCGGATATCGAGCTATCGCGATGCGTTACTTCAAAATTGTTAAATACAGCTTCTTCTGAATTTCGTATCAATTCGCACCGAAGCTCCATTGATTTAATCTTCGGAATACCAACATCCCGAGGTTATTACCATGTTCGCATGTTTTAAAGTTTTCTCCATTTGCATAAATCATTTGAACACGTCAAGAAGTATTCGGAATTCTTTATTCTGATAAAGTTGGAAAATATAAGTGAACAACGTGCTGCTGTAGATTATGATGAGAAAAAGATCCAGTCAAATTTTCAAGAGGCTACAGAGAACTAGAAAAAAGATATTCGCATTGGCAATTTCGTGAATTTTACAAGGAAAATTGTGATTTCTTTTGAGAATGGATAAGAACTCATTGTCAGATACAATGAAAACTGAGATTTCTCGTAAGCAATGTATGAAATTACCAATGCGAATATCTTTTTTCTGGTTCTCTGTATAGCCTCTTGAAATTTAGACTCGATCCTTTTCTAATCACGATCTACTACTGTACGAAATTTTATTTAATTCTTACGACTACCTAAAGCGACATGTCGAAAACGAACTATCACATTTCTTTGGGGTTTTTTTGGGATCGATTGTCTAGCTTCCTGGGAGTCGCGGTTCGCTGAATATTTTCAGGCTAAATACACGAACGTAGATCGAATAAATTCGTAGTTATTTTTGCGTGGTTGCGTTTCGATTTAAAGTCTGAGGTCGAAGATGAGGAAATATAGATTTTCGAGTGAAAAAAGTGAGGTTAAAAAAATTTGCGGTGCCAATTTGGTCGATTTGTCATAAGTCTGGTGAAGTGTGGAAGGAAAGAATACGCGATGAGGAGATGACTGCGCGCCGGTAGGAAAAGAGTCGTACAAATAAGTAGAGATGGCATATCAGCGCGGTGTAAGGGAAGAGAATGAGAAAAGAAAGGACCCAAGAGGGAGGTTAGAGACAAATGACGTGGAGAGGGATCAACGAAAATGTGGAGTGAAGGGGGTCGGGGGTACGCGAGACACAAAGCTCAATCTCATCCTACTCACTCGCTGTGTTCGCGTAGAAAATCTCACACTAGCATAGCAGCAGCACCCTTCGGATTTTTCTTCGGAGGTGACGTCACTGACAATGGAAGGTCGAGCTGTGATTAAAGATCGAGAGACTCCGTAAAAACTCCTCAAAAAGGATGGGCGAGAGGCTCAGCGGTGTAGAGGGATGGGGGGAGCACCGGAGTGAGGGAGAAGATGCTGAACGGGAGGAATGGGGAGTAGACTCTCGGCACGTCGCGTGGTGTGACGCGCGTTGAAATATTGCCTTCGCGATTCGCGACAGCTTCTCGCGGGACCGAGAGAGGCAGCAGGCAACATTTCGTGGATACCTCTGTAAGGCATTTCTTTTTCCTCGGGATATACGTACCAAGTAGGTATATACGTCGTAATCCGCCGCAGTTCATTCGAGTGACGGGAGGAGTGTACGTTAAAAAAGTAAAATATTTTCCTTCGATAACGATTATCGCAATCGTTATCGATTCCGCGACTGCAAGATACCAACAGCCTCAATATTGAGTCGACTATTTCTGCATTTACGAGCAACTTCCAGCTGCGATCTTATCGATCAAAAAATAGAAGAGTTTTCTTTTAATTACATTCGCTTCCACTTTTCGTAATAAAACTGAATTCTCTCGGAGGCATTGGCGATCAGGATCGCCGAGATTCGAGCACAGGTGTATTTCTAGACTTCTGATACGTGATTAATCTGAAAATTACAAGATAATGGTGTTGAAAAAGACGTTGAATTGAAATTCACGACGATTCAACTGGATCATAGAGAACGTAGAAGTTGTTCTGATATCGCTTCGCTCGTTGGTATTACGTCGAAGCTAGTACGTACTCGGTATAAATTATGTCTAATTATAGAAGGCCGCACGAGAAATTTATATCAGGACAAGTTCGTATAAAGCGAGTATTGCGAAAAAGTCTTGGCGAGGAAGAGGATAAGAGCTCGTATGAATATATAGCTATAGGTTAATAAGAATAAACGAGATATATCGTGGCAGCGGTGTTGCCCAGAGGAAAAGCTGAGAAGTGGCCGCACAGAGTGAGAAAGATGGAGATCGTCCCTGTTCTCGGACTCTTTCCGCGACGGAAGCGCTTCAAAAAGCAACGAAGCAGCGGAGGGACTCGTTCGAACGGGAGAGAGAGACTAATAAAAGTGTTGTTGCCGAAGGTAATTATCCTTTTGATGCGAGCTCCGGCGCCTCGAACTTTGATACTTACACAGCCACTCGCACACATATACACACGTTCGAATGAGTTTGAAATGAGATGCTTCTTGTACGGTCCAATCCGCTCTATGTCGCAACCGGGAAATCGTAATAAACCGTGTGACTAAAAGAGGGACAAGTCCGATGTGTGTGTTTCTTGATGACGCCAAGAATGCCCGACGGACCGGATCGGAGCATCAACGTTTCGCGTCACACGATTGAAACATCGTATAACGGAACGACCAAGGCGCCGTACACTCACTTTGCTCTGTGCTTTATTTACTACGTCGACGAGGAGAAATGCCCGCCGCTGATCAGCGCGAGATATAGAATTTATATGCTTAATCCTGACGATTCGCCATGTAGTCAGAGAATCGTCAGGATACACGTTCGCTATTTACGACGCGGCAAACGACTTAATACGATATATTCTTGCGGCTTCACTTTATATATTTCCATGTAGAATTATCATTATATTACTGTACAACGTCTGAATCAACAATTATCAATGAGTTGCCGGACAACGATTCTCGAAGCTTGAATAACCAGAGATTCAACACTCTCGAGTAAATTTAACCTTTGCAACGACTTCCACAATTGTAATTCATTTATCTAAACATTAAGACGTCAATCTTCAGCAAAAACAAGAAAACTCTATCGACCACATTAAAAAACACGAAAACTTGAAATTTCAATTTTTTATTCTTATTTTTATTGAGTCTCCCTACATTTTTTTTTCCTACAGTTCGTCAGATCTTTCTAGACAGCTGAGAGGTAAGCATGAGGTTAGAAAATGTACGAAAAGCGAGTGGGTATATCGGATATCACAATATTGTGAGGAAGCGCCTGTTGGTTGCTGTCCATCCATATAATAGTGGCTGCTCGGCAGAACGTGACAATTATCATAACAAGGCGAGTATTTGGAGTTGCTCGTCGTCTACTGTTCGCCGCGTATCGTCGGTACGCATCTCTTAGTCGTATATATACGAGCGACACGCATATTACACAGTTCGCGGGCTGCTAAGGTGTCACTGTACGGGCCAAAACTCTAGCGGCGCCTATATGTCGTAAGCACAATACATATATTTTGAGTACATACTAATATTCACTATTATATACGATATACGTATGTTACTCGTACAAGCATCCCGTTTAGGGGCACATTGTCATGTTAATGGAGTACAATGCCAATCCCATTAGCATCGCGTAGGGTTACGTGTGTCCCCAGGACACCCATTCTTCCGGATCTTCCTCCTCATATATACCTTCGGTGTGCTGTGTATGCGTCTATCCTTTTCACCGACCTCTTTTGAGCCTCGCGGCAGGTAAGGTCAACTTTTTTTTTATGGGCTTACTCCTTTTCTTCTTGATGCACTTTTCGCTTTCTTCTATTTCTCTTCAATGGGTTTTTGCTTCTCATCTTCGGCCTGACTGTCTCACGTATATCGAACTAGCAGGGTTCTTTTTTTGTGGATCAATGTACCCATCGGGAACGTATACACAGGAAGAGACACGGTGTGGTTCATAACGCGATCACGACCGGTTTTCTATGTAGGATTTTCGTATGCAAACATGTGTGTATGTGCGAATGTGTGCGTGTCTAATTTACACTTGGCATGTAGAAAACAGGGAGGAATTGTGTTGTGTTTCGCGCGCCCCGCTATCGCGATAGCGGAAACCCGTTCAACACTCTGTCCGCCTTTTTTGAACCCCCGTTCGTCCATAACCCGCGCGCTTTCGCGTATATCCGCGCCCTGCGGGGCTAAATGTCAACAGCGTCGGGGCGTCAGCATAACGGCCCGGTTAGAGGATTATACTCTGGCTACATCTATAACACACCAGTCGCTAAAGCCCCGATGCTTCTCAACGTCGTTCCGTTGTGCTGCCGCGGGCGCGTCAATCCCCCATTTGCCTCGGAAGGATTTAGCCGTTCTGCTCGCGGCATTCAACACTCCGCACACCAAAAGGTCCTGAACTTTTCTACACACGTGTCATAATCCTCTCGAGTCGTCGGAGGAAGATACACGCTGTTAAGCTTCTCCGACCTATATTTTTCAGGCATAATGACTATGTACACCAAGCCTAAACTCTTTCATAGACACACTCGGGTATGGAGGACCTACACACATTATCGCGAGTGACTGTCACTGACACACTCCCAGGCTTTGGTTCGAGCTTCGTCGACTAACCAACCAGCGTCTCAGATGCCGTACATTTTGTTATACGATGTACTTCGGTATACGTGCGAGCATGAAAGCCTTGTGAGGCATTTGGGGAAGCGACAGGGGACACCGTTTTTCAGAGGGTCACGAGGATTCCAGGGACGAGGCGATACAGTCACCGAGATATGCATCGGAGAGGGTGTAGAGATTTGGGAACCACCGAAAGGGTATAGTGCACAGACGCCGATGTTTGGGCTTTTAATCGGGGTGCGAAAGCCTGATCGTGGAATGCATGAACCCCGCGGTCTTGTCCGCGAGGGCAACACCATTACTGTATTGATACGATCTGTGCTGGGATGCTGTAAACAACAATATGAGAACAATGCAGGTTATGCGGCAGCTTGTCTGTCGCGTGAACCCGTTCACCGTTCGCCTTCTCCTACTATACACGCTCGCAATTAATAGATTCATAGGTTACGTAACGCCAATTTGTTTGGGCACTTGGAAGCCTGGCATAAGTATTATCCGCCGCGTTGGAATGCGTACAGGGGTCAAGATAACCGTTTTGCTACTATAACTTGTATATATACGAGCCCTTCTCTATATAAGCGCAGACGTCCTGCCGATAAATGTTTGCGATCAACGTTCTACGGGTCCAACTAGTTCAGTCATGGATGCAGCTTCTTTTTTTATTAAATTCGATCGATCATACTAATTGAACGTGATTGTTGAGATTCTTTGGATAAGTTGACTGACTGTCTCTTTTTTCTCCGATTTCTACAACTTTTGAATGAAAGTTACAATTTTTCCAATGAATTTGCAGCTACAGATCGATCAGCAATACAAAAAAATTTCCAGCGATAAAAGCATCGCGTTCGTTGAGCATATAGACGGGAAATTTTGACGTGGGAGGTTTATCTTGTATAAATGACAAAGTACAAGCACCAAATCGATCTTGTCGATTGATATTTCTGTCATGACTTAATTTTTCAGGGAATGCAGATAATTAATTCGGTCGTACGTGTTCTGTTGGATGTCAAAAGAAAGCCGCAAACATTTGTACATATAAAAGGAACATTACCGTATGGGAAACTATGGCAGTGGGATAGTCAGCACGTTTTATAGTTCCGTAGAGTGTGTTGGGAGCAGAGACGTTTATCTCTAGCATACCGTGCGGTGTAAGTGTATCTATAGGTATAGATCGGTAGAGTCGTGAGATCGCGCGCGGTCGAGTCGAACGCTAGCTGCTGCTGATTGTGGGTGTTCTATGTGTGAAACCGCGCGCGCATAGATAGAAGGGGCGCGTGCCCGGCATGCCGGGCGCGTGGGCGCGCGTAATATATTCTTGGAATAGACAATGTGGCAAGCACGTGGGGGCCGACATAGTCACAGGATCGCGAGAGGTGGCGAGGCTGTGACTGTATGGAAGGAGCGCACAGAGAGCTGCGAGTGGAGTCGAACGCGTGTATCGAACGAGGAGGAAACGTGTGCGAAAAATAAAGAGTAAAAGAGACGGAGGAAAGGCTAAAAAGGGGAACGCGAAGGATGCCCCGCATTGCCCCGCAGCAGCCTATGTCCCCCGCCCCCGACCCATAACGAAGCGTTGACGCGAACATACAACGCGCGCGGACACATGCATGGCCATTCTCTGTTGGTGTATCAGTCGCGAGTGAGTGTGTATAACGGCAACGGTGGCTCCGCTCTCGCCCCGAGACAATGGAGTGATTGAACGCGCTACCGCCAAAGGGTTGGCCGCGCGTTCGCGCGTCAACCCCGGGGTGAAAATGTCAGGCGAGCGCGGTTCCTCCCCCTCTCCTCTCGTTCAACATCTCTCGGCACTGCATATTCTCGCGCTCGGCTACCCAAATGTCAGAACGAGCTCGGCTGTTGAGGTGCTGCTATGCCTACCAGCAATTGAAAAATCTTTCCGCCCTACCATCGCTCCTCTTATACTTCCTGTCTATATTATACTATTCCAGGGGTAGGTTATGTCATCTTCCATATCAAGACATGTAGACGCGTCATTTTTTTTTTCTTGCCTCGGGAATATATATGGCGGTCATAGTCGGGAGCATATATAAAAACCGTCAGGATATTCGAGAGATCCTTTTACAGCGGGATACGCTGTATAGCTATCCTGCGTATGACACGATGGAACAGCAGTAGTTGGGGTTATGTAGCGTAATACCTTTACATACTATATATATCTATATAAAATAAAAACTCGGTTGATACATAGGAGCGGGCAAGATATATAGAGTAGCAGGAAAAACCTCTCGAGCACATTATGTACGCTGGAGCCACTCTCGTCTTTCTTCCGGTTGCCATCAAAGAGAACTCTCAGTGAGGCCCAAGCAATGTCTTCGTATATACATCCCGTGGTTACGGATATGCGAGACGATCATTTTCGTACGATGCCCCGGGAATAATCCCTTTCTCTCTCTATCCCTTTTCCTCTTTCGCTCGTGCTCTCTTTCAGCCTGACTCGGTATCCGTGGTACTTCCTTTGTGGCCGCGTTAAGTTAGTTTCATGCCTTCTACCTCAATCGACCAAGAATCTGCTGGAATTTGGGCACACAGCTGAGACGATCCTTTTTACAACGAAGTTGATGAAATTTGTTGCCTTAAAGTTTCACTCGTCGGCCCAATTTCGCTATCTTCTTACACTCTTGCGAAATCTGCCGTCAACAAGACCCTCATACAGCCCGATAAACACTTTAAGGAACGCCAAACAAGTAGATTAAGAAAAAAAATTGAGGTTTTCGACACCGTGCTGCTCGCTAACTCGATGCTATGGTTTCTTTGTCGCTCGCTTTTATATGCAACATATAAAAAAATATATATCTGTATAGATGGATACGAGTTGATTCTTCTTGAAGAAAAATTCACAATTTGTCTGTTACCCAGCAGCTTCAGCTATAAACGAGAATATTACCTTCCATAGTATTTATATGAGACGTGACGTGCCGCGTAGTGGCTCGCGAGTAATGGCTAGAAAACCAGTTTCTATCTTCGAGCTGTGCGCTACAAGCGAATAACAGAGGAAGAGAGAACGAGAGAGAAAGCAAAGAGAGACCGTACCGTTGCACAGATTCTATTATGTATATACATGTATTATTTACATGCAATAGTACATACGTGTACGTGCACAATTTATATACACACAGAGCACTTGTGCCCCCTCGGCATACGGTAAAACAGAGACAATCTCAGGTCCTTCTCTCGTATGCACTTGGATATATTTATACTCTTCTTGGGCACAGTTATATGAGCTATTCATTTTTTTTTGCTTTCTATGTACCTTCCTTATTTTCCCTTGAACAGACCATGTTGAATGTCTTAGGGACGTTAGCCATGGCATCAAACAGATGATGCGGAAACCAAACGAATACACGCGTTTAAGTGCCACTCTATAATCGTCAGCCGTTTCATCTTTAATCATAATTTAGGCTCGCATTAAAAAGCTTACGCATCCCATAAATGTGAATTCGTATGCAGCGTTTAATCGGTGCGATTATCGCTAAACGAACTTGCCTCTGGCAGGTTAAGGCTCGATCATTGCAAGGGGAATTCTGATGCTGGATTCGAGTGCAAGTTCAATTTGGTGTGTTTGTCTAATTGCTGCGAAAGCTGAGGCGAACTTGAAACGTTTAGTTGGGAATCGGTATGGAAAAGTAAAACCAAGTGCATCCAGTTTTTTCGATCGAACGCTCAGTGAGTTTCTCTCGATTTTTTCATTTAATCGGAGACGAAAGCTAGACCGGAGATTGTGATCTGTGCAAGAGGTCAAAATCTCTATGTATTTCTATGATCCTCTTCGTGATGATATCATGGAAAGACAAAGGCTTTCTCTCCTGCTGCCCGCTGTAATTTTCTCTCTGCATATGTATGTGCAAATGGATATGCAATCGGTAACATGAATAAATACTCGACGAAAGGTCAAGAGGGTTACGCTGTTTGGCTGACACAAGTTTTGTCTACAGTCATGCATGTTTCTACATATTGTTTTGTCGAATGTACAAAACCTATTGGGCTCGAGGATTACTCACGTATCTTGAAAAAGGTGCCTGTGATTTTTTGCTCCCCATTTTCGGGCACTCACAAAACTCATTATTTCAAATTTCTTTCCTCATCATCTTGCGACATACCGTTTCGAAGGTTCGAGAATACCGTTACTGGACAATCAATGCGATTTTGTCGTCTACAATATACCATCGTATCCTCCAGCTCAACAACCAAAAACAATTCGAACGAGTACACGAGAAAATTCTCATTTTTATCAATTTTTACACGAAATCCTTTCACTCTGAAAATTTTTTATGGAAAAACAGTTTTTCGCTTCTTTCAAGATGTAAGTAAAATATTGCGAAACATTTTTTCGAGTTCGTGTTGTTTTTCGAGTTGAATCTAACCTTCCGATCTAACAGGTGTTTTTCCATTCAGCCTTCTCGCCAACGTACAATCTTTGCGTACGGGCGATCCTTTCACAAAACTCATTACGACAAATTTCTCAAGTGGGACGTGAAAGAAAAGAAGGAAAACCCAGCAGTATTCTCTTTGCGATGGATCTTAGTGACACCGGTTCAGTCTGTAGACATCGCTTCAAATATCGAAACATTTTCCAAAAATATTCCAATCATTGGACGTTCCCGGTAACTCAAGAGAGTCCCATGGAATTGCCTGTGTATTTAGATTTAAATAATTCCGATGTATGTATAGGTTTCTCTATCTGTGTAACACGACAGTGTGTATGCCTGTTGTACAGACGGTATGAGCACCAACCTCTATGCTGTCTCTCGATGTTGGTTGCCGCCCCGTCTTGATTTACTGTGGTACACGAATGGGGTATGGAGAGACAGAGAGAGAGTGAGGGTTTGAGAGAAAGAGAGGAGAGAGGGGAAAGGGATTATATAGAGACGAGTCCGGAGCACCCACACGACGTAGGTGCACAGTCGCAGAAGCGTCGTGGCGGTGAGATACGAGCATATATACCGACAGATTTGGACAAGAGTACCGCTATCGAGAGGCATGCTGCGGAGACACATATCTTCGCGAAAGGGGAAGTTCCCTCCGCGAAGTCTTCTCGTGCGAAGCGAGAATTCCGTGTGCATAGATTTTGCGATGTTGGCGAGTAAAGTCAGTCTCTTTAGCTCCATTGCATCGTACAGTGCATGCGACGCCATAAAAAATCAGTGAGAAGACGTAAAGGTAAACGAGGGAACATTAGCCAATGAGATTCCGACAGTTGTGCTGGGGGAATCGAGAGAAACAATTAAACTGTAAATAACCCTGTGATTCGACTCGTTTCACGAATCACGAATCAGTGGAATTGTTTTATAGACTTGGGAAAAAAATTGACATAAAAAGAATGGTTCTCGAAAGATTGGAAAGATTCGATTGCAGAGAGCAATCGCAGCATCCATGATGTCCAATCGCTGCACCATATAGTCCTTTAGTACCTACAGCAACGATATTACGAGACATTGGGAGCTTAACCACGAAAAGCAGACTCAAAACACAAAACAGCTAATACAATTATTTTCGATGCCGCAACGTGAGAGACGGAGATGCTCGAGAGATGGGGAGAGAGAAAATGAGAGGGGTCGAGTCATCTCGGAGTCAGTCGAGCACGCAGCACGCGCTCCCCCTTATATAGCCGATAAAGAACGAAAAGTGGTATGGGCGCTTGGCAATACATGTCTATACATTCACATATACATATACACAGGAGTGGTACACTTGTGACAGAAGGGTCGTGCGGCTTTTGCGGGATACCGAGCACGAGCTATTTCGATATAAGAGAAAGAGAGAAGGAAGAAGCCACAATCGAGCCGGAACAAAGTAGCGCACGGGGGACTGCATTCATTCGAAAAGTGAGCTCGTGTTTCTCTCCCTCCTTCGCTATGCCAGTAAATCTCTCCCGGTACATTCGTCAATTTCCACGCTCTTTTATATATAGATATACACATTGATATATATGTTGAACGAACGGTGATTCAGAATAGGTGGTGAAGTTGATAGCGACTGATTTCAGACAGTGTGCCAAGCAGAATTGTGTGCGCAGCTTTTTTCTTCGCATTTTTTTCTCATTCGTCTTAGAGTTCCATTGGATGCGTTGGAATATCTTAATGTCTGAAGCCAATGGACCGAACATTTTGTCCAAAAGTCTTTCCATGAGTGCAGAGGCGAAACATTTAAATAAAGTCAAGTTCAGGACGATGCGAGTTCCCTTTCTTTTGATATTCTCCATAAACTCGATCCAGATATTCAGAAATAATCAAGAGCTCGCCATATCCCTGCACCACGTGCCATGATATCGAACGATTTGTAACTTGCATTCCAAATGATGTTTTTCCGCGATTATATTTGGCCTCAAGAGTCTGTCTCGTGTCTCGGGATTTCCTCGTCTCAAAGTAGCAATAATAAATGCATGAAAAATAGCGGACGGTTATTTTTCTTTCTGGGCGCTTTTTGTGGCATGAATGTTGCGATTATCGCGTATAAATTATATGTGTTATAAGACGGTGGTACAGAGTGCAGCGAACGAAGTAAGTCCATGAAGCTGGTAACGAAGATAGAGATCGAACTGAAACGATCGCCTTAGGAATCTGGGAGGTGCGCGCGCAACCTCCAACGTCGGCATCTCTTTTGCTTTCATACAGCATTCATGTGTATACATAAATACGCATACATATGACTATATGGAATCTCGTATCTGGAATATCACGATTATCGCCGTCTTCTTTATTTTTTTCGTGACAGCAACAGCGGAACTCGCTCGTCGTCGAGCGAGTCGTGCTGCGTGTGCTGCTCGCTGCCCAGGCTTCCTATCTTTTTCTTTCTCTTCGCGTTACCGGTTATTAGCATCATAGTAAATTCTCTTTTCCTTGTACAACGCGATAGAAAGAGAGAGGGGGAGAGCGAGACGGATGCAAGAGCATCGGTAGCTCGCAGAAATTGCCTTCAGCGAAGCGATATCCAGGAAAAGCGAAAGCATCTCATAGAAGTTCATAATCGAAATAATTTTGTCTCGTTTTTTATTCCCCATCCGCGACTACCATTCTTGATCATTTCCTACGCATATGTATATATATTTACGGAACATCTGCGGCATTGCATTTTGCCCAACGGTCGTGCACATCCCCTGCTTTGACCTCGAAACATATTCCGCCCTTCGCTTGCTGAGAAATAATTTTGTAATTACATTTTTTTTTCTTCTAAAACGAACTTCCTCACAAAGTTCGTTCGCGAAGAAGAAATCGCAGATTCATGGGCAGCCCTTTGTTGAGTTTATTACGAACGGCAACTGTCATTGTTCTTCGCTAATAAAAAATCTGTACGTACGTAATTGAAGGCGTGCGTTAAGAAAGTTTACGATTGTCCAGTTGCAAAAGGATATCAAAATCACAATACCGCGAAGATGTTTCAACGACCGGTGTGGGAAAGCTAATAATCCGGTGCACAAAGGGCTTGACCGCGCGGCTTTACATTCCCATCGGAATCTCCAAGATAACTGGGCTCCGACGAAAAGCGGACGTAATTATAAGCGAATCTTCACGAGCCATACGCAACCGATGTATCTTGAGGAACTTTTTCTCTTACTTTTTTTTTCCAAAGTATTATTAGCGTTAATGCATGCGATTAAACGTCAAGGTTCGTGTACGGCCTCTTCACGCAGGCCTACTCGATGCTATAGTTGAGCGAATTTACACACGAGTGCGCATGTGCATGTGATCCAGAGATGATAATGTAAAGTCGTATGTCACACGTTCTTCGCTCTGTATTTAACATTTTTAGGATTCCATATCCACGAGCATTGCCCAGGAATTCGATTCGAAAAAGAAAACAAGTCTGCTGCGTGGATTTTGTCCGATGTATAATTTCTAATCATCATTGCGCAGCTCGCTCGCGCGTGGTTAACGAATAAACATGCGGATCGTGTTGTGGCTTGAAAAAATTTCATCCGAGACGTTTTTTTCTGAATTTCTGTAAACCTGTTCGGTGCCCCGGAGAGCATTGGGTTGTGCGTACAGCTTTATGCGGAAATTTGTAATAACCCTTCTGGGATTGTCATTAAGCTACGAAATTATTACATCGACCGACGTTGCGTGTTCCAAATTCTAAATTTTCCAATTTTTCTCATTTTTTTTTCACAGGTTTTAAAGAATTATTCAATTGAAAGGGTTTGGATTTCTTTTATTTTACAATTATTTTTTGGGAATTAATAGAATGGCAATTTGATTGGTAACTAAACTTTTCGGAATAATTTCGTTGACATCGGTCCTGAAGACGATTAAGCTCGATATTAATTTCCTTGTTTTCTTGTTCGTTGTCGCAAGCAATTAATCAGATGCAATTATTTCGTTGTGAGGATATGCTGTAAGAAATTTTATTGCTATGCGAGAGGCTAGTCGAGGCTCGCCCCCTGAGAGGGTTAATACAGTCATAACGATCTAGGTATTTGCACAATTCAGCCGCAAAACGAGCGAGGAAGCGTCGCGCTGTAATAAATTCATTCGGATAGGAAAAAATGAAAATTATAAAAAAAGGGGATAAATGAAGAGAACGCGGGAGCGGCAGAGCATATTCTGCGCTCGCGTCGTTAAGCATAAGAAAAAATAATAAATCACCACTGTTTCAAGTCAAGGGGGCGAGACGGAGATAAATTTAATAAGTTCAGCACGAGAGATTCTTCTTTATATAATGCATAAACATATTTATACACACACATATATATGTATGTTATGATTTTCTTATGATTGCGATGCAAACGACCCGATGCGCAGCTCGTGCAGGTACTTAATGCAATTTTGAGAGAGAATTCTGTACATCGGAGTGTACAAATGATGACAGAGAAGAGTGAATATAGAGGGAGAGTGCGAAGAGTCGTATCTGCGAACGATTTGTACGCGCGCGGAGCCCTGCGAGTCAACCCCCTCGTCGTCGAGCAAGAAAAAAGAAAGGAAAAAAAACTACATCATATTTTTCGGATAATTTCGTTTGCTTGAAGAGGCGACTGTGCTTTTGGCATATCCCCGCGGCGAGATGAAATACGATGAACCGTGATTCACGGCTCTGAACGCGTAAGGGAATATAAGAACCTCGCGCGCTCTTTATTTCATCCGGTGAGAAGGCACAGGACGAGAGACATGGGGTGCGAGTGCGTGCGTGAGAGAGGGTGAAGTTCGAAAAGGTCGTTTTCGAGTTCTCCCGAGTTATATAGTGGCAAACTATAAGCGATCGTTCTTTACGTTATTGCCATAAGTATAGATACGAGTTTAAATATTTCTATACATTTGTCGAAATAATTGAAGATGTTGAGAGTTTATTCGTTTACGGGGGCCTTTGGCAGTTGAAATTGATGATGAACGGGGAATAAACGATTCGAATTCGTAGCTGGAAGCGTTAAGTTTTATTAATAATCCAAACTACTGTCAAATTTTAATGAACGGTTCGAATGATAAGGTCAAATCTATCAATGGGCGAAATAACAAAGTGACGGACATACGAGGAAATCCACGTTGAGTGTGAGTCACTGGATGAAAGCCCCTTTTGGTCCAGTTCGGGGAATACACGCGGGTATATAAAAGCGCTTATTCGATATGGCGAGTGTTAAAGGATTATATCTGCTGGTGAGGCGCGAGTGGTCCTGCATGTGCGAGGCGAACGCGGTGGTATGCGAGTTGCTGCAAATTTTCTCGCGGCGAGAACGCCCGATGTCTACTTAAGTCCCGTGAAATATGAAATTAAATTCATTAGGTTCGCGGCCGTAATAAATCGAATGATTGTGCGTAAGAGAGCCCGTATAGAGCAGCACGAGTTGGCGTATAACTCAGACATTCTGAATGGAAAATGATGAGAAATGTCTCTCATTGAACGGTGGGGGGTCTGAGTTCTCATCTGATCTCTCTTTCTCTCTTTTATTGCTCAGTCTCTCGCTTCCTCTTTCTCTCTCTCTTTCTCGGACCGATTCCCGACTCGGAGGAGATCGCGCCCGCGCGCGCGCGCGCACTTATCACAGAATCTGAAAGTGTTGTCGAGAGCAAGGGAAAAGCAGGCACCGTGGGGAAGGAGCAGGGAGAGCGAGAGGCTCTTGGAGTCAAGAGCACAGTCGACTCGCGAGACTACCTGCACTCAGAGTGCAAGAGGTAACGTGTGCATCTCCCACAGCAAAGTAAATATATGTATACGGGATAGCCTTCTGCATGTCTGAAGGAGCAAAAGAGAGAGAGAGATACAGAGTCAGGGAACCTTAAAATGTGGATGTGGTGCTTGCAGAGCGCTCAAGCCATAAACACCCGCATAACGACCTCGCACCAAAGCGCGCATATATCGCAGGAGATAGACTCTGTGATGCTCGCCCGAATGTATAGTTGTCGTACAGACGAGTGGTATAAAGGTAAAAGCTACCTCTACCGTTGTACTCTCGCACGATATTATTATGTTTCTGTCTATAGTTTCTCTTTTATCGATGCACACGTTGCATACGCATTCGTGCACTTTTAAACGACGAAGGATCAGCACCGATACTCTCGTCACTTTTCAATATAATGTTGACGTGCATACAAGCGTCAACAAAGTGTGCCTAATGTGTATCTCACGCGTTTTAGTCGCCCTACATGTTACATACTTACACCATAAGTTGTGAGGATATGGTGTAACTTTTGTAGATCACGTGCACCGATCTGCTGCAACGATCAATCGAGATAGTCGAGACAACGTTGCAGCTTATTAAACACTCCCTGGGATTCATCTCGCAACAAGAAACTCTCTATGCTCCTTTTCGATTCTCAAAAACCTTGCTGTTGAAATAACAAAACTCTCCTTGCGATATGGAAAAATATTCATTTCGGCGTTGTCAACGAAATATCGAGATTTTTTGAAAAAATCGTCTTTTCAGTGGCAAATTAAATAACGAGGATGGGTTTACGCTGGAAATTTATTTAGCACGGTGCGGCTTATACATTTACCACGACACACACAGATCTATATACTCACGTGCATAAATATAAATACGTCGAAGAAAGCGAGTTCGTGCACATTATTACCTCGGTGGATTAGTTCGTGTAGGCTGGCAGATAAATGGTTTATGTATACTTATAAATCCAACAGCGAACAGAACACTCAATCTGCATAATACTGTGTATTTCTGTATATAACTTTAGCATATTTTCATTAGATATAGGTGCATGGACTGCAAGCTGTAGGTAAGTGGTATACTGCAGTTACCGAAGTGCTTTGGATGCAGTCGAGTTCATTCCGTTGTTCTATTGTCCTATTGCGTTGCGTGTCACGTGCCTCTCACGTTTACAAATGTTGAGTGCTCTGCAGTATGCAAGCGGGTACGACACACGGATGGAAACACATGCAAATGGATTTGTGAACGGTGAGTTTGGATATATCCTTGCGGCTATCACAGGAGGCAAGGCAACGTTGTGTATACACGACAAAACATAGTATTTACGCACCCTCGTACCATATACACACAGCCAAACACATAACGTAAATTATACATAAGAATAAAGCGAAGAATCGCACGCTTCTCGATCATGACAAGAGTTCGATGGCAATTTTTCATTGATGCCCATCCAAATGTTGGGATGTGAAGATCGACGAAAGAATGAAAGATTTATCGCGCCATGCTAAACGACTTTTTAGAACTGAATGGAGTAAATGACCTGTGATTTGTACGTCGTTTCAGAAGAAACGAGCCTCTTGGACTTTTGAGATGTTGGAATGAATGAGAGTGCGGCGACGACACTCGTGTGGACACAAGGCTACGGAGCTACAAGCATTACTGCTCCGCATACCTCTAGCCGCTCTCTTCTTCAATCGTGAAAACATAATGACCGTTCGTACGGAACACGTGTATATATATGATCGTATGTATTAGCACCACGCATAGTATACGTGCTGTTTGGTCCGCAAACATCATTGTATTGACCCTGCGGGGTGGGCGTGCGAACCGATCACTCGGGTTCTCGAGGACCTCACAGCTGTTGCGGGATTTCATGTTGCATCTTCCATGACCATCTCCGTATATTTTCTTGTTGACCAACCGTAACTGTTGCTTTAAATCAAGAGGATACGTGATTTTTTTCGTGCTTTCTCATTACCGGGTACTTTGTCACGGGTGATTGTCCACAGGCATCAGGACAAACCGTTCTTTTGGCCCGAAACACGGTTATTCAAATATGGGATAAGCAAACTTACTGTATATTGCCCCTGGCTCTCGGTTGAGACGACGCTTTCGTGAGTGCCAAGCTGACAAGAGTGCAGAGACACAACGAGCGATCTTTGTAATAATCGGAAATTTCGATTTCGTGATATTTTTCATGAATTTTGAAAAATAAGTTTGAAATTTCGCTTTTGATAGGAATCTTCGATGTCGTAGCTGGAGCTCGTGTTCTGTAAGATTGGCTATCTCGTTCCTGGTGGACAGCAGCTATTCGGCATATGTTTTCGAGCTCGTGTATGTCTGTTTACCGTTATAAATCATGAAAAGCATCTCGGAAAATTCTTGATGGTATGGGCACGACGGTGTGTTTGTTGTTGATCGCTGAAGGCATACATGCCAATCGGCTGATTAGGCTCATTGTGGAAAAGGTATATTGTCGCGTGCTGGTGCACACGTTATTTGCGGGGTGGCTGGAAGAGAATGGTACGGGCTTCTCGAAGGTAACAGCAGGAGGATGGCGTGGCACATGGCATGTGCCGGACACGTATACGAGGAGAGGGGCGGAGATGTTTTTACTTTACAGAAGCCCGGTGGTCCTCGTTGAATAACGTCGTCGAGGAAAAAGTCTTTGTGCATTATCTTCCTCATTTTTCTCTACCCAGTCTTATTTCTCTGTCCAGCCTCTTGGCTTGGCAAGCTGTGGGCCAAGAGGAAGTTCCGCATACGAGATGCGAGCCGAACTCTGAAGAGAGACCGGAGATGTATAGTAGATTTGTTCTCGTTATGTAAGAGCGAACGTGCGGCTCGTAAAACGACAGTTTCTATGTGTGCCTTTATCTTCCGGTTTTTGGTCCATAGCAGAGTGAGAAAGATGCTCGTGATGGTAAGAGCAAGAAAACGATATCGAAGGGTCGCCAAAGAACGTCCAAGGTGGGGCGAGATATTATGGAGGAAAGGATGAGGTCGGGGGAGAGGGAAAAACTGAAAAGCGTTTGCAGGCCCATTGTGGTGTGAATGGGCCTTCGAGAGAAGGGCAAACACGCTTAACCTCCCGGCCCCATTGTCGTCGCCGGTTATCCGATTTGCTGTTCTCTCGAAACTAGTGGAATGCCTATGCTACTCTTCTCTCCTGCTACTGATTTTCCTCCTCGCTTAGAGTTGTCCCACAACACACTACCTTCCACTCCCACTCGTAGACCTTCGATGTACCATCATAAGCGAGGCATGTACATAACGTACTTACAGTACACGAGCGTAGGTGCATACTAGCAATCTATAAAATAGCGTAGCTCGCATATTGACGCTGGAGTAATAAATTCTTCGATGGAACTAACAAATTTTTTCAATTCTCCAAACATAATGAGAAATAATCTGAATAAAATTATTCTCTCAACTTTTTAATGTTTTTCAACATGTTATTAAAATTTAGAATAAAAATTACGAGCGTTCCTCAATGGACGAGCACCATAAGTTTACGAAAACCATGAAAACATATGGAACTTTGTGTTAACTTATTCATTTCTCCAGCATGCAAAACGCGAATGCAGGAACACGCATTTTTAATCCTCCGAAGACGAACAACAATTTTGACACTTCCCTAGACACAAATGAGTCTGGAGCGTCTTACCGATTTTCAGCGTAAATAGAATCGCTAAAAAAATCTGAAAAAATTCAGAAAAGAAGTTTTCGATCTATAGAAAGAGAGCCTGCACTGGACGATGGATAAAAATATTTTCATTATTTTTGATTTAATGGTATTCAATACGAAAAACGAGAAATTCACGCCATTCGCTGAATGGGCATCCCAGACCCATGTGTGTCTACTAAGGCTTAATAGCTGCATACAGTTTGCATGATTTACGGTTCGTTACGACCTAAAGAAATAGAGAGCAGTTTGTAATCACGATTCAGTTGAACGTTAAATTTTAATGCATGAGAACTTTGTAGGAGTTTGTAGATAATTTCGTTGAATCTGTTGCTCGGGGAAGAGCGTAAGGATTCTTGGCAGACACGTTTCCGTCTACGCAGGTATATAATATACCGAAGCGTTTCTAATGTATATATAACAATGATAGAAAGAAAACGAAGTGCAACGGATCGAGCGCGTCTTTTTATTATTCGTCTTGAAAGCTCGATTTTCTTCGTCAAATTATACTTCAGTCTGAAGGAAAGCGTATAGAGTTGCATATATCGATCTTCCTCGGGGCGGACACGCCGGCGTTATTGGATTACGTCTCTCGATCATTGTGATATATATAAAGATAGAAATAGGTATGAATGTCTGGAAGATCTGGGCAAAAGTCCAGCTGCAACGCAGAGGCCATTGCACATACTAGCCTGGAGTATGGGAGCTATCGAGAGCAGGCTCTGAGTCGAATGGACGGTGGTCCATGAGCAAGCCATGCAGGAGTGTCTGTTCGCGAATATGAAAATAATATTTCCTTATGTGTCACTATGAGTTGCCGCTGTCGAGAATCCAGGCTTTTATGATTGATATTTATTCAAGTGACTGGACGAATGTTGAGGCGTCAACTCGTATTCTTCGTATGCCCTAGCCATGGCTATTGTGCAGGATCGAGCTATTCTATTTTTTCCGTAAAATTGACGCGAGTGGTGACCGAATTCTTCTCTCGGGATTCGCTCGCTGATCCCCTTATTTTTCCCAATGCCTTTTCTCCATTCTATTATCCTACGAATTTCGGGCCTTTCAACTTTTTATTTTTTTTCTCTTTTTTCCTTTACGTTTCGCAACGTTCGATCGATCGTCGCCGTGACACGCGCATATTTGCTTTCGAAAAACGTTCGTTTTCAACGCATACAATATCGTTTCGTGTTACAATCGTGTTCGAATTAGTCCAGGGCCACGGGCTCGGCCAAATCTTTCGAGTTCACATCAGCTTTATAACTCTGGGTCTTGTAGACCCTTTAAAATTTCAGACTACAAATTTAATAAAATAAAATGAAATTCGAACGAGAATTCAGTTTAGAATGCCAGTTTTGGCCTGGGTCAAAATGACCCAAAGGTTAAGAATGTGTGGTTAATAATCTGTTGACCAAAATATTCGATGGTACTCATCAAATCTGTTAATTGAGCACGCGATTCCAAGCGATATGTACGAATGGCTTATACATGATACGCACTTGACGATCCATTAAACATTCTCGTTTATATATGCGGCACACGTGTATCGCGGATAAATATACATATATA
Source organism: Hyposoter didymator (assembly GCA_037952995.1). Lineage (NCBI taxonomy): Eukaryota > Metazoa > Arthropoda > Insecta > Hymenoptera > Ichneumonidae > Hyposoter > Hyposoter didymator. The sequence goes on from JBAJMU010000007.1 coordinate 9,028,233, forward strand.
TTTGTGTACCCCCGTGGCGAAACTGAGAAACGCGGAAACACCATCAGCGAGTGGTTGGAAGGATCGGGCCGCGATGAAATAGGAGCCGTCGCGGTACATATAAGCCCACAGATCTTCGCCTCTACGGCCGCAGTTTACTAACGATCCTTAGCAATATCCTTTTCCCCTCTCTCTCTCTCTCTCTCTCTCTCGGCTGTTAGTATAAACCCGCTATTTTCAATGGCTCGGATTGGCAGGCGTGCAAGCCCTCGGTGTATCTCCAAGTTTCTCTGGTCAATTCTCCTCATAGGTGTATCCTCTCGATCTTCGTGTTCAAACACAGCATATTACATATGTAGAGACTGGATAGGACAAGCGATACAATAATTGGCCTCCTACCGGTGATTAGATGTCGAATATATCTTGCGAGATATATATTTTATTCGTTTATTGGACACGTGCGATTTACGATGATTGGGGATCTAATTAAAATTTTCATTACAACTTTGTCATTGATTAATCCGTTTTTTATTAAAGTTATAATTAAAAAATCATTACTACAGTCGGTTAAGAATCGGCTGATGAGTTTTTTGGCGATGGATTTTTTTTTTACTAAACTTAAAAATGCGAAATACGAAAATTTTCAGATACGGAAAAGAAAATCCTCGCAAATACAAAGACGAGTGAAAACTTTGTGTATGTATTCGTTGAAATTGCCAATAGCTGTGCAATTTCTATACATATTCGACTCTTTGGCCTATTCCTTTTTCCTTCAACGCTGTAATATCCCGCTGTTGCTGCTGCCGGTGGAGTCAGCGCAAAAGTATCGCTGGTGAGCACCGCGAAATCCACCGTGCCAGCAGATAAATAATTGGCGTTGCGTGCCACGAGATAAACGAGCGTGATTGGCGAAAATAACGATTAATAATTATCCGCTGGTACAACTTGTCGTGTTTTTTGTACGTTTTTACCTTCTCAGAGTTCTGGTAAAGAACATAGACAGGCGGCCTGGTCTCTCATCTCATGTGGGTTGCCGAAGAAGCTATACACGATCGCGGTAGACCTCGAGTCAAACGTTGCGAAGACGCGGTAATAGTTTAAGGCATCAGACAGAGAGAGAGAGAAAGAGGGATGTGAGAGATGAAGAAGAATTTTCAACGTTTCGATACTTCGTACAGAGAATTTTATGCAACGTGCCAATGGAAACGTACGAGTCGCGTACATGAATCCAGAATTGCCAACACATACGATTCCAACTCGAATGACATAAAACTGCATTTTTCATAATAAATCCAGGCAGGACCCGATGTGTATTCTGAAATTAATGAAAACCGTAATTACGATCTAAAACCAGTGCAATTAACCATAATTATGCGTTGATCCATATGCATATGAGTTTATCTCGTAGCAGAATATTCATTCGTAGCGAATAACTAAAGCAATAAACTGGCCTATTACTCGTGCGAAGGAAACGATCGAGTGATCGAGAGTCTCTGTGAGAGAGCGCGTAAGTCAGTAGACCTACCGTGGCGGGGAGATTAACTCGAGTAATCCTTTGACGCGGGTCGTTTGGCGAGACTGTGCTCTCTCGTCACGCGTCTATATACTGTGTGTATATTTATATATAGATGTATACGAACATTCTCGTGTAGATATACATCGGAGTAACACATGCGTATACATAGAAACAGAACGCAGGCGACACATAGGAGCAATCAACGCGATCACAGCTCTGGATGCGACACACGTGTGCGTATACGCATAATATGCATGGCAATATATCTCGGCCCGTCGAGAGTGGAACGCGTCGACACGGAATGATGAAGAAGCGAGAGTTGACGAGTGAGCGCGTGCCGCGCCCGCTTAACCATTCAGTCGGTCTTTTAACCTATATATCCGCTCACATTAGCTACTTTAGTACGATAACGATAGCAACGATGCATAATAGTTGAGGTTCGCTGTACATGTATTGTACACGTTTGTGGGAATATCCGGCATTACGGGAATACGTTCAGTTGCTTAATTAAGGGCAAAATGGACTCGGGATTCGTGATCCTTCAGGTGAGTTTTACCAGCTGATTGAGGTAGAGAGAAAAGCTTCCACGCGTGGACGTCGTTCCGCAGACGGACACAATATGACGGAAGGCTTTGGGAGTGGAGCTAGCAGGAAGCGATATGACACGGTCCTTCGTCATTGAGGAAATCTCGCTGGAGCTTTGATTCAAGGGCCATTGATGGAAGTACCGCGTGTTACGAGCTGTACTTGCCGCAGGGTGTAAAAAATAAAGGGCGGCGAAAGAGAGGGGCATATGACAGAGCCGGAAACGCGAAAACGCGTTGAAGCGTGAGGGTTAAATAATCTTGTTAGCAGTCGAGTAGCCCGTCGATTCAACGTCCGTATCCGTGCGTACGTCCATCGATTCAGCATATATATACTGTACAACGTACCGCGCCACCCTCGCCAGTTCCCGTGCCCATTCGAAGCTCGGGTGAAGTATGGAAATGAAGGGCATTCGTTGCGGACATCGGACAGTGAGGTTTTCGTACCCGCGGATATGTATGCGAGAGCATTTTCAACGCGATCCGCACGAGATAGAAATGAGAGTCCAACGAAACGAACCCCCGCCGCCAAGTTAAAGGGGTGGATGGCAAGGAGGGAGAGGAGGCGCCGGTGCTGGTGGATAGGTTGTTAGCCATGAACAGTCCTCCCGTTAAATCTATATGTATATAAATATGCCCAGGAGTGTGGCTCGCATACGTTTCGAAGCGAGAGAATTCACTCTCGCTCTTCCGTACTCATATACAACCTTCACGTACATAATATCTATCTATATATGTGTATACATAGTAATATTATACGAGTGGCCAGTGACAATTAACTAACGAGCAGTTGACACAACTTATCAAATATTATCCACCCGCTGTTGAGATCTCTGGCGAGGACTGCGTTCGCGCGTGGCAACAGAGCGGAACCCTTCGTTTTGAGTGAGTCGTTCAATTACATAAACCACAAAACCGCACCGGGGCGTTTTCGGTGGCTCGTAATATTTGTCAACAAATTCACATTTCGTTTTTTTTTCCCCAACTTTTCAAGCTCGTTCATTTTCTTTTTTTTTTTTCAACTGTACGTCGAGCTAGATGCTTAAGATGTGAATGGATATGAAACGAGATGCTATGTTTAAGATAAACAGGAGAACCCGCTCGGCGAAAGATACAAAGGGTGTGCACCATCGCTTCGCGATGACTGTGTGTGCTGGGGGAATGATCAAGAATTGTGTGCTGGCGCAGATGAGAATGATATCCTCGTCCGCCTCTGAGACCCCGCCGCGGGCACTCGTCTTCTCTCTCTCTCTCTCTCTCTTTTGCTCAGACGCAGAGACAGAATTGGCAAGGGGTTATAACATAATTGTATTAGGCGCGAGAGCAGGGCTCTTGTCTCTGGATTCTCTCTCTGTCTTTCTCTTCGGCCGCTGTGCCAAGCGACAAGGGGGAGCAAACCGTGAAATTAATGCCTTCGGCTTATCAGTGGCCTGACACTTTGCCCGGCGCTAAAAGTCCCACATCCGTATATCCATACGCGATGTTCTCCCCGCGCGTTTCGTTAACATTGGCGTAACACCGAGAAATTGCCTTTTGTATATATGTAAATCAATCTATCCACTCGTCTCTATAGCCGCAAGAGACAATCTTCGCAACTGCTGGCAAGAGTTTACAATTGATGGCGGATCTGTACATTCTGCGGGTAATGAGTAGTAATTACGATTTCCGGGGACAGGATGGGAGTTTGCTGGGAGAAATTCGTCCAACTATCGAAACTTCCAAGTTACTTGACAGTTCATGCCGAAAAGATAAATTTCCAAAAAGATATCGAAGCTCCAAGTTCGGAATTGGTTTATTTACGTGAAATTATTTTCATGGCTGTAAATGTGTTTCGAAAAGTTTGTCATTAGAGATTTCAGCGAACAGATACGGCGCCAGTGAGTTTTTATAGTTTTTTGGATTTATTTCATCGAATTATGGTTTTTGGTCAATCGGTCACTCCGAGAGATTCCGGGTAACGTTTGAATGACAGAATCGGAGGGCAGGGACGTGGATGTGAATGTGGATGGATAGAAAGACAAGGAAAAGGAGAAAACCATGGTTGTCGACATTTCTACCGCGAGCATCGTCCGCAATTCCCGATCGCTTACGTTCTTATTTTGCGCTCGACCGTTGGACATTGCTAATGAGACCCTTATTAGGAAGTTTAACGGTTTATTGATGTATAGAATAGGGAATTTCCGCGAGCGACAAAGTTGGCTTTTTGTTGCCTCTCGCGCGGTTTACACGAAGCGAACGCGAGAGCCGTGTGCGTAAGTACCGCATGTAAATCACATTAATTAAGGACAACGAAAACGCGTGAGCGCACTCGTAATGTTCTGCGCGCAGCAGTTTTTTTTCCCCCCGTGAAACTCTTCGCGGGTCCCGGGTGTTGATAGAAACGAGCAGCAGTAGCACAAGCAGCGGATATACACACACGTGGTCCATGCGAGGAATTTACTGTTGGATTCGGCGCGAGCGAACAGAACTCTCGAGCCCCGCGTCTAAATATCGCTTTCTCTCTTTCACCCTTACACACCGGATTCCCTTATTAACCGCGCGTGTGCTTGTGTTACTTCTCTGTGAATATCAGGGATGCTGAGTCATGCTATGTGCTGCTGCTGCTGCTGCTTCTGTATTGCGTTCCTTCTTGCCTGGCACTGCCAAGTTATTCGACATTGGGAAGCTCAGCATCGGGTCCTTGCGTGTAACACGTCGCGCGTGTGTTACACGTCACCGGACGGTCACGCTCTTCTCGCCCGTTTTTCCTTTCTTCCCCCCCAACCCTCAAGGCGCATATTATATTACGCACAAAGAACGAAAAAAAAAGTTCCAAGGAGCATGTGAACGAGGAGGGGTCGACTGACGTCGCAATCTGTGAATGAGGGAGAGATATGCTTCGAGAGGGAACAAAATATCGAATCCCAATGACGACCACATGTGTGTCCCACAGATTTCGATGATAATTCCGATATGGAGATATTTATACATCTGTTTTGAGCTCCGCGTGTGTGTGCGTCTCTACGAAAAATGTCTGTGGACGTCGCTGGGGTGGTTTCAAGTGTCAGTAGATCTTTTTCACCAGAATGCTTGTCGGCAAGGGCGTCTGCGTAAGAGTATTCCGAGTCCTTTACCGCTCCTAAGATCTTACTCTCAGTTTCACGTCACGAACGTTTTTTTCTCGCAATGTTTGTCCACCGTTATGCGTCTTTTTGACCCGAGCAATCTCGCGGCTTCCTGCGAAATCTCGATATCGATTGATAAAGGAACAATGCATTTCTTTGCAGTAGAAAAAAAAAATTCAACTCAATGGAGGAAGGAGTGATTTTCGCTCGGGTCAAAATGACCCGATCGTCGTGACTCGAGATAGAGCTCAAGGAAAAACTTAATTTCCTTATAAATAATGGTGCCATGACATTTTATTCATCATGGTCTTCGCCATAACTGTTCCCCTTTAAAACTTTTCAAGTTAGAGTAGAAAATGCATTCGACAAAGAAACATGTGTCTGGTTTGCTGTCCCCACACCATCCGCTCTCCCACGCCGCTTACACTGATAATATTTATCACAACATTAATTTAATTGCGCACTAAATAACGCTCTATGCGCGTACCTGTCTATGTGGAATTACAAATTGCATTTGAGATTAAAAAAATGGAAGATTTTATGCCAGAAAGAAATGCCTGAACAAATTCAAGTTTATTTCGTGACTTTGTTTGCCTGACACACAGCTCTGCGTTTTTTTACTTCAGGAAAAGCTCCATTTTCTTTGTCATTCTTGCAAGTTCGAACCCTTTAAAGTGAAAAATGCAAAAACGAAATCTATTTAAAGGTCAGCGTCGAGAAAAAAATTCGGGCGCTCTGATGGTCGTGCTGTTTGGTGCTAATGGGCGAATGTCTCAGAGAAAATTCGGACCGGAACCCGCCGAAGATGTATTTAACCGCGCATTGCTCAGCGCGAGAAAGAACTGAAAAAAGCGGAATCCCAAAAACGCAAACAAACAAAAATTATAAAAAAAACTGGAAGACGAGGGAATGTTCGAGCGAAAATATTCGTAAAGACACACTTCGTAGTGTCCGCGATGCTGGGATTTCTTAAATTGGAAACAAATGCGACTAGTGAATTTACGACTCCGGGCCAACTATTTGAGCATACTCTCCAGCCGCAGAGACAAATAAATTCGTTACATTTTGTTTTGAGAATTTTTCTTTCCTCAGTACACCGAACGTGTTAACTGTTTCTCGCTTTTTCAGTTTCATTCTAATTCCATACTCATCCGAAAACGCCGCGTATTCACTCACGAAAAACTTTATTTTGTCGTTTTGTCGCTCTTTTCGAAAAATCTCGCAAAAATTCACCAAATATTTTCATGTTTATATTTCGTTGTCCGAGTCTGATGCAACGATCGTCCACGAGTCCGAATCATCATTATATCCATGATCGTGTTCGTGTCTTTTCGAGGCACCATCGTGATCGAAATATTTCACAGCCAAGCGGAAATAGCGACGATAACGAGGAAATGATCGTTTTAGTATTTTCTCCGCACGGAGTAATTAATGGAGAGAAAAAAGCTCTGCTCGTGTGTCGAAATGGCCAACTCCCCTGCTGGGGGAGTGTCTGAGAATCTTGCAAGTGCGTTGTGGAATTAAAAAAAGAAAAAAGAGCGTGTAACACGTGTTAGTCGCGTTTAAAAAAGTGTGCGTCAATGACTGAACGTCGTGTATTTTATTGTGACGATGACGTGCGAGTCTGGAGGGTGAAAATGCCGAAAGGAAACGGGCGTATATAGATCGACGTATAGACGTTATCGCGAGTGGCACGGATTCGAGTTAGATATCCAATAGACGTAACAATTGTATTGTGCATAAACTTGGTAGAAGCGGAAGATGAGGTTTTGCCGAAGTAGATGTAGAATTTCGTGGTTTGTTGTGTATGACGTAAAGGGGGATGAGGAGCTTGAGCTGAGAGCAACACCGGATGACCGGCGGGACTGCAACTGTTAAACGAACTATGGCGACGGAATATCCAGAGGTAGGAACGTACAGAGTAGAGTGTAGATGAGAAAGACACGAAACTATCGAATCTACAAAAGCCAGTGAGCTTCGAAAGCTAGAGAGAACACGAGTCAACATTCGATAAGGCTCTTCATTGTCCAGCAAGAGAGTACAGAGATCAGGAAGTCACACGAAACCGGCTGAGTGTATCCGCAGTGTCAACTATCTCACTCCAATATCGTTTTTCCCGGTTTCTGATCTTTCTCACTTCGCTCGAGACCCCTCTTGTTATATACACATCAAATATCAAGATCAAGCCAACATATATATTCACCCTGCTGTTTATATTAAACTCGAGGGTTAATTCAGTATTCTGTGGTATAAAGGCTCGCGCGAGTGTGCCACGATCTATTCGCCTGAAACTCACAATATAACGCGGAGACACCCCTTGCCCTTCCACCTTGCGATGCTCCGATAAGGAGCTGCAATCACTGCGAGTCCATAACCCTTTCGTAAAAAGAACATTTGCTAAGGCAATGACTGCGTAACCAAATTTTTCCCACACCATCTTCACAATTCCAAAGTCAAGCTAATTTCGTAGTCACATTCTCGAAGGAGTTCTCAATCGTTTTGAAATTCCTGTGATCCTCGATGAGGCTCGGAACGAAATATTCATTTTTCGGCGCGTCTACAATTTGCAAATGATTTAGTACACGAAGAAAGAAGCAAAAACCGCGTGCGATTATATTTTAGAAATTAGAAGACGCGAAGGAGTGTCAGGAAGGGTCTCGATACAGAAGAACAATGCAAAGATCTTTAGGTTATGTATGTACGTGGAAGTTTAGATGAGAGATGATTGCAAAGATCTCTCGCTCGGTTGCTGGTTCGTAAAAGGGTCGAGATTTCACGACGACTCGTCGTCGGGTTCGCGGCCAGAGATAACAGCGCGTGAATACGTCAGAATGTATATATACGATGCGGCACATTCGGTGGCGAAGAGATCACGCTCCCTCACCCTCTTTGACACACGGGGAACCAGTAGCAACAGCGGCACCCTCGCTTCGTCCTTGCTGACGTTTCGCCGGGGGCAAGCCAGCTATATGCTCGCAGGATTCAACATTGGCGTCGGCATTTTGTGCCTCCGTAACAGAGCGTATCAGAAATACATCGTAACTGGCTTGGTACGCAGGCTAATTCTTCGTAGACCGTCAAGTTTCGTGACGTGATTTTTTTCTATCGCAATAAATCAAACATATTCATTTGTTTCTGTTCAATCATTAAAAATCGATACGCGTTAATTAATTCATCGTTTTTCATATTCGAATCAAGCCAGCTTCGTTGCATTGGAGCAAAGATAAATTTTCCAAAGCCAAGTTTGATAATTTCATTGAATTTTGTAATCAATTATTCAAAGGTTGGAGCGGGTTTGTCCATACATGATTGGACAATTGGTTTTCAGTACGCTAGTACTAATTTCTCGAATATCGAACGACGGTTCGTCGACGTCGTGCCGGTGAGAAAAAAAGAGGCAAACATGCGATGATCTCTCGTGGTCGACGTGTTTCGGCAATAATGAAATTAGTCTCTAATTAATATCGACAGTTCTCGTCGACGAGAACCAGCTGACAAGCGTTTGGTGTGCTAGACTTTTAAATCTCGAAACTGTATGCGTACATAGCTTGGTCTCGAGACTGGGAATGATCGAGGATTCGAAAGTGGCGCGTGTATGTGTGTATAGATCGTTGCGACAGGCTTGTAGGCAAAGGGCGACTGGAAATTTACGCAGAGTCACTGCGCACCGGTACACGAGCGCGCGAGCGAGGACTCGCCAGGACAAGACGACGGCGCTTCAGGAAACGACTGAAAATAACGGCTCTATGTTATAACAATGTATACATTCTATGGATGCGAGAGGTCCACGTGATCGTTTCAACGTCCTCCGTGACGTTGCACAATTTGGTTAAACTCTCTGAGAGTTTCTCTCCACGCATCGTTTTTGATGGGCTATTGAACGAGAAAAAATAACCTTCTACGTATCGCTTCATTGCGAGAATATTTAGAAACGATCATTCGTTCGTGGTGAACGTAGTCGTGGTACCTCCGGATTTCAGGACGTCCAGAGAACTCGTGAGAACAAGAAACTCGTCAAAAAATGAAATATTTTTAACTTTATAACAAAAAGCACAAAAATTCATTTCCAGAAATGTAATTTGCGGAATCTTACAGGAAATTGCAGTCACTCGATGCTGTTACGGAAGCAAAACCCACTCCGGCATACGATAAAAATTGAAACGTTTTTTGTTAATGGGGAATTTAGAAAACAGTCACTTCGAGAGCTAAAGCCTAAAATCTCGATGCCCGCGTAATAAATGCTTCAAAAATAGTTGTGGCAAAAGGCGCGCACGAGGAACGTTGGGACAGAGATACCGATACAAGTGGTGATTTACTGAGAGTCCGGAATATGTGCGACGTTAAAAAGCCTGCAAGAAAGTCACGTCAAGTTTACTCGAGCCTGTATATTTACACTACCGTTCAAAAGTATTTGCCAACTCGATTCATGCTGGGTCGTCAAAGCAGAAATGATTACAAAATTACGATTTCTCCAGTCCAGTTTGAGTGGCTTCATCAGTACAAAGCGATACGCGATAAAAAAGGGAAAAAAGTTTGCGATATTGAGACTTTGGAGTATTTGCTTTACGTTGGTTTGAATGCAAGAAATGAAGGAGCGCTCGTTGGGGTGAAAAAGTTACTTTTAAGCGTTAGTGTACACATTCAACGCCGATTGGGTAAGTTGCAACACACTGCAGCAAAATGCAATACACAGGCGCATTATATCGGCGTTGCACTCAGGAATTGCATCGCATGCCACATATAATCGTGGGACTGTTTCCCATCAAGATATTGTGTACACGTATCCCATAGGTTCTCGCAGATACGAAGAGAGTACACACAGTGATGGAGCGAAGCTGGTTCGCAGCAGCAGCGGACTGTGGGTCTTTTCGTCCGCCCGCGTAATGGTCGTTTCTTACTTAAATATATATCTGTGTCGGTGCTGCTGCTTTTGCCACTTTCGTGCATTCGCATTCATACTTATATATCGCAAGCATGTGGTATATGTGTTTCCATATATAAGCGCATGGTATTCTTTACAGACTCGCGCTTCCGCGCAGCGCTCAAAGAACCACGATGAATGCTTCTCGCGCAGTGCAATTGGGAAATCAAAATGCAACACACAGTGAGCTCGTGTAGCCGCACGATCTTCCAGTTTGCATTTCCGAAACTCACGTCATATTTCAATAAGATTTTTTAAAGTCAAATACGCGATTCGACGGTTGCAAAAATGAGTTAAAGGATTTTCATCAAAATCTCGAAGCCCTGCGGTGAGTTTGTGTTCTGTCAACGTGATTTCTTTCGAAACAACGTTCAGTTGGAATTTCGTGATATTTCTATTATCGTAGGAACCTCAAGATTAGCGTAGTCGCGCATGGAAAACGGCGATGCAAATAGCTTACGATAGACTGCTGCGGAGTATATCGAAGAGAAAGCCGCGCACGTCGTCGTTGAGGTGGGATGAGTAGGAGAATGAAATAAAGAAGGTAGCGAGGGATAGAGAAATAGGAAAAAGGGAGAGATCGGTAGATCTAAGCTGGTGCCCTGGTTGTATGATTTCGGGCGAGCATCGTCATCACAAAATATTATCCATGCGCGGATATTGTCTCCATGAAGTAAAGTCCCAATACCGCGGGCGACGAGTACTCACGAATGGAATAATATATAACACGAAATAAATCTGAGGAAGGAAGAATGCTTGGAAAAAGAAAAAGAAAGAGACGGAGAGTGTGCGATAGGGACTCGAAGAACCTTTGGAGTGGATATATAGTGACGGTAGAGAATCGGAGAGTAAAACCAACGCGAGAGGAGAGAAGACGAGGAAGATGCGAGGAAGGTGTATAAGGAGAAGAAGAAACGAAGAATGGGTAGTGGGAAGACTATACGTATATATTCTACAAGGCAGAAGCCACAGGAGAAGAGATAAAGAAAGAAAAAAAGGATCGACATAAGATCCTCGAGAATCGAGGGCATTAGCATAAGCCAAGCGGGCGAGCTCAGCGATCGCGTATGCGCACTAACCGCGCGAGAGAAAGAAAGGCGGATGGAAAGTTCTGCTTAAGGAAAAAAGAGATAAAACGGCAGACGTACGTATGAGTGTGCATGTGTCTATGTGCTGCAGATAGAGAGAAAAAGACGGAGAGCGAGAGAGAGAGAGAGAGAGAGAGAGACGGGGAACACACGGAACGAACCAAGAGCCATATAGCACGAAAATAAATAGCCTCTCTCTGCGGATGGCGAGAGAGGTTCGTGGACCCAGCAGCATACAGCAGCAGCAGCATCAGAGTCGGCGCGACGAGAATGATAGAGGGAGCGACAGAGATAGATAAAGAAACAAAGATAGATAAAGAGGGAGAGAGCGAGTGAGAGCGCGGTTTGCCGGGCAAACGCGCGAGTTGAACGAGCTTTGTCCTGTGGCGAAACCGTGAGGGTGCTTCGCGGATTCTCCACCCGCGGAGAGAATCGTTGCAATGTATATATCGCAAACGTTTGTATGTATGTGTGAGCTATGCGTCGGACCAGCGCCGTACATATCCAACGGGGGTTGCTAACTCGACGCAGCACGTGAAATGTCGCCTCCCAAAACGGGACTCGGAGTGGGTTACAAGGGGATGCAAGGGGGGGCGAGGAGAAAACGGCTAGATGGGCCACCAAAGATAGCCTCTTAGCTCCCAGAACGCTCGGACAGGACGCGCTTGTCATCGGATGTTGGTACCATTCGCCGAGAGATATTATAGATATACGCTCGTGGGGCAGAGTGTGCCCACAGAAACTCTGGTGAACCAGTACCTCGGCGATATATATACATATTTATTTTCGACCGAGGAAAGAGATGCAAAGACCTATTGTTTTCGTCAAGACGCGAGAATCGTGTGACGAAATCCTGTACAGTGCAGATTCGAAACATTTGATAATAATATTTAGCTTCATGATAATAATTATTCGTGACTAAACAAAAGAGACTTTTCTAATCAACATTTCTATAATTTTTCAGTCATTTGAGTAGAACCCACAAATTTTGAATTGCCAAGAATAGTTCGCAGTGTTCAACGATCTCGAATTTAATTTATTTCGAAGCCCAAAACCGAAAGACTTTGTTGATGAGAAATATCGAAGTCGTTTTCATTGGATAATGGATAAGAAATGTATAGAGAATGTGAAACTCACCGGTCGTGAAGAGAACGATGGCTTTGAGACAACTGTATTCCGCTGGATCGACTTGCAAGGCTTTAAGTTTTTCCACTTGTTCCTGGAAGATCCTAATGTGATCCATAAATGCGACGACACGATCCGCTGCCATTGGCGAAGCGTGGAGTCCTGCCGCTGCTAGCAACGGGGCAACGTGAAGTGGCATCGAGCACTGACTCGCGTTAAGAACGAACAATTCGCTCCAGACTAGCCTGAGCAATGCGACTTGATCGGTAACTTGAAGATCCGGAAAAAAGGGTATGTTACGGGCCCACTCGACTGCGGAAAATAAGAGCCTCGCCGCGAGCTCGCAAATATTGTCGATACCCATTATGTTGTTTGGTTGCATACACTGACCGTAACGCGCGGTTGGATATGGCTCCGCTCGTACCAGCAAATTTATGTACGACGACAAATACGAAGAATGTCCGTTTAGACTCGCGCACGCAACTACATCACCATTCGTCAGTGAAAATTGTCCCGGGAGTCCCGGTAACGATGGCTGCGAAGGTGGTACTCGCCCTCTCTGAACCGCTGAAACACAAATCAAACGTTCGACAATTTTATACTTTCGCTCGTTCGCTAAACCTCCAGCAACATTTTTTTTTATTTTCAAGGGGCAATGCACAATGGTAATCGATTTTGCGTGCGTTCGTTGCAACGTTAAAACATCATGCATCATTTTTTTTATTTATTTCAATCACACGGAGAGGCCGAATTTGCAGAGTCACCAAACATGGCGAACAAGATGAACGAATGGTGAATGGAACGAGCGCAGACTTTTGTTGATACAATAAAAATCTGGTCGGTGAAACGAATTTAGTTTTTTATTGCTCGAGATACTATTTTGCAAGGAATTCAATAATGAAAAAAAGTTTTTCGCTCATTCGACCAGCCGATAGCGTTCGCCATCGCGGTAAGTGACTTTCGCAAAAATATTTTATTTACAATTAATTCCATGAAAATTTATTGAACAACTGGAATATTTCATGATTTATTTAATACCGCAAAGTTTATAACTGACTGTAAACGTTGTAGCTATTTTAATAGCTCATTCCGTTTGAAAATAATCGCTCAAGGAGGAGGAAATAGCCGCTAAATAATCGGTGATCCTTAAGCAGCGTTTTAACGGCAATCAATTAAAATTACTTTCATTATATTTTTGAAAAGTCGTCGTAAATCTTTTCGTAAGTGAATGACAGATCAACGTAAAGAAGCAGGCGAAAGATCGAAGTCTGGCTTGGTCAGCTCTAGTGCATGCTACTCGACTTCGATATTCCGCAGGCGAAACGACACTGCAAATTGAAGAAGTAAACGACCGATAGGCATTTTAGCACCTTATTTAAATATAAATTAATATTCTCAAGAATATGTGGAAAGACAGTACACAAATTGCTCCTCGGCGAGTGGAGTATAAAACGTGAGGACGTTAAAGTTTATTTTCATATACTTATTTGATAAAATGTATATGAAAGGACGATAAGATGGAAAGGGAGAGTAAGGTTATGTTTTGCTGGTACATCAGTACGAAAAAGAGTACACCTTCGTATCGTATACGTATTGCATCTAGAGAGCAAGGAGAGAAGCTATTATACGTGGTCCCGGTGAGTACACGGGGTCGCGCATCTCCAAGTCCTGCTCTTGGCGAGACATATACATATATAGTTCATTACGTATACGTTTATACAAGGTTCGCGGCTCTTCTCTTGGTCTCTCGAGGAGAAAACAGCGAGCTCGCGCGACGGTGGGCACCCCGCTGAGAAACGCCTGAATTCCAACCTCCAGCCCCGTACCTAACGAACGAACGAACGAATGGACGGACGGCCGGACGGACGGACAGACGTGCTTCGCAAAGGATGGACGGCTTCCACTTTCTCTCTCTATCTCTCTCCCTCTCCCTATCTAACTCCATTGGCGAGGCGTTCTCTTGCAACTTTAACGAACCGCTGGTATATGTATTATCTGTATAACCGCGCGCAGAACGATACACGGAATCGCGAGAGGGGAGAACCCTCTCTCGACATTATTATCACCCTCGACACTGAACGGCGAGCGCGCGCCCGAGTGCTCGCAACTGGAGATCCAGCGTGAGGGGCAGCAGAGGGATTTCTACTTTCGCATCATGGACCAAACACTCGCGTGTTGTATTTTATTGCCCGCCAAGTCAAATTTTTACTTATAATTATCGTCCATTCTTCCAGACATCCCGAACTGATCGATGTGAAAAAGTCACCATTGAGACGTTACGTGTTTATATGGAGATGGAATTATTTGGAAACGCTGCAAACGATCCTCGTGGGCGTCTGGATGTTGCACATGAACGACAAGACGCTCCAGCAAACACTTGGATCCATCAAACGTTTCATTGATACATCAGCAAATCATAAAATCGTGAAACATGGAAAAAGGCAAATTATGCATGAACTGCAGACGATCAGAATTATAAAAACGAATATGCAAATTGCAGACGGTTACGTAGGGTGCAGTTGTGTCTCGGGCCGACCGCGTGAGGTTCGGTCAAGTACGTTAAAAAGGAGATGTGCATCGAGTCGGTCACCGCTCTCTCTCTATTCGGTAATATTTGTAATAGTTGAAGCGAAGGTAGTTTCCCCGTTTAGCGAGTTAAGCTGAGAGACTATGCTTAAGGGCATCGATGCGGCGTGTTTGACGATGTATAGTTCATCAACCACACGCAAGACTTGGTGCATCTATTTCCGAGGGCATCACACACTCGAAAGGTACAGGCATCAGTTGTGTAGTCATCCGAACTCAACTGTCTAGCGTAGCCCAACGTCAGGAGACTTGGGGAAGCTTTCACACTATTAACAGCACCACCACAAGTTGCGGCAACTATATGTATACAGTGCGAGGGTGATAGAGGACAAGAGGTTGAAGGGTCTGCGAGAAGTCGACGCCAAATGTCAGACACATCTCGAAGGGTCCCGCGTCTTCGTTGGGACAGAACTTTGCCAGAGATTCGTATAGATCTTCGAATAAGCTCTTCTCTACACATGTATCGTTTTATATGGATATGAGAGTGTTGGGACATGTGTATATGGAAGTCTCTCGATCCAGCGAGTAGTAGAAACGAAAGGACTGTCGTTTCTCTCCCGTAAGAAGACGGATGATCCAACGACGTGCCATTGCCTCTCTTCCCCGCCTCGCTGCGTGCCTTCCATCTTCGACTAACTCAAAGCAAAGAATTGGCTACCGCACACGTTACCTCAACGTATATCTGCAGGAACAGTGTTGCGAGGCATGAACTAGAGAACCGAGTTAGCTTTGCCACTGTTCAGTCTAGTATGCCGGGGCTCTTCTTATCGCTTATCTCTCGTAGCGCGAGTACAATACGCATAATACACACTATAATAATACGCGCCCTCTGAACATCGAACACAATGAACGGGGGTCGACTTCAGCGGAGCCGCATGACAGTCGGAACAATCGCGATCAAAGCGTTCGCTTTATAGTCTTCTGAAAATGGAATCTTATTTATAGATATATTCGCTTTTTCGATATACATATGCATCGATGCTGCAGCCTTGGAATTCACGAGAGTGTTGTACGTGGTCGCAAAAAAAAAAATGGTCCGGTTCATAGTCTTCTAAATCTTTCAGGTCAATGTGCAAGATTTATACTCTCAGTTCTACGAAAACTGTAATACCCGGAGACCTGGTGGAGTCTCGATTTCATTTCATTCACTCAGGTTACGTTCTTATAAATTCATTTATTTGCCATTGCCTCGATTCACTGAATTTCCCAGACTTTTCAATGTGACATTTGATGACAGTTCAGAGTTATTTTGCATCAATGTTTAGAGGGAATTTGAGAGAGACATTCAAGGCACTGATTCGAAAGTGTACGTGCAAAGATTCGGGAGGATTTTCTAGCCCGTATTCGAAATATTGTTGATTAAAAATGACCGTTCCACGTGCTAACTAAACTAGACGTAAAAACTAAAGGTCGAGAGTCGAAATGAAATCTCTAAACTTTGTTAATGTCGATTTTATATTCATAAGGAGAGAAATAAATAAGAAAGGAAGAGAAACAACGGAGAAAATGCGACCGCGGCCGATCAGATGGTACGCGAGCTTCACGATCGCATGCTCACCCGCGGCGCTTAGATTATTCGAAATGCTAATCTACCGTGGCGTTCGTCTCCTTGCCCCTTCCTTATGACATCCCACCACATCTGCCTTTATTAAGACGGAATTCATTAATACTTCGTGACGTACGAGGTCGCGACGAAGCTGCCATTGCTATTGGGTTGTTCGAGTTTGCCTCAAGTAATGCATGCATCGTATATACTTCGTGGAATCTCAAACACATTGACGAATAAACAAACGTACGTATACGTTTATGGGTGCATATAAAGTTGCAATGATTCTCCAATGAGATGCCACAAACCTGTGGAGGGTCATCGCTCAGTTTTTTGTCTCTTCACATGCATTCGAAGCGTCTGGTTATTAATATTCAGAAAAATCGATAGCCTTTTTGATTGACACATATATTTGTAATTCGACGATCTACGAGTCTTTGAGAAATGAACTTCAAGCCAAATTGGTTGGGATCGAAAGTTATACAGTCATCGCAACTGAGAATCGTCGATATGGTAAAATTCGATGGTTTTTGTTAATAATTTTAATGAAAAAAAACTTGAACTTTCATCTTGGAATGAAATCTCAATATAAATTTTGATGAAATTCTCATTTGCACCATCTGGATTCCTTTTATCCTATGAAGATAGTTGGAAAACGAAGCAGAAGAAAGAGAAAATTTAACATTAACCGACCTACATATCGGGGATCAATGAGTTAGAATTAAGTACGATGCGTGACTATATCGAATGTGTTTTTCTCTCTTTTTCTCTGTTTCTTCTCCTCTGGAAGCGTCAGAGTTATGTAGCAGCGGAATGATCTACCGCGAGAGCGCACAAAGTCCGATACCGCGATTTCGCCGAAGTAAAGATCTCGATGCTCGTATCTTATTTTTTTATGTGCATAAATCACGGCATCCAACTGGAATCGTGAGCTTGCACCTGTGCATTGAGATTTAGCATCTTGGCATTCTCTCTCCCGAGAGAGTATATATACGTCGATGGCCTCTTTCTATCGATCGGACAAGAATCGATGGCCTGGTGTGTGAATTGTTTTCCAAATTCATTCAACGAAATCAGTTCAAAATTAGCAGCAAGCGAAAGCGCGGGAAACGTTTCAACACTCGATAACGAAAAGTTTGATTTTTTCCTGGTTCTGTACGCGCTGCTCGTGGGTAAATCGTCATGCTTGCTTTTTGCTTTTTCAAAAAAAGAATTGAGCATGACTCTGCTATACGAGAGGACAGCGTCAGTGAATGACGGCGAGGCTTGGAGTACGAGAGTGTTGGTGAGCGGGTTTTCACACAAAGCTGTGGTTTTGTGTAAATTAGTTTATGGGTGTGTGTGTCGTGACGAGTGTCTGGAAAGATTATGTGCTCGCAAAACACAGTGCATGCTGGTTTTGCGAGCATCGGTGTTATCCGAGTAATCTGTGTGACGCACGTTATTTTTATGGGGTTTGTTATTATTAACTGGGCAGTTTTAACGTGAACACTTTACCCACGGGCCTTGTCATGTGTCTTGATAAATTTGAGAAGTACGACGTTGTTACGGGTTCTAGAAGCTCGCGAGCATTCCTGCGACCTTGCTCGCATACTAAGTAAAATTCCGCATGAAAAAATGTACCCCCATGATAACAAACGAAGCGGTTGTCGGGGGTGTGGATGATGGTTGTCATTTGTAATGTCTTTGCGTAGAATTGTCGAATGAGCGAGAGAAGGAAAGGCTTACGTGCGATATTTCACATGCATATTGGTTTTTTTTTTAATGGTAAAAGCTCTCCTGTCCGCGAGGTTCGTGCCGTTGGAAATTGAGTTTGTCATCAATAATTTCAAGTGAACACACATGCCCGTTTTAGCTAATTGAACTCGAGCAGCTGAACTGATAAGGGAAACTAAGCGAATCGGGGGAAACAAGGAAATTGCGGCCAGGACGATTGTTAATTCTCATGGAGCACGATGTAAGATGAAAAACCTTTCAATTTCCTTCCGAAAATTGGCGTTCTGTTTCGAAATATATTCAAAAATATCGATTTAGCGAAGGGACCAACGAAATCACTAAATTGAACGAAAAATAACAAGATTCTTCGATGAATTCTTTTTAAAAAAGTCAATCTTGGCCATGAAAGACGAGGGGATTAAAATTTCAATACCGAGACATCATTGACGCATTTTTGTGACATGAAGCTTTTTGCCAGGAATCCCGTGTCCACCATACAGCGGTATATAATGAGTCACTGTAGCCGTTACGTTCTTGTGCGAAATTTTATGATTTCGGAGAGACTTGTAATTTGCTTCTACTTTATGTAGATTGATTGTTATTATTATGATTTTGCGTGTATACGTTTGAGATACGTGGGACCTTTTTATAGCCTGGGCCATATACGCGTATGTATACCTATGACATACGGTTATAGATATAGCTGAGCTATAAGTTTCGGCTCATTCGAAGGTGCGAAACGGCCCAGCGTGCACAGGAATATATATGAGGTTCGTCGAGGGAGAAGCCAGATACACGTTCCGACTGTACAAGAAGACGATTACGACGTGGAGGAGGAGGAGGAGGGGACCAGAGGGACAAGCGATGCCATCAAGATTTCGTGTGCTTTACGCTCTCGCGCGTCCCGTTAACCGAGGCAACCAGCACGATGAGATCCAAGTTGCCTTCACCGCTTCAACGTATGCTGCGCGATGTATCCGATGAGAGAGAACGTGCGGGGTTCCGCGAGCTCACTTGGCGAACGCCGGATCTCTCATCTCTCGTCGTCTCGTGACACCATAAGTACATATATACATACGGGGGCCTTTCAGATCTGTCTCCTCTACATTGCGTGGATTGTGCGTCTGTCGCGTCCGTATCTCTCTGTACTCCGCTTGACGCGTGGTCACTCCTCGACGGATGTTTCATCCTCTATGGAGTGTCATGGCTGATGGGAGTTCGACACACTCATGAAATTCCATAGATGATAGATATTGTTCGTACAATGCACGAATGGATTCTATACGCGGAGTACCAATCTAGAGGGTGAACCAAACACGAGTGTGAATCCTGTGCCAGAAAGCAAGAAATTTAAGAATTGAGACAAAACTGCATGAGGCTCGTAATATTTGTTCAAATAAACAAAACTGAAGTTGCTTTTGCCTGAGAATACTTGGCAACCCCTTTGGCATCCTCCAGCTTCGGTATCACCGCCATGGGTCCCAGAGACCCATAACCAACTAGAAGGTAAATTTAAAAAAATGCAGCAAATTCAAAGTCAAGATTAATTTCCTCGTTTCGAAAAAATTATTTTCCATTTTTTTTCACTGTTAACGGAATATTGAGCTCAAGTTTCCGGTATCGAGCATCTATGCAGGACACCTTGTATGGCACACGTAAAACGTACGAACACGCTGCTTGTGTGCACCGTGATTGAGGATAATGCACTGTGGCGAAACATATATACGTATCTATATACTTAAAGCGATACAATTGAAATTCGTGATTCCAGTTGAGCGTTTATGTATTGAATGCAGGTATTCTTGAATATGTGGATAGATAGCGTGCGATATGTGTTACAAGAGAATAATGGACGTGGATGTAATTGACGACTTTTCATTGCAGGGAGCCTGCGCAAAGATGTCGAACAATTTGACTGGTCGATGAGTGTCGGTAGAAATCTTGTACCGTGAGGAACGCGTTATTTGGAGAGAACTTGAATTCGTTCACCACCGATTTATTCAAGTTGGTATCCTCTGTGCTAAATCTGCCAGGATGCCGAGAACGGAAGCAGCGTGCATGTCCTCAAAAGGGAGATGATGAATAGCGCATTCGGGGAATCAAGTGTGAGGGAATAACTGGTATTAATACGTCACGTAATTATGTCTTCGAGTCGCTATACACAAACGCTTACCTGTACGAGAAATAAATCCTAAAGTGTGCAGGTTTCTGACACGTAGTCAGTGACTTTCACTCACGGCTAGCATTCAATTCTTTTTGTCATGTGAACACCTAGCTCCAGATGCATGTTACAAAGACTGGAACAAACTTATTCTTACGTCTTACTCCGTTGGACTATTAATAAGTTTGATTTTTAAGACTCAACGATATAATTAATGGAAAGACTTTTCACGACTCTTTTTTCGAGTCTTGGCTTTGACTTTGCTTGCGAAATGATTGTTGTGATACTTTTTTTTCTGCAATTTAACGAGAATCCGATTCACCATCTTATGAGATGAGCTTGCTGCTTACAAATAGAACGAAAATTAGTGCGTATGTGCATGAACAAACAAGGATGATAAGTTCTAACTGGAATAGCGTTCTACGTCTATTTTAATTAGATTCATGGGTTATAACTGTGTGAGCATATAGGATCGAGCAAATAATGCACATGATGCATATCTGCATATTGGCTGTACGTTTGTGATTACATGTGAGCCTCTTCACTCTCGGTACGCCGCGATCTTTCTCCTCTTGTTTGGAGCCTCAGGCATGAGTGGGGAGCTTGGATACATTCACGTGTAAATACATACATGTATCAAGGATCTCGAGAAAGCAGAGTCCATGCGTGCTGTATGGGAGCAGAGCAGCGAGCGAGATGGAAGAGCTGGTGAATATGCACTGAACGCTTCGTCTCGGCGAGAGATGATGTTTTCGCTCCGGGCTATGCTTCTGTTCTTCGAGTCATTATGATAATTCAGTCCGGAAAGGGGGTTACCGGCACGCTCGACGCATCTAGCCCCCCTCCAACCCCACCCCTGCCAATCGTTTTGCTTTCTTTTGTGCATAAGATGAATACGCACGTTTTTGTACATGTGGTTTTGGTTGAAAAATAAATACACGTGTATTCACGCGGTCGGAAAATCGGGCTGTTAGGTTTGTTAAAATTTCTGGACTCGCTTGAAAACATTCCGGGAAGTTGGTTAATGAATTCGACCGAGACATTCAGGAAAATCTCCAAAGATTGCAATCATTTGTCAAATGAACGGGAAACTGTTTCTGATGAAAAATTGCAGTTGCATTTGAAATTTTACTCCAGCAGAGTTTCTTTCTCGGTATCGCGTCTGAGCGTTTTGTAGAACTGACGAGTTTATAAATTTGGTTTTTATAAAAAAGCGCTAGTTGGGGATCGAGAATTCGGAGTAATTTTCATGATTGTACGATAGCTGTTGAGCGTGGTATTCCGCTTCGTCTGGGAGATATAAATTGTATGTGTATGTAGAAGAGGCCATGGAAGGCAAAGTATAGCAAAATGAGACGAAAGAAAGTACCAGAAGTAGAGAAAGAAAATGAAAGAGAAAAAAGGGAGAAGAAGAAGAAGCGAAAGACGAAGAGCCGTGCAAGAGGCTAGGAAGAGGGGATAGAGAGGTCGGAGGAGGTTACAAGGTTACACGCGTCCAGGACGGGGCCCGATGCGGGGTCCGCCCAAGATTCCCACGGTGTCTGCTCGAGGCGAGGAGAGGCGAGGCACGCCGCCGCCGCCGCCGTCGAGAACGGCCACGAGGCCCTCTCGCCCCTCTCGTTCCTCTTATTTCTCCATCTTCTTTCCACTCACATGCTATGCTATGAGAGTAACATTTAGATTGAGGAAGGCAAAAGCCAGGAGAGCGAGAAGCACGCAACAATCATATACTACGTTATAGAGCGTGCACGGAGTACGCGAGAGGGCCCAGCAGGCCCCGCGTTATTAATATCTGCTCTCGTTCTTCGGGCTATTCTTCTTTTCCTTCATCTTCCACCTTCTCCTTCTTTATCATCTTCCACTCTCGAAACATGTGGATTATATTCCTCATGGTAAAGACCGTTGAACTGTCTACCATCGATACACTAATTCTATACGTTAAGAAATTCCCTGTGATCCAA
The DNA here is from genome assembly GCA_037952995.1 of Hyposoter didymator. Taxonomy (NCBI): domain Eukaryota; kingdom Metazoa; phylum Arthropoda; class Insecta; order Hymenoptera; family Ichneumonidae; genus Hyposoter; species Hyposoter didymator. Next base: position 9,050,520 of record JBAJMU010000007.1, read on the forward strand.
ATAGAGGAAAGTATCACGATAAGTCCATCGAAGCGACGTTCTTAATTGCACAGAAAGGACTTTAGTTTGTCCTTCAAATCCCAAGAATTACTTCTCACAAGATAATTTTGTCATATCTTCCCATAATTTGATATAGAAAAATTGAACAAGTTTTGGCCACTTTGATGTAAGAATTCAGCTCGTTAAACTCGATGAAGTCGCAAACTCATCGAGGCCTAGATTCCGTACAAATTCCACGAGATTAACGGAGCTGTGAATTTTAGAATCAATTAAATATTCCACAGGCTGGTGTAATGATGATGAAATAATTGCGACCAGCCACAAGTACAGTCACAGATGGTGTCTCCGCTTGGAAGAGCCGCGTTGTTAACAAAGCGAGGAACATTAGAAATGTGCTGCTTGTAAAATGCTGAATTAGGTTGATACAAAGAAATGGAAGTTGGGGAGGAAAGTGCTGGTGAATTGTTTCGCTGGAGCATTAGTAACGGGGGTTTCGGGGTTATGGAATTCTGAGCGAATTACGAAAGTCCAATTTGATACATCGAACGAAAAAGCCACGTACGTTCAGCCTAGAACTCGGTGGAACGTCGTTTCATCCTCGTGCTAGGTGTGCGGGCAATTCTGTGCCTTTATGTATTTAGTAGCCTCGTGTATCCACCGGTACCAGCTAGCAACATGGTTCCCGATCGGAATGGATCTATGAGAGGGCAGTGTAATTATACCGCAGCGAGAACGACGATGCAAATAGCAACAGCCGTTATATACGGTCACATAGACTTCACCTGACTCGTCCGATGGACCACGGACAAATACAGGCAGGAACGAGAGAGGCAAGAGTGGATCTGTTAACCAGTTCAGGATGAAGACCAGGATAGATGAGCTACAGGTTGATCGAGGAAGCTCCGCATTGGGGGCGACCACATCATTTGCCTAATTCGATTACCTCGTGGTCTTTGCAGCATCCTTGCGGATCCTCGAAGAATCCAGAACTTTAATTCCCTATGCTCACCAACACAGTTTGTGATTCTGACCAATTAAAAAAATAATTCTCATAAATTTGGTGGTTAATCTAAAAAATCAAGAGACAGTAAAATAAATTTCTCACAAAATCGTTTGCACAGAATAAATCTATCGATCCCCCAGCCACTGGATATGAAAGACAAATTTATCATTTCCTTTCGAGTTCTTCTTCGCATTCGAATGTTACTCACGACCTGAGATTATTTTTAAAAAATCTTCAAAGTGATCTGTCGGTTGAAAAAGTGCCAAGGATTATAATAACGATTGGCAGATGTGTTTGAATGTCGATTGGATCGACATAGAATGTCTCATGTATATTGTAGAGCACAAGGAGAGCTCACGAAGGTGCTCGATCGAGCGAGAGCTGAGAGCGTGTGGCAGAGCAACGAGCTATCTAGCTGTCTCGCAGATGGCCGCGTTACCGCTGAACTTTCACATTCTGATTGTAGCTTATACATTATCCACACATACACACACATCCCCACGTACGTGAATATCCGCATCTACAAATATTCATGAAACTGTACTGTCTAAAATGTACATACTTTCGTGTATAGTACGAGGCATAAGATACGTGATATATAAACATACATTCCGGTATATTAGGTGAGTAGATCGAGTGAAATCCGCGTGCTTGCTAAAAGAAACTTAGTCCGGAACAAGGGAATCATGGGTTTGACGAAACGTTCTGCTCGTTCGGAAACTCTCGCAGAATCCACCAACATATTTTCTTACCACGATGAGACTATTTTCGATTTTTGAAATTTTGAAAACGCGGATTAAATTGAGACTCTTTCGCAGGGACAAACCAATGCAGCGACACTTTAGACAGATTTCATCGAATGTCGTTGCTGGTGCAATGGCGAGTGGTATTTTTTCCGAACAACGCAAATAACGTCGTTAATATACATGGCAATGCAATATCTCATTAAAATATTCGACGCTTACGCATTCCGATGCCTCAACATTTTGCAGTGGCGGGCTTATGGATTTTTTTTCTTTGAATAATAATCAGGGCTCATCGAGAAAAATGTTGGATTTCTACAAAATTACTGCACAAATAAAAAATCTACAAATCGGTTTCATTTCGTTTGTCACGTTCGGCCGTTTCGCGTAAACTTGTTCATTCGATAATTTGCTGTTGTTTTTCTTTCGCGATACAGTACGAGTGATGCATGGAAATTGAATTATTGAAAATCATCGTAGGAGGTAAAGGCACACTTTCGTTATCGTGTTTTTTTTTTCATCATTTAGCAGCTGTTCGTGTTTAGAAAGGGTCGCAGATTAGAATGTGTGTGTGTGTGTGCGTGGAAATGTGTCTTCAATGCCGAGACTTGGAATGTTTATTTGCAGAAAATGCACGGGAGTTATAAAAGGTATGGTTGTAAATAATGTTCTACGGAAAAAGACCTTGTTGCGTTTGAATATGTATATTGCTCGTATTGCGTGCGGGCACTACGAGCGCGACGGTCATTGGAGGATTTGACTACGATCGCTTGACCTCTGACGCTTCGCGAGCCAACATGCTAATGTCCACTTTGTATTATAATGCGCGGGACTATCGAAAAAAGGGGCACTGCGCTGTTTGTGTGCTGTGGCGTGTCTGCTGCTGGGTCCGTTAAAAGCAGCGACGTAATGTATATAAAAGCAGGAGAAAAGTATGTATGGGTTGAAAAAAAAGGAAATACGTATCGATGAGAATTCGAGTATAATTATCAATAGCGTATGGGTAAACATGAATCACTATCGGAGCTGGAAATCAATGTTCAAGAGAATGTATAGCGGAGGAAGAGCGGCCTGTACGATATATAGAAACAGGGTAAGCATGGGGTCCGGAGGATCGAATCTCCGAGAGCTCTCTTATGGCTCTTTGGGACATAGCAGATCCGGGGATTACTAATCATCGTCGTCGCAGTCGTCGTATTCCGCCTCCGCCTCATCGTCCTCGTCGTCGTCGTCGTTGTCGATTTCCCGGAGCCGAGAAACCCCCGCTAATTGATTAAAGTCACGATTCTGACCCCCCAGAGCCGTAATATCGGGCGCAATCTCCTGAAGCTCCGTCCCGCAGGCGTTCTTCCACTTCTACCATGTAAGAGACAGCCAAGCAGAAGGAGAAAGACATGGCAAGAGAGAAAGCGCGAGAGCGAGAGAAGCAAAGCTCGTTGGAGCCCTTTCGGTCCTCCATCGATGCTCCACACGCCCCTGCGCTCCTCAAGGACTACACGCCGTCCTTTTCGGCCCTCTGCCACGCATTTTCCATCACGATTGCCCTTATCTATACGTCTCGGCAATTTTGTAACAACGATTCCGAAAGCATCTCCATAATTGTATTGATGGCCCGACGAGAAATCATTACGATTGTTCAACCCTTCGCCATCACCAGCAGCTCGTCAAAATGCAAAACAAATCCAAATTTCACACATAACCAACATTTACACTCATGAAAAGTTACTGCTCCAGAAATATCACAATTTATAGTGAATAATCAATGCTCCTTGGAATAATCTCTCAGCAATTGCATTTCCCGCTCCGCCTTGATGCACGCTGAAGATGACTAGCTACATTAATCATATCCTTAGATACCGAAACATGCAACTTTTGATAATCCTTAGATGTTGCTCGTTAAGCCTGATAATCCGCGATTACAAGTATCCAACATGGTCAAGCCTTATCTCTGCTCAAACGAATTATAGTAATCCGCGAATTCACTAGAAGAAAAAAAACGCTTTCCATCAAAATTCGCGTCACAAATGTGTTAGATTTTTTGTAGAGCAAATTTCGTAAATATCGTTCTGACCAAACGAACAGTGTGTGTCGGATATCGAAGTTCAATATCCGTTGCCTACTGCTACACTTTACAGTGTCCTTAAGAATCCATGTGTTTCGAGAAGTTTCGAAGGAATGGAGATACGAGCAGGTTGCAAAACGAATATATGTGGGGGAGCGGAATGGTTAGTAACCTTAAATGCAGGACAGTGTACGAGGATTACTTTTATTCTGTACTACCCAAGTGTATATTATTGCTATACGGCTTGGGTATAGTATATGGACATATATATAGTAAAGCTATGTATGAGATCGCGCAACGCCCGCGTAATTATAATAACGGGCATACACACTCTCTCACACACACTGGCGATCGTTTGATAATGACTTTCTGAATGCAGGCTTCTCCGCGAGGACGAAATTAGGGTTATTTGCGCGCCCGCCCTCGGCTCCTCTTCCACGACTCCTTCCACCGCTCCCTATCTGTTCCCTTCTTTCGTACATTGTTTCAATCGTTTTTTGTTGTTGTTATACCTCGCGTGCTGGCTAAAAAGTCTCGAGTGTATATGCCTCCGTGGAACGTTACTTTCCGCGAGCATATTACAAGAGCAAGCAGTACAAAATGTTAAACTTTGCCAAGTATATAACGCGAATAAAACGATTGACCCTCGACGGTATTCTCCGGCATCACGTGCTTTTGTTCGCCTTTGGAAATTAACGAATTTCTTTGTACGATTTATACTTCTCGGCGCGGCGATGAGAGAGTGAATCCGTCACATTGCTCGCTTTCCTGTGACCTCGTTGCTCCAGAGAGTACTTTTTAAATATGTGTATAATAATATAATAGGTGTATGCATATGTGTAAATAGGATATATGTCTGTGTTTCTGTTATTACTAGTCGCTCGCAAAGAGGGATAATGAAATGAAGAGGACGACGACGATCAGCGAGGAATGTCTTGTCCCCGAGTGCCGCGCACATATCACAGTTCGCGTGTCTGTCTTCGGCACAGGTACGTTTATGTATACATTGCGAACATACGTGTTATACATTCTGTGTGAATGTAGAATCTTTAGCACATATATGTGTGTCATGTGAGCTCGAGGATACTCGCTTCGTTTGGTCTGAATCGTTCTCTCTCTTTCTCTCTCTCTCTCTCTCTCTTTTCCTTGAGTGTTTCGTGCATTACAGCGATGCTGTATAGCGCATTCTTACCAACATATATACATACATATTATCCATAGACGTTAAACCGCATGGTACGTGGTTATTAAGTTGCTAGCGGCAACACTCGCGTGTGCATAGAGGCTCACCTGGCTTCTGGCTCACTCAAGAACCGCCGTGTGGCTTATAAAAACACAATCATAATAGTAATAGTAAAATAATAATCATAACCTATGCAGACGGTAACAACGAGAACCACGAGTCTGTGGATCGTGATACGAAGGCAGAAATTGAAAAAAAATGAGATAAAAAAATAAAAACGTTTTTCCATCATCGCCCGGTTGCTCGGGGAGACGCGGGAAAACACGAGGATCCTCTATATACTAATTAAATTGTGGATTTAAGCCTCGTGCTATTCGTTCGGTATGCGACGAATGGATTATATGGGATTAACAAGTCCAGCTATTTCGTGTTGATATTTATATGGTTTTTTGTTTTTTGATTTTTTTATATATACACACATGCCCACACGAGCTCGCGCGCGCCCGCGCCGCTACCACGAGATTTCTGTAATCATCGTGGACAGTATCGGGCGAGGTAATCTTGAAGCGCATCCTGTCTGCCTGGATGCCCCGGGGGCCCACGGAAGGAAGGGGCCTCCAGGTAAGGTCATGCACCCCGCTGACCTCGGACCACCGACTCTCCACTCTCGACTCTCGCGAGTCTCCACCGCTCTGCCGTTGCTGCTATTGCCGCTTCTGCTGGTCCGCTGGTGCTCCTCTTGCTCCTGCTGGTGCTCCTGCTGCTGTTCCTGGTGCTCCCCACTCTTTCATCATTTCTACCTGTTGGGAGCTCGCTCCGCACTGAGTTGCAGTGCAGCCAACATCCAACGCTCCACGATCTTGCTCCTTTCGTTTGCATTTTGTTTATGCAACTTCTATCAATTTGCTTGTAATCTTTTACAACTCTTGGACACGAATCAGTCTCCTTATTCCAAGATAAATATTTGAGATCGCATCAGGTTTAGAGATTTTGTGTCGCTGTCGCGGTGAATATGCTGAAGATTCGCGCACAGATGACGACGCCAGAAATGAATAATTGTTGCGATAACAAAAAAAAAATTCCTTGAATCGTCAATCAAAATCGCTTAAGGACTTTGTATGGCGACGGGCAAATGTAAATTTTTCTTTTCAGTTATTATTACGTACAAAATTGTTTGCGAGCCTATAATTTCAATAAAAATAGTTGTTACAAATTGATTAAAGAACAACATCCCCTAAATCCAAGATTGTCCGAGGCAATATGTATTTGTTATTTAATAAACAAAATTTTGAACGAATTTAGCGAACCATTGTTTTGAAAAACCAAATGAACCTCCTTCGATGTTTCGTAAAAGTGAATGCAAAGTTTTAAGAGGTTGCACCATTAAAAAATCGAAATATTTAACGTTGAAAATTGCAACTGTTAACTTTTATAAGAAAATACTGAAAGTTGTAATTTTATAAATTAATATTTCGACTCCTACATGGTGAAACATCTTAAAATTGCTCGAACTATTAGAATTTACAATTCTCTTCGTGTCGTGCAAATTTGAAGGAATTCGGTTGATAGAAAATTTTGCAAACGTCCTTAACGATCAGTGAGTAAATATCGAAGATCGTTATACACGTAGCTCGAGTTTCGTAAGTCCTGCAATTTTTTCCGAAGGCTCTGGTGTACAACACCTCAAGTTGACGAATCGAATTTCTATACACGAAAACGATTACTGAGTTTGGCTTGACGAACATAACGTGGAATAATATTAAGGAGGTAATTTTAGAAATCATTAAAACTATTGCACGTGGCTCGGATAGACTGCGGATGGAAAAGACGTTTATAGAGGCGAAGCCCGAGGTAAGATCCCTGCAGGATTTTCACGCGGACGATCGGTTCCGAGCAACATCTCTGGATGGTACTCTTAAGAAGGTAAGAAGAAGAGCAAGAAGAAAAGGAGGAGAAAGAAGAAGAGGTGGAGAAAGGATAGGTGCACCTTTGGAGCACGGTGGTACAGACCGCGTTGGTGAGTGAGGGGCACAGGTATAGTGTATGAGTATGTAGAGAAAGAATAGAGGGAGAGAGAGAGAGCGAAAGAACGATAGGGAGAGCGAGTCGGAGAGGCGTGAGAACGTATCTGCGGCCATTCCGCGAGCGGCGTGGTAGAGCCGCGAGTGGGCCGCAATTAAATGTTTACCCAACTAGCCCCGGTCTCGCGAGTGCTAAACTCATGTTATAGCCAGGATCTATACACTCTGCGAGCTCTCGAACGGCAGTTTTGTGCCTCTTTTGCTTATATATATCTGTGGATGATGTGTGTGTTGTGTTCCCGTATATGCGACTAATAAGTATTTGTGGCAATGGCAAAACGATCTTGCGGATGTATGCATGTCCAGGATTCAGCACAAAAATTCCATAGAGTACTTACGCTCGATATACGATTGAGAATAATAATAAGCACAACTATAATCGCTCGATTTACTGGAAATGTACAAATCCTATGGACGCACCATGGAGCGACAAAACAATTCAACTATTCCGTATTGATTGACAAAAGTTACTAATGTTTGCCTATTTAACGCTGACAATTGTAAACTTCATGACAAAACACATCGATGCAGGCGAACGTCAATGTGTTTCGTCAATATGTTTAATGATCGCATAGAATTTTCGTTGATTTTGTATTTGTCAGGAAACTGGCCACCTAGTGAGCTTATCCCTGAACCGGAACTCGATGTCTAGATTGCCAAGCCTCATTTGTTGCGTGCACTTTGCCATGTTCACGGGAAATTAACGGAAAAATAAATGTTAGGATTTTACGCTGCACAATCCGTCAAAAGTTTTTTTTAATGAAATTTCGTGTATTTTCGAGATCGGTATTTTGAGGAAACCAGAGCATATGGGCAAGTTCGAATTGTTTAGCGGCGAACCTTGTAGCGATGCTTAATGCGATCGAATCCGTTCAGTGACTCCAGGATCACTCGCATGCACGGTGTCTCAGGTATCGATGGAGATGCCCGGAGGGAAAGGATATTGGGTATTCAAATCGGTACGTCGACACGGTCTCATTTAAGCGATTAATCATTCAATCTCACAGGGACGAATAACACACTGATGACCTTAGGCGCGATAACATAATCGAGATAACAGCTCTGAATACTGTCGTAGATTTTTTATGCGTCTTTATAAATTATTATACGTAATTATATGCAATTTTTTTAATTGTCCAAAAAATCTCCACGTTTGTGAAAATATTATCAATATTTGGACCGATGTCATCGTCGAATAATTCGATTCGTTCGGTATCAAGGGTCGATTTTAAAATTACCGTTCAGAATTTAATAAAATTTGGTCCAGTGGTAGATTATGATTAGAAAAAGACCCAATGAAATTTTTAAGAAGCTACAGAGTACCAGAAAAAAAATATTCGCATTGGTAGTTTCGTACATTTAAGAGTTTTATGACGAATTTCAGTTTCCATTGGATTTTATGATAAATTTTTATTAATTCTCAGGAGAAATCACAATTTTCATTGTAAAATACAATGAACTTTACAATTTGACTGGATTTTTTTCTTATCGTGATGAACCAATTTTTATTTAATTTCGAAGAGTAATTCTAAAACAAATAGTACGACCTTAATGACGTCAATAATCACAGTGACAACTATGAGGAGGAAATTGACATAACATCAAGGTTAATAACAATAGTCCGAGCACATGAAAGGAATTTGATAAAAAAGCGATAACAACCCTTAAGTGACTATTAGATAATTGATAAAAGTTTCAGTACAATGCATACCTTCCCGGCGCATGCCCATCGTGAGGCACTTAGACATTCGGCAGTGCTGGCACTGATTTCTATGATGTTGGTCGATGGGACATTTGCGGTTCCCTCGACAGGAATAATTAAGGTTTCTCCTCACGCTCCTCTTGAAGAAGCTTTTGCATCCTGCAACGAAATGAAAAATGAAAAAGATTAATGCGAGATTCGAAATGGAGCTGGGTATGACGTACAGCAACGATATAATGCTTTTGTATTTATATATATTTATAGGATGATTGTGGATGTACTTTGCGACGGAATAATCACGAGTCAGGCCACGGTCTGCCCTCTCTCTCCCTTGGCCGTGGTGCATACTCGGGCCAGCAACGAGGTTTCTAGTTAATATCGCTTCATTCGGTGCACGCACGCATTCCGCTCAACAGATGCGTGTGCTCCGAAAGTCTTTCAGAAAGCCGGGCGAGTCAAAGAAGAGACAGACGAAAAGCTAAAGGATTGGACTGCGAGGAGTCGTGGAAGAAGAGAGCGAAGGTAGCGCATGAAAGTTCGTTCTCAAGATCCCCGTATATGCATATGTCTGCATACGAAACCCTTTAAGAATCACAACCCTGTTCGCGCTCGGTCATTCCTCGGTGCCCCTGCGCCGGGCCGTGTGCTCGGTCGTTACAGCACGCACGTAATTCAATCCCACGCCATGAAAACGCGGTGGAAATGACTAGCATGGCGACCGCGTATCACAGAGCAAAACTGCCTTGTTCATGCGATTCCCATACACTTTCGTACAACTCACGTTTCCACGTTTTATCCCGCTTCGGTGTATGCACCACGTCGCACGAGAACTTCTGACTTAAGAGCGCGAAAGCCCTTCGAGTCGTCATCAGATTTAATACTCTCTGTGCAAGGAATTCCCGTGTAAACTTGAAGCATCCTTTCGTGATCCTCAACAGGGGATGCACACAATGATACGTGATTACGCAAATTCCGCCAAGTGCTACTTGGCCAGCATAAACGATGCTCCCTCGCCGTCTGCGTGGTGCACGCCTCTAATGATCGGCTAGACGATGGAAGAATACCCACTGCTGGCTACTTAAAAAATAAATAACTATTTTTCTGAATCCGACTAAACAACGATCTAATTAAGTCATTTCGTTTGAGTAGAATCCTCGCGTTAATTTGCGTTAATGAAACGGAAGGCACAAAAGTAGCGAATTTCGAATAGAAAAAAAAAAAACAAATTTCCGCAAAATAAATCGAGCAGTCGACCCAGAAACTTGTTGACTGTCACAAAAATGTGACTCTGAAGCGCGGGAACAAAAAAAAACATGCAGTTATGCAAAATATATCTCGAAGGGAACAGAGAGTATAAAAAGTACTTGACAAATTCGCTCTTTCGTTCTCGTTTATTGAGGAGACATATTGAGTCGGCACAGTTGAGAGTGTAAAGTCGCGGATTTACGCGCAAATTTATGACCAGAGGGGAATGCATGCCGAATTTTTTTTTGTTTTCGCATCTTCGGGGATCGTTCCTATCGCGTTCGTTCACAGGGTCGCCTGGAGTATGTTCCTGCGACTAGTTTCTACAGAGATTAGAACCAGTACGGCGCATGGTTCAACGGATACGTAAAGAGAATTGAAGAATAAGTAGGAGAAAGGGAAACGGAACCGAGAGCAATCGTCGTCTTCTTCGTCGTCGTCGTCGTCTTCCTCGTCGTTGCGAGTAACTACAAATTGCATCGTTACACGCAAATTACGCGATTACGACGGCTGGCGGTGCACGTACGTATATACAGATATTTATATGACATATATGGGCGTGTGTATTTACATATACATTATCAGTATGTGGTACAGCGAGAGAAGAAGAAACGAAAGAAGCTGTGGGATGGTTAATCGGGTGCATGGTATGGTCCTCTGTGGCAGACGTTCTGTTTTTGCTCTCTGATGCTGTGCTGGTCCACTATACTCTCTCAGCGAGCTGTGTATAGTAGAACTGTATATATAAATATATTCGTAAGAGCGTGTATACGGGCCACCATGAGTTTACTATATACGCACTGGTAATACTACTGTTTATACTTTTAAATTACTCCACGGGAGTCCCCGGAACGAGCTTTCTGTATTATCTCTCACTCTCGTTATTCTTCTGTTTATTTTTCAATGACATTGAATCTTCATTACGTTCTTTACACGAGCAATTAGGCTTGAAAAAAATTGTGACGAATTGTGTAATAATAATGAGCGATTGTTAGCAAAAAAGATCGAGGAAATCTCATTCTTTATTTTTTCGTGACGAATCAATCGGAATGTTGTAATTAATTAGTTTTGTTGTCGATTTTTCGTAAGTAAAGTTTAGGGCAGATTTGTTTAGTCGCACGATTCGATTTTTCAGGGACAGCTTCTTTTTTAGTCTCCAAACACATTCGAAGATTCGGATAGAAAATAAAATTTATCGCGAATTTGAAAAATAAGATTTTCGTAAATTTCCATCGGAAAAAGCTCGACTGACTAATTTGGTAATCAATCACGGAGTCTGCATGATGGAATAAATCACAATTACGAGCATTTCTGTCAAGATATGCTCGCCTGGCAACGCACGATCTCGGGATGTTGCTGGTTCGTATAGAATAAAAAAAAGTTGGCTCTTCCGGTTCGGCCGGAAGGTAATCCACGGGATCGTGGTCAAGGAGTATTCTAGTGTGTGTATAAACCTCGGGAGCGATTACAGTATTAAATATATGGTCACAGAGTCGGATGAAGTTTGCAAGCTTTATGCGAAGAGCAAAGGCGCAGAGAGTATCGGAGCGAGCGGTCAGTAACGTTTCGACTCGGCCGCGTAAAATTAACGACATTGTTATAATTAATTAGCGTTAGACGCGGCGGGGTACGTGTGGTGTGCCTATGGCATAAGGTTCTTGAGGGCGGTAAAGGACGATAAGTATAATGCTTTGTACCCACGTACCAACGCAACAAAATCGCCTCGTCTGCGCATGTATTTCTCTATGTGTTTATATGCGTGTGCATATGTGTAGCTTGAGAGCAGCGAACGGCGTCAAATGTGTGGTGTATATGCGCCCGCGTTCTCGGCCTTCGTTAGCGCGGGATAATTGGTCACAGAGGATGCGTCGAGGTAAGTCGCGCCGGGTAATTCTACGCCTGGCGCATAAGTATACCTGGCTATACTCTCCTTCTGTTTCTGCTTAATACTCCATAGATCGAGATATATCTATGGATAGAACAACTGCAAATGTGTACACAGGTGCACACGAGCAAGCAGCCAACGAATCTTCTGACTCGATTCATATAGCTATAGCTTCGACGGATAAGACTTTACAAAGCACGATTAAATGTGCATATAAATAGATAATATGCTATATTATATAGATATTCACCTTTACATACATAAACGTAAAGACGTGAACGTAGGAGAGATCGCGAGAACTGAGAGAGTCAGTGTCCGCACTTCCGTAAGCTTCCTACCCGATCGAACTGTCTTCATTTCCTCGAAAATTAATCGCGAACGTCTCTACCACGTTAAATTCTTTTTTTTTCTGCAACTATGTAGCTAATCCGGCGATTTTGTACTTGAAAGGTTTTTGGAAAATCGCGTTTCTTTTACTTTTTATCATTGCTTCGTTGTTCGTCGTTAATATCTTTGGATAATGCTTTTCATCATTTTTATTTTCGATGATGATCGAGAAACTTGCGGAAGTGCATCATCAATTGTGTATAATGAATAAAATGAAAATGAACAAAACGGTGTGGTAGTCACGAGTGAATAATTATCGATACTCTTGGGAAGGAAGTTTTTATTGTGCTGAATATTAGTAATAAGAAAACTTTAGAAGGATGAGATTAAAAGAAACACAAGGAGGTAATGTATGAGCGGATATATGAGAGAAAGAAAGGGCGAGACGTACACGTTGCACACAGCCGTAGAAATGAGATTAATAAAGATTAGCCAGAACTGAATAATATAATATGATCTCATTAGAGCGATTAGCCAGTGTACGAGGGGCAGAGGGGCGAGGAGGGGGAGGGTTAGCGGTGTACAGGGGAGTTTGCTGATTTCCTTTTGCTTCTTCGTCTTCCACAGCAGAATGTCTGGCTTCTTCTTGTCGTTGTACTTGGGAGTCGGGAGTAGAAAATGAAGAAGGTGGAGAGGTTGGAGAGGGACTTTTGTGCAAGACGGACGAAGCGGTAAGTCCGTAAGTAAGCGTAAGACTCTCTCTGGATGAGGGGTGAGGAGTGTAGAACCCCAGGAGCATTGCGGGAGAAGCCCCTTGCGCTCTGTCGCGCTCTTTCGTACATCTACACACGCGCGCCGAAGAAACCACAATGGTAGAATTGAATTTCGAGCACGCGACAGAAAAGAAAAGTAGATTTGGAAAGGAGGGAGTGAGCGAGAGAGGAAAGGAGAGTGAGTGAGTTAGCGGAGCAAAGTTACAAGCGAATGGAATACACGCAATGGAAGATGAGTCGAATAGGGTGCTCGCCGTTCTGTGCTTCTTGTTCCTCCACCCCCGAGACTGTAACTGCCAACCCCTTCGGTACTAAACAAGAGAAAATGCAAAGTAATCGCTATATACCAAGTTTACAATTCTCAACGGAAAAGCAGAACCCCAGAAGTGGATCGTATTAGTAGGGAATCAGGAAAGAAGGAATAAATATTTAACCAACAACAAAAATGAGGTTAACCCTGATTCCTGTTGGGCAATGTAAATATTTCTATTTAATAATTTTATTGAGTGTTTTATTGAGACTTTTCTTTTTCATAGCCCTCGCAATGATTGTCAGTTCGAAAAATAAAGGTATTCCCATGCATGTCACATTTTTTTACGGACCGACTCGTACGTTGAGTTTCTTCTGGTTATGAAATCAAGTTCTACGGTGCCGATCTAATGGAACGTTGCGATAAATCTCGGGACGAGGTTTTTAAGGACAGACATGAAATAATCTAAACTGTTAAATCAGCGTGACGCACCCTGACGATATGTACAGCGGTTATGCGGTCACCCCACGAAACCCATGTACACGCTGATATAAAGCGATAGCGAGGAAAAGATAGTCCGAGATAGGCCGGTAAACGTCATGGGTTCGCATACGGCATGCAATGAGCAACGAAACGAAGGGGGAAACGTCGCGATGCAAGCAGCAGAGAATAAAGGAAAAGGGTGCCGTCGCGTGTAAAGGAAAGTCAGGGCGGAGTAGACGACGACGACCTTTCTTCTATCTTTCGTTATAAAGACGATCACGAGTGTGCCAAACGACAAATATATAGAGAAAATTTGCAGCCTATGGCTATGTGCTGTGACGCAATGACCACGCGCGAAATCGTTCAACACCGTAGCCCACGTTGTTGGACTCGCAGGAATATATATATAAGAGAAATTCGAGAAACCGTGTTGGACCTCTCGGTACTTGGAATGGGAGGCACCCGGCTTTCTGTAATCGGCAGATTAATGCCTTCCCGCCACGGTCCTACATGCGTCTTGTTCCAGGGGATCTCCGAGCTATATACGAAGGAGGGTGTTTCGATCTAACGCCCGCGAAGTAAAACCCCCGGTTAAGGTTAAGGCTTAAAGTCTTCGTATATCTCCAATTCTTCTTTTTTCTTATACCAGTGATAAGAGAGTTTACAGAAAGGTTCAGTCGTATCAACCCCGATCGATCGCATTTCAACGAAACTTTCGAGAAATTTTTCACGTTGCAATTTACCGGATTTCCAATTATACAGACAATGAGCCGGACCTTGCCGGTTTCTTCTCGGTCACAAGAGTCAGCCAAGACTCACGTACGGAGAATTCTTTCCAATTTCTCTCGTGGGAACGTCAATTTCAAAATCACATTCTTGATAAAACTGAAAAAATTGGCTGAGGTACACGACAATTTGAATTGTTTTTTTTTTCAGCACTCTCTGGGCTGGTTTTCGAATAAACGTCCTTGACAGAGAATCCCTTATTTCATATGAACACCAAAGGCATTGATTATACGTTGCGAAAAAAAAATGTACAAGTGGGTTTCAGTATTTTGCGAGGCGTGAATGAGAAACATTCGTGCAGCAAGGATGAGCATTGCGCACACATAAATTACGCATAAGACCAGTTTTCCGAGACGGGCCGATCAAACATTTTTTCCCAGGGGCCACATCGCCAATGAAAGGGAGCAAGAGTCCAGCGATGACCCCTGCGTTGCGAGACAGAGACGGAGAGGATTTTTCTCTCTCCCCGTTGAAATCGCGTCGCGGCTGTTTTTGTCATAATGGACTGTCGTAGTAGTTTCCTCTGGTAAATTTTTAAGCGTGTGTCCTGAAGCGAGAGAGACGAATGGACAACGGTCGTGAAGGAGCGTGTAGGTACGAGAGAGAAAAAAAAGGGAGGAATGCACGCGGCTAAACCGAATGGGACAGGGAGAGAAGAGAGAGAGAGCGTGTCACTGGGTGAAGGGCCAGGTTCAGGGGGCCCGAGGAGGGGTGTCCGGTTTTCGAATCGGGCCGTTGCCCATTTGAGAGTGTGTGCTTAAGCGCATATACATATATGCATGAATTTATCCAAGTTCGCGGGCCTTTTCTACTCTACTCGCCCGTTCGATGACCGGAAAAGCTTTTCGGTACCCGCCTCGCGCGGCGCGCATCTCACACGGAAGACCCCGACTGTGAGCTCTCCCCATTAATCAAAATATTTCTGCTTTCGATACGAGTCCTGTCTCGAGGACGAGTTTTCCATCCTCATGAATTAGATTCCTGTACAGTATTTTACATCCATACAAAGTTATGGTACGCGCAACCTTCTCATCGTTCTTTCGCATCGCGGGAGCTTCGATCCGACCGTTACGATTGTTACGTCATTTCCTATGACCTCGCATAAAGAAATGCTCAATGAAATATTCAACAAATTCGTCACATCGACGCGATTATTTCATGTTGGGAAATTTTATCCGATAGTCGTTAACGAGTTGACAAAAAAAATTCCCACACTCGAGCATAAATTTACGGAATTTGCTGTCATACGAACAGTGGAAAAGTTTCGTCGAATGAAGACCGAGATTTCGTGCGAATATATCGACGCATGGAAACAACTATTTCTCGGTACAAATGTAAGGCTCCCCCTTAATAACGAAAATCGCGCAGCGAGGCTCTCGTTTCGTTCGCGGGATCGATCCTTCATTGGCGTAATAATCGTCTCTGCTGATTGTCGGCGATCACTTTATTACATGGACGAATTGATTTTGATGTCAAGCGATGTCAAACGACTGGGAATTATCGTCAATTTGTCAAGCACGTTTATACCACACATATGCCTTGCTATGTATTCATCTCTTTTTGCTCTTACCATCGTAATGTCGTTGATTGGGGGGTGGCCCAGATTGTCAGTAAATATACAGCGCCCTGCACGTTGTCAACTGAATGTGACGACCACAAGATTTCACCAAATGACTCATGGGAATCAGTATAATTTATTCGTTTATCTACAACGATCACATGTGCGTACAAACGCTTAATAGAATATTGTCCAAGTTTTACGTTTTTTCCCCTAACTTTGTGCATGTGAATAAATCAAATAATTGACAACAGAGTGGCAAAAAAGTTTGCGTCGTCCGCACCGAAGAGTGTTCAGTAAAAAAAAAAACTATAAATTTCATCGAGGCTAAGAAAATTCGGAAGCAAGCTCATCAAATATGCACGATCGGCTGGAATGCTGATTAAGAAAAATGAATCACTCAAACAAAAAAAAACCAACAAATTGGCATAAATTCTCGTTTGCCATTCGACGAAAACGTCGGTATAAATCTTCGTATTTTTTCATTAACCAACATTTCTCGTTTCTGTAGTTTGCTTGTGTTCTTTCTACCGCAAATGTCCCGGTGCTTGTTCGTCGCTCATTTAACAAGCCTAAATGACGATTTATAGGCGCTGAACAATCTTCGGATCGTCCTATCAGTACCTTCGAGACATGGAGACGACATTCACCGAAACTCCTCGACTCACCCTCGTCAACGCTCGTACAAATGATAGAGAAGGGACTAAACTACCCTTGGCTCAATATCAGGCATTGTGACTTTTGTTTGCGTCAAACTGTACTGACTTTTCATTCCTTAATTATTTAAAATTGCGTTTCTCATGCTTGATCAACGCCATGGATGTTACGAGGTAATAATAATTTATATTTTTGTAATTTGCGATGGCAATTGTGATTTTTGTGGTATTCCACGTGCTCGGTCGCATTCTGCGTTCTCTCTGAATACAAAGCTCTTGCGAGCGTCGGAATGGATTACATAGAGAAAAATTGCATCGCTGCATTTTGAATTTTGAAATTTTGAAGGATAAAGAAATGAAAAGTTCATTGTGCGATTATGATGATAATTTTGTTCAATTGACTTCTATCAAATGCAGTTACTTTCGTAGATCATTCGGTACATGAAACTTTTTTAGTAGAGTGTGGAAATTGGAAGACAGTTTGATCGAAATTGGAATCTGCCACGATAGTGCTTGGAAAAAATTTTTGTACGAGTTTTTTATTCGAGGCTGAGATTTTGGTGATGATTGTTAATGGATAATGATTTTTTGATTATTAGAAAAGATACGAGAGGATATCTCACCTTCGCAAGTAAATTGACCGTAGTGTTTGCCGCTACTTTTGTCTCCACAAACGACGCACTCAATGTTCGGAGATTTATCGGTCTGTGAGCTGCCGGATTGTGAGCTATTAGCTTGACTTCCGGGTGTCGTGCTTGGTGGGACAGGGTCCCTCGGTGTTAGAACACTGCCGACGGGAACGAGGCACGTAATGTCCTCGGGGGTCGCGGATGGCGTTAGATGCGTTGGTGGCATAGGCGGTGGACAAACTTGTAAGGGACCGCCGCCACCTGGTGCACCACCGCCACCACCTAAATTTGAGCCAGGATCCCGCGAGGCCCACGAGGGCGGCGGGGCCACCAACGCCATGGAGGCGGTGGTGCCGCGGGCCGGGAACCCCAGCTCCAACGTGCTGGTGAGATCGGGGCGATGATGTCCCGCTGGTAAACGACCGGGAAACAGGCTCGCCGTCGCGGGCGGATAAACGACCCCGGCAGTCGCCAGGGCGTCCGCACCTCCTGACCCCCCGCGAACCACCCTGACTGCCTTTACGGGCACTCGTGCGAAACTTGTTAACCCACTGAGGGGCCGCCGCCACTAAACTACCGAAACGATCGTTTTGCACTCGCGATCGGTTGACCGTCGTGCAAAATTTTCTTTTCTCAAACTTTGAAATCGACGTAAAACTGCGAAAAATTAAATTCCCAGCACTTTCAACGTGTCCAATGTCCACGGGTTTGTTGTTCTCAAAAACGGTCAACTTTTGTTTAAACTATGAAAAACCTTTCACCACTGAAGCTATCGAGCGATTAAGAAACCACTGCAGAGAGAATATGTCCGAGAATCTTTACGCAACTTCATCAGTGATTCGTTTATCAATAACTTGCTACAGTCCTCCAAAGATATTGAAGCAAATAGAGTGACGCACTAACCGCCGAACTTGTTATTCCGCGTAGTTCACCAAAATGGCGCGCGCGCGCGATGATTGAACAAGAAATCACTTGCGTTTTACGTAATCAAATGAGCGGAAAATCCTTGTTTTAAATAAACACTATATCGTTTGCCAGAGAGCTGTGTACCGCGACGACGACACCTCTGTTCCGTTAACGTTCACCCTTTCTATTGTTCGCAGACTTTAACGAGAGTGTCGTGAAATTGGACGACACCGGGGACAAGGTCGACATAGAGGGTGGCAATATCATAACGACGGAAATTGTTATTTGACTCGATAAATTCGTCGCACTTTACGGCTATGCCCGTATATTGTTGTATAAATAAATATAGTCACGTAAATTTGTATGGACACACTCGCGCACAATCACACACTAGAGATTGATGGAACTACGTGCGGAGTTAAAAGTGGCGATTCAATATTTTCTCGCAGACATGAAACACACGTGAGAACGGTTTGCTCAACCGAAAAAGATAAATCATCAAAGAGCGATGATTTATCGAGTTTACATGCAAATTCGTTGTTGTTGATTTTTTTTTTCAAAGACATTTATTTCACGCACTTCACTGTTTTACTTTCGCGAAGGTACACGAGAGACTGGTCGTTACGTCGATGATGATGACAGGACGAAGTGGTCGAAGGGGGTTGCTCACCAGGGGGTAAATCAATCCACCAAGGGGATGAGGGTATTCGAGTACCGTTCGTCACTTGTTCACAGTTGTGTAAATATACACGTATCCACGTGTCCGCGTGTGAAACATTGAATAATATGCACCATTGTTTACGATGTAAAAAAATGTTAACCGGGTTAGCCGAAGGTGTAAAGGCAAAGAGGCGCGAACGTTTCGAGGGGGGCAAAAAACGGTGTGTTTCGCGTCTCGGGGAGCGACGTGCCGAGAGAAGACGGAGAGAGATTCCTCGTGTATCTCGAGCACTCTACTATGAAAACTCCGGAGTAGCCCAGGAGTAGCGGGTTGCGGTAAGAGTTCCGTCAGCGCTCGCGAGGAAGGAGCAAGAGAGTAGGGTTAACGTTGAGCAGGAGGTGGAGGTGGATAGGCTAAGAGGAACAGGGAGAGAGAAAGAGCGAGAGAGAATGAGTAGGAGGCGACGACTGTACGGGACTGTGGCAGAGGTGTAGAGAAGTGGATGACGAGAGATCAAATCGGAGCCAGACGAGGTGGTGGAAAAAAAGGAGTAGAAGCAGAAATAGATGGACTATCGATAGGATTCCGTCTGGTTACCGGTTCAGGACAACGACTCTTTTAGCAACGACTCAATTTCTACTTATTTTTAAATGAAAAACTAATGCATCTAATCAATTAACTTTATTGCATGAAGCTCCGAGTTTCTTGAGAAAAAAATTTAACGTCAACGTCGCTGTCGTTATTGTCCGTTAAGAGATTAATTTTTTCGAAAATCTACCGTTGGTTACACAATATATGTGTATGTGTGTGAGTGTCAGTACGAGGGAGGAGTAGGAGGTCGGAAAGGATTATAGAGACCAGTAAGTGCAAGTAGTATTTGATACAGCAGATATAACTGTATGTGTGTATATGTTATATATGTATGTATATATATATAAACACATATATGTATAGGGAGATATATATATGTATATAAATATAGATATCCGATGCCTCGACGGACCGCACAACTATTCTTGGGGCCGACCAGAGACCGACTGCCGACTGAGGCGACCCCTGACACCGACCTGGCTCCCCCACCCCTCGCCCATTCCTCCTCCACGTCCTCCTCCTCCTCCTCCTCCTTGGTTGCTGCGTCGCTCTCAAACGAGACTGCCTCGCGGGGTCTCTCGCGGGTTCCCCAGTAACCATGACTACCGAGGGTTGGGTCGAGACCAGGGCGCGCCCCGGTGCACCTCTCATTGGCTACCGGGGCCTTTACCCCTACCCCTTAACGCGTATACTGCGTGCTCTTTCGTACATACAAACACCAACAGCCGAAAGCTACACACGGAGTACACGAGCAAGACGACGCTTTTCGAACGCTGCTATGGAACACTCTGGTTTCTTTGATTTTCCTTATTTTTCATTTCGCTTTTTCTATGTCGACTCGCTTCATACTCTCTCGACACAGACTTTACGTATATATTTCGTTCGGCAGTGGCCGCTCTTGCGACCTTTTATTTTTCCCTCCGAACCTCTCCACCCCGTTTTTTCTTCTTCTCCCGCTTCTTTCAGCCCTTAAACTCGAAACTTTTCTCCTCATCCCCGCGAAACGTTCGAAAGCATTTCAAGATTTTTCCAACTCGATAATACGATCTTACGATTTTTCCATTCGTTTCTCATCCGAGTCCAATGAAGACGATCCGCATTTCAACCCTTATTTCGAAATTTTTACTCATTTCCTCGATTTTTCGATCCAATTATCAACTCATCGTGAAAACTCGTTTCAATATGTTCAAAAATACCATCTCGCGTCCTGCTTTTGTACTATTTGTCGAATCGCGGGATTACATTGATCGTTTGGTCTCGATGGATCGACGCTCAAGAAGACACGAGATTACGTTAGACGTATAGTCAGCCGAGAGTGCGGCCCGAGATCACGAACGGAGCGTGACATATAGAGCATCTAAAAGGGAGAATTTAGGATTTAGAGTGGGTATATATATACATATGTACATAACTCGTCGTATAACCGTAGAAGAGTATATAGACACCGAGAGGGAAATATATTCAGAGACGCGTACACAGACAGTACATAGAGAGTTGACACTATGTATAGAGGATCGAGAGAGGCACCCGGCGCGTGGGTGCAGGTAGAGGGAAGAAGAGGTCAGAGCGCGAAACGGGCCAACCAATGGGGTAGGAGAGTCAAGTGGGGCGCGAAAAATGGGACGTCCCGCCTTCCTTTTCCTCATCCGCGATCCTCAAGCATCCCCTTTCTCGTCGCACGCTCCCTTGGGGTGTATATACCGCCGAGGCTAAGGGTGAGGGTTGAGGGTGAGCTTGCTGATGTATAGCGCCGTGCGGGATGAGTCTCAAAAGATGTATATACGTTTATATACAACTGAGTGAGACCGCGAGACAGAGTAAAATACCGCGGCGTGGGGGAACGAATAAGCACATAGCTCGTGCGCGCCTGCGGTGGTTACTTGGAAGGGGCAACGAGCAGGGGGCTTCCAAGGCACCTCGGCCACCGAGCCAGGGTCAGTCGGGTCGCAGCCCTGCACCCCTGCTCACCCTGTTTCGGATATTCTCTCTCTTCGATGTGCCATGCTCTTTGCACTCGCCCTGCGCCTTTGCCACCCCATATATAGTATTAAACCAATGAACCACATGCATATATGTCACTTATATTTCTACTACTACGGATTTCAACATCGTACACGCCAAATTCCTCTGTACCAATATATTAAAATCCATATTCTTTGCGCTTTCAAACTTTTCTCTTACTTTTGTGCAATTCTCGTTTATTACCGCTTCAACTTTCCTCCTTAATCTCGAACTACATGGTCTTCGAAAGCCTAACACAAGTATAGGACAGTCTTACAATATTCCCAACGTAATTGTCAACACTGCAAGGAGTTCCCAGTCGTGGGGGGCCTTTTTCCGACAGATTTTATCGTCAAAGTCATTGAAAATCCTGAAAATTGAACGTCATTGAATAAGACGGTTGTTTTTTCTAAAAATTGATAAATATGCAGAATTCGTGGTGCAGATTCGCACGATGGAGGAATCCTTTCGAAAAGTTGCATCGAAAGTGTGCGAGTAATTAATCTGCTTATTTACTCGCTGCTGATCTTCAACGCCTCGAATCGGAAAATGTAATCAAAGCAAGTAACAGGTAATATTGCGAAATTTCAGCTTGGCAGGGAATCGTGTTATGTAAGGAAAACTGGAATACATAGTCAGATAATTATCGAATGTATTCAACGAGAAAATTTCCACATATTTGATTTATCGATGTAGACAAAAATGTATGAGTTGACAATATGATTCAACTGACAACTGTGAGGTTGCAGAAACTCGAGGTAAGTTAATCGACACTCAAGTTATTGGTCAATCATGAAAATGTCAGAAATCGTGGAGGCACGTGATGTCCCATTACTGTTCGAAAAATACGTAAAAAAAATGTTATCGACTGTTGCCTTTCTTTCAAAAAATATGTTCGGACGTAATTGGAACGCTCAGTTGACATTATCCATAAATAGTTAATGGGCAGAGCGTCAGACTTGATGAGCAGAAAAAGATGAATTTTGCGAGATAAATTTAAATCGCGCCAATCGCACAATTGACAATAAAAATGTGAAATTTCCCTTTTGCAATTATATTTAAAGTCCTCAACGAAGTTTATGATCAAACGGTTTTTTTTTCGTGTCAACGGATTGAAAATAAATGTAGCGGACGATCGTGATCGCGAAAAACAATGAAAGAATGGGCATGTAAGGGAAGACTCGAGAGTATAAGAGCAAAGTGGCAATGTGAGTGATTCGGCGTATGCGGCGAAGGATCTCTTCGCGCCGTCGGCATCGCGTAACGTGAGTTAAAATTCTTTGGCACGTTTCTGTCTCGCCGCGGATACTTTTTTCTCCTTCTTCTTCTTCTTAATCTGTCTGCGCTACTGCTGGGAGACTTTTGAACCAGAGTCAATAATGCGGCCTTTGACTGAACCGTTCATTTACAGTCGGTGTTGACGTGGAGGGTCAAATTTAGGCTCTACGAACGTACGCTGTTACATTAAAATCCTTTTTCTGGTTGGTCCCCAGTATTTACGACATTAATGAGGTGCCGAGGGGATTTGTGATCATTAAGCTAGTCCATCGAGTGCTAATAACTGGCGAGAAAAAAAAGTAATCTCTGGGTAAAATGGCATGACCTGATGATGGTCAGACGAGCTGGAAAATTGTCCAATTCGATTTTATACAAAAAAGAATCATTAGAAATTTTCGTAACAATGACAACAACTGATGAGGAAGTAAAAAGCTTCGGAGTTTTGTCATTTTTTTGGGTGCTGAAGGAAATGAAGAACCAGAGCGATCGCAACGTACGATGCATCGCCTTAATCGGTAAGAAAATAAGGTGCTCAACCAGAAGCCAATTATTCCCAACAAGTCATGTATGTACTCGAGAAGAAGGCGTATATATAAAATATGATTCAGGGTGGGCGATGGGGCGCGTGCCCTCGAAAGCCAAAAAAAAAAAAAAATCGACATGGGATCGCCCGCGGCTGAATGTATAGATATAGATTATTTTCGATGGATCGTAATACCGTGTGCGGTGTTCGTCTATATATAGTTCAACGTCGTGCCTCGCCACAGGGGCGGACGTCCCATTGCGGTTTGAGGGCTACTGAACGCAACAGCGTAACCCAGGACTCTCTCTCTCTCTCTCTCCCTCTCTCTCTCTCTCTTCTGCTCATACACACTGCCATTCGAAATAGGGGGTGTTGGTAATAGTACGTCCGTTTTGATGTGCACCAAGTACAGTGTAGTCCCGGGTATTTAGAGTGTGGAGAAAAGTCGAGCGCTCTGAAACTACCCCATCAGTTGACTATACAAAATATAATACTATATAGCACACGTGTATATTCGATAAAGCTCACAGTTATAGGTTTATGTATTGCGTGAGTACAGTACCCGGTGTATGGCAGGTCTTCAGCCGTCACTTTACACATACACAGTGCATATAAGTTGCGTATCGGTGAAGGGGTGGCCGAACAATACGTTCATTCAATGCGTTAGATATGATTACCGGAAACCATCCCATAATTACTTTTTGTACCGCAGAACTCGACTCTTGGTGTAACGACGTTCGTTGCGGTTGCTCGTCGGATGAGGTTTCTTTTTTGTATGTTTTTTTTTTTATGGAGTGCGTGCAATAAACTCCTGATAGCTTACAGTGATTTGTAATCGCGAACAGGAATCTATGCCCACAATAGATCTTCGAACGCGGGGCTATGGGAAAAACGCGTTCGAATATTGGAGGCTCGCGGACACTCACACTGACAGTTGTGTGCAGTTGAAAAAAAATGTCTTGCCTCCCTCTTTCTCGCGCATAGAATATTTCGTATATCCGGCGGTGAACCCGCCGTTACACGCGCCTTAAATCCTTTAACGGACAATCTCGCGCAGTCACGCAGGCACTAATGGACGCTTCATCCTTTTCTCTCACAGCGAAAGTCTCTCGCGTTCAACCCTGAATACCTGCTGTGCGTCTATGTTTCCGCAGCGAGCTTGCATGGCAGCCACGCCGTACCACCCTTATCAGCGGCTTTAATAGACACTCGCCCAAACACAGTGTCCCCCAACTGCTCATAAATACTTTGCTACGACATCAAAGTGTGTCATTGTACATCAGGACTCGCTAGTAGCCCGAAAACCACTCCTTTGTGGATTTCGGAAGATCATGCTCGATGTACGTAAGCTTTGACGGAGCGTACAAAGCTTCGGAACTTTCAGTCAAAACAGATTGGTTTGTGCTGCTACTTTTTCTCTCATATTACCGTGAATGTGCAAACAAGAGATTGCACAATAATCAAGACGATATATGAAATTTTATAGCTTTGCGAATGTGTGACCCGCGTCTCCTGACTGACGAAATTTAAAAATTCAATTATTCGGAACAGACGATTCTCGATGTTTCTCACCTTTGCTCAAGTTTTTCTTTTCGAACTTAGGATCCCATCGAGTTTTTAAAAAATAGTTCTGTTTGTTCAGCATAAGCGGCTGTGAGTAGCGCGAAGAAAGGTACTGCAGATTATTAAGGGGAAGAGGCGCGAAGAAGGTGAAAAACAGCTACCCCAGAGCGAACTGGGCTTTTGGTTCGCTCGCGGTTTATTTCAAGACGCCCTTGGAGAGCTTTAGCTCTCTTTGCCTCTTGTCCCTTATCGCTACCAGCGTCCTGTCTCACGGGTCCCTCTTTTCCCCGGAGTCCTCTTTTGTTCGCACTTTTCTCGTCCGATAATGCTGCGAAATTAACTGCGCCTAGAAAGGGAAAACCGCGGAGAGAAAGAGCAGAAATAAGAGGGGAAGAGCTCGGCCGAAGAGAAAGCAAAACGGAGCTTAAGAACTCTGTTGCTTTTCGCAAAGGAACGGTTATATATATTGTCTATACAACTTCTTTCACTAATACATGCTCGTTCGTGATCTCTATCTCTACGAAAGGACAAAGATTATGTCTCTGTTTGTCTATTTGCAATTTTGACTCCAACATCACTGCGGAGTGTATTACTGAGCGGATTGCAATAAATCTGTCACTAAGAAAACGTCAATTTCCTTCTGGATTTGAGTATAACGATGCTTTGATGTATTTCCAATAAAAACTCTATGCATGGGATAGTCGGAATGAAATCTCAGCCCAAGAAAAGCGGAAATAAACTCGAGAGATCATTCACGATGATCGAGAAGCCGAAACATTTCGATTTTTCAATATTTTTCGATGTATTTCGATCCCAAAGCGCTAAAACTGTTAATTTCTTCATACAATCCGAATTTCGTTGAGAAAACCCGAAGAACCAGAGATTCGTAGTATTTCTGCAATATTATCGTAGCGATTAGTTAAATGATCGATTTATTCGATTTTAATTACCGTTCAAATATCGCATCGAATTCGATATTGTTTTGCTTTCGATGAATCAGATCAAAATAAGGTCTCTCGTTCGCAAAGCTTTTCCTGATAAGTTCGCGTGTATGAATGCTTGTGTAATTGTGATGATTTATCACACTGCATGTGTTTGCTCCAATCTACAACGGGTCCAGCCCCTATTGTCCTAGACTGCCACGTTATTTTATAATTATCAGTTGTTCCAGTTGTTCCTAATTAATTTATTTATGGACTTGTTTCCCAACCCTTGGCGGATTGCCTCATTTTATATGTTGTACGCTCCACTCTGCTTCACAGCGAAAGGATAAGGGTTGCAGCAGGGAGATATTTACCTCTGGAGAACTCTTGTTTCAAAGCTTTTCGCTTGGTTCTGTACGATGAGGAAACGGTATACCGCGCGCGGTTGGAGAAAGAGGACGCGGGCAAGAGAGAGAGACAGAGAAAACGAAAGGACGAGACCTTAATAACTTTCTTCGCTTTATTATCTCTCGTTATCGCTGCTGGGCTCGGAAGAAAGAAACTTTTCCGCAATGTTATATGAGAGTGACTCTCCCGAACTCCGCAATTTGGGCGATGGTCGCGGTGTACATATACAAATAGAAAGAGAGGCTTTGGAGAGTAAAAAGGACGGATGACCAGGGAAAAAACGTATAAAAGGGCGAGGGTACAGACGGAGGGGTGACTAAAAACTGGCCAAGGCCAGTATAGACGTTCGCGGCATCACTGGGACCGAGAGTTTGGGGTAATATCTTGCAAGGAATGAATACTCCATCCGTGGATTACGTGCTATATATATTTACGTTTATATCCCCGAGAAAAAAAAAACCACTTTCCCTTCTTTCACTCAATGGTTTATAATTAGCAAAGAGATCGCGAGAGACTCATTTGTCTTTCGTCTCTCATTTATATCGTTTCGCGTTAAACTTGTTGCTCCTTCGAATTCATTTCTTTTCTCTTTTATTCTTCGTTACTTTACTTCATCCCCGAAAAACGCGGTAGCCCTTTGTCGCCCTCGTCTCTTGGAGCTTCAACTCTTTTTTTTTTACTATTTCATCCACGGCGTACGCCTAGTTTCCAGGGCTCAAGTCCAAGTCTCATTAATTCGAAGAATAGCCACGTCGTTCGAACAAAACAACAAAATAAATCTCGAAACAACAAATTAAACGTGAAGTTTGGTATTTTTGTAAGAAGGGTCCATCATCGAATTTATCAAATCATTGAATTACGATTCCAGATAAAATGATAATTACAATGCAACAAAATGAAGATTTTCGTTTTCAGTGAAAATTCAGTTCAACAATATTCTAGAGAAAAAAAAACACCAATCGATTTTCCAAACACGTTTTCTTATATATCTCTGCCACGATTATAATCAAATAATAGTAATAATCATTTGGAATATTATTATCATGATTATTAGAGCTCTCGGTGGAAATTCGATCGCTACCTCGGCTGACCCCCTTTTGATGGATATTGAACTATAAATCATATGGTTTCGAATAATGGCGTGCCTCAATGCGGAAACTGGCAGTGTATTTTACGCATATGCGTAACTTTGCTTTTACTACCATACATAATATTGAATATGGTCCGAGGAGAGGAAGAGCCCCAACGGTGGCTCGTAGAAATTTCGTGAGATTTGCATAGGGGAAAAACGGCTGCATTGTGTACATTCCTGTATATCTATATATTATCGAAGGCAAACTGGACCCTCGAATCTCAAATTCATGTATACATAGCAGCCACTAGCCGCGCGTATATTCAACCAATACACCGGCAAGCCATCTTGTCCCGCGAACGAAGCGACGCAGGTAAATGGATAGGGAGAGTAGATTTTTGCTGGTATTAAACACGTACGGATGACAGGGGTGGCGCGCAAAACTTTTCGATGGTCAGTTAGGACCATAAAGGGATATTGCATGGGCCTGCTCGCACTACGGTCATCACGATCACCTGTCCCCTGCACGATTAGTCCCGGTCAAGATTCCTGGTGTCCACGGCCCTTGTTCACTCTTGTGGGAACTTGTGCTCCCACGGAAAGGGAATAAAACACACCAACACACACCGGAAAGAACCCCCCTTTTTTGCGCTTGCCGTCGGAGTAACAGTTTACGATTAATTAATGGTTTTCGGTAACCCCCTCTCTTACGTTGGATCTTTCTCTCTGTGTCACTTTCTCTTTCTCACTTTTTGAAATATTCGAAGGATTTTATTCATGTTGAGATTTATTTACATTTTTCTTTTTACATTTCAATTTTCTTTTATATTTTTATTTTTCAACTGAAAACTCGACTTTGTTGAAAAATTGTCATCTCAATATTGTTCAGTAATAAGACAATTTTTTTTTCATTAGAAAAAAAAAAATCTCAATTGAGTCTACAAAGTGCCTTGAGGCGTTCCGAAATAATTTAGGGTCAAAGAAGTCCATAAAGTTTGCGATAAGATCCGAATCTGAGATCCCGGATGGACGGTTGGGATTCATCTGCTGGTTTGCTTATTTCCCCCACGCCATTGAGTAGTTTCGTAACTAGTACGTGGTGCAAAGAAAGCAACGGAGAAAGCATGTACAAACGACGACCCGGCCGTAGAAAACGTTTAGGATTTCCGCGTACACAATGAATTGACAGCAGGAGGAGACGATGACCAGTATTATGGCTAATGATTCGGTAGAAAAGCATTAAAAACGGAAGGAAGGTATTGAGTTTGTGTATCGCACTGTATAGCAGACTGACAAACTGTTCCGACATTGCTAATGGTTCTACGACAAACAGCGCGCGGCGGAAGATCATTTGGAGTCGTGATTTCATCGATCTTCGGTGAAACTTTGCAGCTCGTGTAAACACGGCTAAACTGATTTCCCACCGCTGTTTGATGAAAGCCTCTCGGCAAATTTCCCTTCTGTAGGCAACTAAGTTTGTACGAGAAATGTTTAAATGTTCGAGCTTCGAAAAATTCAATCCATCTGCTCGCTGTGAGACTATAATCTGCGGCAGCCTTTTTCCGTGGCTGCGCAGCCGCAGATGTTCCAAAAATTCGTACCAGTCCTCTCTTATGAAGAATGTATCTCGTGCTACGAGCAAGACTGTGCTTATCTAAAGAGGCAATCCCATTGCTCGGATAATGTGTGAATTATTGTGACAGGAGAAGTGCATGGCTTTGGAAGACTTCGAAGAAAAGTAGCTCCCACTGGCTCGTTGGATAAGAAGCTGCGATAACGCAGCACGCGCAACTTAAGGACTCGTAAAAAGAGGGTACGATAATTTTTTTCAAGACTCTGCGACAAACCTTTTTGTGGACGAGACATACGAAGAATATAAATTTTAATCTGCCCTGATTAAGTAACTGAGAAAAAAGGTTTTTTGTATCTAAAAATTTAATTTCATTGTAAATAACAAATCGACGTTGTTTTTTTTTTCATTACAGCTTACGAATTACGTGCCGTGAGAACGTATTCGTTTGTTTTTTTCACTCAACTTTTGAACGGGCCATTTTTAATTTCGTTGCTCGCGCAGCTCGTTAAAGTTTCCTGCGCGGCATAAAAAGCCACAAATTCACAGGATCGAATGTCAGCTGCAAGAGAACAATGAAGGCACGTGATTTAACAAGAAAATAAAGAGATAGTCGCAGTAATCAGTGCCAACACTTTGAGCCACCTGCCGGGCTTTCAATTGTCTTAATTTCCGGGCGAGCGATAGGCAGGTCTTCCTGTGCAGCGATCTAGAACATAATGGCGTGACGACTAAATAATTTTCCATCCAAAACGAGACATTGGAGTATGTGCATGGGTGGACGATACAGGGAAAGGGGTGGTTAGAGCCCCTACGGTGATGGCGACCACGGTTCGATGCAGACCGTGTTAACCCTTAAACCATATACCGGAAATCTTTTTATACAAGCTCGACGAATAGTCAGCGTGTAACTTTAACAATAAAGCCTCATTGTACCATGAAGCAGTTATGTTTTACCTCGGATGTTTCGTGTCTTTGGGCTCTTAAAAATGAAACAACAAAAAAAAATCAATTTGGAGGGAAGAGATTGAAGTAGAAAAAAAAGAGACGAAAAACCGATCGTATTTTATTCGAAAGCCGTCATTATCCAGCGAGAGTGTTCGATCAAGAAAAACCCTTGCTTATACTCCTCGTGACGAGTGTAAATTGCAGAAAGATCTCTAAATCACGATGCGTAATACTTCAGGGATACCGTAAGGGTTTTGTCGTCATATATACTTTCCCCTCGATTGACGCTCCGCCTCGCTAATGTTAGACCCTCGGTGACATATGGCCGATTTCGTGCCGCTATGTGTGCATGTATTACACGGGATGATTGTAGTGTGCGGTTTCACTTTCAGCGCGCGACGCAAAGGCTGCGGCGTGTATACGAGGCTGCGAAGAAGGAAGAAGCTTGCGCGCGAGCGATGCGTCGTCAATTTGTTGATCCACTCCCCCACTGCATACACGGTTATGTCTATAGAAGCAAACAGCAGTCTGTGTAAGTACAACCCTTGTACCATTACACGGCGCTTGGATGTACTACCTCTGCTGTGTATATACGTCAAGAGTGTGTATAGCGGATGTATAGCGTTGTAACGCGTTCGCCAGGCACCCTTTATATGCCTGGAGGCCGTGCGAGAGTCCAAAACTCCCAGTCTCTTTTTCGCGACGCGCATTGGGCTCGTCGCACGCGTTCGTGTAATAATCCCCGAGTCCGACACACCAAGAGTGCGGTATATACTTTCCCCCGTTCGAATTAGTGCACCGTCCTGGCGAAGCACAACGGCGCCGGTCTAAAACGTAACAACCCACCGCCACCGACACAACCATCGTGTCACTGTGCGGTCAGGACCAAACCAACGAAACTCCACACTCTGTGTGGAGACATAGAAAGAGTTGTGTGCGGATGGATATCTCTCAGTGCGAATACACATACAACGCACGCATGGACGTAGGATATAGTTAAGCATGGGGGTGAAGAAGGTGGTTGGTTTTCTTTCACATGGCAGCGGGTACATTGCCTCGGTATAAGCAGTAAAGAGGGAAAGAGCCAGAAAATCTACGTGGATGGGAGAAGAACCAGGGTGGCTTCGGTTGTAGAGTTCGTAGTGGGAGTTCGGGGTTGGGAGACCTCCCCCGGGGGCGCACCATTGTCCGGAATGCACTGATTAAAAACCCATTCCCCCGTGAGCTCGCTCGCTTTAACCACTCTTCGCTTTCGTCCTCGCATATACACGTTCGACTCTAGACCAAATTTTCTGCGTAGCTACGTATCCATACTGTGTATTCGTCGTATATATGGACTAGCAAAAATGTTGAAAAAAGCATCTCGAACCACTCTCCAGCATTAGCAGTTTGCTTTGACACTAAAACGTTACGTATACCAGCTGGAAACACCTTTTGTGAGAGGAGACAATATCATCCTCATTACTATTTTTATAATTATTCATTTTGCCAGCTGGTAAACGCTCATCGATCAATAATTAGAAATTTTCAAAGAATATTCTATTAGCTTGAATATCTTACGAGGAGTTATTAGCGAGTTTGGCAAAATTTACTAAAAAAGCAGTCATTGGGAAGGAAATCGTCACCTGATCGTGTCATTTGATCGAAAAAATATGCGAGTTGAAAGAATTTGAGAGTTTTTCATGAATCGCGTTGCAGAAATGTTTTGTTTCAATCGTTTTCTGTGTTCGCACAGGGAAGAAGATAAATAAATGTGAGTATGCGTATATATGGGCACGTGATTCAAAGTCGACGATAAACAGCAATTTGTCGCGGATCGTGTGCCTAGTCAACGTCGATGACGATGATGACGAGGGAACTGCTGCTGTTTGAGCTAGCGCTCAGCGCGTGATTATGATTGAGGATAATTAGACGTAACGGGTAGGGGGAAAAGAGATGAAAATATAGTAGAGATGCGCAGGATAGTTTTATAGCTACGCAGCATTCTTGCGTCAATAAGAACGTCGCTCGGGGCGTAACACATGCTGGTTGATGCTGCTTCATAGCGAGGCTAAAAACACCGAGAACTAAAGAAAGTCTACAACGAACTGAAACACGCCACATAGTGTCGATCAAGATTATCGCTCCATGTACGGGCATCGTTAAGTCCATCGACAACATACAATACCCCTCATCCATAAAACCATCACGTTTACCATGCCCTCCTCTCTATTTTTCTCTCATCCTCACACTTTGGAATACAGTTATCGGCAAAAACGATGCTTTCATATGCGACAAATTAATCAAACATTTTTCAAACGAAAACGTAAAATTTTTTTGCTTCTCGTTGAAAAAATTTCTTCTTATGGTATTTTCTCGTTTCATCTTTTTTTTTCTTCCTCAGCATGAATAAGCGAGGACTCATTATGGGGCATGGGCAAAGAGATCGTAAAATTTCAATGGCTGCTCCGATTATGACAGTTTTCCGCTCTTTTCTTTCCCTTAATATCAATCTCCATCGGGGACGGATTTTTACTCGTTATCTAATTTGCAGTCTATAATTTCTCATCGTTATTCTCGCGATCGTTGCACTTTCGATATTAAAAGAAACGATGACGATTTTCAAGTGCAATGGTTCAATTATTTTTTAAACTGAAAATTGTTATGAATCTGACGTTTGCTGTCGTGGAGGTGCGAATTAATATAATAAACTTTTACGACGTATTCGATTTTATTTTTCACTTACCACAACGTGTGTTTTCTTTGCTTTTCAATAGCGCCACAGCATCACGCTCGTTTACCTCAATGAGCGCATGGGTAAGCGGATACAGTTGCCCGTCATCTACCTGTTCACCTGTCCGCGACACACCACAACAGCAACCGGCTCACAATGTCTCTTTTCGCCGGTGCGACCGAAAGGGGTGCACGTCTGATGGAGGGTGCCGAGTTACAAACTTTCTGACGATATGTCGAACCAGCTCGTCATTTCCTACCAAACACAAAGTCCCTAAAACGCATCTGTACCCGCATATTTTTACGAAATGTTATTAACAATTAAATCATTAAACACGATTATGTATGTTTTAAGCGCTATCTTTTATCGTGGGAATATCACGCACTCGCCGAGCTCTTGGGAGTTCATTCGAGACACGGTGAATCGGTGTCAATTGTACCAATTAATTTAATTCAGTCAACTTTGAATCTCGAAGTCCAGAAAAGCAAACAGCTTCCAAAATTTGTCGTTTATTTCGATCGTATTGAGACTTTTTGAAACAATTCAAAATGTTTACCTGTCAGGAGGTCCTTTGGTGCTAAACTTCGTAAGCGGTGTGTGACGAATTCTTTGAAGAATTAGAATCCGGAGCTGCAGCAAAGTGGAAAGGAACATCGACTTGGAATAAGCCTTTCGACTGTCTGTTTATTCATCGTTGTGTCGAAGGCTCGCGAAACGTCCAGGTTATTAAATCGTGGAATGGCTGCTGCCTGGAATCTGGTAATGTTGCTGGATGGCATACATAAATATACGAAATGAGAAGCTACGAATGATCATGTGATATATATAATGCATATGTATGCTGTGGAGTTTTAATATAAATAGGTATATAGTTCGGTGGGTGCTCGCTTTGCCTTTGAGAGGGTATGGAGGCACCCGGACAGTAATCAGTCGACTCTATCGCGCGAGCGAGATGAACTCCGGAAGATTAATTAAGCCGTAATTACTGGACAGCCTCTCTGCGCACCGTACGCTAATGGGCAATCCGATATCCGTGAAAGGGCCCTGGGCCGGCACAAGCATCGCTCGCACAGATACAGGGCGAGCGTGAATAGGAATGCACATATATTTACGCGTATATATACATGATACGCTGTCCGTTGGTCGCAGTGCCCACTCCGCGGGGCATTAGCACAACGTTTCAGCCGGATTTGGATTACATTTGCAGTGTAAACCGGGGGAGGCATGAATTGAGGAAACTTCGATGAAAGTTTTCATTGGCAGTCATCCTGGAGCGAATTATTATTGTTATTTAACAATGATGATGTTTTTGGACGAGTTCTCTGACCTGGAGCTTTCATTATATAAATTATTCGAACGCGTTAATGTTTGTCGGGCTTTTTTTCAACGGAGAACTTTTACGACTGTCGCATTGCAACGAATTGATTATTTTTTGGGATTGAATAAGTTCCGCGATGGAGCCCTCGAAGCCGTTCCAGTGACGAGGGCCTCGTAACAGATAAAAGGTCATCGAAAAAAATCCAACCCTCTGTTCCTTGGACTAAACATAGAAGGTAATTACGCCATCCGATGTGCAAACAATGCTGTTGTATATATAAAGTTTGCGGGCTTCGGGGTTGCTCGTTCCCCGTGAGAAACGAAATATTAGGTGCTTCTCGATCCATGGGCATCCATAAACGACAGTCTCTCCCATATGTCCGTTCGAATTCGAGGGACTTTGCTGTACGAGCAAGAAAGAGACGCGCTCGCCGTTCTTATACCTGCTGTACGGTGTAGAAGAAAAAATGATATGCGAAAAACCCGATGATACTTGGTTCATGCGGCGACTATGCTTTGCACCACACGCGCGGTGAAAAAAAAACGAAAGAAACGCGCGGAAGCAGTTAAGGCCCGAAGATTATACCTTTAACGTCCTGCGCAATGAATTACATGAGCATTAATCAGCGGGACGCCCCAACCAAAGACCCGCGCGGCCAAAATCACCCGAAACACCAAGACAATACATGAGCGGCGGCGGGGTCGAGCAAGGAATATTTTATACACGCCTTAGCTATATATACATACACGTACGTACACGGTGGAGCTGTCTATTTTGAGACACTCCTTCCCACTGAGTTCCGGAACAACTTTCAATTGACACAAATAGTTGTAAATTAAAAAAATGTTACAATGACTGAAATCCGATTAGAACAAAAACAGTTCGAAAGTAAAACATGAAAGTCGATGCGATAGTCTGTACTCCAGACTTTTGGTACCTCCAAATTAAAAATAAAAGGAATGTGCTGTTTTTATTCGTAATTGGAGGAAATATGAATTATTTATTCCTTCAGGGGTGACGACAATCGAAAAAAGAAAAGATAAACAGTTCATAGACCGATTTCTTCCACGTGTGAATAACGAAAGTATATCGAGGAAATATTCGTTGATTCGGAGCTTCACAGGTTGTATTTTTACCAAAATAAGTTTTTTATTGAAACGGGATAATTAATTAGAATCCTGGCTCATGCGTCAATTTGCAAATAAATAGATTTTGTAAGAGAAATAAACAAACGTCGTTTGTAAC
The DNA here is from genome assembly GCA_037952995.1 of Hyposoter didymator. Classification (NCBI taxonomy): domain Eukaryota; kingdom Metazoa; phylum Arthropoda; class Insecta; order Hymenoptera; family Ichneumonidae; genus Hyposoter; species Hyposoter didymator. Next base: position 9,085,606 of record JBAJMU010000007.1, read on the forward strand.
TCAGAGCAATTGAAATTTGTGTTCGCGCCAACAGCACGTACAAAGGAGAAGATCGAGAAGTTTTGATTCAAGAAAATCTTGAATGATTTTCAATCTCGATTGTTGAGGGTGGAAATAAACGCGTTGAGGCGTTTAGTCGGCTGCTCAAGTCCAATGTACGGAATGGGCGTATGTATATGTAGGTAAATGGCAGATTACATATAGACATATGTATATATATTTCAAGAGGAGTATTAGCAAAGCTGTAAACACGGTAAAACACGCGTGGCTGCGTCTCAATCGGCGAAACGTCGAGTTGGCACGCGAATTACGACGCTACGGTACTCGGGTTGATAATACGCAACAGCGAAAGCACTAGCGAGGGCGATCGTGCGGCACACCTAAATCCTCGGCCTGTTTCTCTCCTCTCGGCGTACCTTTCTCTCTTTCTATCCACACTATATACACACGGAAGCTTTCAATGTGCAAACGAGCCTGTGCCTCCGTACGTGTGTGTACGTGGAGAGAGTAGAGAAGCGCGCAGAACGCGCGGGTGAACGTTAATCGCCAATCCTGTTAGCGCTGTCGACAGGGTAGCCTCCCGCGGCAAAGGATCATCCCTTAATCCGTTCATTCGCGTCCCTGCCGCAGGGTTTTCTCTTTCGTCGAACCAGCGCGAAGGAGCGCGAGGGGAATGTATCGAAGTAACATTTGTCAATGTGTATATATTCATATTGTGTACGTGTGTGAAGACTCAATTCACGACATACCGCGAATGAACGAACATGGAGTACTCTCGAATCTGTTGGCGCCCCCGTCCTACCCGAACGACCGTTGAATTAACCGATGGAACACACACTGGGCGCTCGCACGCTCAAGCAGGAGTCACATCCGTGCATAAACGAGGCGCTTATAAAACGGTATTAGTCGGCTCATGAAAAAAAAAAATTAGTCGGATATGATGAGCTTATGTCGTGAATTTTATTTCCGTTCCTTCAGCATATGCGAAAGTAAAATATTGTTATTATTGATTCGTCCGCATAGTTAGTGAAAAAAAAACTGAAGAATTGTTCAAATTGTTATTGAAGTTAATTAATTAAATTTGCGAGAAAATAAAACAGAATAATTCGTCAATGTTGCACGTTTTTTCCACCATCACGACTGCATGAATATTTTGATTATCCACTGAATTAGTACACGTGACGCCATTGTCATAGAAATGCTGTTATTTTGTTTGGACACATGAGCGATGGGCATCAACACATGGCGTTTACGTTTATTCTCATTTCAAGGGTTAAATCAGCGTGTTCACAGGTGAGACTCATACACGCCACCCTAAGAATGAGGATTCGAGATTTCTTTTGTGTTTGTACTTACCTGACGTATTTACCTGTGGAATATAACCCTTGAATGGGAAGAAAAAACTGTTCATTCTTCATGATCATAGGAGCGAGTCGGAATCGTGATTTGTGTGTCGTCTCCGTGTATCAACGTTGCCGTCCTGATGCGACCATCATATTCAACGTACGTGACGATTGCTCTGGCTCACGTGCATTCCGTGTGACGCTTTCGAGCGGTGCATCGATGTCACCTTAGCAAAATTGACTCGATCAACGTTCCAACGAGAAGCGAAATTACAAAATATAAATGTAACCTCAATGTCCATCGTTTCATCGGGTCTCTTCTTTTTTTTATACGATTTTCATGGAATCCACGGATTAGAAATGAAATTAAACTTCAATATACGTTGCAAATGAATTCAATGTTTTTTAATTTTTTTATTATCGTGGCACGGAATTAATGCAGATGAGAATATGTTCGCGAGATGGATATCTACAGTGAGAGTCGAAAGAGTCGCTTACAGTTACACGCCACAACGCAATGACAGATGACGCGAGAGAAAAAAGTGACGAGAGGCTGAGGAAAAAAACGAAAATGATATGGCAACGGAGAAAAAGGCTTTAATAAACATGTCTTACAAGGTGGACGCCTGGCTCGGTGTATAAAAACATGAATACACATCCACGCGGACCCATATTTTACACATGCACGCACGAATAGGATGGGAAGTAGAGAACGAGACACGAGCCACACGCAGCATCAACGCGGTGACTCCATATGTATGCCACGAGGCATCGTGAATACGTGTTCTAAAAGAATAAGACGAGTTGTCGAGAAAAAAAGGGATGGTGTAAAATCGGGGAATCGCATTATGGAGAGAGGATGTTGAGAGGGTACGATGGATGACTGAGTCGTGTAGGTAATCCGTACACAGTCATACCAACACAAAGATGTCTTCGTGACACACAGGACAAAAAGTTAATGTGAATTAAGAGATTAAAGCAGCAGGACCCGAAATTCAGAGACTCTCAATCGTGTTTATTGACGATGAATACGTTTTTCGCGACGTTGACAGCGATGGCCATGCGATCGTTTCGAGCCACAACTTCCGAGCACGAAAATAATTGGTTCCGAGTTACAAAAAAATTGAATTTGCAACTTTTTTGACGATTTTCCAAATAGACATAATTTCGAGACTTTGCCGGAAAAACTATTGACCAAAATGAAAATTGCATGCCTAACAATCGCCCAGTAAATGAATATTGAATCGTGACATGAGAAATGACTGAAAATTGGGAATCTGTGGTCCGCTGTAGTCGTTATCGATTTGTGATGCCTGCGTCGATATATCTATAGGATGAAAAAAACAACAAGAGTGAAGACAGGAGCGTAATTTAGAGTCGAACTTGGAGAACGTAAATGGACGAGAGTGGTTAGGGGTTATGCGTATAGAAAAAAAACGTAATACACAAGGATAAAATGAAAGAGTGAAGAGGAGACAAAGTTAGACGTACAAGTAGGGTTGAGGCAGAGATTCGGCACACAGGACTATTCAACTAACGCGGCGCGCTCGGCACAATGGATAAATGAGATTTTTTGCGAGCGATTGAGATCCCGAGTGAACGAGGTGCTATATATACTTGTAAATATGAGTGTATGTGTGGTAAAGCGTGTATAGCAGAGAGTCGGACGCACAGCGTCATTGTCTCCCCGGGGAAGGAACGAGAGTGTACCGATGATAGGGTGCATCCCCCGGGACAACGACGCCGACGACGACTGCGGCGATGAGCCCTGCCTCTTACTCCCTCACGCTTTTTTACCACACACTATATAAACCTTGCATGTATACATACATACACGTACCAAGTGTATCGCACCAAGAAAGGGTTTTTACTAAGAGAAGGCTTTTAATACTTGCGGTACGACCGAGAGCTTCTCGTTCTATTGTCGATATAAAACGCGATTCGAATGCAGATTATTGCGTAAATACGAGAGTGACGACTTATATATCTATGCATTATGTGCATAGAATATCCGATCTGTACGGAGGGAATAAAAGCTTGGAAAAGGACTGGTTCATCGTGTACGTAAATCTGTGTAAGAATTTCCTTTTTTTTCGTATGTCTATCGTAAGTAGACGCGGGCAGAGTGTATCGTGCATGTGTAGCGACGTTTTTTATTCGAGATTCTATATCTATGGAGTACGCAGTACGCACATTGCGAGATAGTCGGTTGAAACATACTTGAAACGCAAGTAGCGAAAGGTACGATATTTTTTTCCAATGCCTCTCCTTCTTCACCTCATTCTTTTTCTTCTCTCAGTTTTTTGTTCGATTTTTAATCGATTTTTGTGTTTTTTTTTCTTGCTGCATTTCCATCAGCTCGGCTAGTCCAAAGGCCTCTCGCCGCTCGCGCTATACTAGCCGAGAAATGCATTCGAACGGGAGAGAAGCTCATCGAGCGAACTGCTCGCGCGTCCGAGAAACCCGAGGGTCGAATTCATACGCCGAGAGGTCCGCTTGCTTCTCGCTCACGGCTCGTACATCAACCTGTCACGATTAATAGCGCCTTCTTTTTTTCATTATTATTATCATCATTATTATACTCATGACTATTATTATTATCATTATTTTACTTCACGCTATTGCACTCGGACGAGATCCCAGAACTCTGCTGGCTCTCTGTGGATCTTTAACACTTTGTCTTATTTCACCACACACTGATCCAACCGCGTACGGTACGAGGGAAGGCCGATTAATACCATTGTACGGTCCAGGTATGTTCCACTCGGTGTACAACTCTTTATAGAAGCTTTTGTTCCTTTGGCTCATCACCATGGAGCTTCTATACTTCCTTGAGAGCTATGCAATATCGCAGGCTCACGAACCTGCAGATAAATATTTGTTACTATTTTATTCTTGATGTTGTAATCCATAACGCTGCCCACACCCTTTGCAAAATGTGCATAGTTCCTTTCGTATAATTTCGCAATTCAGTACATGAATTAATGAATTTTATTCTACTGGTCAGAAATATTGCTCGCTGCGATCGAACGATTCTTTCATTTGATTCGAACGATTGAATTTTCCGGTTTTTCAGCCCATCACGAATTTTTACTGCTTCTGGGGGATCGTCACGATTTTGCTCGTCCCCTCCGATAGATCGCGGTTCACAAAGAAACCAGCGCATGGCCGGACATCCAACGGAATAACAATTGAATATTTAGAATCTCAGTTTTTTCGTATTTAAATTGGAAAATTGTGATGCTCCGTCGTAGAGGGAGAGGGGAGATCGGAAAGGAGAGAAAAAATAGCATGGAACGTCTCCTTGTTCCATGACCACGAAAGCCTCAGGCCACAGCCTCGGCTCATCGCGGACTAGCGCTTGGTTATGCTACACCCCACGTGAAACTCAATACCATTATAAACGCGTGGCCCTCTCTCGTTTTCACGACAGGGTTTCGCGTTCGCAAATTGGCGTGCGGATCCCGCGACGGTATTACACTACAAACCGCACTATACACAGCTGACACGATATATAGTCAATAAGAGCGCGCGCGCGCACGCGGGCTCTCTCTCTCTCTTCGCGGTGCAAGATTTCGACACCGCGCGGCTATCTCAGAGAAACTCTCGTTCATCTTCGCCTTCTATGTATATGCATTCGATATACATGTATAAGCGTGTTCTTCGCGCCTCTCACTAGCCTCTCGCCCCAATTATTACACTTCACCTCCGCAAACGTCACGTTTGTGCCTTCGACCAACCCCCCTCGTATTTCGGGCATGGGATTATTAATTGAGACACGGATTAATAGCGAAACATCAGTCTTATTTCTTGAACCGCACGCTGCGAAAGTTTACTCGATCATTATGCTCTGATCGTCGCGTTGTGCCATGCGTGAAACTGAGATTTCGCAGTTACTCACTAAAATGAGTCTCGTTTCTGAAAAGGGCTTCGGAACTGTTTTTTATCAGCAAGAAAACTCCTTAACTTGGTGCGGGCTGTGTCCGATGATTCTCTCGGATGAATAGCGTAAATAAATCGATTCTTGGCTTTCGAAATGAACGAGCACCCAACGCTTTATGTAGATATTTATCGTTCCCACTGTTCCATACATTAAATGTTTATGTCCAACCAATAGACATTAACAATCCAAGCCGGAATCTCGTTGACCCGTTATCGTGTAACGTAATTGCAAAATAATTATGTGTTTGGCACTCGGCTAAACATTATTCAAAATTATGGATAGCGCGTGCTGCAGAGGTGCAGAGGAATTGCGCAAGGCTGAGTCTATTCACCAGCCGTGCAACCATCTGACCATGTGTAATAGCAAATATGTAGCAATGTCAATGTACAGAGTGTCCCGTCGCGCTGTGATTACTACGACCGAACGTTCCAGTTGGAACCGAATTTTGACACCCTGCCGCATACACTTTTTTCAGCTGTTTCTGAACAATTTATTGGCTGCAGAACGAAACTTGCTCACGATTTTCGGTCTCCGACGATTAAGAGGTAAAATTTTAATTTAGGTCCGTCCCGATAATTGATCAGTTATTGAATATGAACGAGGAAATCTCTTGTTTTATCTTTTCAAATGATTCTGAAGCTCATCAAAGGATCCAGTGGTGGAACACCCTTTAAATCGCGACAGTGAGTCGAGATCCTTGGACGAGCTTCGAATATAACTCACGCGATGGTTTCCTGGTATAAATATGCAACGGGTTCATAGTCACCTCCGAGGTCAGCAAACGTTCGTTCGTTGTGATCGTCATGACACCAGGAAGGCAGTAAATCATTGGTTACTGGTCGAAATACACTTTGACCAATTCATTTCGTGTATCTGAGTCTCTCGCGACCTGTAATATTTTATCAGGTGCTTGGAAATTTCTATCATACGACTTTTAGTACATTTTAATGAAATATAATAAATGTTGAAACTCGGAGCGATTTCCAGAGCGACTTCTTTGCTGTCGTGAAGTAAAATTTGAAAAAAAATAATGTTTTTTCCTTTACGATCGCTCCAAGGACGAATATACACTCGACATACTTAATTTGTGCATCGGAGCCACATTTTTTAATATTATTGCCGTTTTCCTTTACCCCGTGCGGTAACAATTGAATTGTTGCAGTTGGTGTGTTCTCTGTCGTTGGAGATGGGATAAAGGTGAAGAATCAACGAGGGATGAGTTACGGAGAAAATAGAATGTTACACACAAGCAGTACGAGGCACCTAAAAGTATATCCATGATGAAACGCATATAATGTTGTGGAACATCTATAGCACAGCCGCGCTTGGGAAATCTTGGAAACTTTCATTAGCCCGCATTAGCGGTTGTTCTGGTGGTATGAAAGTGGCTTGAGGGCGGCTCGGTATATCCGAGGCAAAGGCGTTAATCTGCCAGAATTAATCCGACTCGGTCGGTTGCTTTCCCTCAATATGCCAACCGGAGGATGAGAGACTTGCGCGGTGTGCGAGCCCCTCTTGATTCGACGTTGCCCCGGTAAAACCACCCCCGTCCTCACTCGCTCATCTCTCTTGGCTCGTTTTCTCGCTTCCTCTAGATTGCAGAAACCCTACGGATACAAAACGTACGCGTGTATACGTATTCGGCCTTGTGCGTGTCTGTGTGTGTCTTTCTCTCGCTCTCGCTCTCTCTCTCTCTCTCTCTGCTATACACAAAGTGTATAGCGCTTGATGTTGGAGGGCTCGCATTTCTATACCATTCTACCCTCCATGGGCACTATTCACATCCAGAGAGATGGAGGGAAGGACAAGAGGCGGGAGCACAGTAAAGTGTGCGAGTCGGTTGAACGCTATATACTCCTCTCGCCTGGTCGCCTTTCGACAAAACGGACCAATCCACTTGAGATCCGATACACTAATATACAGTACACAGAGTATAATGCACAACCCAACACGCCGTCATAGATATCCTCCTGGCTTAGCTCTTCATCAAATCCATTGCGCCAACTTGCGGAAACATTTAAAAGTTTGCCAAAATGTACATATTTTGTACATACACTTTTCCGGTGAGACCACGATCCGTTTATCGTTCAGATGTGCCAGGCTCGTGCAGAAATTATCGAGGCCGGCTTATAAGCTACAGAGGTCACGTGTTAATAATTTTATTGTAAAAAATACAAGTGCATGTAAAATTAGAAGATCCGGACATATCTCTGTGTGTATCCGCTCAAGATATACGACGTCGAACTTTTATAAAATTGTTTTCAATCAAACTGTACTTAAAAATGTTCCTTCAAATTCATGGAATATAGTTTGTTGTAAGACGTTAAATAAACAATTGAAATATAATTCAACATTTTTTTGAGCTCCTATAAAATGTGGAGGGTCTTGAACAACTTTTGTCTCTCAATAACGTTTGGTAAAGTTCCGAATTTTGCGAGGATTTATGTTTCGGTGGATCTTCGTTTATTTGGTAACTTTTTGTAGAGTCGCGTTTCAATTTTTTGTGAGAAAGGGACTGTGTGTTTTTTTCAGCGTGTTAAGTCAGTTTTTGAAAGATTCAAATCGTTTTGAATTTTTTCGTGAGTTTTTTTTTTAAAGGAACGATTATTCCGGTGGGTTATGTGATACTGTAGGTGATTAAATAAAGAGAGTAACCAAAAAAACAAGCGAGCGCGGAGCGTTGTTGCTAGCGTAAATGAATAAAATCCTAGCTCGGTGTGCGTGTGCAATTAAAGAATATTTTGCTCTCTCTCTCTCTCTCTCTCTCTCTCCTTCTCTCTCTCTGGCAACTGGTTTTCTCTAATCACCATGAGTATTCGTATGAAAGAAATCGATTGACCAGTACGCGGTAATGAAAAATAAAAATAGAGGGTACTGCGGCGCTTGGGGCAGATATGGTTATATGCGCATAAATTCATAGATACGCGCAAGCGATAGAAAGTGAGAACAGGACTGGCGATATGAACCTCTAGCAGCAGTTTCATGCCACATTTTCGCATCTAGCTCGAGAAGTCTCGTTCTCTAGGCGTTGTTTTTTTTATTCTCACTCAGGACCTCCATTAAACATCGACCGATTCGCCGACTCAACGACCCGCGTGTACTCCGGTTCGTATTTTTTTTTCTTCTTCCTATTCTCTCTAGCACGGCGGTCTCTCGCTATTCCGCTCAAACAAGACCCGCGACTCCCCCTGGTTCGACCAGGGGTCTCAATAGGTTCTCGTCCAGTCAAAGAGGCGCGAGGAAAAATTCGTAGCGACCGTGCAGTTCCATACGATTCTATCTCTCTTTTTCTTTCTTGCTCTCTTCTTCCTTCTCTCGCTCTCTCTTTCAGTTGACAAGGTCCGAGTGGTTCGGCCGGTTGTATTACTGTACTATACATCGCGTTGCCATACGATCAGTCAAGCCATCAGGCAAGCAAATAGATATCGACGTTACTCGTTAATTAAAAAGTCGTTGAACGCTTCCAGGAAAGTCCGACTACGTCGACGTTGTTCGTGTCTGGGCGAAAATGCTTTTTTATGGGTACTCTCTTTCTTTTTTTCTTTCGGTCTTTATCATCCTATAAACATTCTGGCCGACTATACTCACGATCGCGCCAAGTTTCGAGGCTAAAAACACCGTTCGAATGGAACTGATGCCAGCAAAACGCTTTTCCCTCGTTTTTCGATTATTCCATTTCATTACAAAACTCTGCATGACATCTTGAGATATCAGTCTATTTCCTTTTACACACCTATCTCGTAATAAGCAACTCGACTCCGCTGCAGGCTGCTCCAAGGACCAACTTCAGGTACGAATTAATTTTAAGTTAACGTCTGCTTGACACTACCGACCGAAAGCGACGGTCTTGTAAACGTTTTTACGAGCCCGTGTTGGCCACCATACATGTAAACCACTTAACAGAGGCAAATTGACTATAGTATTACCGACATGTCGACTCACGCGGACTCCTACACCCTCTCGATGCATTTCTTCTTCTTCTTATTTCGTTCTCTTTCTTCCTCTCCTTCGATTGCCGAGAAATCGATTACAGTTTCGTTTTGTTGACCATTATGGGTCCAAAGAGCTCCCTAACGCACTCTGCGCTCGGGAAATACCGAGACTCGGGCACCGACTGCACTCTCGGCTTCACCGCCTCTGGCCACTCGCAATATAAGCGTTATACGTAATACAGGACATTCCATGCCAAGCTGAACAAACTCAATCACCTCAAATGATAACAATTACATTTTTTCCTTAATCCACTCGGAGGTTGCAATAAATTCTGATTGAATGCGAAATTTTCGATTCGCGTCCCTAAGCATTTTCCAAACGATGCTAAAAAAAATTCTGAATCGTTAAATTATTTTTCGTCACCAATTTGCCGAATAATTATTCAATATTCTCGAAATGTAGCGACTCAGCTCGCTTTTTGTTACCGACGAAAATTCAATTCCTAATTAATGTTTTCGTTATTCAGAACGTCCCTATAAATAATTAACCACAAATTCCCGTGGCGACAATTAAATTAGCTTTCCAAATTTCATTTGTCGAGATAAACGAAATGTTTCGGGACTTTCATCAGCAAACTGCGCAACAATGTAGTGTTTTCTTTCCCAAGACGATAAAACTTAAAAGTGGGAGTATTGAGAAAATTAGTCCGAGAAACTAGAAGCACGTATCGCCGAACCTGGTAGATAAGATTATTAAAACAATACTCCGTTTATTGGGCTGTCTCCGAAACGTCGCATCGTCATTACATCGTCATCGCGTCGGCGCGAGTGTACACGTTCTCGACGACTGCACAAGCAGGACGATGAAAACGACGGGAATATCAATTCACGAGAAATCGAGAGAAATATTTCCTTGCCGCGAGAATTCTTAAGCACGGCCATAAGGTTCCCGCCGCGGACTGTGTCCCACGAATAAATTATACTTTTATTCCTCGATGGCAATCACAGACGTATTCATCCGCACATACCCAATAGCTTTATATATATGCGTATACATCTCGCTATTGAGGAAGGTACTCCTTTTCCCTTCGCGTTCTATATTCTTCGCAGTCTAAATTTTCAGCCCTTGCTATGTATATAATACACGTCGAAGAGACATGTCCTTCGGACTTTCTGAAAACTAAATTATTCGGAACATCGCTATGTGATCGAATCGAACAAGTTGGAACCATGAACTGTATTTTAAAAATCACTAAACTTAATTAATCACGAATCTGACTAAATTATTCAGGACACCCAAATATTTCAACGTGTTTATACAGAAACGTGGCTGTTCCACGCAAAACTGAATGAGTTTATTTTGAAAAGTTCAATAAATCGATATTATCGAATAAATTTGCATCGCATACTCATTTTTTTTTATTAGAATGAAAGTATTTTATCGTTTGCTTTTGTCGTTGATTCGAAAGATTGTAAAATATAATTTTGAGAATCGAAAATAATATTTTGGACTGACTAACATCGCTGTCCTGGGTCGGATAATGTTCGAAGCGATTATCAAAGTCAAAAAGACAAAAAATTCGAGGACAGTAAATCTAGTAAGCTAGGGAAAAATCGAGATTTTTAGGGAAAGCACTGAATGTCAGTTGCTTGAGTTAAAAAGCGTGGGAATCAAGCGCAAGGTCGGTTCGGCAGGCGAAGCGATAGAGATCGAACGCTTGACTGATGAAGTCAATTTTCCCTGACGTTGGATATTGATCGAAATTCGATATTCTTCCAATTTCCATTTATCCAAAGAATAGCCGATGAGATAACAACACGTTTGAGTTGCAAAAATATAATAAGTCGACGAAAGCAGATTACTTTTTACGAAAAAACGGTTCGGCACAAAACTGCAAACACAAGGACGACACTCGCATGCTCGAACCTCCGGCTTCTTCCGAGTTAGAGGAGCGAACGAGCAAACGAGTCGGCATAAATAACTCCTCTCCCGAATGACCATAAATGCGTGTCTGAAATCTACGAAGCGTGACTCCTCGTCGGTTTAATGCCTTTCCGAAGAGCGAACAGGGGTGGAAGAGGGTAAAATAAAAAATGAGAAACACAGGGGACGAGAGAGAGGAAGAGAGACGAAAAGTAAAACACGCATGTGGAAGTGCCACACAGTCTCACATCGAACGATCTTCGGTTTCTTTCTCGTCGGTCCATCGAGTGTGCTGCCGGACCATGTCCATACAGATATATAGATATAGATATGCAAAGGCCTGAAAAACAAGACGGCGTAATGTACACGAATGAACGTGTGAAAATGTGTGCATTGTGCCTTTTCGGTTGCTAGCAGTCAGACCATGGTCGCGAGGTGTGCATCAAGAGTTCGTTCTTCACGCCTTCGCCCAGCATCGCACGACGCACGACGATAATATGACTTTAGTTTTACGAGCATCCTTCTCTCGTTTCTCCCTGGAATAAGATTTTCGCTCTCGCACACGTTTGAGAATCTCTGGGACCCTGTGAATTACAAGAACTAAACGATGGGAAGAGAAGAAACTGGTCGGTCGGTCTCTTATCGTCATTTCTGAGCCATATCATCGATTACGTAGATTATAGACTGCACAGCGTTCTATATATGACGATAACTCTATGGTGTCGTTTACTGGAGCACCTACGTATCCCTCATGTCTAGTTTTTTTCTTTTTCATACACAAAAAAATATTCTGGGCCTCCATTCTCGCTGATAGATATTTTCCTGCTTTCCTAGTCTCAACGTGCGATCGTCCCTCATAACTCATCCATCCCTCCTTCAGATTTTATCTCCGTTTCCCCGAAAACGTCCTCTGCTCTCACAACCCCGCACTTCACTCCTATGAAAGATACCGATGACGTTTTAGTGTCGTTTTCCGAGCGATTATCGTGATTTAACGGTCCCGACGTCGATATTATGGAATGATTATATTTTCCTTTTATTTTCATCTATTTGGAGCTCAATGCTCTCGATTGAATCTGGATAGAATGGAGCAATTGAACTCTACAGATTTTCGGACGAAGCCCGTAAAGTCCGACCAAGGAGTTTTCTTGACTCACTCGATTGGGAGTAGACGCATGTGAAAAAAAATCACGTCCCTTTGCCTCGCGAGCTGCCATAAAGCAAGTTTAGTATCGAAAACAGACACTTTATGATTTTCACCATTGAAAAATTCCAACAGCATCTAGTAACAGTAAAAATTGTTATTTTCAAACGCAAATTTTGTAACTGATGACTCGCTCATGCAGCCGCAACTTTATATCCGAGTTGAGTATGATTTGTCAGTGGCGTTTATGCGATGATATATTCTACGAATACTTTGTATGTCAAGTTAGGCATGTCTGACGTTCTTAAACCTTTATTCCGCAGATATTATACGAGACTTAATCATACGTTGTGACCATTTGCGGAATCTCAATATTCGACGTTCACAATGAGGCCAAGTGTATTATAAAAGTGTTGAAAAAAAATCGGACATCCACGCAGTTATTTATCGTCGATAAAACGACGCGTCATTGCTCAAAACATCTTCGGCCTGAGAATAACGACGAATCACGAAGGATAGAGAGAACTACGGTCAGAGAAACTGAAACCAACAAAATTAGATGCACTTTACTCAGTGAGGAAGCTGAGAAAACGAGGAATGAGGGAAACGGTTCCCACATGTGTCAATAACGACATAACGCATGCACTCTTACGCTGCTCTTCCGCATATGAACATTCGCCGACAGTTTACGTTGGGGTGCAAGTCGCGCACCGGATGACCGCATGTGGTTGATTCCTGTGAGAAAAAAAAAAGAAAACCCTGCAAGAGATTACGTGCCAGTGTGGCAAAGGGAAAGGGGGGGGGGGATTATGCGTTGGATTCTTGAATATTCGCATACACGAAACTTTATTTCTGTTATATGCACGTATACACATTGACTCGGTTATTTATAACCAGAGATTCTTCTGGCGTTCTCTTGTCCAGGGTTACGAGACGGATCGAATTCAGATTTCTCGTCTCGTGTATTTTTGTTTAAAACGTTTATGAACCGTGTCCGAGGGTGATTTTCGGTTTGGCTCTCTAACTCTCTCCGTCTTAGTCCCCTCTCCTATACGACCGATTGGGTCGAGGATACATCAGGAAGAGTCCTTATGGCTATAGTATGGGGAAGAAATTCGAGCTAGCCAAAAGAAGGGGCTGATGGTCAGTGAGCCGCGGTGTGTGCTCGTGTATTGTATATACATATCTCGCTCTCCTCATTCCCCGTTTTCAAGACCGAAATCCCACCCCTATATAGTAGTTTACCCAGCCGGACATGCAACCAGAGAGCCTGCGTTCCCATGCACTGCCCGAGCTATAGAGTGCTCCGCGTCAAGCACGCAAGCAAATAAATTCTTTCCGCTGGGACGGAAATCAAATTTTTGAGGGAAAAACGACCAACAACTTTCGACCAGTCTAAATTAATGGAGATATGTTTATGGGGAGACGACCAAGGGGAGCAATCGCTAACTTTTTAGACTCTAGTATTTTTCCAGGTTTCTTAAATCTCGGAATAAATGGTATGAGAATTTTCAAAAATTTTGAGGCCTCGATATTATTGCTGATCAGTATTAAAATCTATTTCGAGAAAAATTCATTAATTACGAAGTTTTCATTTGCACGAGCTGAGTGATCGTTGATTAATCAATTACAACAAGATTAATTGGTTCCTTGAATTATTTCATTACGCACGGACACACGAATGGCCAGCTAAGCTTTTTAATTTTGTAAAAAAACTAAAAGAATTGAGATTCGTTTCAAGAGACATTTCCGTGATTTATTACTTTTGATTTTCCCGTGATTATCGGTTCGTAATGGGCGTCGAATTATGTGCGCGTTGGAGCTGAAACGAGGGTGGCGAGGGTGCGAGAAAAATATACTATCGAGCTGCGAGGGTGAGTAAGAAAACGATGAATACTTCCGGTGGCAGGTGACTCGTGAGCTGACTACTAGGTGAGGGTCCAGAGGTCAATAATAAACATTACAACAATGTGCGGTCCACTGCTAAGCAACGATATACAAACCGCTATACACTCTGGATAATATAATGCCAGTTAGCACCCCGTGGTCGTTTGTAGTGGGTGCGATCTGTTGTGACACTCGTAACGGGAACAAACAAACAATGCCGGCCACTTTTCTTTCGGAGCTGACCGCGACGAAGCTGGATATTCCCGTCTTCCATTTGGGCCTGATGCGCTGCCTTTTTGGAGTAAAATTACAACAATGGAGCAAGAATTTTCCTGTAAAATTCCCTGGTGCATTTGTAATTATTCCGTGACTTCATTAGAACGATCAAAACGACAAAAACGTTCAAAGAGATTATTCATTCGGGATTTCTTTCCAGTTTAGCAGAATAAAACGCAAATGCGATGTATCTGCGGAGGTTGCGCAACCCTCAGCGCGCTTGCCGGATTGATTGCGAGTATCTTTATCGTACATACGTGTATAAATATGAAGATTACCCGGTCACACATACACGCAACGTACACGCACGTATATTCTTCCTGAGTCTGTGATTTATCACTCGATTTTGCGCGTGATGGAAACCAGCATGTAACATTTTTACACACGAAATCGAGGCTGTAAAAATGAACAAATTTATTCCTAAGTCTGTTGAGACTTCGAGATAAATATCAAGGATTCTTGGGCTTGAAAAGTTCGAAGTAGTGGCCGTTACCACGGATGAAAATTGTCATTAACTGGATCCACTCCAATGATTGATGATTCGATTTCTATCACTCAATTCCCGCCATTAATTCGTGCATAAAATTTGTGCTGATTGAAAATTACAAGAAAAAACTATCGACGAGGCTACGTCGTGTAAATCAATGCGTAAATCGGTGGCTCGCTCTATTAATAAGGGTTCGACGTTCGATATCATTGCGTTTAATATATTTTCATTCTATTTGATTCCGCTTTTCGTTATCGCAGTGTGTACTCTTTGCTGTCGAGCGAAAATATATATTCATGTGTTACAAGACTCTGCCGCTTCTGCGTGGACACGAGTAAAGTTGTTTATTCACTAAAAGCAGCGATAACGATAGATAAATTGGAAGTTGGAGATGGAAGGAAAATAAGACGAAATAAAAATGAGTACTCGAGATATCCCCGAATTCGTAATTATTTTTAGCGACGACTGATTCACAAGAAAAAATGAATTTTTCGTAATTTTAATGTGGAATTCATCGGATATATTTCGAGTCGATTGAATTTTGAGCACCTGCGGAATTCAGCCAGTGAAATTTACGGATCGAAGAGGCTCAAATACGTTTATTGAATGGAAGTAACCGTTTGCGACCTCGTGACCCCACGGTGAACCCCGGGGCGAGTATACGGCTTGAAAATAATTTCGGTACGACACCTTAACGTTTGGTGTAAGTTCGGTGCTTCGTGTATACGCTTGTATCGCGTATAATAAGATTTTCAGTTCCGTATTGCTGGCCCATATAGCGAAACGAGTTGTGCAACTCGTTTTGCGTACGCCACCCTAACGCTAGTACTTTTGGTTCCCATTGTCTCTCGATTTATCCATAAGCAACATTCTCCTTCGAGCTTGTTCGCCCTCTTCTCCTCTGTTCCCCTCTCTCTCTCGCTCTCTCTGCCTCTCAACTAACTTTCTTGTATGATAATCAAAATTCGACAATCAAGTTTAGCCGTTCGAAAATTCTATCCCACGAGGAGAAGTTTCCGTGGCGGGACGTCCCGTAATGCGACATCGCGGAACTAGTTTTTCTTCTTCTTCTTATTCTCGGTTTCTGGTACTCTCGACGTGACAACTGCGTGAGTCTCGACAGATACGTGCGATGGAATAACGGCTCTAAATAAATTAAGCGAGGCTCGAATATATCTCTTACTCCAGCAGGCGACACTTTTCGGAGGTCGGAACATTTCGAAAAATTCACTTGTCTCGCTTCTTCTCCACTCAAGAATAACGAACGTTCACACGGGCATTTTGATTTTAATCCTGAAGTCTCTCCGTTCTCCTAGAATGTATGAACAAATACATAGGTTCGGAAATGTCATCTGCGCGTAAGAATCCCATTTATGTATATGGATCCGATATGTATAAAAATATATGGATTTGTATGTATTGTCTACGCGATTCACAACGTTCTATAGCCAAGCCAGTGACAATGAAATATCGATGCTTACATTCGGAGCAGAATTGCGTAATGTATTCGTTGCGGAAGGGGATAAATGGGGACATGAGCAGAGGAGCGAGTACGGATAGGTGAACTTTAACTATGAAATGATGGAGAAAAACGTCAGATCGCATCGATGGTTGAATTTCTTACAGGGGTTCTATAAAATTTACGCATACAAATCTAAACATGTATGTATAGAATAGAAATGAGAGAGGTGGGTCGTGGGGGGTTTTAAGAAGTGAGCAGTGAACGTAACACAACGAATTATATACATTAGGAAAAGTCCTCGGTCTACGTGTGTCCTCGTGTGGCTAGCAAGACCCTCTTGCGCGTCCTCGGCCTTAGAGCATTGCTCATACGACCCAGACGCACACAGCTGTCCCCCGAGGTCCTTGCCTTCTATCCCGTGGCGGACTGCAGATGTCCGGTCTACCAGATTGGCCCTAGAGCAAGTCTTGACCGTCGCGCGGTACTGCGAGAATTAACGTCGCATTGGGCACACTGTGAGAAAATACAATCCACCGGCTCTACGTGTAGTTTGGTCCTTACACACGGATCTCTGTGTGTGCAACCCATACCCTTCCAGAGCTTATGACATAAGTCGTTTCCATGTTGTTTTCTTCGGGAAACCGAAAGAGCCTGCTTCCGGAACGGGCCACATTAATTATTACCGTGCGTCTATGAAAAGAAAGCGAGTTCGTACGTTGCGCTATGCGACCAAGCAGCATATTGACAATAAGTTTTATTGATAAATACTGGGAACAAAATTTCCAGCTGGAAAAGTTTGTTAATGAGTGTGAAATAATTAATTGAATGTGTCGAACTCGGGACAACTGATGGTGGAGGTTGAATCGCTCGAGTCTGTAAATGGGAAAATTTCAAAACTAAAGAATTTTTTTTAATATAATGTTTTCTTCAGTCTCGCTCAACCGTTAACCCTTCGCGTGCACACGATCTTGCAATCATGATTAGAATCTTTAACTATTCAAAAAAATTGGCATTTTGCAGTGAGATTTAGAAGTCGATATTGCAAATAGTTGCAATACGTGCCAATGGCTAAAAAAGTTGAATTATGGACAGTCGAACTGTATACAAGATGTAAAAAGGTGTGCGGAGGTCGGAGAGCGTGTGTGTGTGTGTGTGGCGACCGGAAATCGAGATACGATTCTCAATTGGTCAAGCAACGATTGCCCGAGGGATCGAGCACACATTGCCATGAGATCGGGCGAGGCACCAACACACATGCACTCACAACACACACCTATTAATCGATAGCTGATTATCTGCTCTTTTCTTCTTTCTTTTTCTCATACTAGTTCTTCGACGCTCGCACGCAGCCTCGAGATCGATTTTCCTCGGTGCACCGACGATATAGTCATGTAAAATAAAATAAGACAAAAAGTATGTATTCTCGACAGCTTTCCGTGGCGAGAGAGTTTAGAAAACGCTCCAGGGTGCATCGACACACCCGAGGGTTAAATGCGATCTTTATATATATATGTGTATATAGAATATATACTAGAGTATAATATACATCGTCTCCTGGAGGCTCTCGATCGTTCCGACAAGGCCTGCGGGTCAAAGAGGTCCTTTGGAGCGTGCAAGTTCCCCCTGGATCCTTAGCCCATCTCTCCGAGCTCCAATAATGCACTGCGTCTTCAGCTCTTTATATATATATCTATATAAAATCA
The DNA here is from genome assembly GCA_037952995.1 of Hyposoter didymator. Taxonomy (NCBI): domain Eukaryota; kingdom Metazoa; phylum Arthropoda; class Insecta; order Hymenoptera; family Ichneumonidae; genus Hyposoter; species Hyposoter didymator. The sequence continues at coordinate 9,103,707 of JBAJMU010000007.1, forward strand.
TTCATTTGCAACGTTCACGCGTTCTTTCGTTTCCATCCTTCTAAATATGCATTATCCAATTTAGTCCGATTACACGGACCTCCGAAAGCATGTATGACCGTCCTCGCCAGATTCCAACCACTCTCGATCCTCTCGATACTTTTTCAAGTATTTTTTACTCGTGATTTATACAATAGAGTGTCAGGAATCTCGTAGAAAGGAACAGCTTTTTAATGCAGATAAATTTCATTGATCATGAGAATTAAAATTCGACTCAAAACGCGTTTGATCAACGATTATTCGTTCTGATGCGAATTTGATCGAATTCTGAATCGATCATTTTTATTTGAGTTCAGTCGAAAGTGTTTGGAATTCATCGAATCAAATATTCAATCGTTTCACGTGGTCGAGCATGGTGAATGTATCAATTGCTCAGGAAGGCGTGCACGAAGCCAATAAGCAACAAAAGAGGCGACCACAGGCTTGTTAGGATCTGACATCTGTGAGATAATGCTTAAGGACGACACCACGTGAGGTGTGAACAGCAGATTTCCATCTGCCGAATTTTCTCGGGAGGAAAAAAAAACATCGTCTAGAAGAATTTCAATGTTGAGCGTCGTTTTGGTAATTGCGTAGAGGGAGGCGTGGTAAATCTGGGAAAAAGACGGTTGCCTTTGAAGGTTCGCATTGTGTCGCTTGTGGAAATCGCAAAGGAACGTCTGCAACGAGGTCTGCGATGTTCCAGTCGCCGAAAAGATTTTCTAACACAGTCGTTAACGTAAAAATCACTTGGAGCACACGTGCCTCTATTAACTAATGAGCCTGTCGTTTTGTCACGCTGTTTTAAGCGTGCGAACTTCCCTTCATCAGAAAACGGCAGCACTCTTATACAGAAATTCTAGAGCGAAGTGTCAAGCAGTCGCTTTCGTCATTTTTTTATTTTCAACTGTTTGATAGCGCGAAAGTTCGCCCTATTCCGTGTCATTTATGGTATTCGTGTGTTGGATTAAAGAACCAGCATTTACAAGTAGAGCGAGACAGAGAGCGACAGGCAGAGAGAGAGGGAAAGATAGATGCAGTTATAATTAGATGCTATCGCAGACAAGGGCCGCCGCAACTGGGGTCCATTCGAGATGAGCTGAGAAACCCAAAGCACCGCGTGACTACAGGATATCCATCTAGTTGGCCCTAACGATTCCCTCGGTGCAGGCAATTCATCAGAGTATGCACACCGATGTACAATCAAGACATGCGCCCCAACGCTGTATAGGCTAGTAGAACAGTGCTTATGTTATGTCGATACCAAAGTCACATGCTAAGTGCATGCAAGCTCATCAAGATGTGTCTAATCACTAAACAATAATTGATTTTTGAAATAAAATTCAATAAAATTCATCCTGCATGAAAAAAGTCTTGATACTTCAATTTTTAGGGAAATCGCGCACATCAGCGACGAGAACGATACTCAAGGATAATTCTGCATAACAAAAATGTTGATATTACAATTTTCACTGAAATCGGCGACGAGAATGACACTCCGAGACTTATGTAAGTAGACAAACGTCTCGAACAACGAAAAGGTATCGAGATGATTGAATCGTCGTACAAATGGATCTTCTGTGGCTAGATGTTAATGTCAGAGTTCGTGGCAAGTCGATAGGTCGCAAGAGTTGGCTGGGACAACAACGCGAGATATTCTGCACTGGTTCCTGGGTCTTTTACTTCTCTTCACTTCTCTGAATCAGACTCGTTCTGAGGCTTGGCCGAACGCCAAGATTCGACGAACCACAACCAGACCAAATAACCCCGAGAGCATAGACTGTTTGTGCGTATTATGCAAATTTCCACGATCGAATTTTTTCTTTTCTTTTCAATGTTAAAATTATTTTGGTCTTCACCCAACAGAAAAAATGTCGCTCGTGTCGTTGATTCCAATAATTATCGTTATGATAGAAATATTAATATTTAATCGTTTTTGAATCAGCTTCGTCGCTTCTTCTACGTTGCAAAAATTCATTATGGACATCATACGTTTGCGCTGCAGTCTCTTACAGCATATTATATTCCGCACGACTGCAATGAGAATTATTAACAATTTTTTCGTACACGGTATCGTACACTAAAGATACTAGGGCGTTGTTCCATTAACATATTTTTATGGTTGCAGTATATCGAAGTATTAAAATATGTATTTTTGAGTAATTAAAAATCGGTCATTCGTACTACTTTTCCACGAATTGAATCCGCAAAGATGAATGAATGGACTGAAAGTCAGTTCATTAATGTTTTGCACATGATGCAGATTTATGCTTGACGAAATGGTAAGCGGATTGGTCGTACACGAATTTATTCTTTTTGTGGTAATGTATAAAATGTAGTGAATTCGTTCGTCAAGCTAGGGCCAAATGAAATGATGAAATGGAATTATTGCCACGTACAGTTACGTGGCAATACGAAAAAAAATCGTTAGCAGAAAATCGAAAACGAGAAGGCTCGAGGTTTTGTCGAATTCCATCGGCATAAACTGTTCGACATGCATGTCAAAATCAGAAAAAGTACATAATGGCGTGCTCAAAAATGCTATTTTTTTACTCTTTACACTTTTAAATAAGTTGCAAAATTCAGGTTTGTCTTCATCGGTTTTGCTACTCGCGTTGTATCAAAGTTCAGAGTGATGAACTAGTAAAACTTTGAGAAATTTCAAATATTGCTGAATAATTGATAATCATGTTGCACGTTTTCCTCGCTCTCGTATTCACAGGGACCTCTAGTTACAAAGATAAAGGGTACGTTGAAGAAACTTGTACATGCATCTTCGATCATGGTTGGACAGAGACGAGGAAATTCTACTTAGGAAACTAAGTTTGAGCTTGATCGTAATGCACGAGCACGAAACTTTCAGGATGAGGTTCCGCACAGCAGTAAATATTTGAGGTGGGTACACTTCAGGCTACGACGAATTGCAGTTTAATGATGAAGCTCCTTTCACGTAAAAACACTATCGAGCAGTAAAATAGACAGTATTAGTAATTTATCAGTTGTACTTGTTCATTAGTGATAATTAGTACAAACTCTCGTTACTCGTAATAATCATAAATAGAAACAACGAGCAATAAATGATTCAATGGCACGGACGCGTTCTCTTTCCACTGATGTTCATACAGAGATGACTTTCGCTGCTCTTTCGCTGCATCAGTCACGAAACTAGTTCTCGAATAAACCGATGAAAAAAAAAATGCAAAAACGCCGATTATTAAATGGTTCACTCGTACACGAAGAGAAAATTTTATAAAAAAATTACTATAACATCATCGTTCCCTGGTACCATAGGGTACCATAGAAATTTTTATCTGCAATTTGGCGAAAAATGTGAAAATTTCGGTGAGAATGTAAATAAAAAATCTTAATATTATTTCCTCTTCGTGAATTCTGACTGTGTTGTCATTTGGAGAGTATTAAATCGATTTACAATGAAATGATAACGTTAACAAAAATTTAGCCAGATTCATGATCAACCAGCAATGAAATAACTAAAAGTACCAAAGTGGTTTCAATACATCGATGTGCACAGTTACGTCATTGGTATGCCATTAGAAGAATCTTTGTGGGAGGTCCAAGGGTGTCAGAGATGCTGGATAATAAAGAAATTGTCAGTCGAAAAAGTTCGCAGCGTGCTGAAGCATCGCCGAGTCTTCTCATAGCCAGAGACGGGGGTGCTGGTTAATTTGTCGACCCGGGTGCTCTTTACTCCTCTAGAGAGTCGAACGTACAGTAGTTACGAGAAGAACTGTGAGGGGATGAGATCGTGGACTCGTCGCAGGGCAGGGGGTGAACCGTTTCGACAATGCTCTAATCAAATGTCATGAATCAGTGACGGTATTATGCGCATCTGCGGTATGAATTTGTAAATATGGCTGCGGGCGAATTCGGGCATATATATACGACAGGAAGACGCCCTAGCCGCGATTTTTCGCTTTTAGAATACATACATAGCGTGGACGCGTGGAATATATAAAGTTATATACGCGGATGCAGACGTATTTACAAAGTAGCAACGGTAAAGCGGAGAAGCTTTTTGAGTGCAAAAAGTGACGTCTCTCACTTTTTCAGTCGCGAATTCGCCGTTATGAAAAAGAAGGAAAAAAAAATGAAATACATATGTGTCCATGGCGGATCCCGTACTCCGAATGGTACTCGCGTATAAAGTATATTTTATTCGACCACACATAATCTCTCCAACAGAGAAAATACGAGTTGCCAGAGTTGCCAGGCTACGCGTATATATACCTACCACAGAGATCGTCCGGGTGGTTCACAAACTTTTAACTCCAGCTATATGCAGCTTCTGCTGCGCGTCTCGCGCTTCTCTCTATACAACCTTTTTTTCCCTGAGCATTAGTCCGCGCGTTTTAACGGTCCGAAGAGTTGTTCGTCTCTCTGAGCACTGCATTCACATACATCCACGTACAGCATATTTATACCTCGTGAAGCACAATACTGTATGGAACAAATGCTGGATAAAACCGAGGTTTTACATAAGACAGATGTCGATAAAGTATTCCCTTGTTAATTGCCCTTATTGCGATAAAGAGTTTCATTATTCTCACGTATCCACACGAGAGTAATTTAAATCTTTTTGCAAATATTTCAGAATAAGCTACGCTTGAGATCACATCACGATTGCAGGTGATTTTGAATTTTTATTCGCAAATCTCACACGTACTTTTATTTTCATAACGTTTAGAGCGATTCAGAAAAAAAGGAGTGAATTATTTTTTTTTTATGAATAAAATTCTCCGTACATTCGTGGGAAACTCTAGCGTTCTATTTTCTTTCTCGTTAACACACCAACTCGGATATTTAAATGCTGATGCGATTTGAATGCTGATATAATTTTTCGTTCTACTGAGGAAAGAGTCATCGACGGTCGACCCCGATGAACCCGATGCACGATAACCCAAAAGTCAAGGACACTCCGATCGTGTCTCAAGACTGGTGATACGTATGATAATGAAGAGCGATACGACACATTTTCGTAGAGTTCTTGTATCGACTTTGCCAAGGCACAGACAGTTACTGACATTTTTTTTCTTATTCTTCAAGTTACTAACGAATGACAAATTATTTCTGAGCGTTGCCGATCGTGACGTCATTGCCAAGCTCGGGATTCTAAAAATTCGCCCATAAGAAAATCGCCAAATGACTCTAAACTGCGAATATTATCGCTCGTTTAGGCTCCTAACAAAAAATCGCAAGAAAGGGACATCGCAATCTAATAATTACAAATTTTTATCGTAATTAACTTCGGAATCATAATTAACAAGGAAACGAGTGCAGGGAAAATGCACAAAACCAAAAGTGCGTCCAATATATTTCAAGTTTGTCGGTGTGTAGGAAAGTTTTTTTTCAATCTACTCCATATTTTGAACGCTCGTGAAAAATGGGTTTCGTAATAGCCAACCCTTTCCCTATATTCGGGCGGTTTTGTATACGCGGGAATTTTCCCGACATCATTTTATCAACAAAACTCTCGACGTTGGTTAGATCTGAAACCAGAACACACTAACCTCGAGAAAGGGTTTTTCTCTGTATTCAATTCGATCCACCCGTTATATTACACACACTCGCTTTGTGGTCGCATGCTCTTTTGATCTACCCCATAATTAATCCACCGCGAGGTAACCGGAGAAGCGTATGGGCGCACGGGGAATCAACTGTGAGCCATGAGGTTCTATATATCTGTGCATCTATGCTTTTGCTCTCGTTCCTCTTCATTGCGCCCTCGTATAGTTTCCATTCGCTCTCTCCCTCGTTTTTCTTTCTCTGTCTCTCTCCCCCTCTCTGGCACGCTCTCCCTCTATTACTCCCCTTTTTCCTCTCTCCATTCACCGACAGTACAGTATCGCGAGTTATTGAAAGGGTATCGGATGAACATACAAAAAAGTTTCAATACATCTACTCGCACACAGCCCAAAATTGAGTCGAGTACGCGACAGACTGATTAACATTTTAATCACGCCGGGAGTCACGTGCGCCCTACTGTTGTATTGTGAATAATATCTCAAAGATGATAACATGTAACGCACAACTGAACTGACTGAACCTAACAATCCCGATGCACTATTGTACGCTACAAAGCAACGAAACTTGAAAACAAAAAAAAATCTAAAAATTGAATAACTTTCGAAAATTGCATCGGTTCGTGATAAAATTCGACATGTGATAAAAAACCTTGTCGGATATGTGTGGCGTAATTATACGTTCGTCACATTTCGCTGGATAATTCTCTGAGACTTGGCAAAAGTTTTGATTTTCTTGATGGAGACGATCGATCGGTTGAAACTCTTTTTGTCCTTATTTTCGAAAACCTTTTTTATTCTTATTTTCGATCGTTCTGGGTTTTGGAAAGTCTCGAATCCCGAAAACGTCTTTTTGCAGAATTGCCTGGCGAAAAAGGTGGAACGTAAAATATTCGACAACATTACATGAAAAAGCTGTTGACGATATCAAAAAAACGTAACAGCTGCCTCTTGGAATTGTTTCTCAGTGATTTCACTAATCGGCGAGAGTTTAAGGTAATTTGGTGTCCGACGCCGACGTCCGGTTTAATCGAGCGAGCAAGATGACAAAATATTCGATGAGATATTGAAAATTTGCATTTTCGATGCAGCTGCAGCGCGTAGAGAGCGACCACAAAAACGCCCGTTAAAACTTGAGTATTTTTACGATCGGGTGAAAGGTCGCGCGTGTGGCACACTGGCTCATCGGCGCCTCATCAACTTATTTTGTAGTAGCAGCAGACTCATACCTGAGGACAGCAGCCTGCCAATAAGCCTCTTCCTGGCACCGACTGGTTTTTCTTATACACCGTTTTGTATACGCCTTCATACGATTCATTGGATTGAATGTTTGTGGATGAATAGTTCATTGTTAACGAAGAAAAAAACCTGAGGCGAGAAAGAAACGTGAATTGCTTCGATGTATGAACTTTTATATTGCGGATGTATTTCCTTAACAATTCAATTAATCTCTTCACTAAAAACAGGACGAAGATTGTCACGAACTGGAGAAGTACCTCCGATGTGCGGGGAATCAATCAGATCGTCATGTGCAGTCTCAGGATCTCATGAAATCTCGCTTTCCGACTATGATTCGCGAATATCTGCTCAGACAAAAAGAACATTCACAAAAATGCATTAGAAACGTAACGCGTCACTGTAATGGCATCTTAGGAGTTACTGTGTCATTTTTACGAGAAACAGCAAAGTGTTTGATCGTAAATTATCAATCGGGATGAACCGAGTTCCATGCGGATTCGTGATACTCGAATATTTTCTCACGGTCTCTTTATTGTTGTCGAAGAAAAATGCGAACACTAAACAGGCGATATGTCCGCATCTTCACGCAAGAAGCGAGAGTAAGTATCGAAGAAGCCACGGAGCGGTTCTGTGTATCGTTCTTTACAGGGTGGATGTATAAGAATTGCTAGTGTAGCCACCAGACAACCTAAAATAGGGCGCTATAAATTGTCCATTATCTTCTCGACCGGGTTAAAGGCATTAAAGCGTCTTGAGATAGGAATGCACGAGAGAGACTGTTCGCAGAGCCGAGACCCGTTAGTTGCCCGCCCTTTCTATGCTCCTTCCGCTCTTCTGGAACGACCGAAAATCCTGTATGGTGCCATAGAACAGAGAGGTGAGGTGAGCGAGTAGAGCCTGCATCAAAGATTGCGCTCCACGTGTTATCCGTAACTACTGCGCTCCTGATCGTTGTTTTGCCCGCCGGCGTTGAAGGTAAAGCTGTGCAATCTTAAATGATACTTGTGTAACAGCAAAGTAATGAGAAAACAACAATTTCATTCGCATGTGAAAAAGAAGACGCACGTCCCAAGGCATTCGGGCCTGAAAGGTTTGACCGGCGAAGCTTATTAACACTTCGTCTGTATTTAAACGTTTTTGGACACACCGTTCGCTCAGGATGTTATTACATTCCAAAAATTCTAAAAAAAATGCAGGCTACTGTTCGAAATCTTCAACTTGAAACTTCAATTACAAAATTTTGGAAAAATAAATTTTTTCATTCATTTTCGATCCAATAAATGAATCGAACCGTCATTTTTGCTCGGACACGAATGACTCAGGTTTACAGACGAAGTGTTAAACGTTGGAAGTGGAAAAACCATTTTTTTAGGGCTTGGAATTATACATCGTTGGAAAACTGTGGATTGCGTCGTAGGCGGTTTCAGTTTTAAAACGTCTGAATCTTCGCTCGAGCCTGATCAAAGTTTGATGACACTAATTTTTTGCGACTAAATGCGGTGGTTGGCTCGCGGGGAGGTTAGATCGTTCGCTTGGCGTTGGAGGGTGGATATAATGTGAGCGACAGGCGGTGAAGTATCGCGGACTGTGGTTCTCTGATGCCGCTGTCGTATGGTATTCGTAGGCCACCCGAACAGCAGGGAACGCGAAGAAAACGCGTTCTGGAGACAAGTCAAGGCCCGAATTTCCAATTACCCTACAATTAAGAAGCGATTATTTTGCATAGAGCTCGTGGTGGCGCGTCTCGTGACTTCTTGGCGAAAATGTTTGCACCGCGTGTCACCAAGAAGTTACGCGAAGAAACGCGAGAGTGGAGAGCAAAGGAAAGCGAGAAGAATAAAGAGAAAGAGAGAGCGAGAGAGAGAGAGAAGAACAGCTTTTGCACGGATAATATTTTAACGAGCCTCGTAAACCGATTCCAAGTGTAGAGCAATCTCTGCGATACTTCTGGGTTGATGCTCTCTTATACTTCTCTCGAGTGTCTTCGTGGACGATGTCGTCGCATTTTCGCTTCACCTCCCTTCGCTCTCTTGCCAAGCTCTTTCTCTCTGTGTACCATTTTGTGAAGGACAATTTTCTAGAATAGGGAGTAGGAATGAGGATCAGCGAGCAAAAGAGAGGAAACAGTCGTACGACAGAGAGAGAGAGAGCGAGGCGAAGGGGGGAGAAGGAAAGATACTCCCGGAAAAAGGTACTTAGCATATTCGCCCTCGAATATCTTTGGCTCGATCGCGTACAACGTGACGTCCCTCCCCTGAACTCTCTTCAGGATTCTCTTCTCTTCGATCCCTGCTACGACTTTTCCAACACAAGAACACTCTCAAATTCGCCCGATGCATATACACACCGTAGGCCAACAAGGGAAGGAAAGCAGCAAAAAGGACAGAGCTATTGTGGCTGCTATCGCTTACCCCGCAGCCGGATTATCGAACAGAATAAATTTTCATGTCTCGTCGCCCAGATCGAACGATGATTTTACACTCTCATTCTCTACCCCGAATGCTCGTTCGGCCTGGTTTTTATTTGTACACGCCGCGATATGAACTGCTGGATAGATACAGCGACGATTTTCCATGCGCATTCATCATTTTTTTTCACCCGTTCAAAAACTCTCGTTCTGTAAGGGATTATTATTTTTAACTTGATAATTTTCCTCTGGTGTTTATTAGTTTCGGTCTCGCTTACACTCTGACTCGAAGAATAATCGCTGGGATGAAAATTGAAGGGCGTAAAATAATCTCCGACTCAGCTCGTATCCATGCGCCACGACTTTTTGTTGAACGTTTCCCTCGCTCGATACTCACCAAAGTTCTGTGATCTTTTTAAATGTTCTAACGCGTCAAGCATCCAGTCTCATCTTAAGAAGTGTCATATGTATATATAGGCAGAGAAGAGAAGAAAGAAGTTGGAGTTGGGTCAAAGTCCACTGTCTTATGACGACTTTATGGAACATTTCTCGGTATCTGACTGAGAAAGACGTGGGAGCTTGAGAGCTGCGTGCAGTACAGACTGGTTTACTCGATCCATGCGAGTCACGCACTGCGTTATATTGGTTCCCGGTAGTGGGACACCAGAGTGAGATATTCTGGGGGCTTATGAGGGCGAGAAGTTTGCTTCGAGATTTCTGGTGCATCGTTAAAACGCGAAGCAAAAAATTCACATGTTGAAAAATGTAGGGGGCGGTACCTTTTTATCGTTTGTAGGAGGAGGTCGGAGGAATGGCAACTCGATTGCGATCTTCACGTGGAATTGATACACATCGAGGACCATTTGTTTTTTTATTTCGAGATCGATTGGCCTTGGGATGTTTTTTTTTCTGGCAACGTTTCGTTTCGGTGCGAATAATTGCGAAATCCTAAGATCACGAGGGAATACCAAGAGTCGATGACGATATTAGGAAGGTCCGGTGAATTTCCTCACCGGGTTGAGGGGGCAAGAGCACCCCAAGGGGATCGCGCCTCCAATCTTCTCGTAGAGACTATACTCGGTCGATCCGGCAAGGGAGAACTGGGTTTACTATTACACACAGTACGATACTGCTGTTCTAATATACCAGCGAGGAAGCCACGAGATATTCCAGTAATTCGGCAATATCGTGGTGGCGACAAATTAGCGTTAATCCAGGGTCGTTAGCGAGATTGATGCCAGGATTTCACTTAAGAGGGCGAAAGACTAAGGGAGATGGAAGCGAAGGGATGGCAACAAACAGCTCCCGCTTCTCATCTGTGTCTCTCCCTCGTTCTAGCCTCGTGGGTAGGCCCAGTGTAGTGATCGTCTTTCCACCAAGTTCAACAAAGACAAAGATGTAATATACACAGAGAATCGCGTAATATAGCTACGCAGCGATCCCGCCTTTCGCATTGCGAGCTTGTAATGAAGTGGGTGGACCACACTGTTCGTCTGGATATGATTCTCTGCCATATTATTACATATATATACATGTTGTTATGTGTTTAAACGTGTGCGTGCAGCCAAGAGTAAAATATATCCCTGGAGATGTGGAAAAAGACGAGTGATGAACGAACGAATCGACTGCCGGACGTAGAGGGTGAACGCAGCGACAGAAAAGGCAAAAAAGAAACGCGACACACTCGAAGATACCGCTTCGCTGACACTATATACATAGGTATCTGTCTATATACCTTGTTTTATGCGTGAAGAACGAAGGGGATGCTTCCGATAAAAGAGCGAGAAAGAAAACGAAGGGTAAAGTTGCGGTGAGCCATGCGATGGGCATGGATCAATCCACATCCATTCCACCCTTGGTCAGAGTTCGATCCACCCTTGTGGTCAGCCTCTCCTTCCTGCTGACAGTGGTTTTGTATATATCTACTGCTTAAACACATATATATACGTATATTTACCGAAGCCTATGTTTTGTCGGTGCAGGAGATATCCCTTCGGCATATTCACTGCGGCTAGGCTCTGGATTATCAACTGACTCTGGTAAGTGAGCCCTGGCGATACTGGGACGAGTTAGGGTTAAGCAGAAGTAGGCGATACTATTCATGGTGACGTTTTTTCTCCGGTTGACGTCGAATCACTTTGTTTGTCGTATAATTGAACCAGAGCCACGGGCTAATTTAATTAGCTGTCAGATACCCTTTGACCTTTGCTAAATGACATTGATAATTGGAGCCGATGATCTTGCAGCCTGGATGCGAATATTCTGGCGACTATGAGGATCGGGAAAATGTCTGCTTGCTGGGTGCACGAAAAAACATTTATACAGAGAAATTGGCACGAGTGGAAAAAAAAATGAAGGTTTTAAAACGTCAAGTCAGCGTGAAAAGCCTCCATATGCACCAGCACCTTGATACGTATCAAGAATCCGCTCGATCATCCAGGAAATGCAACTGCATTATCTATGGACTTGATAGTCTGTAGAACGTGAAGAATCGGAAGAGTATTATCTCACCTGTGTGTGTATATATTTAGCCTATGAATTGAGTGCTCGCGGAGAGCGAAACCGTAAGACGATCCATCGCATAGACACACATACGCAGAGGGCAAAGAGAATGCGGAATGGGAGAAAGAAGAAACGAGTAAAGGGAAAGACCTCGACGACGTGAAGAGGACAAGATAGACCTCCGGGTCTCGTATGTATCCACTACTACATATATATTGTATGTAAGTGTATATATAACTAGTCCTGGAGAAGAACCGTGATTACCCCACAAGTGTACGTGTCACCGAGATGTAGGTACTGGTTCGTCGACGATGCTCTCACTCGAGATCCAGCCAACCGCCAAGCCATTCATTAATGATGGCGAAGAACATGGTAAGAGAGACCACATTCTCGAATCTTTGTGTGCTTTGCTCTGCCTTTCTCCTCTCTCTCTCTCTCACGCTATGCTCGCACCGTTCTCGACTCTCTTTTACTCTTTGTGCATATCACCTTCCATATGCTTCTAGACCATATTATCCAGCTCCATTATCTTCCAAAGAGCATTCTCGTTGTTGAGCACTCGAGAGAAAATGATCGCGTGCAAGATATTAGCCAGTATTGTCTCTGTATGGTGCATTTCATGCGGCAGCCAAAGTTACTTTTAGGTTGTGCCTTGCTGAGCAACACCAAGCCCAAACATCATCTCCGTCTAGTAGGATAATCCGGAAAACTGATGGTCTTAGGATTTTTTTATGGTCTCCGTATATTTCAGCAGAACGAATGGACCCTGGTGTGGAAATGAGAGTTTAACATTGCCAATTATGTAGAAAAATGCATCGTTGCACTGCAGTATCACGACAAATTCTTGCTCGCAGTCTGGTTTGCCGAATAATTAAGCATAAGGAAATCTGCACGAGCTCATCCTTTCCAAAATGACTAAAGACTTGAAATTATATGAAAGATATATCGCTGTTCATTTAAGACGTTCACCCTTTTTTGTCTCGTGGTTTTTAGTTGCGATTGTAATCTGAGGGCAAAGTATCTACTCACACTTTTGTCACCCGGTCGATTATCATTGTTGAATCGACGATAACGATCGGTGGTGCTTCATCACGAATAGATCCCATAGACGTTATGTTTCGCGAGCGAGTGGAAGCTGCCGTTAGGGCGCCCTGCAACGCAGATATATAGCCCCCGGACACGTACAACGCTCTCGATTCGAAACAAGGACTACTCGAACCTGATAGTGCTGATCGGGCAGATTAGGACAATGTCAGCTCTTGAACGCGACACCCTCGGGCGATGCTCACCTGGCTGTGGCTTCCGAGTCTATATCTTTTCTACACGTTCGCATCTGGTTGATGGAGCTTGTTGAAGAAGCTTCCTCGATGTATTCACGTATGGAGTATATTTTGTTTGCCTTATAATGGAGCGATACCCTGGACTCGTTTCAACGCCACATTGATATTAGCGACACGATTAAATGTGTCGAAGGTATACGATCAACAGACCGATTCTAAAGGAATGATAATATGTAAAGCAACGTGTTTTCAAAACATTGTCAATAAGTTCGGGATCAATTGTGCTATGCTTTACAATTTTAAACTTTAAATGTATCAATGTTTCTCTTCGATAATTGTTCACTGCGAGAAGTATTCGTTTGAAAAGGCTGCAAACTCTGCACGTATTTATTCATCGTTACGAGATATTTCTAAAGCATCAAATATCACATCAGGGGTATCGTGCCAGGCTCTCACATCTCGTGTCGGAAGAGATAACGTGAGCTTGATATGCATTATTATATGACTGAGGCCTGTGTACGTGCAGTCGTGATGCAGTATAATACTCAAAAACAGGCAAGCTATATCAACAGACGCTTTCAGCCGTTTCCAACCACCCTGCTACACTGTGATTTTCCAGTACATCCATCCCACATAGAATGTTGATGTTTATACAGATCCAATAGTGATGTGCGTCCATGCAGTTGCATGTCCCGTATACGCACATAATGAACCTATCGGGACATTGAGTTTCATCAACGGACGTAGCATATCAGTTTCGGGTTTCTGCAATGCTGTCGCTCTCCCCGCGCTCTCTCGCCAACAATCTTTGAAAAATGTATTGTCTGCTTGTTCGAAATACAATCATTGCTTGCAATTATGTTGGTGTCATCCATCATTTTGAGAAAGTTAATTGCTCGACTCGATTGACGACTCATTCGGCATTTCGGACAGTCATTCGTATTTGCATCGAAATAAAAATTGGAATAGGTTTTTGATCGTTAATGCTGGTAATTGTACTGTTCATCGAGAATGGATCGTTGCTGAAACAATAAGGACGTTTCTGCTCGGTCGTTGGCGTACCTGAAAGTTTTGCTATAAGGGGATTCTCCACTGCCATTTCAGCCTCGTTTTTTTAAATTTCTATCTTTGAGATTCGTACTCACCCCTCGATGTATGAAGCGGTGGGGCCCATGTCGGACGTGGCTATTTCTGAATCTTTAGTCGGTTTACAAGTAGCGGGGTCACGGGGCATCCCATAAAGAAGCTTGACATATATTGCTGCTATGTGGGAGCTCCAGCACGGTCCGAGCGAATGGCCAAGAAGCGCCCAGCATGCACCAGCGAGCAGCAAAAGTTGGCCATCTATCTGCCACGTACTACTGCGTGGATGCCACCCCAACCAACCCAACTCTCGTAAGACTCGCATGCCTTCTTCTTCTCCTTCTTCTTCTGCGTCTTCGTTGTTTCGTACATAAAGTCCCTCGTCGCCAGCTTTTCCCTGCTGCCGAGGCAGCAGCCTCTCGGTTCGCCGGGTCCCTCCCCTTATTCTTTCATCTGCTATGTGCATTCTTACATAACTATGTTTGCTTCTGAACTGGGGAATGCCTCTTTTCTTTCTTCGACGAAAGATCAGTATGCTTGTGGTCTACCAGACTTTGGTGCATGTTAGGATGCTCGTTGGTAGCCTCGTTCCTTCCGTCCTATTATATTTTATTTAAGCAGACCCAAAGGGAGTCCAGGTCGAAAATCGTAGTCGAGGTTCTTGAAAAACAGCTCGTGCCTTCCTTTTGTTTTCAATGTCTTGTCGGTTTGGTCTTGTAAATCTTTACAGGCCCAGACTCAGCGAACGGAATCCCAACCCTTAGTCAACTGGAAGAAAAGCCAATCACAGCCGCGCGTCCAGCAGTCTATAAAGTAGAGACTGAACTGTCGCTCTGTGTTCTCGTTATTCCTCCAGAACCATCAGTTAATCCCTTGTCGCACTGCCACGCTGATGTCTCATGTGTGGCCAATCTTTCCTTCAACGCCACCTTCTACGTTCTTTATTTCAACCTTGAGGGAGTGGCCGGTAAGAGGCCAATAAACTCCTCGAAGAATGACGACAACTATGAGGAAGGAATCTCTTAATCAGGGACCCTGGACCTTTGCAGATCATTAAAGTCCACCCCGTATAGACCTTTCCAGTGCTTGCGCAGCCTGCAAAGAAAAATTAAACAGCTGTGTATATCGGTGAGCCTGACCCCGCACGTGGCCCCAGAATCCACCTTTCCTTCGACGTACTCACACTGATATTTATTCCAAGATAAACGTCCATGTAAGTGCGGTTGACTAAGCATCGATCCCAGTAATAACGGTTGTTCGTATACTAAGCCCTACAAGTACTACTATTTTCCAAAAAGTGTACTGAATCCTAAATTATTATCTGGCTAACAATAAAATGTTGAGTTTTGTCATTTTTGGGTGGATTCAAGCTGCTTCACAACTTTTAGTCTCCACTCGCGAAAAATTTCAGCAACAGCAGGATCCATGCAAAAAAAGCCGAACACAACCGAAACTTCCGGGTAATATTATTCCTGACCAAAGCTTAAAATAGACCGGATGGAAAAAGTACAACCCAGCAACGTTCCGTTTTTTTCCCTCCAAAAGCCTCGCGCAGAACCCACACCGAATCACTGGATGAAGCTGTATAGAGATGAGAGACTTCTTGGTCCCTCTGGCACGTGGAATATTTGAAAAAAAAGTTTACGAGCCTACCTCGGGGTATAACCGCAATGTAGAGGGGAAAAAGTCTGCGGTGGTATCCGTGCAGATTATTCGCAAAGTAATACATGTGTATATGGTACTCTACAGTTGCGACATATTGCGGAATAACACTGGTAGACTTTCGTTTTGATGGCGGTGCACACAAGTCCTTCGCCGCGGCGTTTTTCACCAATCCCTTTCACTACTTTTTCAAAGTACGGTAGAACCAAAAGTCAGACTGGAGCTCCAGTATGCCGGACACTCGTGGCTCGTTCCCACCCTTCACCCGGGCCCTTTTATCCGCACAAATACTCACCAACATTATCGTATACATGCACGACTCTTTTATCCTGAAAAGCTGTTCAATACTATCCGCAAAGTAGACGGGTTCACCACCACACGAACCAACTCCTTGCGGTCACAATGTGTACACTCTGCCTCTCTTTTTTCCATTCTCAGTCGCCCATTTCTCTTCTTGGTCTCGCGCTGGAATCTCCTCATTCTCCTCCTAATATTTCTTTTTATCTTTTTATTTCTCTCGTCCTCACTTTCCAAACGCGTTCCAGCTCCAGCCACATAAATTTAGTCCGGTAGGTACTCTGTCGAACGTAATAAAATATCGCGCCCTGTATCGTAAATTCCCTCGGCATATTTTCACCCGAATACCCGTGACTCCGATCTATCCTTTTCCTACCACCCTGGCACGCGAGAGGAGGATAATCAGTTTTTTCTTCTCGTAAACAAGCTAAAAGTCGACGTGCGAGCTTTTTCTCTCTCCAACGCTTTGGCTTTATGTATTATCATTTTTTTCAGGTTAATTTCAACGACGAAATTATTTACTACCCCATTATCATTCGCCTCACATGTCCCAGATGTGCAATCCTGCAATATTTTTCATCCACGCAAAAAGTCACTCGAGTGCACGACTTCGTGAAGCTTTTTAATTCTTCAGAGACCCACATGCGTCCAATCCACATAACAAAACCTTAATGCGTGTGCAGTTATGTAACTGTAGATTGGACTAGTCAAGAGCACACGCTGTACATAGGTTTGAGGGCAGAAGACAACGAGGACGAATCCATCATCTCTGGTGAATGAGACTGAAAGGCTTTGGTCGTTGTGCGCGGAACGACCAACTGTGTTCAACCGCACAATACTATACCAAACGCGCCAACATAGTAGTGCCTCGGTGATATTTTGTCAGTATCTATATATATTCGGTCGAGCGGTGGCTGCTTTTGGCACGAGCGAACTGCTCGCACTTTGTGTAATTGTGGCCATGCCCCCTCCGCTTCTCCGTGTGGCCCAGAACACTCTGATTCCCAAAACCACCCCTTTATCTGTCCATGTCCCTCCTTCTGTACACTTCAGTACACCGAGTTCTGCAGTCGCTCAAAGTGCAATGTATTCAAAGAAATAGACACTCGAGTGACACATTAAGTAACAGACAAAAAGGGATCTCGAAACTGCAAGCAGATCGAACTGCTCGCAGTGGTGTGAGTATGAACTCGAAACATCTTCATTAGAAAGTAACATCTCGAAAGAAGAAATATGCAAACGCGCAAAACCACAAGACAAGGATCTGTATCCAATTATTCGATTAAAAGGAAAAGTATGTCATGATATTTCACTTTCCATGTAATCAATGTTGATCACAGTCATTAATAAAGAATGATCATTGAAGGTATCGTTTGTATCGAATGAACGGAATGCTGGTCACTTCCGAGGGATAACGACTATGTACCTGTTACTTAATCGAACCCGTCGCTCCCATTGTTCGTTCGCATGGATGAAGTGAACAATTCGCAAGCCATTATCCTGTCTTCGAGATGTAGCGACGCTGAAAATGTATGAGCTTGTGTCTACGTGCAGCAACTCGGATGAAGACTGTCTGTTCTAGTTTTGCCGAAAGCCTCACACATGCAGCAAGTTAAACATGCACTGTAACGTTTTTTTCTTCTTGTTCTTCAGTGTGCAAGCAAACAAGCCGAAGCAACGAACCCAGCGACTATTTGGATGCAAAAAAAGAAGAGGATCTGGCGCGTGAATGAGGAAGGCACCCTGCCCATGTATATTTGAGGACGTACGCACTACACTGGGGCCTGTTATTAGCATCCACTCCACTCTGTATATGCAGTCACACATTTTGCTCTCTCACTCGATCTCCTGCATGCTGAATCTTTTGCAGCTCGTGCGGAGAAACGAGAAAGAGAGAAAGGGAAGACCGGAGGATAATATATTCTCGGTGATGAGAACGGTCATCATGGAGATTGAAAAAATGCGTTGTCAGGCAGTACGCGCTTATTTCTACCTTTTTTTTGTGCCTCCTTCATCGTCGCCGAGTCGAGTGCATGATGGTTAATGATACACTGACTTTTTCTATGCATCAAACTGAAATGAAGCATTTCGTGTACATTGCGAGTGCGAGCGCCATTGCATACTGCAATTTTTCTTTGCTTGATCAACACGTTTCACGCAAATAGTAAAAAAAAATGTCCAGGGATTGAATTTTCAAGGGGATAATAAAAAAGTAAGAACAACGAAAAGCTGGATGAACGGCAAGCTATTGTAGGCATGAATCGTCACTAACAACATCAGCTAAAATATTAATTTATAGGCTGAGAACGACGGAAGCTTCTTTGGCTAGTAATTTTCTGGCTGGATTCACAATAACTTCAGAATCATCCACTGGGATCGTGGATGGAATTCGATCATGGAAGGGCCATGAAAAACAAGCCTCGCCCACCTGCCAGTAGTAGCAGTTGATTGGCAAATTCGTTAAGGTTCCTCCATATTTTACAAAACCAATAGAATCTACAAAATATTGCACACAGCTCAGCAGAATCCTTGATGTTAACCCATTCTCCAGTAGCAGCCCGAGAAAAATGGTAACTTATCGATATGGTTTGGTGTAATGTGCCAGGTGTCAGGGTATTCATTTTATCTTTGACCTTCGAATAGCAATTTCATCATGTTGATGGAGCTTGACAAGAAGGTGGATTGGCATGTGCCACCCAAGAAGCTCGGTATTCCGTTGTCATGTCATTCGAAGGATATCGGACTTCTGGTGCATACTGCAAAGTATGGGCAATGCTGGAGCTAGAAGAACGAGACATCATTCACACACTTTGCTTGCGGTAATGATATTTTTAATTATAATGTGCAGACATTAACATGTTTTCGATTCTCATTACCATTTTCTCTCTTGGATGGATTAGACAAGTACGCAGCTCACTGCAATGTACAAGAGCGCCGCCAATCAGCGAAAGAGGTAAGAAGCTAAGAGCTGAGAGAATTGGCAAGATCGAGCTTTCATCCATACAGAGCTGAGTAACGCCTGGCATATCCAAAGAACGCGTCAGGTATATATAGTTGAGCGCGAATAAGCCAGACTGCTAGAGAACGAAAAGATGAGGAGCTCTCGCATGTCTGCTAGATATGTATACCGGTTGGAAGCGCGGTGGTACCGCGAGCACGGTATACACGAAGAAGCGGATGAGAGTAGTCGTGACAGGCCAAGGATCTTGCCTCGGGCGCAGACGTGCAATTAACCGCGGGCTATACCTACGGCAATGCGAGAAGTTCAGGGGTTCTCGGAGGATGAGCCATGCACGTGTTCCTTCTGCGAATCGTTTCTACTTAGTTGCCTTTGACGCGTTCCCGAGCGAAAACGCGACACGAGAAGCTTCCATGACTTCGGAACAGAACTTGGGGTTGAGAGACCCTGAAGATGAGGGAGACGCGCCTGGGTATATCGGGTGGAGTCAAGTTCGAGAAGAGCATCGACGATGACGACCACGACGACAACGACCAAGATGAGATGGGAGACGCGAAAGAGAGGACACCAAATTCCCCCATAAAATCTCTTCCATGGGCATGCTCTCTTATCCGCTGTTCCTGTGAGCACGCGCGACCACTCGGCCACGTCAAACGTTATACGACCACGTTACTATTAAATACGTCAAAGAGCGTATGTTTATTGCATATTGGATGCGAGACTATACTTTTCTTTTCACCAGACGGTATATAGTGCGTTATATAGTTGATGCTCCATCATTGTAGCTTTTCGAATATACGAATCCTACAAAAATAATTGACTGATACACAGAATACCGCTCAATGCTGCTGTGTTTTGATATTTCCACCACTAATTCCGATTCTTACGACCAATTAATTCCGTTCATCCCAATATTTCGAAAAATATTTAAATAATTAACATTTTCATCATAAAATCAACAACAGACGATTACCACATTTCGTCGCGATCCAGTTAAACACATTTCTCATCCGTATTCATGTCGCTTATACACATATTAATTCCCGTCGTTCCGAAAATAGAAAAAACTTGATCGATGTTCGGGGAATCCTGACGGTGGTCAAGCTGGAAAGAGTCGAAAAGAGATTCATCGATGAAATCGGGCTCAGGAAGCGGAAAACGAGGGGAAACCACAAAATTGGAAGGCGTTACTTTCCCTTGCATATACGTATCGCACACGTGTTCAATCTTTGTGCTGCTAGCATCCTAGAAGGGTGAGGTGGACGTTGTCAATCGAAAGAGTGACCGCATCGTGCGGGTGCGAGTCCGGAGTAAAGGGATACGCAAGGGACGCTCACGGTTTTATTACATATTCAGGATTTCAGGCTGTTCGTCAAAGATACGGTGAATTATGCATGGCCAGTCGATCGAACAACATATACACTCTGCATATATGTTTACATTGATATACGTGCTGGTTCCTCGCTTTTTTCTTATTCTTTCTCTTCCCAACCTGGGGTGAGTGTACACCTGTGTCAAATATATAGACTGCACATAAAACATCGATATATAGACAGCCAATCCTTTTCTTACCCTCGACCCATCCGGTACGCCCTCGGAAGTGTTTGCAACTGAGAATGATACGAGTCTACACATATATATATATATGAATCTGTAAGCGAAACTCTGTGTGCGACGGAGTGACAGATCACCGTGTCAATTTCATCGAGACCCGTAATCGATATTTCAAACTATATCTTCCTCGCACGAAACATACGAGAATTCAATCGTGCTTGCTTACAAACAAAACCTTCAGGACGAATTTTTTATGTAATGATTCATCACGATCATCTTAAAAATGTGACAAACAGATTTGTTATTTACTTATAACTTCCGCTTGAAACGTAATCGTCTTATCGTCCTCAGATTCCATCGAAGAGGAAGCGATTCGTAACGATTACAATTGCCAAGGCGAAATTTGATACCTCCATCGTGTTCTCAGACGACTCGATCGTCTCGCAAAGATTCACCTGCGGGAAAGCCATTACAGAAATTATTATCGCCACTGAACTCTCGAACTTTCTTACAGTGTCGCTCGCTCGGTCATGGCCTTTTCTGAGCTCGTGCCTGCCGGAGATCCGTTCAAATGTTCGCAGAAAAATCGTAAAAAGTATTCAACTTCGGAATGAAAACAGCTTTCGATCCGGTATCAGATCTCATAAAAATGTGAATGGAATTTCTTCGACTCAAAGCCTTTTTAAGGAAGATCACGTCTTACCCGTGAGTCGAAAAAGCAACTGAACTTTCTTGCTTTTTTGATCATCAAAGAAATTATTTCAATTTTTTTTAAATAAATTAACATAATAGCGAATTAAGCAGCGTTGGCAAACCTTTAATTGTTCATTCTCGAGACAACATTTATACATCGTTCTCTTGACAACTAGACGGTGGATTGAAAAATAATTCCAATAATAAATGCACTGTATATTTTTTTATGTTATTTCCAAATTCGAACCCTCAAACTTGAATTTTTCGTTTCCCATTAGATACGATCCTCCTCAACAGAAATATACTTTGACGCGCTGATTTACAAACGTCGTCCTCTTCCAAACCGCAGTTGAAGTTTTTATGTCCTCGATTCATATCGCATCTATTTTGCTTAATAAGCCTATTAGAGCGCTCAAGAGTCATCGCATAGGGAACGTCAAACATGCGATATCGAAAGCGTGTGCATATGCAACGACCGAAGAGCGGTTCTTGTCCCGAAAAACTTGATACGTCTCCTGGACATTTTTCGTTCAGAAGATCGAATCGGAAGAAAAATGGAACTGAAAAGTTGTTTGGTATTTCTGAAGTCGATCAGGAGCGAGCATCGCGATCGTATGGAATCGATTTTCTTCGAGTTTGATCTTGATTCCGTCATGGTGAATGAACTTTGACTGTAGAATAATTATAATCAGCAGAACTGTGCATCTAATTAGAAGATCTGATCTTGGAGTCCGCTTTGTAAACCTTGATCGTCATTTCCATGATGCAGATCCACAGAAAAAAAAGTATAAGATTCGTTAATAAAGTGTTTCGTGTCTAAAATCACGCGGGCTCGAGTCAAATGATAAAATTCATAAAACAGTGGAATGTGCTATCAAATACTTTGAACGATGCACTATTTCAGGCCTGTTTTGTATTTTTAGGATATGAAGTACGTCGAGTCTCGAATGCCCAGTCCTTATGGTTTGTGGAGGGTGCAGTTTCCACCCTAGTCACAGTAGCATACGTAATAATGGCAGCAGGAACTCTGGAAAGTGTCGCAAGAATCATTTATTCGAGGAGAGCTTAAGGGAAACTGAGAAGATCGTGGGCAACCATACTCCAAGTTGCTTTTTATAGATTCAAACGACTGTGGTTTATAAATATATATAAAATTCAAATGGTCATCGTAAACAGAAGATCCGAGCGTTGGATACTTCCTCAGGGGCATTTGATATGCAGAGGGCGAGAAAGTTGCATGAATTTACGGAGTATATTCTTGTTAAGAATGTGTATCGTGGCGTAGGAAGAACCGTGAGAATCGTCGCATAGAAATTCCTTCAGAACGAGAGCTCGAAATGTCAAAAAAAAAATTGCGATTCCTGTAACAGTTCACAGATGAATGCAGCATGGAGTTCGTATGAAAAGTGCGAGTTTGAATCTTCTGTTTCAATCCATTCAAAGTCCATTTTTGTATTCTGAATCACGAGCGTTCTATCGACGAGACAATCGAACGAAAATCGATTTTGATGGTTGTCGTTCTGAACGATTTCTATGAATAAAGAAGAGTTGTATGTGTTAACGTTTCGAGAGTTGTTTAAGCATGCGTGGGTCTGTACGTCTAGCGCGGTGTGTCGGGGAATCTTTATGTTCGGTGTGCGGAGAGCTAGACATTAGCTTTTGGCTTTAGCCGCGTTTATGCAAATCTTCGGGGCATCTGTTTCCCGCGGTTCCGAGAGTCCACCACGCTTCTGTCTTCCGTAGTTTACGGAATCGTGACCACACTAGCCAACCGTTTAGAAACCTCGGAGACTCTTCTTTTCCTTGTTCGTTCTTCGTTTCGTTTTTTTTTTTTTTTTTTNTCGTTTCCACGACTATAACAGGCCATGCTTCGTATATATACACATAATATATTTAAGGAATACTATATTTGTGTCGTGCATGATGACATCACAGAATACCGCACGCGCTCTCTCATCTCCTTAACGCGAGTTTGTCTTACCCCTCTCTCCTCTTGCCCTGCATAATATGTGTGTATATAAGATGGTAACCGAGCACATATAAGTTCACCAAGTTCAGACAGATGCGAGCACAGCGAGAGATCCGCGCTAACGAGAACAATTATGAGTTCCACTTTGCTCTAGCCTCGCATCCCTCATTCCCTCTAAAAATAACACACACGACCACTTAATGCTTTCGGTCTTGTCATAACTCTGGCGCAGATGCGCAAGCTTGAGATCACCAAAGTTTTATATATACGAATAAACTATGTTACCATTCGTATTATCATTGTCTCAAGGCGAGCCCGTGTCTTCGACGCCTAGGAGTATAATCTTGCGTCTCTATTATGTTCGTGGGAATTTATCTTTCACTTTGTCAGTTGTCACTGAGCGAACGAGCACTGAATCTTCCCAGTTCGTCACTCTCTTACATGGTATTACGTGCCAATACGTAATTATATTTAAAATGTTTATCAATATTTTGTTCATGATTCCATTGAACTTTGTGGCACGATAAAAAATTGAAAAAAGTCATTTTCATCCTGGGATCCGAGAACAAATCTATTTCGATTTTTCTATTTTTTCCATCGCACCAAGCAGAAGCATCGACTACGTGTCTGTAACTTGGTACATAAGCATCGAGACGAAGACACAGAGACAGAGACCAATTTATCTCGATGGAATCACCGCATGCGAGTGAGTTTCTTATACGTCGATATACCTATATTATATTTTTTATGTGGTACCACACACGCTTCGAGAACGAAAATATCTCTTCCTTTTACGACGTTGGAAATGAAGCGAAAGGTTGTTGTGAGGGCTCATGCCCGTTCCTCGTTAAAACAGCTCGATGCTTCCCTACGAGATTTGCACCTGTGTCGATGTACGATACGTGTTTTATACCATGATTCAATGATTTCCGGGGATGAGGTATGGCGTTTATTGTATATATACACCTGTGCATGCAATAATATTTATTTATCTGTATCCACGCGTGAACTTCACGATAATGACAAGCTTCGAGAAATAAAATGCAACTCCTCATTACGCTCGCAATTATTTCTCGCACTTAATCATTGCTTACTATTAAATATAATGGGGTTTGCTTACGCATTAAGCAAAATAGCATAGAAACGTTTCCGAGAATGAGAAATATATGGAAAAATAATGAATTGGAATTTTGATTGCAACTCGATGCAGTGGTTTTGCCGCTGATCGAGCATCGTGCTGAAGGATCCCACATAAATCCCACTAACCGAGTAAGCTAAACGGTACACAGGATATCAACTGACGTCGCGAGACGAGTATCTCGCGGGGCGGGTTGTTGCGGTGTCGGTCGGCCTCGCTGTGTAATGTGCGGGCGATTATTTGATGCTCAAAGCCTTTCCAACTTTCCAAAGCCATGGGCCATCCATTGACCGACCAGAATCCATTCTCACTGTGACTGTATCGCCCGCCAAAACCGAGTAGGAAATCTAAATTGCCGCGGAAACCACACACCTGTCGAAACCGCAATGGACACTTATCAGACGCGCCAATTAAGTATTCCATGTTAACAAGACACTCATCCGTGTCGATCCTCGAGACTCAAACTTCGCCGCAATCACTCAGCCGCACGATTTCTATTCATAGTTAATTTCTGTCTATCCCTGAAACTGTCAATAATATTTTTTAAAATTGAAATAAATGAAAATTATCGAGAACGAAAGTTTTGACTCGTTTTTTTGTAACTCGTAAACAAAATACGAACGACGGTATTAATTGCATGACGTTCTGAACAATTGCATTCCAAAGAAATCGTGTTTAAAGTTTCAAAAGTTTTTGCCATTGATCGACTATCCCGGAACCATAAAGCCACTCTATGCTGTGCAAACGTTCCTCCTTAAAATTCTACAGACCCGTTATCTCTAATGCAACATTTTCATCCAGTAAGTAAACATTCGGTTACGTTATTTTGTAAATACTGTAAAGTTGATGATGGTGTGTTTATGGAAACTTGAAAAGTTTCACACAATGGTCACACACTGTTTAAGAACAGTGGCAAGAACGATCAATCTTTTCGGGTCATTGTAAAGTATAAGAAAGTCAGTGGGAGAAAGCGAATTAGTAATCGGACAATATATTAGTTAGGAGCCGTCTGTCGACTGTTCACAACACGGAAACTTATTGGACGTGTGTAAGTCTGTGTGTGCGTGTGTAAAATGTATGTTATATACGAGGGAGCAGGCGTCTCGGTATGGTTGGAATGCACAACGGTCTCCCGTTCCTTTAATTGAGCTTAATCGTCCGATATTAGACTCGTGCGAGAGAACTACGCTTCGGGTGTAGGAAATACAACACATTGACCACCGTGCCGCCGTTCGCCGTCGCCGAGACAACGTCCAAGTGGCCACTCGTTTCTGTCGTCACGAGTTAAGCATCAATACGTTCGTACGATTCGTACACGTTCACGGTACACAAACGTACCGACGCATCCTTACATATACGTACGTACGTATTATTTTTATGTGTACGCAGTGAGACCGCGAGTCGTTAAGTGCGTTCGCGCGTGCTATCGAATTAAACGCATACATTCGTCATCATTTTTTCTGGACTGGTATCCATGTGGGTACATTTTACATCGACGAGATTAGAACTGGGATGCACGAAAGTCTTCTTCTTGCAGTTGGGAACTTTGTCGAGATGCTACGGTTCACTAAGTTTTTCTAAAAAACTGCCGATACATCGTTTCTGAATACAAACTCGAAATTCGATAACGAAAACGTGAAAGAATCCTTTTCGCAAATTTTGCTGCTAAGGAAATAAAATATTTCGAAAGATTTTCTGGACGGATTGCCGAATAATGTATAAACTTTTTTCTATTCGAATGGTTTAGCAATTGTTTAATGGGGATATTAAAAAATGTTTCGCGCGAGAGTCGTTGGTGAAAGCTTTTTCCATGTCGATGATTTTAAATTTTCCATGTTTTTTTCTCTATATGTGGAGATTTTTGTATAAAAATATTCCACGATATTATCGATTATGCATTCTGCGATTGCAACAGGTGATGTGGCTTCATCATTCGCAGACTTATCTCTGCCACCAAAAAAGAGGAGGCAATGTGTTATGATGGATGAATGGGTTGAGCATGATCGACGATCCATCATTTTCGCGATATGCAGCAATGAGATTGCGTGATATTCTCGATTGAAACGAATAGATGATGCGATATCCTCGCTGGAGGAACAATCTGCGTCAGTATTCAGCAGCGTGTCAGCTCGTAGCGTTGATTCCGAATAAATAATAAACAAATAAACATAAAAAATCATAAAAATAAATTGAATGAAAAAAAAAGTGAATGCATAAATATTTAAAGAAATTCTTCAAGTAAACAAAACAGCGTCATACATTTTTCATCGTTCGCTGGCTATCAACACCGTAATTTGTTTGATGGGGCTCTGATTCGTGGATCACATCTGAGCTGTATCTGCTCGAATCTCTCCAGGTGTTTTGAAATTCGAAGCCTCGAAGTTTCAACGGCAAAGACATGTCGTCTAACAAGATTGTCAATCAGGATCCGTTCGGAGATATCCATCTTGACTTTATATTCAAATATATTCCACGGAAGACGCGTGTAGTCAGGATCGAAGCATATGTAACAATGCATGGTAACGAAATATTTGAGATTCGAGAAAACACACATGTGGACGCGGTAGACAACGTGAAACAATCGAGCGAATCGTTATTGAATCCCAATCCCCAACGTAGTGGATGCCCGAGTACAATTTCAAGACGCGTTGTAACTTACGCACGTATGAGCAATTTACAACAGTGTATAAGGAGGCGCAACGATGCAGAGTGTTGGTGACAAAGAGACACTTCCAACACAATCTCAAGGGCAACCTGTTTCCAATTTCTGTATTTCAGTTTTTCGTCCGATCTTCCGAAATGGCGTGGAATCGTTTTTTTTTCTCCCGTAAAAAAAAGCAGAAAAATAATGTAAAAATCGAAAAGCATGAAAGTTTCGGATCGTAAGAGGTTCCACGCGGTACTACGTAGTATATAGGAACGTGGAATAAATATAATCGCGCGGCGACGAAAGGAAGAGACCCAAGGATGAACCTGGAGGTGGTGGGACGCCCCCGAGAGGACGGGGAACATGAGAGAAACTTACTTAGGGGCGAATGTAACTTTATTGTGAACTTATCGCTGTCAGGAGGCAAACAATGGTCGCATTTTCGCGCCATCTACCTCTGCCATCTAGACTTATACGCTTTGCTATGCGCCCCTTTTTCTTATGTCCAAAGAGGTTACACTGACCAGCCTGTGGCAGGAATGCTGCGAGCATACCGCTCAAACGTGAGAGAAAAGAAGAAACCAAGACTCGATACAACAAAACAGTGAGCGGGGTATGCAAAATCTCCATTTTTTCTCTCGCTTGTCATTCCCTATATACATCGATGCTAATCAAAATTTTGCAGGAAATTTCGACGTCACGAGATTGTTGCCAAACGTTTATCTTTCGCGGGAAACAGTTCGATCACTTTTTAGTTAATTCATCAAAATGTCATTTCCCTCAATCGACTTTCTTCGACCTGGACCAATTCACGATCGATTCGTCGCTTTTAGGGAACATGGCAGGAGTTTTACTCGATAAGTTAAATCCTCCACTGCGTGGAGTAACGGTGTTCCAGTAGCCATACCATAGAATTATCAGTTCCATGAACATCGTACTAATTTGAGTGTGAAGCATTTTGTAATTGGCTTTTTCTTTCTTCGATTCTCTTTCATTAGCTTTTCAGTACACGGCGAACGAACAAAAAATTAACGGCGTATAGCCCTCGGTGTTTGATTGGAACGTCCATAATTATCCTCGTTCCCCGACTGGACTAACCTGTACAATTCCATACATAATTGTGTAACACTAGACGTGAGAAAAATGAAAGGAGCTGGACCGATGGACGTTGTATGAGAAAAGAAATGTTATTAAGCGCCGTATGACTATCCGGAGACGTTACTTTTCAGATTACACTGCAAACGTTGGAGCCTATTAATTCACGTTCATTGTGAAAAATCGTTGTTCTTAAATTTTCAATCGACCGATTACTCGCCGAAGAAAGAAGAATTCAGTTAATTATTCTTCGTATTGGAAGATTTTCTCGGCTGCTTTTAGTCACAACCTTAAGGGCACGGACCAATCGATACCTCGCCAAGTCGCAGCAGGTTTTCCTATCAAATTACGAAACGTTTGGGATCAAAAGTGAACTTTCCGTTTCCTATTATGAGGATAAACAGAGTGAGGAATTGCATGCAAAAGTGTTGGTTGGTAATTGACGGCGTTCTCCTTTTTTGGTAGCGAATGATTATTGCGGCGTCTGGTTAACGCTTCTCCTGCTTATATTCCGAGAAGGAATGAAGCTTAGCAGGTATTTTATTAAGTTGCTTGAGCCCTGATGAGGTGATTTGAGGCACATATGCATGATACGTGCGACTTGTGTTGTTCCTTCAACATGAGTTCGTCAACTATTTTTTCTCCTCTTATTGTACGTTGTAACTATGACGACGACAAGGATGTTATACGAGGACTTGATCTCGCGCATGATTTACCCGAGTGTTTTCTTGGTAGTACAAAAGCGGGCGAGCGACGCGCTAGCGATGAAGTAGCCGAGATATATCGCGCTCGCTCTTTGCGTCGCGGTGCCTTATTTTAATGTATGAAACGCTTGCTCACGAGAGCAAGCGGGATCGTGAGAGAATTCACGTAAAAAAGACACTGTACAAACAACCGACAGCAGACCTTTGTGTATACGATTGTGATTATGTATGACAACGATAATAC
The DNA here is from genome assembly GCA_037952995.1 of Hyposoter didymator. NCBI lineage: Eukaryota > Metazoa > Arthropoda > Insecta > Hymenoptera > Ichneumonidae > Hyposoter > Hyposoter didymator. The sequence goes on from JBAJMU010000007.1 coordinate 9,132,738, forward strand.
AGCAGAGCGATTGCTAAAGTATAAAGCACTCGTCGTTGGAAAAGTGCGACCAGAGAGACGAAAAGGTTGTGACAGCAACAAAATTACATATGGGGAAAGATAATTGATTGAGGAAAACGTCAATGAGATCGAAAAGTTTAAACTGGCGAGCTAATCGCGTGAGCTTCGCTGAAAAATTGATTTTCCGCGATGTGCCACATCCAGACGCGAATACGATAATGTTGAAAAGGCAATGAAAATTCGTGAATCGTTGGCACGTGGGATCTGGAGATGGAGGGACTCAGACAGTTTTTGATTGTCCTGAGAACGCTTACCCTCGTCTTCGTTCTTGGGTTCTTCCGATCTTCTGCTCTTTCTTGCGACCCGACATACACGTGAACGAGGGAGGGCGCGGAACGTGCTCGTCGTGTGCCTCAAGTGAGACCCCATCGAACAAGCATTCGCCAAGAAGAGGCATGCAATTTGAGTTTATTGAGAGCTTTCTTTCTCTCTCTTTCTTTCGCGGTATAAAATATACTCGTAACGATGCTGTATATAGTTTTACAGCAACCCACGTGTATAATCCATAAGGGCTCTGAATTTCTCGATCCTATGCTGCGAATCTTTGTGCTTATTATCAACTTGCATGATTCTTACTTCCTCTATATAATGACCGAAAAAAACTATTACAAAACGTTTTCGTCGGTCGAACCAACTCCATCACGGAGCAGCTCTTTGACGCGATCTTTCGCAGTATTAATGCCATCATTATATCCTTTCTTCCGTGCATGGATTCCTATTAGCCCCTGCGAACCAACTCTCGAGATCGAAGCGGTCTTCCTCCTTAAACTCAAAGTATAATGTGCCATGACCACCATTAGCGACGTTTTTGATCATACGTGAGAAAATCGCCAAGTTCCTTGCTCCCCAGAGTTCTCATCATGCATTTCGCTACTTATCTTTAAAATTAAACATCTCTCTGTTAATGTTCACGTATTCGCAGGATCATTGTCAATCACACGTGGCCCCGATGGGAACCACGAGAAAACAGCTGGGTGCTCATCAAGATTTTTCTTTCATAGCGCCACTCGTCACTATTCTTTATATTTTCTTCTTTATCTCGCTCGTAGTTATCATGAAAACAGTTGGCATCCGCGGACAATCCCCGGCCCGTACACCTCTTGTTTCTCTTCTAAATAGCCAACTTGTTACATGGCCATTGCGCGGGGTTTCAAGCGCCGTTACATCGCTGCCGACACTCCCATAGGTCGTTGTATTCCCCCATCCACTCTTCGCTCCTCTAATGGTGCACTTGATTTAATTTTCCTTTTTTTTTGCTTGCTAACTTCGTTAAGTTTTGTAGCATGTAGCGGAATACATGATACTATCGTCCAGCTAGGACTAGCCTACTCCATGCCTCTCGCTACCAAGAGAATCTGTACCGCAGAGATACTCAACTATCGCCTGAGTCACATCTGCATGCTCATCATTCGAGAGGGGAGAATAACTTTCGCGTTTTCTCGTTGATCCCAGATCTTTGACAGAGTCTCTTCGGTGAGTATCCAACACGGAAGTTTCGCACCTGCTAGTTTTACTATGTAACGTCGTATCACGCGTAATAAAGTACCGGTTCGAGAAAAGAGGAATTTTACTTGAAAAAAAATTATTCAAAAATCCATACGTTCGAACTTAGCTCAGCTACTACCCTTGCTAGTAAAAAGGAGGCTTTTTGCTGCAGAAACGATTAATGTTATTGATAACGTTGAATTGAACAAAATTCCTTAAAATCTTTAATACCAACGCGATAGACATGGCTTTTGAGAAAGAGGAAAAGCGATAACTCCAGGAAAAAGCTTCTTCCGTAAAGGAATGAAAAGGACAGAGCGTTAAATCACTTGCGATTCCTAATATCACTGACAAGATAAAGAAAATGATACCGATTTGAAATTAAAAAAGAGGGAGCACGAAAAAAAGGGAAAGAAAGGAAAGGAGCAGATTGTAAACTTGGGCAGAGAAGCTTGTAGAGGGTAGACTGCTGGCAGAATGATCTACACTCTTTGTTGGTATACCACGGAGCCATATCGCTAGGATTCGATACAGCACACAATGGAATTATGCCCTATGTATTGGAACAATTCTATGGAGCTTTCCCCCTCCCGTTTCTTCATCCTCTGTCTCCCTTCCTCTTACGTTGAACAATAAGGAGATATGTGCTCGGTTTCACGCTGCACATATACCAACATTCTATACACACAAGCATTCCACGTTCCGTACAACTGTGGCTTGGTATGTCGGATATCCCCGCTATGCTGGGGCCATGTTCTGGTTTTGATCCGTGCACCAGATAAGATCGCCCTTTGTTATACGAAGGCTCGTGCCTTCGAGATCTCTTCTATGTGCTGTCTTTTTTATAGGGAAGAAAAAAGAGACAAAGTTTAAGATCACGTATGTGGCTCTCCACCATGCTCTTCGATCACGGATATAATCATGTACATGAATGTTACGAATGTATACATCGAAGAAAATTATTTGTTTGAATCAAATGGACAATATTTTTTCAATTTGCTCGAATAAAGACGAAAAAATTTCATTCAAAAATCCTCAATACATCGTGTTGCATTTAATTTATTCACAACATAAAATAATTCTTTTGAAAATTCTAATTCAATTGAACATATTTATGAAAACTCTGGATAATGCATCAGAGTCATTTGTGCAGCTTTTCGAATAGAAGATTCACCGCATCATTTTCTAAAATTACAAATGAATTTGATGGTTTGGAGCCTTTTACGAAATTAAATACTCGTCGGATAGGAGAATCAAGTTGGGACAAGAGTGAGGATGCGTCCGTCATTTTGTGCACTTTTATGGTGGATGTGCAATTCAAAATGGTTACCGAAACGTCTGGGAACACGATTTTCTATTTCATTCCTCTCGGAGAATTTCTCTTCTCATGTCGACAAATGGTCAACTTGTTAAAAATTCTTGGAGTGCAGATAAATAGCTTGAAGTTGTAATAGCATTCGTTATAGTGCAGAGTGCCAGCAGCAACAGCAGCAGGCTAGCGCATCATGCACGTTCTATGGGGTATAGGTACTGGACATTCCCGTTAGCCTCATCGTAACAACTGCTGGTGCTATGACTGTATGCCTGTACACATTTCGCGCATGGGTTGAACCAGGCCGGCCATTAAATACCTATGTATCGAGAGTGTGTATTTTTAGAAATTACTATACAATCTGTTCGAGGCAAGAAATCAAATCAAAACTTGGTCCTGAGACTGGCAGGTACATCTTGATGGTGAGCGGACTAACCTCGAAGAATGTTCACAATGCATACGAGCATATTTCTCCGGGGCGACATCGATTAGAGCAAAAAAAAACTGCATCTTCGGAAGGCATTGGCAAAGTGCATTTTTTTTTATTATTCTCTTCGACTACATATTTTTCTTTCGAATCCCGAACAAAAGAAATCAAAGTGCAGTAAATGCGCTACCGCCAGTCCATTACGCCGATGGGAATCGATTCGCGATGCGCTTCTCGCACCGACGCTGAAGGGATTTCAACATTTTTTCGTCCGCGTTACTCCCTTCATTTATTATTCTCTAAATTGCTTCCAAGTCAGTACTCGTGTTACCTGTTAAAATAACGGAACCGATACAATTGTTTTTTGTTTTTTTATTGTGATGACGTGCTTCATGAACCATCGACTCACCAGGATCGAAGGAATAACCAATTGCTTTTGTGTGTATGAATCAATTATAACATGTGGAACATAACTAACGTCATCTTGCTATTCCTTCTCCGTTATCTCGCTATTAATGCCTAGCTCGGATGTGCATCTATGTATATGAGCTTCACAGTCCTCGACGTAGCCTCCCCAAGAGACCATTGCGAAGCCACTGCGAGAAGGCGATTCAGAGGCGAGCACAGCGGCATGGCGTGGCAGCAGGGCATCTTGCGGAGATGCCCTGCCCGCGGGTGCAACGACCCAGCTGACCTTTGTGCGGACCGTTCTCGCTATGGTCTGGCCTCTGCGCTCTCTGCTGCCTTTCGAGCTGGTTCATAGCTTATTGCACTGCTTGGTCCTTTTTCTCTCTCCTGTCTCTTTCGCCTTGGCAGTCTCTGTTTCTTTCCATTTCACTCTGTCCGCGCTTTCCTTCCTCTTTCTATGCAATCATTCCGCTGGACCGTATTGCCAGGATCTCACTGCCAAATCCACGCATCACTGAATTTTTTTTACTGTTGTAAATCGCAATTCCAAATTTATTTCATCGTCTAGTCCCTGAAGTTCGTTTCATACGCTGGAGACTATTCGGCGTCAAGGCCAAATGCAACGTCAACTTGAGGAAAACTGATAAGCTCGAATTACACGTCCCCGAGCAATGGAAAAGTGCATGCACGAAAGATTACAGTTCCATCATTTTTCTTTCAAAGAGAATGTATCGTAATTAATTTCCGAGCGTCCAGGGTCAAACGTTTTGAACGTTCGATAACAAACACCTGATTTCATCAGGTTCTGCACTGTTTTATGTATCGCTGATATGCGACGTTTTGGCTCATTAATATAATGAAAAGCACTTCATTCCCATATAGTACATACAAGTCAGTGTGTGTTTCCAACAGCTTTCGTATTAAAATCTGTGACGTATGGAGAGCCACATCAGGCAACATGCATGTATTCGTATCACGTTCCCATGGGTGAATCCTCCTCATCGTAAACGCGCAATACGAACCTGTTGCGTTTGCTCATATCGCTCGCCCTGTCTGACTCGCTTCTCTTCATCGGTTCCAAAGCGGCTAGTATTATTATACAGTTTGTATAACTACGCAGAAGTGATGAGCTGTGTAGAGCTCCGATGCAGCTTGCGTTACTGATGCCACTTCCAACATCTAGTTTATACCAACACCCTATATGCCCGAAATGATTATGTACCTTCAGCATAACATATGCTCGCCCAGCAATGTTCAGAGATACCTTTGCATATAACACCATATTATCGGATAACTAAACCCGAGAGTGAGTAACAATTTGAATCACTGCCTAAGGATGTTGACATGGGATTACTATCCAATTTTTTCCTCTGCGAATTTCCATGCCCAGCGATTTGGCATAAATCTGAGCACGTTGAGCCACTACGAAGTGATGTGATCGATGAATTTTTATAGAATTCGATCGAGTTTTCATGCTTCACCTTCGATCCCAACAACCAATTACAAAAAATCATTCAATCTGACATTTCTAGAGTATTTCTTAGTTGACCAGGAATTTATGACGCAACGAGACAGACAGAGACGAAAAGTCGGAGATGATAACCCGCCGAGGTAGAGAAGAGAGCGACGTACTCGGCATTAGCATATTAATTTCTTGGAGGTTCTGTGGCATGCAGATAAAGCATCTTAGGAAGCAAGGAACTTAGTCGATGAATCAAGCTCATAGCCCCAGTGTAATTATTCAGAAACTGCGCATTTACCAGCGCAGCTATGGGCGAATCCATTTTAATTGAAGCATCTCCCAAGTTCACCCTTTTCTGCAGCCAGTCTGTATTGATTTTTGAAAATGTGTATGGATTTAAAAAAACAATGCAGACTCTCGTCATTCGCACAGACTCTGTTCGATATGATCGAGTCACGATCACATTTATGGATCGTGACGCAACGAAATAGCCACGATCTTGTCACTAATACAAATTTTATTTTTAATTATTCTTTTCGCTGAATCCCCACAGCTTTGACTTTTACGACTGCGAAAAATTGCAAGGGCATCTTCGTGTGTATGGTAATGGGTTTAAAGTTTTGTGAAAACGAGAAAATCGTCGTGTAGGGACGGTGACATCTGGGTGAAGAAAGATGAGAGCATAGCATCAGCATCGATGAACTTGAGAATATAGATACAATGGGAGCAGCGGGATAGGAAAAGAGACAGGAATGAGGAAGAGAGGCTCTTCGCGATGCTCTTGACAGAGAATAGGCGATGATATAGGTTTACGAGTACCCGATCGATGCAGGGAGTGAAAGCTATTGATTAATCGGAAGCTCGTCCAATCCCGATGTAGAATGTGTAGCACAGCGTCTTGGCAGTTCCGGTATCTGCTGCACCGTCACTCGGTCGGTTGCTCCAAAATATATCGCTGCTAAATCCGGTTCGATGCGATTTCCAGCACGTGTCTTTCTCCCGTTTCCTATCTTCGGTCGATTGAGTTCGAAATCGCGTAAAGCTGCGATTTCTGTTAATCGGTTCGAGTTTATTTTCATTTTTCGAATTTAAAAATTCACAGCTCCGAATTAACGATCGTGCTTCAAATTTCAAGACTCAAGTGTCTTCTAGCACGATATAATCTCTGAAGGTTTCTCGTATTTTCAATGGCACGCACGCGCACTTCCGTCCAGGGAAGTTTGGTTATTTAGTGCACGCTTTTATCAGTCTCATATTTCATCAGGGCTCCACTCTCTCTCTCTCTCCCTTTCTCTCTTTGTCTCGCTGTCTCGTTCTCTATCTGTCTCTCTGTTGCTCGTCGGTTCATGATTGCGGCCATAAGAAATTAAGTTTTAATTAACTCCCTGTAGACTCGTTAACGAACGTGTCTCGCTCTCTTTCTTATACTTTTCTTCTTTCCATTGCCCCTCGTCGCGCAGTCTGCGAAGAGAACGCAGACTCGTGCAACGCAAACAAACACACAAACGTGAAAATTAATGTTTGACCTATTCTGGCAAACGGCGTTGATTTTTTTTTTCAATGAATTCGAACCAAAAAGTTTGCGGCGAAAATTTTGAATCTCCCGACATCTGGTGCGACTGCGCTTCGATACAAATGAAATTTTGCATGCCCAAAGGACATGTCCTGCCCAAGCTTACGTTTGCCTTTTATCTTTCCACTCCGCAAATCTCGATTCCATCCCGGCTCATAAATATAAATCGACTTTTTCTAATTACTCAGAATAATAGCTTTTCGCTGCCTCACGAAAGAAGAATCACGGTCGCGAAAGCTCGAGCTAAGAAAAAAAGATTTTCTCGTTATCGCGCTGTACGATGGCGCGATTAATCAAAAAATAAAATCACCTCCGCAACGAAATGTCCTGCAGACAGCAACCTCAGCATATTCCACCATCAGATTTACGAAAAAAGCAGCAGGTTTGTTCATTCTTTCACGAAATACGAGTAGAAGTTAAAAATTCTATGTACAACGAGGCAAAAGAATTATTACGCACATTTGTACGTTCCAATGCTAATTGGTGATGTGAGGAATCCGTTCGGAGCACCTCAGAGGAGTCAGGAATGGTGACGATCGATATCGGTTACCCGGACGTTTCCGCGAACACCACGTTACACATGTCACGAAAATCTTAGCCTTCGGAGTGTTGTTCAGAATCCTGTCACCTGCTTTTCGGTCGAGTCCATTCACCGGCTAGTTCTTCCCTCTCTGCTGCTCTATTCACACACGCATATGCAGAACGTCCGGGTGGAAGCTGCTGCACGTGCTAAAATGCATTCCCCATACGAATGAACGTTTCCAGATAAAATGCAAAATATCGCTGCACACGCATACGATTTCATTCAAACTTTCAAGAGGAAAAACGAAGTACGAAGAACGTATGGCAATGGATCTACGCCAAGAAATCTGGCAGCAGATGTTGCTACAAAATTGAATTTCGTAATACACGAACTGCGCGAGTCTTACAGGTTCCATTTTTTTTTCTTGATTCCTCAGTTTTTATTCGTTTGGTTGTCGCGTCTCAATTCGTCAACGTTATGAATTAACGATCCTGCATTTTATTCATATTATACAGCCGATGCGGAGAGTTGGAGAAAAAATTTATCGAGAGATTCGATTGCGAGTAATTGGAGTAAAAGTTTTCTTATGAAAAATCAACGACAAGGACTTTCCTCATAAACTGCTCGCAGGAATGATAAATCAGCGTCAAAAGGGAATTGGCCTCTGTGTGTCGTAATAATTCATATATGAGGGGACAAACTTTTATATCGGAGTACATTAATCCCCTATTACGAACTGACTTTCCCTCTGCACTTGCAATAAGTAATGAATATAATGTGTGTATGCGGGAGTGTGGAAAATATAGGAGGACAATAATACTAATTCGCAAAGTCAGTGGTCGGCTGGTGGTCGCCCTGTACGAGCTCGCTGATTGCTTTCGGGTGGTGGTTTACTTATTGCCGTGGCTGTTGTCGCGGCTGTACAGTGTCGTAAGAGCGGTTTAGCTTGCAGCAATGGAGCCAGAAGTAGCAACTACGAAAGCATCTTCCTAATGACTCTGCCACAACGTGCTATACACATTGATACGTGAACGTACACTAACACGGAAATATGTGTATGCCCATCGTGGAAGCAACGGCGTTTGTGTAACATGGGCGTCGCAAGTATCGCAATAAGAAACACACAGAATGGGCGAGAAAGAGAGATGAACGCGTGCGCCCGTCCAAACGTAAACTAATGTTTCATTAAGACGGGCAGCTGCGTCTCGTCACTTAACTTATTAAACAAGATGGCTGCGCTACTGTGTGTATCTCATCTCGTGATATAACATCAACGACCCGAAAATGAGCATATATAGGGTGTCATATTCTTGGGGACCATGAGAATTAGCTCAGTAACAAGATGCAAAAGGAAATTCAACGCTAAATGCTGCTGACACCCTTGTTTGACGGTTCTCTGCAGAGAAATGAATGAAAATTCATGAATCGCTTCCCTGAGTATTGAAGGATGAATGTCCGAGTTTCCAAATGATTAGGAGGCGAAATGACGGAAGAAAAAATTCAATAAAGTATGAACAATGTTGGGCTTTTATTACGAAAGCTAAAAGACACATTTACATTTTGCTTGGCGAAGATTCTGACGAATGATTACCTTCCAGAGATCATACGAGACCTTTTAGGATCGAGGACCGAAATGTTGCTCGTCAATAATCGGTGGACTTGAGATTCGGTGAACTTTGTAAGAGAAAAAATAGAGAGACTCTGAGCTTGATATGGTAACTCTGGAGTATCATATAAGGGCCCTGAACGTTTTGTGACTCTCTCGTAATCGGATCACGCACCCCACTGAGTGCTTTACGGCGTTACTTTTTTTAGTTCCTCCAAGTTTTCTGTAGCTCTGTCTTTTTTTTCGTTTCATGAATTCTGATCCGTTCTGTTTCGTCGACGTGTGCACACATCGTGGGTCGTTCAATTTTAACGTGAAAATTTTCAGTTGATTGAGAAGATAGCTCGACCCACAACATCCTGTCGAAAAATCAAAATCTTTTCATTTATAAACACAAGGAAAAAAAATAATTTTGCACAATTTTCAGAATTGCCAGAAAATTTCGCATGTGCATTTTCCGTGACTTTGAGAATTCAGTCTAATTTTTGATTCCTTCGGCTGCTGTCAGAGTCGGACAAATTTTTAGTCTCGATGATCTACAGAAAATGTTCGTTTACTTATTCGGTACTTTAGTAGGTTTTGTAAAATTCGTATATTTCCTGCTGCAGTGTTCGTGGAACGTGATCCATCGGCGTAGCCCGTATCGGCCAAAGTAAGTGAGAAACCCGGCGATTTTATTTTATCTCATTCAATTCGTCACCGAGCGACAAACGCCCTGCGTGGAATATGAAATCAAGTTGTTACAGGAGTGTTTGTGGTGGTGGTTGAGGCTGCGGTTGTACGCGAGATGGAGAACCCCATCGGAGACGGTGAACAACTTACGGAGAATACGCCCCCGCTATATACGCACTTCACCATATATTTGGCTCTTTTTGCTGTAACAGAGAAAGCCAGTAGTCAAGAGCAGTATAGTGGTTTATGCTAGCAGGGGCAACTGAGAACACATGCTGCATAACCAAGTGGCATAGCAGCTTACGTTCCGTCCACAGTCTCACTTTTCTTTCTGTATGATCTCGCTCTCTCCTGTATTGCCATACCGCTTGTTCTGACAAGATTTACAACCAATTACCGATTCTTGATGGGGGCTGCAATCTCCGTTATTTTTTGCCATTACCTTCTGTAAATTTTCATTATTTTTGTGCCTCCTATTATTTTTTTGTAACTAGGATAAAAGAAAATTTAATGCACGGGCAACGGAAGGAACGTGAATCTTCGATGTAAGCCTAGTCATCGATCTTGGCGAGAGAAAGACGCGAGAACGGAAACATAAAGCCATTTTTTTCGAGTCGAAATATGAAGCTGTTGCGAGTTGCCAGTTTGTTCGATGTTTCATTTAAAAATAGAGCGTGATATAGGCGTCAGGCGAAATGTGGGAATTGTCAGACTGCTACTTAGCGTGAAGACGAACGAATTTTCGTCCAGTCGTTGCGCGATCTCAACTGCTGCGATTCAGCTGCAAGGGAAGAGCGTGGTTGCAATTTTTTTTTTCTCAAACAAAACGAAGAATCAAGCGAGGAAGTGGCTGGACGATCTTTTCTTCATTCTTTATTCGTGTACAGTATATCTCTGTATAAAATACAACGAGAGAGAAGGGGAGCGTATACGACACCTTAACAGATGATTACGCGAACAGTGGTCAACCGGCAGGGCCGGTCGTCACGGTTGTTAGGGCGTGACCGTGTCGTTTCGGGGTTCGAAAAGGCGTCGTACCTAAATGAATCTTTTCAGCTAAACGTGGCGTTTTATACGTGCCAACAAAAATCTATACCACACCTTGGTGTCTAGAGACTAATACGTTTTCAACTCGCACAACGAGACCGATGGCATTTAGCCCGAGGATTCTCCCTTTTACCGTACATCCACGAGACAGCGTTTTATACTCATGTAATAGAGACGTTGTGCAAGGATGTTTTCACCCACAATACATTTTCCACCGTTACTCTCCGCCCGCGGCTGCAATAGCCAACATTTACACGCCCATCACGTGACCCTTTATGAATTCTTTTCACCGCGCGAGGGATTGCATAAGATTCGTATTTTCGAATTATTTCTTTTCGTTCATAAATGGTCAGACGTGTAGCGCGTGCCGGACGAGCGCGTTTGATTTTTTCTTTCGCACCTTTCATTCCGATGACTTTTGGAGCAACAGCTGCTTCACTTTATAAGTCTCCGTTTCTTTATGCCGAATAATCTAAGAATACTTATGATCTCGTTGAATTATTGCAACGCTGATAGTCCCTCGGGACAAAATGGACATAAAAAACTGCTCGAAGCGGAAGTAGAACTAAAATTCAACGGGATTGTAGGAAAAAAATGGAAAATGACGGGAACGTGTGAGGCAAACGAAGAAACAAGGGAGAATGATAATTTTTTCGAAGCCATTCGAGCAAACTGTGAAGGGACTCTGCGTGCAAGTATTTCCTTCAGCAATGACACATCCACTGCAGAGAGGAAGAGCAAGAGAGGGAATGTGAGCGATCCACGTTAAGTTATCGGATTGTTGAGATCCACGAAACACCGCGGGGAATCTCCGGAGGGAATTCCCGGGATGATCGCTCCCAGACATGTGAGGAAATATATACACACAACTTTGTAACATTTTTTCACAGTCGTTCCTGAATCCTGGCAGCAGGAAGTATCGAGCGCGTGTCTATGTGTGAGAGAGGGCGTGAGGCAAGTGGGTCCATCGGTACAAGATATCGAAAGAAAGTCTCGACGAGGGTAATCTCGCATCTGTCGAGTGACATTTCAATCTCTTGTGCACTGATGCCTTCTTCATTTTCGATGTTCCAAAAAATCTAAATATCCGTGTTGCGAGGGCCCAGAAACTAAAATAGGGCATCGATGCTGCTACCATTTTCGCACGATTTGCTAAACCCAACAATCCCATACACGATGCACCGATTTGGTCAAATTTTGCAACTGTCTGTGGGTCAAAATTGTTGTTTTGCACATTTTTACGTTTTTCAGTTCATTTAGTGTTCAAAATTCTTGAAAGGAGTGCGTCCTACGCACGTTCACAGAGCTGTCAACTCTATTTACACATGAGAGTATAAATAATTCAAAAGTCACGACTTGACATCAATCTCCAGGTTATCACTTGAATCCTGTAAATAAAGTGTGACGAGGGAGGAAAGATATAAAATGTTTGTGAAAATCAGATCGACCAACAACTGCAGCGGTGTGTGTGTGTGCAGGATTTTGGAATCAAGATTACGAGAGTATTCCCATGTATCTGCCAAGAGAGGCAGTCAGTATTGTAGGAAATGTTCGTAAAAGTCTTGGTAACGTTTCTCTCGAAGAGGTCTCTTTCCCTGCGAGCGCCTCGGGCGCGCATCATCCCGAATGCGTAGGTCCCTAGAGCCCGCTTTTCTTTTACTTTTTCTAAATGAACTGACAGCTAATCGATACAGCTTTTTCTTTATACTTCGGTGGTGTATTACGACACTCAGCTATACAGTTCAGAATTATTCTATAAATAGACACACAACATCACGAGTCTTGCCGCGGGGTCGTCGGATAAGTAAGTCTGAACTTATGCTCCGATCGAATGGACATTTTGCGAAATACATGCAGTTTCGAACGCGTGTCGATGTCTCTTGAGCTCAAAGTCTCTGAAAATAATCAGGGAGACTGAAAAATTATAATTTATCGTTTTCTAATATTTTTCTTTTCGTGTTTTTCGGAATTTGGTGGAAAACGAAACGAATATCGCGCCAGATCCGGAGGAAGGATGAAAATTCGAGAAATTGAACTTTTCATATCGAACGCCACATCGATCCTCGTTCAGTGAGGAGGGAAGACACAGGCTAAATGCACGCAAGTGATTAACGTATTAAACGGATGCTGCATAAATGAACTGGCACGTACCCCGTAAACTCATTCGTTTTGGGAGAAACGTCGTTACAGAGGCCGTATAAGCAGAACTATAAAAAATAATGCATGCTCAAAGCATCACAGGGAGAAAGTGTCTCAAGTTTGTACAAGTTTTAGAACGAAGGAAGGGTGAGCGAATAAGACAAAAGGGTAAGAGAGCGTAGGACGAGACGGACGAAGGGGAACATAACTTTAATTATAGAAGTTGGTGTGCACGCTGGCATTGTCTGAGAACTCTGTTCTGCCCAAGAAAGTATATGTTTGAGCATCTCATGCGATCTTGGGAGTCTAGGACAGTCGCGAGCTGTTCGTTCCGTTGAAAACTTTTCCGCATGCTTGAAGACACCCCGCACACTTGCTTCGCCTCTCTGCTGGCGCAGTTAGATAGGATTGTTCGCAGGCTTCTCAATGGCAATGTGACTCTCTTTTAACTCTCGAGATTCAAGAGAAAGTTGGCGGAGCAAGTAGTTGCAGCTGGGCCAGTCAACGGTCTTGCAAGAAACTGGACTCCTCGAGAGGCCAATGGGATTCGAAAAACTTTTTCGGATCCAAAAAGCCTGTCTGTCTTTTTATGGCACAAAAAGTTCAAGCTCGTTCCGATTTCTCATCGATTATTCGCTCTTTAGCTTTCCGTCGCTTCGCTATTTCTTAGTAAAAATGCAAAAGTCAGTCGTGCGTCGACAATGAATAAAAATACTCGCAAGTCCTGATAACCAGCCGATGAAAATTGATTGAGAAGGAGAAATAAAACAGAGTGGAAATTAATTGCAGCAGCTCGAAGGCTCTATTTGCGAAGCTACCAGTCTCGTTTACAGTAATGACGCTTAAACATTTAATGGTAAGGTATGCATGCATGCATGGCTGTTGTGAAGCAATTCATAAGACCCGGAGAGCTTGTAAAAAGAATCTCTCATACATTGTTTCATGCGGGATCGCCACGTACCGAGCCCTGGGCGGAGCGTGTAAGCGGTGTAGGCGGAGCAACTAAAACTGATGGTAAAGTCTATGTGTGACGTATATCGATGGAATTCTGAACTTTCGTATGCAAGGATCATGCTCATTGTTACCCTCGAACTCATGCTGCTGCTGTCACCTTCGACAAATCCATTAAAACACCATGAGAGATAAAGAGGACTTTAAGGTTTAAATGAATTTAAGGAGCTTGTGTCGTTCCCTCGTAAACGAAGGATTTTAATGAGAAGTGAAAAAATAATTTAAACGTTTTTTCAGACCGCTTGATATCATGAATGCGTTGGCAGTCCGAATTTTGTGCAGGGATTCGACATGTGGAAAATAGGAAAATGGAGAACTTACTCTTTTCCTCCGTATAATCAGTTTTGAGACAAAAGTGTGCACACGCGTGTCTCTCCTTTTTTCTCCGACCCGTGCTGTAATCTTGCCATAGTGTTTGAAACGTCGAAACAGCGTTACATCCCTGTCCCTTGATGTCATACAAGAATAACTGTTCGACGTACCAGTAGCGATTCGAAAACGAAATGAAAAACAAAACTCAAGCACTCGCGATGAGGGCGGAAGCGGCACAGAAAATACGTGGAGAGGAAAGGCAGGAAAAAGAGGAAGAATTTCCAATGCTGCAGAGCTATGGGTCTCGCTCGCTAAAGCATTATTATTATAATGTACGAATCAGCAAGGCAGAGCAGCAAGGCGTATACATAAAGAATCGAGTATAAGTTGACATATATGTATATGAGGCATTTCACGCTAAATTTACATTTCCAAATTTCGATCCCTTTTCAATCGATAAATATTTCGTCAGGTTTTTTACCAGAAAAATAAATAAATACGTTCTTCACGGTTTTCCAATTTGCGCAATTTTCCGAATTTTTCGACAATGCTCTACGTCTTTTTTCCTAATCAAAACAAAATGAAGTGTCGCTTGTATTTTTCGCGAATTATCAATGCTCTGCCAGGCAAACGTTTACCAGGATCTCTATCGCCCACACAACCGAAAGATTTTTCATGGAGAACGAGAGTTTACAGTGGAAAAAATGTTTTGCCTGCGTCGAATTAGCGAAGGAACAAATGCAAATGGAAACTCTGCAGCTAGGCTCAAAAAGTGCAGCATTTCGAAGTGGAAAGTTGGCGTGAAATGCCTCATATCGTGATGTGAAGAGAAAGAGGAAGGAGGAAAGCAAAAACATCACGTTGGCTCGTTTGCTCCTTCGATCTCGACGGGAGCACGTATGGGAGTACGTCAAAATATCAGATTGCATTTCGTTGTATGTTTCACATCTCATTGAAACCGGTCCCCTCATAGAAAAATGTCATGGAATATATCGGAAATTGGAAAGCTTATTCATATTTTTTCGATATGCTCGCTCGGTATGCATGGACCGCGGAGTAACGTTCGCGTGTGCGCTATACAACGCGCGCGTATATATGTAACGAGCAACTCTGTGGATCGCCTTTTCCGTCTATATATCCACGAGAGTACATTTATTTTTCATCCCCATCAATAGGTATATAGACTCACGTATACACATTTAATAACAAGTTGTGGAAACCGAGTGAAGAGTGACAGGGGCGAAATGTAGAGGGCGAGAGAGCTTTGATACACATTTCATTGCTGGTGGAAAGGTTTTATATGAAAAGTCGAAGGTATTTACTGAGCGTTATGCCGACGTAGCGTATATAATATACGAGAACCATTGGATTTGTGCGAGCAACAGAAATCAACCGAATGAGGTTCAACTCGATAGAGTGTCAATGTGATTCAATTCAATTGCTAATCGATGCAGTCTGCAAATAATTCCTAAACTGTGGTGATTAGAAAATTACACCTTCCTATCACTGTTTCAACTGCAATGGACCTTTGGCAACGAATGAGTAATTATTCCCAGTCACGTATCACAAAAATGCATCACCTTGCGATTAAAAAACTTGGTTGATAAAAAAATTAATTATTTCATTAAAATGAAATAATATTTCGCAACCGCAGATGACGTTTTGGTTTTCTTGCAGTTGTCGTCTCACGAATGCACAGATTTCTGTGAAAATTCGAGGCAAGAAGGTTTCGTACGAAGTTCCTTGACATATGTTTCGGTCCAAAGGGGACGATAGTGTGTGCCACAACAACTTTTACGTCTATCAGAGAATAATAACGATGCATAATCCTTTCTACGATCAAAGTGTTCTGTTAATTGACTCCATTTTGAATACACGTCACAAGGTCGCCACATATGCCATGTGATACCGAGGAAGTTGAAAATGCGAACATGAACGAGAGGACTGCGGGCAAGATAGCTTGCATGCATATGTGCACTGCGCGTTGTCATAGGAGACATGAAGGAAGCCGCTCACGAGTCACTGGGCGTTCACGTTGAAAATTAGACACGTACATTTCATTTCCTGGTAATTCCATAACTGAGACACTTCTGTCATGGCTTGATGGCCACCCCAAGGTTATTGGCGGCTTCAAATATATTGGAAATGTATCGGAACGAGGGAGGCAAGCCACAAGCGTTCAATTTGCTGGTTGATTGAATCAGCAACCTTCAGATATACATGCGCCAGTGCATTGCACACGTTGCCAATGTGACAGTCGGTTAGGATCACCAAGTTTCTTTTCAATTCTTCATCGCTGACTCGGACGAAGAGAAAAAAACATATTTTGACGGTTTTCATTAAAAACGATCTGAGATTGAAATTTCCGGGAGACGAAATCATTTCTCAACAGCAAACTGTCTCATTCGAAAATGCTCCGCGTCCCTCGGTATCTCGCTCGACAAATTTCAGAGATTCCATAAGTTTGGAGCTTTCTTATCAACAAATTACACACTTTCGAATAATTGCAATATCATCTGCTCGAATTATACGATAAAATTAATTTTCCAGCACCGACGTACGATTAATTGAGCCGTCTCGGTCACCGCTGCATTTTGGCATACGTTCCGGAATGACAGTGGCTCGCACTCTCCATAAATTCGAGGTGACACGACGACGGCATCTTTATATTTTATTATCTAGACTAAAAGACGCGGTTCTCTTGATCGGAGAAAAAAAAGAAGCGATAGCGACGTTAAGAGGGTGGACAAGCAGAGTATATGGCGAGAGACAACGAAAGGGGAAGAAAAGTGTGAACAACAGCGAGGGAGATGCAGAAGTCGATGTGGGACCGTACCAGGCGCAAGGGAGCAATTCCCTTAAATGCCCTGTCGCCCGCAAAAAGCACTCCGTCTGAAAAACACCCTTGGCAACACACACGTACGCACATGCTTATGGCGTGGCTCTTAGTGGCTTGGCCAGGTCATAATGTACTTGGACGGTATACGCACCAGGAAAACGTGTACACATGCAGCATAGGGAATCAGGATGGCACTCAGGGTATTGCAACTTCCGGCAATCTTGTTTAATTTTGCTACTGTCTTCTTGTCTCAACGTCACACCCATAGGAATTGTCTTGATATCGAATTCCTGCAAGATGCAGTGCACGCGGTCAATCCCTTAAGATACACGGGGATAATTTTTTCCCCATCGCATTTGCAGTAATGTCAGGCTTTACTATACTGGAAAGGAAGAAGCGAACGAAAATAAAGTTCTTTATATTTTTAGCCACGAGATTGTATTTGCTGTATATCTGTGCAGAAAACGATTCCATTTATTTATTTCTATTGGATAAGAACGTAAAACTCGTCACGCGTCGTTTGGCACGTCATATAAACGAGAGTTACACGACGACCCCTCAACAGAGCGCAAGTGTGCTGCTCCACCCGCCTGTGAGAAGGATGTGCTTTGTGCGCCCTCATCTCTCTGGGCTGGATCTCGAAACGTACATTAAACTGGGAAACTGCTCGCAGGGAACGTCTGCCTCACTTTAAAACACGTTAAGTTGATTGTAATGCCGCTATTCACAGAGAATCGTCGCTATTGCCCTGCCCGCTTTGCACACTTCGTACTCTGATCGCAGGGATATTAAATACGTGTTCATCAGACATTGCGATATTCCCTCGCGATCTCTTGGCGTTCGTAGCCAAGTTTGATTTATTTGTCGACAGAAATCGTGACGCCCTTTTTCT
This sequence comes from Hyposoter didymator, assembly GCA_037952995.1. Taxonomy (NCBI): domain Eukaryota; kingdom Metazoa; phylum Arthropoda; class Insecta; order Hymenoptera; family Ichneumonidae; genus Hyposoter; species Hyposoter didymator. The sequence continues at coordinate 9,150,506 of JBAJMU010000007.1, forward strand.
ACGTCGTATTTTACTCAAGATTCGAGACGCTGCAAATAGTAAAGACGCGGTTAAGAGTTTGAGAGAGCGATGGTAAAGGACAAAGAAGAAGAAAAAGAGATGTCGTCGCGGCGCAAAGGACTCGAGAACAAGCTCTTATCGCAAATGACTGTTTCCGTCGAGAACAAAGCCATTTAAGGAGCTCTTACAGCATCCAGTCTGTATCAAGCTCGTTTCTTCGTCCCGTCTTTTCCATTCCGCATCGCGTGGTGTGGTGCGAAGGAATCACTAACGGCAGCAGAGAGTCGACGGAGTAATAGCAACTCAACGACTCAGTTTCGAATCGAGAGATAAAAGCGCGCTGCAAGTAAATCGTGGCATCGTTCCAATGAATAAACTATGCTTGACACGACCGTTCTGCTGTTTGTACGATTACTGGAAAGAATAGCAAAGGAGCTAGCGCGTGAAACAACCGTTGAGGACGTTGGGTATGAGAATATTCCACGAGGTAACGTTTGCTCAATAAAATATTCAAGAAAACTATCAAAATCCCTTTTTGGATAAAAAAAGAACCGGCCGTCGCATTGTCTCTCTTTTTTTCCCACCAGCTCTCTCGGTTTTTCCTCTCGTTCGATGCAAACAGGCGAATGTATCCGCGAAACAAAAAAACGCCCATCAGCGCAACGCAATAAGGCTATCAATTATTCGCTATGCTTACACAGCCCCGAGTTAGTCGCACCAGACAGAACGTAGTCACTGCTTCGACGTACCAAAAATGCGTAAAAAAAATTATTTGAGTGCCTTGTTCTGGGATAACCAGTCCCTTTGGTCCGTGGACCGTCGACCATCAGCCGAACTGTGCATCTCTCACGAACGAGTACGATATTTTCCCCGTGCCAGATCTACGAGTATTTTTTTCATGAAATGCTAAAAATTGATTATTCAGTGATGTCAATTAAAAATTATCGATTTGTTGCTCGAAGCTTCGTCGCTGAAACGATAAATTTCATTTCGCTTCTCGATTAACTCATAAAAAATGATGCAGAACTCTGGAAACTATGAAGAGTGAAAAATAATTGACGTTGATCCAGCGAGAACCGGAAGATGAAGCGAGTTTTAGTTGCAGTTAGAGTCCTTGGACTCTCGTGCGTCTACACAACTACTTCGTTATCTCTATGTGTATATCGTATAGCGAATGGTCCTCCAGTCGGTGATTTATGTTTGTCATACATTATACAGACGAATAATCCCACGAAAGGGTGCACCAGCGGTTTACTCCCTTTCAAACATCCTCACTAATCCGCTCGCCCTACACACCCACAACGACCACTGTGTCAAACGCTTGCGTGCATGTAGATATAATTCTGTAACGACCTTCGGACCACACGAGCGAGCACCCTTGTCCCCCGGCCGATCGTCGTTGAATGGTGGCCGAGCGCAAGAGAGTGCCGTTGTTGAGCTGATCACTCTATGCGTTTCAATTAAAAGAGATGAGTGAGTGCGAGGTGATTGGAAAGTCGATACTCTGCAATCACTCAAGTGCACTCCGCATGTGCGTCGACGCAAGTGACTGCACATGCGGATCTTTGCACTCTGCATATTATGCAAGTGTGAGAACGTTTGTATCGACGACCGTTGAGCTAACAACATCGATAAAGATAACGACGAGTCAAGCTGTAGATTGAAATCCTAGAAGCGAGTCTTTCGAGGCGATGACACGCCAGAGGTTTCGAGCTTTTCAATAATAAAGTTTTATCTTAATTTGGCATTTATCTGAAGCGAAGAAAGAACGAGTCTTCCAGCATCAGGAACTAAATATTTGAAAACTTCAAGGAAGATTTTTTTTTCTTGTTATTCCCAATACTTTGGAACTAAGTTTTTGTAAAAGATGGTAATGAACGATGGTAACGAAATCCTAAACTAGAAACATTGTTGAAGATATGAAAGCACGTTGCATAGGCACATTATAAAGTACAGAGAGAGTGAAGACAGGCAAAAGGAGAATGATTTATGCACGTGCCTCTCCCGTTGAAGCGTAATTCTAATTATGCAGAGTATCCTATTACAGATTTATGAGGTCGCTAGTTTCTCTCTACACCCTTGTTCCCTCCATTCAAGTAAGTATACAGGGTGTCCCATGACCGATGGTCATCTCTGTCAACACGAACTGAGGATTGCATCAGAAAGTCGAAAAATCTTGTACACTTTTTTTTATTGACGTGATAGATAAAGCGAATTATCTGACCAACGGTTGGGAATAGAGCAAAAACGTAAAGAACCAATCTTGTTGAGCATAAAATTTCCTACAAAAAAGTTCCTCACTACATTTTTCTATCTGCAAGCGTTTGGATCTGAGAGTGTTTTGAAAATCGACGTCGTTTTGAGTTTTGTAAAAGCTGTGACGTTTATTTAATTCTCTTTCGGGAATAAATGGAAATAGAAAAACGCTCAACGAGGCTTTTCTCTAGGATGCTTGGATGATTCTTGTAGCGCAAATTAGAGGAGAGACAGAGCACACAAAATCAATAACAAGCATGGCTGAGTAGCCACTGTAAAACACTCAGGCTGATGCTTAATATTTCACAGCACGACTTAATGCACGCTTTCCCCGTCCTGGCTTCGTGTCCTTTATCCGGGGGAGTGAGAGTTTGCGTACAGTACCAGGGGTGGCTCGTTAACGCATCGATATTTTTTCTTAAGCTTGGTAACGTCTGTTTTGGTTACTTTTTCATTACCAAGCATGTGCATTTGTTCTGAATTTGGTTCCAGTTTTTCGAGAATCACGTAAAAATGCTCAAACGAAACGTCGCAAGGAGAATTAATTTATTATTTTGAACGATGGACCATGTTCACCAAAAAGTTGCTTAATGTCTTTCATCGTGCACCTACTGTCCGATCTGATGAAAGTATCGAATTTAAATGGAGGATCGCAAATGGGCAGGAGCCCGTTGATCCAGAGTCGTAGACCCAGACTGTGGCCGAGTAGTAGGCAGTTAACCGTTCGTTAGGCCCGGTAATCAAACTGTCTCTAATAGCGCGAGCATGCGGCTGAGCAAAGGGTGCAGAGGATGTGAGGGAAAAGAGTGTCAGACAGAGAAAGAGAAAAGGCAAGGGATGGGTGTGTTACGACGAGCCTGCCTATGGTTCGGACTCCAGCTTGGACCCTTCTACATTCTAAAACCACTCCATGCAGTGTCGTACTAATTGCGGCCACGGATGGTGGTTACCGTTCTCTTCAAGTTTAATCTCCGCAATGGCGTCGACTGAGGATTGTAGTGAGTTCGCGATAGGGCAAACATAACGTGGAAGGGATGTTCGTCTTGACATCACCAGCAGCCAACTGTATGACCTCTTACGCCGTTGGCTATCCGCGAGAGTTACGCAACGCAGAGTCCAACTTATGGATAATAGTTTTGTGAGCGGGAGTGGGAATCCCAATACAATCTCCAAGTCAGTTCTCAATCGTATATAGAGCTCTGTACGAACACAATCACGAGCATTGAGACACTCGTTCAGATATGTATATAAAAAGTTGTATGCCAAAGAACGACGAGAGTTCCACTACGAGGCAAAAACATGCGGCTCACCCCGGCAGGCGGTAATTAGATGAGAGATTAATGTCAGCAATTACTGAAACCTGCGTCAACGTTGTATGAGGCTATTTACACAGAACCTCTCTGCCATCTACGAACGTACGTCTAATATCGCAATAATCACAGTATGAGCCTGATTGATATGAATCCATACGCCGGATCGACACGTTTTTTGCTGTAGATATTTTGCACTAAAGGAAAGTGACAGGATTTTCCAACAATTGCTAAAAATTCAACGAAAATCAGGATAAATCGATCGCGTGTTTTTATCATTTTGAAGCGACTCATAATTTTCTGAATTTGTTTGTGCATGTTATTTCTTAATAGAATCGAAATTTCTGAATCGAGGTGGACGGGCTAAGGAAAAAAGAACGAGCGGGTGTGTACATGTCCGCGGATCCTTTAGTCCGTTATTTATTTCTGAAAATTTGAAAATTATACCACATTTGATACGCCGTCCATTACGATCTATAAAAGTATGGGAAGGGCGTCTTGGGCCCGAGCTATCCCGTGTTTTATTCATGTCGTAATAAATAAAAGCAGTGGAGTCTTTAAAAAGTGAAGAGGGCGGGGGTTTTGGAGAATTGTTCATGGACGGACATCCACCAACCCCTGCACTTTATATGTTCCCATGGCGCTGTTACTTGGTGCGTAATATATGTACCGTGGCATGTATCAGCAAATAAATTTCTTTCATTTCGTCGTAATTTAGTACTGAAATTGATTCATGCTCCAAAAATACGAAAAAAACACTTGATTCCATATTTCCAAAGCAAGCATTTCGAAAACGACGATATCGAAACTCATTACAGTCGAGAATCCGACGTTTCATTGACTTTTCTTCGAGCCAGTGATTTTTTCATTTACCACCAACGATAATTGCAACAAATGCGAATGTTCGCTCGTTGGAAAATAGATTCAATGCTTTTTCGGACTCGGTTGATTCAGTATCAGCTGTGAGGTGATTTCCTGTGACAACACGGTTTCTCGCCATCCCTCACTTAGATATAGGAAGGAAAATGACATCGGCTCTTGGCAGATGGTACCCGGGGGGATACCCTTTACCCGCGATATCAAGGGTTACTGTATACCCGTCCACCAAGGCTGCACGCTGCTCTCGTGGTTCTTGGGGACACCACCGCGCTCCCACTACAAGCGAGCTCCCTGCAGTAGTAAAGGGTAACTGATTCTAATCACACACCCTCGCAAACGTTGGCACAGTCTCTGTGGCATACATACGTGTTTGTACCCTAGTATACTATACAACGTTGGACGTATAGCTCGCAGTCCCGATATGATGAATGGGCCAAGTGTGCCCTGACTACCGAATTCCCGAGACGCTTTTACAAAGAGGACACACCCGAAGCAACCGAACACAGGTTCTATCGCTCTCTCCTTCACCGCAAAACCAGTCCAAGCGAAAGCTCTATATGATATTAAAACCCGAATGATTGATCTCCCTCCCTCCCTTTCCTGCCACTTCTCATTTCCCCGGGACAGCCCTCTCGTCGTACTACTTCCTATTCAAATTTCTAAACCAATGCTTCGGCGCTGTTTGACTCTCTGGATAACGTGGAATCCAGGAGCAACATGTAGGACTGATTTTCAGCTCGTACTCGTTTCTTCCAACATATTTCTTTAAGCGACACTGTCACAATTCAACGCGCAACGTCTAGTTATGATCCAAAACACTTTTGTTCCGATTTTGACCACCCTGCGGACCTTCCTATCGCCTGTTCCGTTCGGTCTTCGTGCTTTTGTTTTTCTGAGAGATTGAGATTCGCACGAATACGAAAACATCCAGTCGAAATTGAATCGAACGGATTGTATGGTTTTCTCGGATGATCGAAGCTTGTCCGGCTGTCGAATGGTGACCATAGTCTACTGCTGCGACTATCAATATTCTCCAGTGATATTGTAGCGACGGTTTAAAAGTAACTCGTATGGTGACTGGAATTGTCATTGGCATCGTGTTGGTTTTTCCGAGCCAATCGTACGGAATCGTGTGGAAAGTAAAAGCGTGTGGATGCTGCGAATATTGAGGCTTCATCGACGCATACGAATCTCTATGTTTATGGAATCGGTTTGAATCAGAAAAGGGAGAAGCAACGACGAACGTATGAAGGAGTGGAAAGTGGGAGAGTCAGGGCTTATTCCGTGTGTGTATGGATCGATTCAATTTAGATTACGATCTCCCGGCACATCGAACGTACTAGTTCGCATTCGAAAACGCAATAACCCCAGAAAAAACACGTGATTCACCAACGCGTAGTCAAATGCCTGCGCCTACAACTCCGATGTAATAAATTATTACAGCCGATATAATTCGCTTGCACAATAAAATGATCTCCGAATTTTTAGCTGATCATATTCGTGGATCCTCCCATAAATGACTTTCGCTCACCTGTTTTTTAATTACTTTTATGCCCCGTGGGTGAACGAAATATCCACAAAATCCATCGAGCACACGAGATTCGAATCTATTCTGGCAAAACGAAGAATTCAAATGAAGTTGAATGCACACGAATATTCGCAATCGTGCAGAAAAAATTACGATCGTTCTGGGTTTGTACTTTTTTGCTCGATAATTTCCAATGGGTTCGCACCATCGATTAGAAAATACTTGATAAAAAGGAAAAATGAACGAGTTTTTTAAATTTTTGGAGCACGTCAACGTTGGACCGAAAAAGATCGTGTGGACTCGGAAGATCAGATACGAGTCCACTTTTGCTGCTGGATTTGTTAACGAGGGGGTAAAACAAAAAGATAGCCGAGTGTAGGTAGAAGAAAGGATAAGAACAGGGTAAAGAGGAACCCTTATGATCCGGGATAAGATCGACTGGAAGAAATCCTGAAAGCCGGGAGGGATGTGGCCCGGATATTACGGTGTGGCTGTGGATTTTCTTCACATGGAAGATATGTTCCTTGGTCTTCCGTGACAGAAAGGGGGAGATGATTCGGTGATATCGCCCGACATAAAATCCTCATGGTTCGAATTTGCATGTTACAACCTCCAACCCCACCCCCTCGTTTCAACGGTCCGGACCCCATCGAGCTTCGGCTTAGAGCAAAACTTTCTGACGACGACTTCACAGCCTCAATTTTCACTGGTGCTCGCGCCTACGATCTACCACCACTGATAAGTGCCCTCCGGTACTCCGACCTCTTTATCCCTCCAGTCCAATCGCATCCCCTGCTATTTCAGATGTAAGACGTTTTTCATTCTTCACAGACTCAGACCGTAACGAGTATTGTCCTCCACTTGGATCTTTCGTTTAGTGTCGACAGTCCGTAGCACAATGAACAGTTCATTACATTTCGTCATGTGCCGGACATCCCACAGCGATATTTTCCACAGGAAAAAAAACCCTAAAAAAAATTCTTATCGACGTGGCATTTGCCCGAAGATTCGACAGGTACCAGGACCGTTCTGGGGAACTTGAAGGGTTTTATGTTCTATATCGGTGGTCGAGACGAATTCGCACAATTTTGAAGTTGGTCTTGAATAGATATATTGGATGTCATTGATATATACCTCGTGTTAAATGAGTGTCGTACTAATTGAGATTCTCTCCAACCCCTGTGCCACCCTTCGTACAGACCCTCGGTGTTTTCAGCAGCTTTGCCAATATTTCCAACGGTAACCAAGAAACTGGTGGATGAGACCACACAGAGCAGCAAACAATAACTATTTGCTCAAGGCCACCCCTTCTATTTGATCAGACCGAGAAGCAGCGTACATCAGCGAGGTGGCTCCTCTCTCGAAGAGAGACGGATACATATGACTGAATGTCGCTTTTGGCTCGTGGTCGGATCGTTTCGGTACTTCTGACTGTCTCGAGATTCACGCAGACCGAAATTAAGGAGATGGTAGTGGCAACGGAGCACATGGATGTCACTAACACTGTGACGACTGTTCCAAGTGCTAGTATAGTTTTCTAGGACTCCCTTCATCCCTTCATTTTCTCATCATGCTCCGACGAACTTTACCAAGAGATAGAGAACGCTGTATATTCTATGATTGCGAGTATAATGTTCCGGAGCAACGCTGTAGTAAGAGTGCTTCGACTAATATATCAAACGAGTGTAAGCAACGAGTTCAAATGAAACGACGTCGCATCGATGATTCTGGATAAACAAACTTTCAAGTAATGTCGTTATGTTTGCTTATTCCTTGACAAATTGCACCCTCAACTGTTGAGGGATCGTTGCTTCTCGGTATCCTACTTTCTGACGTCCACTCAAGTCATTTACATGAGAGATCCCGGAGTTGAGGAATCAGCAGTTATTTTTTCAGAAGCTTTAAGTTGATCCTCGTTAAAAATTAGTTTACTAGCGACTGTTGGAATGTGCTTAAGGGAAATGGAGCCCTGATACGTTTTCAACTTTTTCATGACGTTTTAAAATTTTCGGATCTGCTTCGTATTGTAACCGAAGCTTCGTAAACGTCCAATTGCAAGTTTTTTCACTCTTCTGTATATCCGAGAGTCAACCTTATTCCGGGGCATAGAAATGTTTGTATTTTTGTAAAAAAAAAATTATAATTATCACACAAATACACGAGGTGGTGAGATCCGCGAGATCCAACATTTAATGATCAAAATCCAACGATGAAAATTGATAGTAAACTTGGTTCGTGAACTCGGTATTTATCGGCATAATATTCATCGGTAGCTAAATCCTTAGACGCGTGAGATTAAGATAGCGAAGCTTTTAATGCAAGTTCAACGTTCTTTGATGCAGTGTAGACGTGCTGAAAATGCTTGGGTAGGAGGTACCGACATCTCTGAGTTAGCGAATCGTTAACATTATCGATCATGCCACTGTAGAGTCGTCGGTTGGTAAAAGCTGTTGAGATTACTGTTTCTTCTTTACTGTCGCGGCATAAAACGGAAGTTGGATTCGTCCGTGGGCTATTTTTGATGGGAACGTTTGGAAAATGGAAATTCAGTTTTTGCAATTCGCGTCTGAATTCTGCAGCAACTTTTGATTCAATTTTTTTTCCTAGAAAATTTGCGTAGCCGAACGAATCATAAAGGCTGACAACGGATCATTAAATGGCTCGCATTTTTTGCTTAATGAAGACGCATCGACCAAGATTTTAAATGACTCTTTATTGACGTTCCGGTAATTCGATTTTCAGCTAAATTCTTTCGAGTAAATGAATGCGCAGTGTGAATGAAGGTGAGATCTGATTAAGGCGATGGTATCGGTTTGTACAATACTTGTCATTCATGAACTTTTATTCTCGTTTAAATAGCACTTTTGCGGTGAATGCTCGTTGGGAGGGTTGACGAGTGGCTCACATCTCTCGAGGGAGAATCGGCAAGGGTAGAAAAAAGTAGAGAAAAGTACGAGACGAGCAAAGAAAGCTTCTCGAATGCGAGTGGGAGAAGAAGATTTTATGAAAATTACCATCGGATAAAAAAGTAAAACAGATAAAAACTAATGTATGCGGGGCAAGAGATGCGGCGATGGGCAAGAAGGAGCAGGACGGAATGCCGTGCGATCCCGTTTCGGAATTTACATATAACTCTGCATGCCTCTGGTGGTGGCGCTGTAGCAGCTTTTCAGGGCGTCTTCTCCATCTCAAGAATATATACATTGGCACGAGCTCTCGTTCACATTATGTAGACTACATAAAATTGCTTTTACCTTCTATTAACAATTCATATTTCTTCCGTTAAAGTCGTACTCTTCGTCTCAACGTCTCGACACCAACGACACGGCAAATATTCCTGAATACGAGGCCGATAAAAAGTTATTGGCGCAGAAAATGGCCCTTGGACAGTACATTCTCTGTATACATTCCATGCTGTCGTTCTGTATTTCAAAAATTCTGATACAGTTTATCTGGCGAATCCATGTGACTGAGAAATTTCTCGAAATCCTTGTCAATAAAAAAATAAGCGAGGAATAGAAAAGAAGAAAACAGTTAAAAAAAAATATGATCCGCATCGACGTCGAGGTCCAAACTAACGAAGTGACGAATGACCTGGTACCGTTTCGTTTCTCCAAAATAGTGAGGAAAAGTTAAAATTTGTCGATGCGAGTGATCGATACATGTCGGTAATGTCATGAATGAAAGAATTTCTCACAGCTGCAGAGATTGCTGCGCTTTGTAAAATGAATTTTACAGAAGATCAAAAGGATTGGATCCGCGAATCCGAGTCGTTGGTGGGAAAATAAAAAAGAGAGCGAGGATATTTTTGTGTGTAGAGAGAAAGCGATTGATATAGAAAATCAGGACGCATCTTGTGCATGGCCTGGAGATGCATTTGCTCGTCCCCAGTCTTGATGAAAACGTTTAGGCGATACACACTGCCTGCTTCGCTCTCAATAGCTCGCACACTGAGGTATCTACCTGCGCACAATCCACAACGTGAGATTCACGATTGAGACGCGTTGTTTTTACTCGCGAGCACTTTGCCAATATTAAACGTGGCTACCGAAAGGGGTAGGCAAATACGTACGAGATGCACGTATAGGAGGTGGACATCGACAAAAGTCGAGCGGCGAGCTCAAAGCTAAGGCTCTGAGCTTCCTGCTGGGAAATATATTGCAGGAAAAAGCTTCGAGCCTGCCGCATACGCTCTCGCGTTACTTTTCTTCTTTGTCGATCCCTCTCATGCTCTTCCGGATGCTGTGGGACGCGCTTCATCACAGAAAACAGCTCGTAAAAAAACTTGCTTGTCCTACAACCAACGAATTTTCACGAATACTTCTTGAAAAGTCTTTCGTGAATACGAACAAATTGCATATGCGCCTGCGTGCTGCACGAAATAATTAAAGGATCGCTTCTCGAGACTGGGATTAATCGCCAGCCGAGCTTTTTCCCGAAACACATCGAGTTTCGCGTTATTTATTGAACGAAAACGAGTGTTCAAACTTGAATTTTCAATCAGAATAGTTTCCATTAAATAATTGACGTTTCTTTGAAAAATAAAATTGAATTGTTAATGAAAATTACGTCCATTAGGAAATGAAATTTAATGAAAAAGCTGAATAATGCCAACGAAGCGTTACTTGCTTAATTCTGATTTCGAGGTGATACGTCGTCGTAATTGAAAAACTGTTGTATGGCTCAGAGTCTCATCACAGAGCAATTGGTCGGAAGATATGAAATATAGCAGAAGTTAATCGGAGTCAGCGACGAGCTCTTTCATTTTGTGAGTTATCCCTTTCGCTCTGACACGGTTATGAGCGACGTCGAACGTACGTGAGAAAAAACGGCTTTCATTAGTCCTTCTAATAGGCTCTCGGACTCGTTGAGATGAAAAGTCAAACGCGTTGTTCGGAGCAGGCAAAGAGTGGCAAGAAGGAATTCCTCGCATCGTATATGCGTCGGACTGCTTAAGATCCTCGCATCGAACTGATCCGTGCATCGCGGCTGCAACGAACTATTTCTACAGGGACGCACAAAACCAGTCGATGACGAGCATTTGGTTCGGACCTCGTAAATATCCAAGAAAATTTACCATTTCCAACGCAAGGAGGTTCATTCGAAAGCTCAGAAAATTCGATTGTTATTTTTCCAGTTTTTTCAAAGCAGCAGTCTCGCCACGATCCTGATGAAAAGTTAATTTCGTTCGATTTTGTAAGACGAAATTTGCTGCACGCGAAGTTTCGGAGTTATTTCGCGGAATTTTAATTTTTTTACTGCTCCCGATGAGAAAGTCGTTGATTGCGAAAATCTCGAACTTGGGATCGCAAGTGCTTCGGAAATTTCGCACGTAGTTGGACAAGAACGCTCTCAATATTTCCTGAACATGAAAAAATTGATCGAGTTTTCGGCGCAGCGATTTTTCGCACGATTTTTGTATCGCACTGTACACACTTACAAATCGAAAGTTGGTGCATATATCTATAGTGATGCACGCGCATGAAATCTGTCTCGTTGGACGATCGGGTGAAGGGAGAAATGACTAATGAACCGGACGCTAATTACTTGCATTGTTCGACATATTACGAAGGTATTAATAGCTCCTATTAAAGAGTCTGCTCGCGTGAAAAATGAATATCCACACGTGAGTGGACGCGCTGTAAGGGAAGAAAGCCGAAAGTCTTTTCGAGTGCGAGCGAGCGTTTTTTTCTTTCTTTTCATAGCCCGTTTCCCTGTACGATCTTCCCCGTCGTGCTTGCCGCAGCGTTCACACTCATATATTATAATTCCTTCGAGCATATTTCAGAACCGATAATTATAAAACCGTCCAGTAGCTTCTAATCAACTAGCACGTGTAAAATCGACCATTTTCTTCCGGGAGGATTGATGAGCTTCGCCATAAATACGCCACTCAATCATTTCATTACGGGATGAGAGATTATTGCGACACGAAATAATAAAAATAAATACAGAAGGAAAAGGAAAAATCGTAGTTTGTCGTCGGGGTCGCACGAATAATTGGATAATTTGGATCAATTGGCAATTAAAAATTGTAAATAAAAATGTTAAAATCATTCACAAAATGACTTTTTGTCGATTACTTCATTTTTATTACTCCCCCATGATTTTCAAGTTACAATTCTTTTTTGACTGTTGTGCTCCTGTAACGGTCTTCCAGGAACTTGAAGACAGACTCGATACTGGACCACGAAGTCATTTCGTGCACCAAAGTACCTGAATAATATGAATTCGTTAAGGATTCAAATTCGAAGCTGTCTATGAGTTCTATACCGTGAAGATACTTCATTGTGGATTCATTTCAAAGACAAAAAATGAATTCTCTGCTTTTTGGGAGGAGAATCGACCCCAAAAACGATCATTCATGAAAAAATCGACTTCAAGGTCAATGACATTGATGCGAAAAGTTATTACAAATCCGAACAGAACAGTTAGAGGGACTTTAACAGTTTTCGTAAAAAATTTTAAATGAGAAACCGATAAAAAAACAAGAAAAAACTGTTTCGAACGGAAAAACGTAATTTTGAGGTTTTCCTTTTTTGGTTAAATGCCACAAACACCTTCAGTACAGCAGTCGATAATTAGGAATGTTACTCACCAGCCGAAACGCATTCGACGTCGTTGCTCGAGGTTTTTTCCGGGGTGTCCAACGGTTTGTCCGAAGATATCCAATTTCTTGTTACCTGGAATAATTAATGATTTTATTTCATCATCGGAAGGTGTGAATTCGACCATTTTGACTGTAGACGTGGGCTAGGGGTCAATTTGACCCAGAATATAATCGAACTCTAAGGTAAATCGCTCGTCAGCCATCGACTCGCCAATTTGCTCCGAGTAAATAATCGCGTTTGAAAAGAAACTTCAAAACGCGAATTATTCACGAGGGTGACGTCAAAATATCAGGAAAGAGAAGAAACTGTTGAATTTTAAAATTGGGAAAAGTTCGAACGGAAAGTAAAGTCTTGTCTGCATTTTCTTGAATACCGGAAACGAATACATTTCAATATTTGTAAAAGGAGGAAAAAATGGTTCATTGGTAGGCCAAAGCAGGCTGGGGAAGAAGGAGTGATTAAAGGGCTGTTACCGCGGGCTCGGTACAAGCGATAAGAGACGCAGGCACCACCGCGCACCCTCGAGGGAAATGCGCCGATTATATTTGCCTAAAGTAGTGAAGTTTGGAATTGCTGAGTTTCCGCCAGCACTACCCGACGACGACCGTGCCATTCGCGTACTAATTTGCTATACAAATATATGGAGTACGATCCCACATCTGTCCAGACGAATTCCGCGTCCATCGGTACTCCCTTCTTTACCTATTTGCACCGGCACTCGAATTAATTCACCGAGCCACGACTTCGTTAAGCGATGATTGGCTGCAAGCATTTCGGTAGTGAATTAAGGAAGATCCACGCGGATCCTAATGGTGAACGAAAACTCCAACTCCGAGGGTTTAAATTTGGAAATAACATAGAAAAATATATCGTGCATCTGTTACTGGAATTATTTTCGAATCCACGGTCTAATTGGCAAAAAGATCGATATAAGAAAACCATATTTTTTGAATCTTCGTCCGCAGGCTCTTACGGCAGGCACGATTCTTTTGTAACTATTTGTAATTTTTAAAGATTGATCTTTCCAACTCTAGCGAACTAAAAACGAACATAAAAAAATATCAAGTTGATAAAAATCTGGAAATTAAGGGTCACGAAACGACTTCATTTAGGATTCGTTCAAAATTTTGTGTAAGAAAAACTTTCTGTCGTTTAGAATTTGAGATTTTTAATTTCCAATTTTTTTATTTTTCCAATTTAAACGCGTGTAAATTGAAGAGTCGAACGACTCGACGATTGGTTGACAATAATTTCGAAGGAAAATACTTTGAAGCACTCTGTGGCTATGATCGACTGCCACATCCTTTGTGAGAGACTGAAATATTGACTGTGTTGAGGACAATAACGCGAGCCATCAACGAGTATTAGTCCATCCACCGAATGTTAAGTAAACCCTTAAAATCCAGCCCTTCGATGCTATAGAAGCCTCGGAAGCTTGGAGAGACCTTCACGCAGAGAATCGACGTACTTGGTAATATAGAAGGCTAATATAGAAGAAGTCACGCAGCTTCATTGTTAGAGAACAATATGAGAAAGCAGGGCGTTACCAGATGCCCGAGAGCTGTACCGATCAGTCTCTCCGAGCAATTCAATGATTTTGGGCACGAGTAAAAACTCCCGGACCTATTTTTGTCCTATTGCATTTCCCCCGAGCCAATTCAATCCTAGTTCAATAAATTAAATGGCTTTTGGATTTGATTCTATTGAAAAATTGAACCTGACCGTGCGAGATGCTTTCCGTGAGTTCGAAAATGTCATTTTCAGGCAAAAAAAATTGTTCTGATCAAAATTTCGTGAAAACGGAGCTAGTTATAACATTTTCGACTCAAAAAAAACGTGATTTCATAATTTTGGAGTTCGATTCAATCGACACGATCCATTTTCCCTTTAACTTCGAAAAGTATCGAAAAAAAATGATCATTGGATCGTGGGTCGTTCGGGATGACCTGAGATTTGAAATATTTGGTTTTTTTCTCATTTTTTCGTCTCAGCGAATGTCCAAATCATTGCATCACGATTTTTTGTCAATTTTACGAAATTTTGAGACAAATAAAGTTTTCTTCTCCCTTTGGAAATGTTAACTATTCAAGGCAGTTTTGGATCGGTATTTGAGGTACGCTTGACAGGACAGCGATGTGGCGCCCACTTCACTGCGATCGTGGGGGGAAAAAGATATCAGAGACAATGGTTTGTAAACAAATGGTCCCGAATGACCAGCATCTTGAGTTTTCTGCTTTATACGTCGAATGCACATTGTACGTATGTCACGAAGCCTCGAGTACGAAATGCTTATGCTCGATGAGAGTGGTGGCTTTCGATGAGGCTAATGGAAGAAGTCGTGCAGTGCCGTTGTCCGAAAACAATGCACTCTACAGATGAACCAGAAGCTTCGCAAGCACTCAGGCTTCTCCACGATTCAACACTCAACGACCTTGCCCTCGTCAGTTTGCAGCGATCACGTAACGACGTAAAATTTCATTAGACACTTTATACGTGCGAAATCTTTTTACGGTGGCCTCGAAAGTGAGAAGAAATCGGTCGCAGAAACGATCGAGAAAATCGATTCGTTTTACAGCCAATTGAAACGTTTTTTCATTTTTTTTTTTTATACAGAAATTGAAGCCACTCCGGAGCAATTATTATTGCGAAGCAACGACTTTTCGGAATCAATGAATTATTCACGTTGACCCTATTTACTGAACAAAACGAAAACGAGAAATTTCGGTTCGTTGCAACGAGGAAAATGTCGTCGAAATCCTGGTTCGCCTGATCATCTCGTCTTGTCGCAGAATCGAAGGAGATTTCGTACATCCAGCCATTTGCAGAATTGACTCCAGGCAGGAACTCAAGGCTCAAGAAAATTGAATGAGATGATATGGAGATTCCACACTTACTGCGATTACGTGGTCCATTGCTTTGGTTGACATGACGTGAGAGTGCACGCTGTCAGTGAAAGCGACAGCGAAGACTTTGCTAACGAATTCGTCGCGATTTTCCATGGCAAATTTGACAGTACAAACGCCCCCGTAACTGTGTGCGACGATGGCGATTTTTCGAGCCTTGGAAGGTTTCACGTAATCAGACCATACCGTGCGCAAATGTGAGTAGGGATCTTCGCTGCCCTGCAAAAATTGTGACATTTTTTAGTTTCCATTGAAAAGAAAAATAAAAAGTTTCAAAATTGTAAAAAAATAAATGTTGCTTGTACGAACCGGAATTTTCTTGACTTCGTTGTCAATAGTCCTGGAATTATCGTTCGTATTAAGCACCAAAATTCCATATCCAAGTTTCTTTGCTCTCCGGATGTAAGGAATTTGTGTTCCGGAATTAAGATCGTCGTTTATGATCAAACGACGCGCCCATTGGCCCGCCCTCACCACGCCACTGCCGTGTATCAGAATCAGTAATTTTTCATTTTCGAAAGCATCGTCACTGGCGAATATCGACGAGCGTAATTTTGAAGGTGCGTCGCTTGTTTTCGGCACCGGGATTCTGCGCAAACCCTCTGCTTCGAGTGAATCGTAAACGTATTCGTTGATCACCTGAATATTGAAAGAATTATTTATAAGGAATTGATTTTTATGAATTTTCACGAAAATCTCAACAAACAAAAAACGCATTTCAATTGTTACCGCTGTCGATAAAACTGCGACGCGAATGGTTACCGACATTTTCATTGACACGTGCAAAAGAATAACGCTGAAAGTATTTTTTCGTCTTTTTTCAAATCTGCGATCCGTAGTGACGTTGATTCATTAAATTTCGATGTTTTAATTTCATGGAGAGAAATAATTACCTCGCCTAATGCTTCATAACGTTTTTGATTGTATTGTGGATCTTCCGAAACATTGAATTCGAAGCCTTCATCCTTACTCATGACATTAGTAATCGGGTCTATTTTCCGCATCTTCCCACCTGGAAATTAACCTCAAATTAAGATTTTTTGTTACACTTAATATTTTAACTCAACCGAGTTAACAATTTTGCGCCTTGAGCCCCTTAAACTTGCTGTTACGATTTTTTTGGAGGTTATAGACAGTGGGGTTGGATGCAGCAGTCGCATCGTTCGATGGTATGTTATTGTTCCAAGGAGATACATTTCGAAATTTCGCGGAAAACTTGTCGAAGGAAGCAGCTGATCGAATTACGTTGATTTGTTTTCGTGGTTTGAAAAAAACGAGCAGCCAACCAGCTGCTTCGATGAACTCGTTTCGTGTGAAAGGAGCTTTAATGCGTAAAAACTACATAGTAGAATAAAAATGAGTGCACCTTCGTCGAAACCGTATCCAAACTCCTTGAGATTTTTCGGAAACGTCATTTTCTTGTCTAACGACATGTTGACAACCCGCTGCAAATAAAAACCGTATTTTTCTTGACTGACGAAAAAATGTGCACCGTGCGTTCTGACATCTAATGTTACGAGTGTTTTGTGTTTGACTCTAGACACTGCGGCACAATGTTTAACCTCGGATTTCGTGTTATAACATACCGCCGTCGTCGCTATGCAGCGAAAGACGAACAGGGGAAGTAAATATTTGATAGAAATGGTTATTCGATTTAGTAAACTTCGCGACTGGACTGTAAAACAGCCACTTTAAAACTATTCTTCCAAGTTCTCGGTGTTATGACGCACTCGGTCAACAGTGTCGGTGTTTTTGCGCTTTCCAAAACAATCAGCATAAAGCCGAATTCACAATGTATCATGTACACGGTTCAGTCGAAAGTAACGTCAAAAATGTCGTCCATGTACGCGATTGTCTGTCACTGGAAGTAAAAATAATGCCAGGAAACGAAAGTATTTTGCTGGCGATTCCATTTCTTTAGAGAATTTTTATAAACTCGTGAAAATCCAACACGATAATTTCTTTGAAGGCCTTCACACACCAAAATGGCACAAAAATTTGAGGGACTCACACCGAAACATAGAATTTATACTGGCGGGAAATTTGAAATGAATTTTTGCGCAAAATTATGTTTTTCGATCACATCGATGATATTCCGTGAAAAATTAAATTCTCACGTCCCGTCACGTCAATTTTGGAATATCGAGTCTCGGGCAGCGCAATTTTTCATCGACTTTTCCATCGAGGGGACCAAATCGTTCTCTTCATATTCGAATTCCACGAAAGTATACTGTTTTATTCAAATAATCTTTAAAAATTTGTGCGATTTGATGCTGACTCGTATAATAGAAAGAAAAATTGTTCCAAGTTTGCGGAAAGGATATAAAAAGGGTCAGTGCACATATTTTTCAAGTAGTTTCGAAATGTATTTGTATTTGTCTGCAGAAAGAGCGTTTCGTCCCTCTGAATGTTTGAAAAGCATTCGCCGATCGATATGGATTCTTGTTGACCAGCACGTTTTGTAAAAAATACCAAAATACAGACAAAAAATGTTTGTAAATAGCTTTTCGAATTTTTGGTTGACTACACCCATTTTAGTAATTTACAATATTTACAATACTGCGAAATATCCACAGATATTCAGATTTCGCGATACGAATTTCCTTATTTGTTGTTGCGGGTTCCAAGGATTAGAATTTCCAAGAATTCGGAAATCTTTGGTGATGATAATTCAATTTCTTCCTTTCTTGAGCACTAGCAATGGATCATGACTTTGATCGCTCCGCCGCTGCCTGTTTTTGTTACTTCAAACGCGTTCCTGGACTCTTCGAGCTTAAAGTTGTGAGTAATCAGTGGCTTGACGTCAATCTTGCCGGAAGCTACGAGTTCCAGGGCGTCTTCGTAGCTGTAAATTTCAAGTATATATTTTAAGGTGATAGCCAGCGAGTTTATCGACAGAATTATTTCAATTTCGCGAGGAACCATTCCAGGCCACGATTTCAAAATTTACTTGTGGTTACGACGCTCCGCCGTTGGAGAAGGGAGAGAAAAAAATCTGCACGAAAGTTCGAGCGATATTCCGCTGAATGTAAATTTTTTTCAGTTTCATTAAAAAACTAGAAAAATTGATATTTTGCGTAATTTTGCTCGAACTTTCGTGCAGATTTTTTCTCTCCCTTCCCCAATGACGGAGTGTCGTATCGGTAAGTAAATTTGGAATGGGACTATTGTGCGAAATCTTCCTTAAAGATAATCGTGGAGGGAAAGAATAATCGAGTTGATTGTCGTTGAAAATGATCCAACTTACTCGTTAGCGTAACGAAAAACTCCTCGAATGTCAACTTCCCTGGTTAAGGCATTAATGAGTGGGACTTGAACTTCAGGAGCTCCGCAGCCGACAAAAACGGCTGTGCCACCAGATTTAGTTGCCTGTGAAATGAAAAGTAGCTCGTGAATCGTACAAAAGTCGACTTCTCTATTGGTCGGAGTAACGTGAGCCATTAATAACGAAATATGGATGATGAATTCGTGGAGACTCACAAGAATGGCGAGTCGTATCGATTGGCCTGCACCAGAAGCCTCGATGGTCTTATCGGGCTGTTCACCGAACAATTGAGTTATACGTTCGACCGTTTGCGCCTCGGTGAGTTCCTTGGTTGAGAGGAAAGTATCATCAGCTCCAAGGGACTTGGCGACCTTCAATTTATCTTCTACAACGTCTGCAAAAATAAATGGTCTCTCGTAGACTCAGTGCAGAAGGTTTAATGCATTTATTTTATCATTCGTTGTCCCCTGTGGCCATAAACGGCGTTCTTCGGGATCGAAATACTTTTATTGAGAATGAAAAAAATCTCTTTTGCAATGTAACACCGAACGACGCGCTGATTGCGCAAGAACGCTGGCATAAGCCCCTCGCAAACACGTATTTATAAGTTACATCATTCTACACGTTGAACTTGTCCTTGAATTTTTTTTTAACAGCATAAGAATCTTTATCCAAAGTGCGACAATATCCCAGGCAATAAAATAATCGCGATAAGGTTTGATAAAGGAAACTTCCACTTGGCGGTAGAGGGAAATATTATTCTGGAGCTTTCAGAGCTTTGCAATAATTACCTGTAATTATGACCTTGCTCGCACCCATGGCCTTGGCTACCAAAAGACAAACAAGTCCTATGGGACCTGATCCAGTAATCAAGAGCTTAGAGCCTATTACTATATTTGCACGTTTGCATGCGTGCACTGCGACGGACAAGGGCTCCAGCAAAGCACCCTCTTCGAAACTCACGTGGTCTGGAAGTCTGTAAATCCAAGCAAAATGCATGAGCAAACAACGAAATCTTCTCGGGAAAGCTTTTGAAAAGCAAACATGCCTCTAGACTATCATTTTATCTCTTCCGAGATATCGTCGAGTTTCTCAATTCTCCACTGTCCAAACGAGTTTGTCAAACAAACTCACACAGGATCAAAATTTCGAACCGTTTCTGCCAACGAGTTTCTCCATTTACGTAACAACCCTTTGGAAAAAACAGTTTGAAATTTGATGGAAAATATTGCAATCGTTATCTCGATTCGAAATCGTTTCCCAGTGAAAGGATCCGAAGTAATTAATTCATCAAATTATTTTCCACTTCGTTTTAGAGCGCAAGTCGATAGAACAATCAACTACGTTCTCGAGCTATTTTTTCTAAGCTCCTCTATTAGTTATATTTGGACTCGTGTAATCAGTGAACAATTCAGTGCAACCTCAAATAGTAGAAGCTCCGTTCGTCTCCCGAGAGACTAGTGTTTCTCTCTAATCCCGTAAGTGCATGCGACTAGCAGTTAGGCCTTGAAAACGCGCCACGCGATAAAAAGTAACGAGTGTGCACGAAACCGAGATAGAGGAGATAACAAGGAGCTGTGAGAGCGTTGACGGAAAGAGAAGAATTGCGTCGGTCGTTGAAATGATTGGAGACCCAAAGATTTGAGAATTTTTCATTAACGCTTCTGAGACTTGAATCGAATTTGATGAGTGAAAATGATGGAGAGTTTTTCTGTGTGTTCCTCAAAGTTTTCGCTTGCTGCGATTTAATCGAAACGAGGAAAACCAAAATCGAATGCTTCGGATTTCTCAATACGATAAAATATCAGCTCGCCGGTGGCAATACGAACGAGCAACTATTTTTTATCAATTCTTTCGGTACTCGTTGATAAAAATTGTTTGTTATTTCTCAAAGTGATGATCGACATTCATCGCCATGAAGAACTGTCTCCATACATATGGAAAACGATCAGCTACGCGATTGGACTTTTGCGATTGAAGCGGCGTGACCCCAACGAGAATTCGGTACACCGTTGCCTCTTTTTTTCCCTTCTCTTCGTTATCGTTATCGCGGTTTTCTCAGTTCGAGCAGGAGGTCAAAGTTGATAAAACCATGTCAGTCTCATTGCAGAGTCGAGCGGAATGTACGAGGTTTCGCGATACCTGAACTTTGTCTCAAGCACGAACGACACATTTTTCTCTTTGCACCGACTAAGCGGACGTTAGCATTCGAGTGATAAATACCTGTAGCAAAAATCAGCTGCATGTTTGTACCAACGTCTCAAAGTTCCATGAACCGGTGGCGTAGCGCAAAACACCATATCCTTGCACAAATTGTATCGTCCCTGTTTGCAAGTGCTGCATGTTCTGCAAGGTACGCCTGGTTCGATAGCGACTCGATCGCCAACCTGTGAAAAAAAAACATATTAACGAACGTGAATTCCGAGAAATGAAATTTCTCGCAAAATATTTGTTGCTTCTTGTGCATATCGTACCTTCAGGTTCTTGACATTTTTTCCGAGTTTAGAAACGACTCCCGATGACTCGTGGCCCACGATCATGGGTGACGTTACGATGAAATCGCCGATCCTTCCGTTTACGAGATAATGCACGTCGGATCCACAAATTCCAACGCAGTTCATGCGGATTAAAACTTCTGCAGGATGAACAACAGAAAATGCGAAATAAAATCACACTGTTTTTTGAATCTCGTTCATCTGGGTCTGTGGGACCCGGGCAACTTGAATAACTCGAAAATTGACGTTGAAAAAAGCAGCTACAGGTCGAGTGGAAAAAAGTTCACATTTTAATTTTTAAATCGAGTCGTCGATCGCTTTCGCCTGGGTCTGTATGACCCAATGGTAATTACCACAAGTTGTGATTTATTTTCAACGCAATCCTACAGATGCTTATATGAATGAATTTCCAAGCTACGAAGAGTTCAGGAAAATAATCTTCTAGCGCGATCTTTATAATTTTTGCTCGTTTCCTGGGTTAAGAAAGTTCTCTGTCAATATTGACTCCCCGAGTTCAACGAGATCAATCGAGGATTTAGACGTTAGCGTTTCTATTATTGTCTCAACGAATCCATGACAATTGTGCTGAATTTATCCGCTCAAACGATTCTTATTCGTTTTAGAGAGAAAATCATCGTGTGCGTTATTCTAGGCGATAACACGTTTCAAGGTCATAAGAATTGCGAACTGTGAATAGACATATTGTCAATTTGTGTTAAAAATAAATTCATACGGACTGAAAACATTTGATCCAACGAACGCGATGTCTTGAGTGAATGTCAATTATGTTTCGATACGATCTCGAGAGTACTTGCAGAAATATAGAAAATTATAGTTTTCTTTATTCCATTCACGCATCGACAGACATATGTCACGAAAACGTGCTAGTTGACGCGTAAATATTGTTTCGCGCTAGTCGATACGCTCTGGCGCACTTAGAGGTCACCGAGGTCACGCGAGCCGATCGTACGATTCTAGCGAAAGAGCACGGTCTCCCGTTGTCTCGTATCATTATTTTGGTAACGACAAAGATATGAAACACAATGCACTATTGTTTCGTAAATCTTTGGGGAAAGCGGGAACGCGAATTGTCGAACTTGACAAGCTCGATCGATTCACGCAGTTTTGTCACCGAAATAACACTCGAAATTATTGACATGCAATAATAAAATTCGTACAGATTCTTGAAGAATTGTTCGACAAATGATTGGATCGTTTTTTTCTGATTTTTTTCGAACTCGATAACTTTCTGGAACGCTTTTCAACGTGTTTGGGATTTTGCTTCCGTTCGACTATTCGAGGACGCGATATTCGGAAAACAGTTCGTTCAATGATTTCCAACAAAACCACGTGCATAATCCACGATTCCGAATGAATTTTTTGAATATTTAGAAAAAAAAACTCAACCCTCGCGAATAACAAATTGAAAAATAACTTTTTAGGGCGTTCAACATTGAAAATCGATGTTTTTAACGTTTTGATGATAAAAGTGAAAGTTGGAAAGTTTCGCAGGTGTTGTAGCTCCGAGAGTAACTTATGGCTCCGAAACGTATGTAATTATTCGAGAGGAATTGAAATCGAAAGATCCATGTCGTTGACAGAAAAAAAAAGATAAAAATTGTCGACTAGGCGAACGATATGGATTCTACATTATGTGAACAAGTGTAAGGCCTCGACGAATCGCAACGCACAGAGCGTGTATTGAATTATGTATAAAAATAAACCTACCGTTGTCATTAGGTTCTTCGATAGGCGTTTGTTCCTGAAAAAAATAAGGAATTGTATAGCAAAACAGAGGCGTGTTGGCGCCACGTGGTTCTGTGACGATTGACGATCGATCGAACGTGCATCACACCAAGAATAGAAAAAGCCACAGTGTCAAGTTCCCGGCTCAGTGATTTCCGAAGGTCGCAAAAACGTGATGAATATTATATTTCCAGCAAATTTGGTGCGGCAATTATTTCCAGTTATTAATGAGGCGCCATAAAACTTGTTGGTGACTTACCATACGCAAATCGTTGATACCATACAGTATCGCGGTGAGATTATCCTCTGCCATGGTTTCGGGGTTGAAACAGCGACGACTGACCGTAAAGAAATGAATCGACGAGGTGGGAAGAGCAGTCAGCCTTTCTCGACGAACGCTCGGCAATTGAATAACCAGAAGTTCGTAATGCAGAGATATATAAAAAGTCACTCGCACTATTTTGAGTTCTACCTCCGTTCCTCCTCGTTATCGTCATCGTACGAATGTATGTAACAAGTTCGATGGAGATGGCATCGAATACGACCCCCACAGCTCTCTCGAGTCTCGCTCGGATCACATACGAGCTTGCGCAAGCCGCGCAGGGGCGTTCTTGGAAACAGTTCGTCACATGGCTCGGGTCGGTAACAAGACATTTTTTTGTCTTTTACCAAATTTGTTATCGACTGAGACGCTACAAATTTTGAGGGTAATTGAAAAATTACCTGACCGACCGTCTCACCCTTTGTCACAGCCACGCGACCCCCAAGAAATTTGTGAAAAAAAAATTAATATGGTGACCTTGAGGGGGTCGAATCAGGGGCTAAATTATAAAATTATAATTTATATTATTAATTACTATTAATTAATGAATTCATCAATATTGTTTACGATTTGAATAAAAAATTATNGTCTTTTACCAAATTTGTTATCGACTGAGACGCTACAAATTTTGAGGGTAATTGAAAAATTACCTGACCGACCGTCTCACCCTTTGTCACAGCCACGCGACCCCCAAGAAATTTGTGAAAAAAAAATTAATATGGTGACCTTGAGGGGGTCGAATCAGGGGCTAAATGATAAAATTATAATTTATTATTAATTACCATTAATTAATGAATTAATCAATATTATTGACGATTTGAATAAAAAATTATCATAATATAATTATAATTAATAAAAATGTATTAATGTAATTAATAAATTATTAATTGTTAATTACACTAATAATTTATAATTAAAATTATCATATTGAACTCGAAAATCTATTTTTTTTCCACTAAATTCCAACAGCGAACATTTTGCAACAATTCTATGACCGAACAGAATAAACAAATAAACGGAAACGACCCATGGGGCTCGAAAGAGGACGCCAATGTTTTTTCGAGCAGGAATGGTTTTTCGTACTCGATATTAAAATTCGAGCAAGCAGTAGCAATGAGAAAAACTCAGGCAATCGAATCATTTCTCTAGATTTTCGTCGTTGTTCGTCTTCTACGAGAAAAAAAATGGTAGGAAGCCGAATATTATATTATACAAATTTAATATTCGAAGGAAAAGCGTCAAGAAGACTAATTACAAAAAATCTATATGTTTTAGGTTTTCGTTGATTAATCTCCCCAAATGCCACCGTCCGTAGACTGTTTGATGGTGTCACGATTCTCACGTCGCGATCGCGTCGTCGCACTCGCTTCTCCTTTGGCAACTATTTTCCTCGCCTGCCCTCGTTTGTTTCTTTTTACCAAAGCGAGTTTAATTTGACGCTTGATCACTTCCGGGGCGATCGAAGCTGTGGTCGAACAACTCCGGACGCTTCTCGAATCGTTGAAATCGCCGTCGAACGAAGAATCGTTGTCCGATCCGGGATTTACGAGCGTCGACGCGTTTATCAACTCGGAAACTTTGTCGGTCCTTTCTGACGAAAGAGAATCATCGATCGGAGCTCTGGCGTTCGATTCGTTCGTCTCAATCGAACGTTCTGTGGCACATCTTTCCTTCAACTCTAACTCGTCCATTTTATCAACTACAGACAATTTCTCGTCTTCGTTTAATTGACAGGATTGTAACGATTTCGTGGCCAAGGAGCAAAGTTCGTTCTCGACAAGCTCGTTCACCTCCTGGCGAAGAACGTCGATATGAGCCTTCTCGCTTGCGTCGTCGGTCGCCTGAGTCTCAGGTTCATCCTCGTCCTCTTCACTCTGATCCATTCCCATTTCAACCAGCAGATCTTTTTCCATTCGCCTCGTAAGACCACTCGCTTTTATTTCGACGTCGACGCAATCTTCGCGACTGAAAATACGAAGAAATAAAAAAACATGAATACGCTTTTCTGTGGCTATTTTGAAAATTCGATCGTTGTTGCTTCCATTAACCCTTCGAGTGCCTCCGGGTCGATTTGACCCCAACATTTTGCCGTCACCGATTGTTTGGCATTTGATGGCAACAAATTTTTTGGCATCCAAATTTTATTTTTGTCAAAAAAATCATTTAGGCCGATAAAACATGGATGATCTGTTACAAAAAACGTTTCTACAAAAAAAAACAACAAAAAATTGATATTTATCGGAATCTAACAGTTTGAGAAACGCCCGGGTCAGATTGACCCAATATTCACTCAGAGAACGTATGCACTCGAAGCCCTCGAAGCGTTACACATAAATAAGGTTTCCACGAAGATCGAAACCGTGAAATATTCATTTTTCATACTTACGAAATGTCGCTGAAGCTCGGATACAAATGGCTCTCGTATCCGAATCGTCTTTTGAAAAAATCGCGAATGCAGTTGACATCGCGATCGAAATAATACTCGGCATTGGTATGTTCGGTGGAGATCATTTGCGGAAAATCTATGAGTACGGCTTTCCCTTCGCTGGTCATCATGATGTTAAACTCGTTAAAGTCTCCGTGGATGACGCCGTGATTGCCGAGCCTGACGATGAGGTTCATGAGCTCGTCGTAGAGAACTTCAACGTTGTCTACTTCATGCACGCCGCAGAGCGGTCCGCCTTCTACGAGTTCCATGACTACGCAGTGTCTGTTGAAGTCTATGGGCGTGGGCACCGGGAAACCTCGTTCGTGCAACGCTTTCATGTAAGCGAATTCGCGGGTCGCCGATATCCTCGAGAGATAAAGCCACGACATGGATTTTCGACGCTGATGGTAATCTCTTTTTTCCTTGATATTGCGAAAACACGTTCTACCCAGTCGGTGCAGTTTCAAACACACCGGATTTCCATCCGCGTCACCCACTACGTAAATATTTGACTCTTTGCCAATGCCGATCTGGTTCCCAAAAGATACAACGACCTCTCTTGCGGCTAATACCTTCAGTGCCAGGTAATCGTAGCCAGAGTTTGTCAGACGGTATCCGTCATCTGAAAAACAATGATTACGGTTAACAAAATTTCAGTAAATCGTCATCGACAAATTCCGAAGTTAAAATTTTCTCCTTAACCATTTGGGATGCGCGATTGTGAGGATAGAAGCTCCTTAGGGTACTAAAAACACGTGCATGATCAACTTACAATGTTTTCCGCGTTCGTAGCTGAGCAGACGGTGCTTGCATAGTTCTTTGAGTAATTTGTGTACGCCGCCGTGACGCAGGTTGGCAATTTGGGCTGCCAGAGACGCAGGCACAAGTTCGTGATTTTTCATCCCCATTTCGATCTGTGATTCAAGTTCGACGTAACATGATTAATCAGCGGTGTGGGCGTTTCGTCAAATTATTTAACAATGTGACGACTGAGAGAGATTTTGTGAGTGAAAAAAAAAACACAATTACCGCTGTCAAAACTCGGAAATCCTCGCGACTCAAATATCGCAGCATTGTTACATTAAGCTTGCCCATTTTGGTGTGGAATTTATGGTTTCACTAATGTGCTGAGTTTTTTCGAACTTGACACTTGGAAAGTTGAGAGATTTTATGATGCAGACACGGTTGAATGATTCTTAACCTCAAAATGTTCCGACAACCATGTGTCGTACTATCTGCGTTAAAATCGTAAATACACGCGCACGAAGAACAAACACGACGTCGGCGACGACGCCATACACAATGATCGTGTGGCCAATGAGAGCCCAGAGATTCGAGAAACCTTCGAGGTCACAGAGAAACGTGCTGCTCGGTGTGCACACTCCTTTGCGATTTGGTTAATCTCCCGTCTCGCATGTGGCACTAGCTTGTCCACTGGTTTCCCGTTCCAGCCGATGAATGCCGCTTTACAAATCTACCAAAAAACGCATGGACAATATCACCACGTAATGCACGTAATTAAAAAAAAACGTTTTTTTCTAACTTTTAGGTGCATGCTGTAGATTTCTCATCCGCGAACTACGAGATCGTGAAATGTGGCACTGCTATAAGTTTTTTGAACTGTCACGGGATCAGGTTCCACCCAAAGTGTTTTAAAAAACCACTTTGAACCATCAAAAGTTACGATATTACTTTGAAAACTCGAAATTGAATGTTGGAAAAAGCAGCCCCACCGGTCGAGTACAAAAAAGTTTACATGTTAATTTTTAAATCGAGTCGTCGATCGCTTTCGCCTGGGTCTGTATGACCCGATAGGCATTAGGACGAGTTTTCGTCGAGGCACAGAAATTCCGGGAAAAAACCAAGTTTTTCCGGCTCGTGCGTCATGGAAACACGCAACTGCATTGCAAGCACAGAAAAGTAAACGATATCCAATGCAGTTAGTGGAAGCTCCTGGGAGTTCATCTCATGGAAAGAGTACGTGAGCGCCTTGATCACAAGTCACGTGCGTTTACCAATAAAAACATGTTTATCACGCCAGTGCAACAATGGGGCAACTTGAATATCGCAGTTCAAAATGTAAATGAAAACGTAAACGTGCTCGAGGTGTGCAACAGCTATGTTCGTTTACTTCGCGAAGGCGGTAGCAACTATTGTGTCCCGTTGATCGTAGCCTCGTCTGGTTCAAACATCGATGTTAGTGAAGAGGAACGAATGATACGCCGCCTCGTGGATGATGCTCAAAGGTGCTCTGCGTACGCTTACGGTTTTCTGCCGCACATTCCTCGCGTAAGTGACATTGCTCGTTACGAAGGCGTGCTGCTCCGCCAATTTTTCCACGAGACGACCGAGCCAATTCCTCACGCTTTGGCACTCATCGTCACCGGCAGCATGTTCAGACATGGAAGTCTAAACGCTATCCCAAGCCTATCAATGTACTCGGGTCAATTACAACTCAACATGCTCGTGTTGGAGTGGAGCGATTCGTGATTCGGGGCCATCAGCTGATTTGACGTATGAATGCTGAAGGTCGGGCGATTTCTTCTCTCATTCGCTTCGTTCGACTGCGCTGTGGGATTCTTTTCACGATTTGTTAGTATTTCTAGAAATTACGTTTTCACCATCAGCTGAACCGCACGACAACGCCAGCGCCTTGTCAACGTCTTGACATAAATATTCGCATGTCTTTCGCGTTTTTTCATTACGATTTCTCGAACCAACTGATGCAAAAGCCAGCGTCGCCCTCTAAACGTTACGAAACTGCCTTGTTTGACGGTCAGTTGCTCAGGTTCTCTGCTGCCGCAACAAGATCGACCGAACTCCAACAAAATACGAAAACAATTTCATGACGCAAGAAAAAATCATTGCAGAAGTCTCAACCGAAGAAGGACAAGCGATGATTTCATGGGGAGCGAATTATTCTCCACCAAAGAGTCTGTATAAATAGTACGACGAATAGATGCTCCGCGATCCGATGCAGAGCATCGATTTCGATTATGAGACTTTCCAAAAATTCAGCGCGACGTCAACCCCGTCAGTCTCGCTTCCAACGAGGTTACGAAATCCGCAGATCCTAACAATCAACTTTTCCACAGCTTCCCATAGTTCGTAGATCCTTTTATATAACTTTGCTCGCGACGTCGACAACTATTCCGATAGTTCCGACCATCAAGAGATCCAAGTTCAATGATTTCGCTACCTCGCCCGGCGCCTCATCCGCGATGTGGGCAGAAACGGCTCGCAGTACGTCGTTGAACGAATACAAGTTT
Source organism: Hyposoter didymator (assembly GCA_037952995.1). Classification (NCBI taxonomy): domain Eukaryota; kingdom Metazoa; phylum Arthropoda; class Insecta; order Hymenoptera; family Ichneumonidae; genus Hyposoter; species Hyposoter didymator. The sequence continues at coordinate 9,179,518 of JBAJMU010000007.1, forward strand.
GAGTCAACAGCAACTTTAGTGAATGCATCTACAATGGGATTACTCAGCTCCATGAATGTATAGACCGGCTTGGATACAAGTACTTGGTAGACTTCACTGGGCATTGCGTTTTCGTAATTTTTTAACATGGCCAATCGTTCGGGAAATTCCACTAAACGAAAGCGAAATATATCTATCGATGGTTGGTCGGTGCCGAACACAGTATCAGGAATTTTCAGCGCTGGCACACATTTTACACAAGATTCCACGAACTTGCGTCTATCTTTGTCTTCCGGCACTCTAACTCGGAACATCCTCCCATCTATGTTCGAAGTTTTCTTCTCAATACATTCGACAGTAACTTTTCTCAGGGCGTCGGTTATCACGTTCATCATTATCCAGTTCATTGTTGCTGCTGTGCAAGTTGCGCGCTAATAAATATCACACTCGTGTACATCGCACCGTATTTTATGGTTTTTTCTACGGCGATGATTCTGATCTGAACGTCCAGCTGAGAGTCAACACATGTGAGCGTTTCGCTATTAGAAAATGCAGTTTCATCGCTTGAGAACAAATGCCGATCCGGCGTACTTGCTCACATGCGGAGGCTGCTGCTGGTTCTCGCAGGTTTCCAGGACGAACATCGAGCAAACGCCGTGCTTGTAATTCTTGTCACAGCTCGGACAAGGCTGTTCCGATAAACAGTTATTCTCGCTTGTGGCCATTCACGCTGTCAACTTAGCCGAAGCTGCTGCTCGATGCTATCGCATTCGTGTTTCTATCTGGAACGTGACTTTTGCGAGTTGCCTCTGAAGCTCATCGTATTCACACTGAAATACTAGTTTTTTTTTTTGTTTATCTACGTGCTTAGTGGGTCTTGACATACAGAGCTGTCACGTCAGAGACTTGCAACCGTCGCAATAATGTTGCCTGACAGTTCGATCGCTTGAAAACAGCTTCTGCGAAATTCGACAATCGCCAGAACCGAAACGATTTCCATTTTACGAACGCCCCAATCTACAGGAAGATGTTGCATTGCTGAACCAATTCCCACGAACGAATAATCGCAGATCTCTTCATTGAAAACGTGGCTACAAAGTTTGCCTCCAACTACTTTGGCGCAAAAATGTTGACTGACGAAGACAAGGAATCTGAGCAGCATGCACGATCAAAATCGCACGTATACGTATTCTGCAAATTCTTCCATTCATTATTATGTAACATACGAAATCTTGCATCTTTGTGAGAAGTAAAAAAAGTGAATGGAGGTCGGTATGCTTTGAAGTTTCTGCCTTTCCGAATGGTATGCTTTGCCCTTTTTTGCTTTTCCCCTTCGAATTGCAATTCAATGATTACGGACGAGCTCCGGAAGAATGAACAGTCGACACCGAACTCAATGCAATCTCATTTTACGAATTATCACGTAACATTATGAAAATACGTTGTTACTTCATACAAATGATTTCGTTGGTGAGAAAATGTAATGAGTTCTAAGGAAAACGGATCTGCATCATATTTGCATGTGATATTTCGATTTTATTCTTATTATTTATAAAAAATTTGATTTTCTATATAACTACTCACTCTTTTATTCTTTCTACATAGATCTCGTTGTTCATAACTGGTTTATGCGTTTTGTTAATATAATATTATTTTTACATATTATTTAATGATGTAAAAATGAGATGCGGATCCGATTATCCGATGGATTTCATACTTTCTATGAATATGGAAGAACGTTGGAAACGGAAAGACATTTGTATTCGTATTTATAAATATCTCTACGAAATATATGGAAAAATTATGTAGAGCCGATTTTCTTAGTGGATTTTGTATTTACTGTAAACATCGAATCCCGTTCAGCTTGAGACCGAGACGTTTTTTAAAATGATTCTAACATTTCGTTTGGAATCGCGCGATGCTTTTGCTCACACGCTGTTCTAATGCATTTTTAAGCTCCGACAAGAGCGAACTTGGTTCAAGTCTCTTTTCTCACGGAGTTTTCACATTTAGTTCACTGGGTTAAAAACTTTGAAAAACTACCAATACGTATGTCGAAATACATGATAATTTAGTCAGGTTTTTTAAAATTTTATTAGTCGCATCGATATCGATTTTTCTGAGATTCGGGACTAAAATTCTGGGGATACGTTTCCCTATTTTTCAACGACGATAGTTGATTGAAATTTGCTTTGTAGCAATCGGTAGATACTTCTGTACATTTATTGAAAAATGCGTTAATGCGTTTCACGCGCAATACGCGTCAAACCTTCTTATTTTTTTCTCACTTTACTTCAGAACATAGCAGAACCATCAAGGGAATTTATTGCTGAATTAAACTTTCCGAGGTTTCCGAACAACGTGTCAAGCCCGAAAATCATTGGCCACTTCAATTTTAATCGAGCATTCTCAACCGACACTCGCAATCTTGCCCAGCTACCTCGACATTCTCGTCGATGAAACTTTACAATATTATTCGCAGTACAATAAAATCGTTAAGTATTTATCCGTGGTATGTGATCGTAACACGCACATTAGCTAAAAATCCTCGACACATTTTCAACAGACAAACACAGTTGTTAACGCTATTAAAAATTCAAAGCTGTTAAACTCGAGTCGTAATTATCGTCGAATTTAACGCTTTGCTCACGATTTCTCATCACAAGGAACTCGATTTTTTCCAATCACATACCACCCTTAAACACGAAGACACATGACCCATTTCTCCGCACTTTTCCGAGCTTAAAAACCAATCCTTTTCATTCCGAGTATTTGTCCCAGTTTTTTCGTGTTTAACATTTTTTCAAGATTCACTGCTGCTTGAACTTTCGGAGACTTTCGGTTCCTCGCAACAAAAACGTCAACGAAAGAAAGGCACGATCTATGTCGATTTTTATTTTTCAAAACTGAGTGAATTTGATAAACTTTGAAGCTCAGGTCCATAGTGGGAAGATTTTATTTTGTAGGAACTACCGAGTTCTTGAAATTGTGAAAAAAATTGGACAATTCGAAAAATTGTATTTCATCCAACAGTCTATCGAAAACTGAGTCAAATCGCTTGTTATCGTTTTTGCTGTAAGATCCGAAGTTTTCAATAACTCTCGAAATACGCGTTTGCTTATTTTTCGCATAGATAAATGGGCAATTCGTACGGATGAAAAGGTGAATTTTTATGGTTGTAAAAGTCACGGGAAATGGCTCATATACGTAGTACATAAACATACAAATTTTAACCGGAGTTAACAACAATTATGGGAAAAATACAGTCCATCTAAACAGGATTAAAATTCAACAACTGTATATAGTATAAAATTGCAAAATTCAAAATAGTTAAAATAATAGAATAAAAGTATGAGACGCGTTAGCGCTTCATAAATTATTGTCTGTGAGATATTTAGCCTTTTCGTACGTCGGCATTTCATTGATTCGAGGAATTATTGGTGTTTAGTGTCCTTTACACCATTAGTATTTTATTTTTTTTCATATCTACTTTTATTTTTTATGGATTGCAAAGTTTCTCTGCGGCATCGAAGATGGAGCCATCGCCCGATAGATCACCGGTGGAGCAATTTGGCTCCGCTTCTCGGAGGTATTGACCCTGCAAACAGAAAGTATGCGTCAAGTTTCGTCAGCTAACGATCTTTTGAGCAAACGCTGGAGCCACGATGAGTCGTTCGTCTCTTTTGCTTGTTTCACGATTTTAAAACTTGGGAAAAAACCGAAAAAAATTCTCAGGCCTTCTTTGAGCCCTGAACTAAATTATTATCAGTTGGCCCATAGGAAAAAGAAAATCTTTGAGAACATTTTGAACACAAATGATCCATCGGTGGCGTTTGAGGCTCAAAAGTTGGAAATAAAAACTGGGAGATCGTCAACATTTTTCGAAAAACTGAGATTATTTGTTTGGTTGAAAAATTGTTTTGTTTCGTTGAGACATTTCATCTTGGGATTCGTGCAACTAAAATAAAGTGTTGAGAGATTGTGTTTACCTTATTCTGATACGAATTCGCAACGCATTCAGTTACGGAAGTAAAATTGCCGATGGGATAGCTGCTGTCCGTGTCGTCGAGTGTTTCGTTGTGAGAGGCGTCCGGATCTCGGTTCTGGATGTCAATGCTCCGTTCAGCGTCATCGAAGATGGAACCATCGTTGGAGAGTTCGCAGTTGATAACGACAGGCTCGAACTTTTTGCGTTCACGAACTTTTTTGTGAGACCGTTTGATCGACTCGGTTTGTAAGAGTTTGAGAAAATTTTTAGCTCGCGAGCAGTTTGGTGGTGTTTTAACTTGGCCGTTGTTTTCGTGGGAGGCTTCGAGTGCGGAGGATTCATTCGTCGTGTCGTGACTGGTCGAAGCTCGCTCGGAGTGTCGTGATTGCAAAGATGGCGAACTATCATTCTCCAGGCTAGTTCCACATGCGGCAGCTTCGTACTCCTCGTCTTGAGCGCAGATCCAAGATCGCCTCGTAATATTTCCCCGTTTGTCTTTTTTGTGGGATCTTTTAATGGAATTGATGTCAACCATGAGGACGGAGGTCGATTGATCTTGCGGTGTAGCTCGTCCACAGTTTTCGTCACCGATTCGTTCGCCCGTGCCAAGCGTCGGAGTCGAATTATCCAGGATCGGAATAAACGATTGATTTTCTTGTCGCTTATTAGGTTTTGGAGTGCGTAACGGAGTTTGGGAACTGCTATGAGTTGCGGAGGTTGGAGTGAAGCATCTCGACCTAGTGTCCGCGGGAAATGATGGATCCTCCGGTAGTTTGGTGCATTCGAGTGAAAAATCGTTGTCGCAAATCCTCCGAGCGATCGGAGCGAGCAAATTCAAAGGTTTCCGTTTTTTTATGGGCGTGAAAATCTTGAATTCTTCTTCGGCGCTCTCGTAAGACACGCAGGTCGATGGTTGCATGGATGGCGATTGGGAAGTCGCAGGCGATGACGAATCTTCGGAGATGTTTTTACGTTTGTTCGGCGACGATTTTGGCAATTCCGTATTGGGCAGCGCGTTGATTCCCGCTTCGCACACGCTCCTGTCAATCTGGCGATTCTCCAAAGAGCCATGCGGCTCGTCACGATCCGTTTCGAGCGATGAGAATCCCTCCAAGTTCTTTGTGATCGGAGCTTTGACACAGTCCCCGGAATTGTGGGAAGGTGACAAACTCGAGACGTCGTCAATGGACGAGGAAACGCTGCTGTTATGAGTTTCGCTGTCCGAATTCCAGCCTCCTTCACCCTCGTGGCCAAAGAATTTTTTTCGTTGCAACGAACCCGACAACATTCTCCTGTGTTTGTCTTTTCTGTGCGATTTTTTCACCGAACTGAACTGCGAGAGAAGGAGACGACTGGAATTGGTATTTTCAGGAGTGACCGCACGGTCGTCCTCGCCCACGTCTCTAACGTGGTCCGCTCGTACGTTTTTCACTTCCTCCTCCTCGTCCAATTCCACTTGCATCGCTCGTGGCTTGAACAAGGATTTTTTATTCGTATCCTTGACTTTCTTATGCGATTTTTTGATCGAATCCGTCATTATGCGTTGCAGAAAATTAATACGATTTTCTGGAGTCCCTGGACGAAGGGGCGGAGTCTGAACGTTCCTCAGAGGCGATGGATTTCCCGTGTCAAGATTCGCTTCTTGTACCATCTCGACGGGCTCCGGCTCCTCGATATCTTCCGGCAACATTTCGACACCATCTCCAGTTAAGCCGGCCGTCCCAGCGGAATTCTGATCGTCAATGAGACTGTTTCCGTTTTTTGTGGGTGAAACTTTCTCCGCCGCGTCTTCCTCGTTCGTGTAATTGAAAATCGAGCCAGTTTCCGACATCTCGTCTTCAGAATTGTCAAGGAAAGACCTCCCTTTACTTTTGTTCTTCTTGTGCGACTGCTTTATCGAATTTATACGTCCGCATTGGGGACTCTCGTATTGAGTACTCGATGGCGTCTTCGGCGCCTTTTCTTCCGTCACCAAATCCATCTCTGTGTCCATTCCAAACTCGCTACCGGAGCAAGTTTCCGATTGATACGCCATACACTTTTCTCGGCGTCCCAGAACTCTTTCCTAATAAACACAACGTTGAAGAATTATTTGCCTTGAATCGAAAATCGTGTTGGAAATGTTATCTTTCGAAATGAATATGAGGAAACTAAATTTTTATAAAGATGAACAAGAAATTTTCGACTTACAATTAAAATTGTGTCAAAATAAATGTTTAAAATGAAAAATATGAAGTGTGAATATATTTCGGAAACCTCATTCCATATTTAGCTTTCTTGGGAGTGATAATTCTTTTGGAAAAACGAATAGTCGAGTAGAAAAAAATAATTACCTTTCTGTGGCTTCTCTTAATGGCACTCATACTTTCAGGAACGATTTTAATCAAGTTTTCAGGTGTTTGCGGTCTGTCGTTTCCTCGGACTGGCGGGATGGCGTCTTCATCTTCAGGATCGTGAAAATCGTTGAAAAGATTTCTCGGCGTGCTAGCGCCAAATTCTTCGAGTTTATGTTTCAAGGAATTTCTTCTTAACGATTGCGAGTTGGGCGTCATTGTGCTCTGGATGATGCAATTGATTCTGTTGCGCAAGTCGCTGCGTAGCGTCGGCACAGGGGCACTTAGGATCGGAGAAGCGAGATTTATGGACGTGAAACTCGGGGATCGATAGTCGAGAGACTTTTTAGCTGTTTTGTTTCTCTGAGAAGGTGTTTGATTTTGATTCTCGTCAATTGATTCAACCGACGAATCCATTCGACTGTTGACGCTTGATTCTGCGGAACTCGAATCAAAATTCAACGTTTTGTTGATTTTCGGCAGCGGCGAAACAGAGTTGGGGATTGATCTTGTCTGCTTGCTCTTGCGGATACTCATGAGTTTTTTAGGACTCGGGCTCAAATCGAAATTCAACGATTTGTTGATTTTACGAGTCGCCGATCCTGTACTTTTCAACGGACTGTAATCAATGTTCAGAGCCCGTAAGATCTTGGCCGACCTTGACAAATGGTGGTCGTTATCCGTAGAGAAACTGCTATCGCTGCTCGAGTTCTGCGACTTGTAAGAATTGGATCTAGAGCGTGTGCCGCCAATTTCAAAATTCAACGATCTGTTGATGTTGTAACGCACCAAAGCTCTGTTCCTTCTAGGAACCGATTTGCTTAGAGATCTTGGCGAAGCGTATCGATTTCGTGACACGTAACAAGGCCTGTTCTGGGGACTCCACTGGACAAAGAATTTCTGTCCCATCTCTGTATTGCACGCGTCGTAGTCATCGGTATGCTTTGCCGTTGATATTTTCTCAGTGAAACAGTGATTCCCGTACATATTAGATTTTCCCTAAATTTCTCTCGCAAGCAAAGATTTTACCTCGTGCCACGATAAAAATTCTCTGTTTTTTAATGATGCAGCAACAACGCGGCAAGCCCAGTTTGGGAATGGAAAGGCCTCGAGATCAAGATTACAAGATGCGAGAAATGAACTGCCTCCTTTTTCGTAACGCCTGCAAAAAACAGTTGATAATGTCGTTAGCAGTGACGCGAAACTTAACGACAAAAAAGTTTTTTATTCCAGAATCTTTTATCCAATTCCTCAAGGTGATCCATCAGTCGTACGGTGGGAAAATATCGTTGTGCCCCTTTCAACCAGAAAGGCTCGATCTTTCGTAAAAAAAAATACGAGTTACTAGAAAAAAGTGTAACTTTTGTTTTTTTTTACGAAAGAACAAAAACGTCCGAGAAAATCGTTCACTTGATTATTTCCTTATCTTCCTTGCACTCGCGCAGCTGATGGATCGCCTGAATGCGCGACGATAATTTGTTTAGAAAATAAAACAACATCGATGCAATGTTTTTTAGGTTAAGTCTTGGATTTCAGTGAAAATAAAGTTGTAGTTTATTACGTACGAAGATTATTACGGAAATAGTAATGGATCTTTGGGACGAATGGAGAATTAATTGAGCTTGAGGACTTACGATTGTAAAACTTATACTTTAAAAGTCCACAACGCTGGAGTGCATCGTTAATTTTTACGATATCACGTATATAGGGTACACACGGTCTAGCGTTAGACCGAATTCCACAAGTGGTTGGGCGGGTTAGGTTCAACGCCACGATATGCCTCCCCCCACCCCCCCCGCGCTACACACGTACACGAAATTTATACGTGCGTTGCTTTGTATATATATATATCATATGCATTCGTACATATGAGGTTGATTTCAAAAGCAATTTGTAGGCTGAAAATCCCGTTGAACAATGCGATATATATTTTAATACGCTCGACGAGTAATTTCACAAAAATTGACGCGATATTGGGGGCTTGATAAAAGATGAAAGGAAAGGATTGGGTCTCGAGGCAAAACGAGTTTGGTGATATATATATGTGAAGGGTGACTCGATGTGAGATGACCAAGTTTTATAGGACGGTATCGAAAAGTCCAAAGCCAGGAGCTGGGGGAAAGGGCAGGCACTTACACATGATGAATTAAAAACTTACGTTTGTTTACGTGTAGAGTGAATCCTGCATGCGATGAATCTTCGTAAAGAATTTTAGCACTATCACACACTGAACATTTTGGTTTTTCACACAAGAATTTAATGGTTTTTGTGTCGAGAGAATCAAAGCCATGAACACATCGAACAAGGCGTCTCTCGTCGCGCACACTGCACGCGCGTGTGGCCCAAGCTCACTTGCTCACTATTAGAGAGACCAACCAATCGGAACACCAAACCAACCAAACTTTCCGACTGCGTCACGCTGCCAGCCCGAAAATACCACGAAAATAGATATACGCGGCCTCGTGTAAAAAGTACGTGACTCAACGAGCGTGCTGCTTCCAGCGCTCTTGCCACGCAGCGGCGAAATACTGAACTGTTGCCAAGAGAATTCCAATTTCATGTTGAAATATGAGAGCGTTTTGTTCGTTGTTTTTGACTGCGATGGTACGCCTCGGTCGGTAAGCAGATTTTATCGATGCATCTGAGGAATTTCGACAAACAAGTATCAGCTAATTCCGCGGCCCGTGAAAATTTCATCGAGTTATCAGTTTGATCTTTGATCGGAATTTGAGCAGATGAAAAACGTTTTCGCGTCATTTGATCACGATCAAAATCGTAATGTCGGAGTTGAAAGCGGAAAACCGAGTCGGATTCCATGGATTTTCGGTTGACAAAGGCGAGTCAAGTGTGTTTTGTTTTTTATTTCGAAAACAAAGTCGAAACTATGTTTCGATTTTTATATATCTGCTTCAATTTACAAAGTCAACAAAAATGGACGCCAGGTTCAATCACCTCATTCTGAAATAATGCAAAATCGACATTAATCATTATTATTGAAACATTTGGATATTTTTACAAAATCTCATTTATTTTTAAGGCTTTTTACAACTTAAAACGACTGTACTCGACGTGTGTGCGTGTCTTTTTATTTACAATTATTCACTTATCATTTAATTCTTCCGAATTCTCGATCAGGACAGCGAACATTTCGTTTTCATTGCGAGTTCTCCGGTCGATTTCTCGTCCTGCTAATAGTTTTTGCTTTCGCCCTCAGTTCGATAATATTAGCGATCGTATATATATATATATACAAAGGTGTTTTACGAATGCATCCATTAGTTTCATCATATCGCGTGAAACACACAATGAGACTATTGCAGGTTGTCCCGAGAGACTCGAACAATTGAACGTCCGTTTCCGACACAAAAATGACCATTTTTTTGTTTACGAAATTGCGATTAGCTATAAATCGTCTTCAGAGATAAAAAAAAACGATTGTTTTGCTTCGTCGGTGTTTTTCGCGTTTTTTTTGTTTCGTCGGCTTCGCTGTATGCTCGAACCCTGGTTAGTACCATTTTCTATTTTAGCCGTGATCGTTCCCACCCTGGGTCAGTTTGACCCTCGAAACTTGAACTCTCGAACGAATTGGACGTTTTCGATAGTTTTTTTTTACCAAAGCAATCGTTTACGATAATTTCGTTAATGAGGGCGTCTTCGGCTTGGGTCAAAATGACCCAGTGGTAGTAACTCAAGGTTATAAATTCCTATTTTCACTGTTACACGTTTTCTGTACGGTATCCTCCGTAGTAGTAATTCGCAGAAGTAAACAACACAAATATGCTAGACAAAAACAATACGACGACTTAACTATATGAGCGCGGGAGAGAACAAAGGGAAAGTATCATTCGTTTCGTCCTTTCGGATCGTTCCTGCTCGAGCTATATAGCGAATACTGTAGAATGGCGAATGCAAATAAAAGTAAAATACAAAACGATGAAAAAATAAAAATGCGGAATGTCGAAAAAACGAAAGAATCGATTATCCGGGTCGCTGGTGGCAAGTAGGGGAGGGGGAAACTTTTCAACGGTCGCTTTCTTTGTTATTGGTAAACAAAGAGTTTGACTCGCGGTCAAACGGTGATTCCATAGAGCGAGGGCACCATTTCTCGCGTTTGCCTAAAAACCTCTCGTATTTTCGTGTTCGGTCAGAAAATCTTTTCCATTATCGTGTCTCATGGATCCTAGAACGCATGTCCGACTTTTTTTTCACTTCCAACGTACGACCGGGCTCATTTTCGACGTTCCGATATTTTTCACCGTAAAATCGTCTCTACGGCCTTGAAAAAACTTTCCAGGGTATCATTCTCTTCGTCTTTTAATAACGAACGTCACGGTTCGCGTGAAATTCAATTTCGTGCAAGTTGAGTCGACGAAAAATTCATGCAAATATTAAATTCCGGAAATCGATGAAAATCTTGCTTTTTTTTGACAGATAATAACTGCGCGGTCGATATAGAACTCGGTCGAATGAGATCTCGGGCTAAACCGCCTGCATTATGCTCTTCGGCTTTATCATCATCGTCGCCTTCTTTAAGGTGTAATCCCAACCTTTCCACCGGAACCAAACTATGCCTGTAAAAATAAAGAAAAAAAAGGTTATTGTCGTCCGCGTTTCACGCGGCAACGATCTCGTCGTTTAGTTGCACATTACATTCGCCCACGGGCGCTGTGCTCGTTACGTCACAAGCACAGCGTCGTGAAATGACGTTCAAAAACTAATAAAGACCTCGGGCCCGCTGATCACGCGATCTAGCACGAACAACGAGTCCGATTCTCGACAATTGAGTAAGCAACTAAAAAACTATTATCCAAATACAAACCTTGTCGTGCCGTGAGATCTTGAGGATCGTTCAGATAAAGCCCGTTCAATCCACGTCCACAGGACTTCCACCACCAACCTCCTTTCAACATCGAAGCGCAATTCAACGACGATCTGTCGTTATCTCTAGAAATTCGATCAACACGTATTAGCTCTGGGCGAGAAAATTTTAACACGAAGAACATTGGCATTGCCGAATTATTATTATAAAATAAAATCGACACGTGACCTTGAATTCTGGGCAATCCCATCATCGTGCCCGATATAAATTCTCAGGAATTTTCCCCGGGATTCAAGGTCATCGATTTTATTCGCTTCCCAGGATAATTTTTACATGTTTTTTCATGGTAATTTTTATTCATGGGAAAAGCGAAAAAGTGTTGAAAAATCGAGGCAAATTTTGCAATTTTTTTTTCCAAAAAACACTGACGAATTACTTGATTCATTTTTATTCAATTTTTTTTTCGACTCACCGATTGTACGTCGAGAATGGACTGTTGTTCGAACCGTACCATGGATCGTTTAGTGAGTCTCCGGCGTTGCCTTCGTACCCGTCGATTTCGAGCTTGTAGTACTCACCTTCGGAGTAGATTTTGAAATGCGAGTACTGAGCATACCTGGCGACGAAGAAAAAGAAAATTAACGCAGTTTATATCGAGCAACAAATTTCTGTGGGAGTTTTGTCCCGAGAATCGATTCAAATTTGTTTTTTGTTCAAAAACCATTTCAAAAATCATTTTCTTTTTTAATCTCAACGATGGAAATTTCAACGCGGTAAAAATGAATAGAAAGAAACTGAAATATTGTCGATGTCGAGAAAAATGTTTGTAGACAAAAAATATCGAACTAAATGATCAAATTTTGTGTTTGATGGAGAAAAATAAAATTTGTATTTCGCTGCTGCTGCTGTTGCGAGGAAATGAATCTTTGCAATCTTCATAATAGTCGATCGAGAGTATTGGAGAGACGAGAATATAGGAAACGAGGGGAAGGAGAGAGAGTTAGTTCGGTGTTCATTAAAGCTGTCTGGATAAAAGTGGTGTAAGATTTTCGTGTTTTGTGTGGCGCAACTTAATTCCAGGTCACGTCTGTCTGGTGTAGTGGGGAAGATAAACGTGTCTCGTAATTGATATTCCGCAAGAAGGCCATCATCTTAGAATAAGTACATCGTAGGGAAGAATGAAAAATAGTGATGGACTCTGGTGGAGCCCAGCAAATGGCACGGATCGTTCTTGTAGAAAGTAAACTTTGGATGCTTGATGAATCGTGTGCGAGTGTAATCTATGCCACGATTTTCCAGTCGAGCGAATAAGAAAGATGCACTCACGCACATCGAGACGAAGCTGCTGAGGATATTCCATGGTACAGGGAAATAGAACGTCGTTCAAACGTCTCAATCGAACGATTCGAAGAAAACTCTGGACCAGAGCAGCTTCAATTCGTTCGAAAGAGTAAATTCGATTTTTCCTTTCAAATTTTTATTATTTTTGAGCAGAGTTTTGATCATCAGAAGCTTGGCTTCATGGAGTTTAAATATTTCACTGCCAGAATTTTGATCCAATTCGTTTAAAACAATAAATTCGATTTTTTCTCGAAATTTTCAATATTTCTAAGCGAATTTTGACAATTTTGACAACCAGACGCCTGGCTTTATGGAAGTTGAATATTTTGAGGCCTAAATTTTCCTCCGATTCGAACGAAACAGTAAATTTCGATTTTTCCTCGGAATTTTAAATGTTTTTGAAGAGAGCTTCAATCGTCAGAAGCCTGGCTTCATGGAGATTAAATATTTTGCCGCCTGAATCTTGCTCCAATTCGTAAAAACAATAAATTCGATTTTTTCTTCAAATTCCTAATATTTTACAGGGGGGTTTCGATAATCAGAAGCCTGGATTAATAGAAGTTGAATATTTTGCTGCCTGAATTTGTCTCGTATTCGTTCTAAACAATTTTAAATTTTTTAATTATTTTGTGCGGGGTTTTCATAACCAGAGGCCTGGCTTTATGGAAAGTGAACATTTTCCTGTCTGAATTTTGCTCCAGTTCGTTCGAACGAGTGAATTCGATTTTTCCTGGAAATTTGCGCGGAGTTTTGACGATAAGAGGCCTGACGGCTTTATGGAGGTTAAAAATGTTGCTGCCTGACATAACGAGGAATTATCCGTTGGTTAAAAAGTTGGTTTCCCATTCGAATTTCCGTCACGTACTTAACGTCGAACTTATTATGACTGACTGCATTGTCGTGTTGCTGCAATTTCATTGGAGTGTCTGCACACGTTTCATTAGATATTTCCCCCTGGAAATCGAGCGTGTACGTCGAATTCCATTGAGCATTCTGTACGGTACAACTTCATGATTCGAAATGCTCCAATCTAACGATAACCGCAAGGGGAGTGCTTTGGAGCTGTGAGTTCGAAATTCTTGCGGCCGAGCAATAACGGGTTGGGCGAAGGAAACCTGAGATTACGTGATAGCGAAAAGGCGAGGAATCGAAATGTTGTTCAAACTTGATTATTAAGAATTAACAGGACGGTAAACGTTTAGCAATTTTTTGCCTTTTTTTTTCATCGACTCACGGAGCAGTGAGGGCGCAATTTTGTTTCTTGATCTTTTTCTTTCAAATCTTGACTCTTTACTTGGTTCGATACTTTGAGAAGCAGTTGGCAAGTTCGTTTCGAATCTTGCGAATAATCGTTTTCAATGTTTCATTAAAATTCGTCAATTTTCGGTGATTTTTTCAAAATCAGCAGGAACGTGTGAAATTTTGAATAAAACATGAAAAATACTATCGCTTTTGTTTTTTTTGTTGATTTCTTTTAATTGAATGCTCTCGTTTTAAATACCTTTTGTTTCCTTCGAAGTCTTCGAGTTCCACGCGCAGTGAGTAATCTTCGTTGTTGGTCAGCATATAAATATTTTCGTTGCCGAGCCAAAATTCTCTCGCAGGATCTCCGAAACCGTTTTTGTAATCAGCCCAATCCCTGTTGAAGTTTTCTCGCGGTTCTCCAAAGTCGTCTCTTCTCTGGATGACCTGAAATGTGAATGAAAGGATAGGAAAACGTTCTCTGATCGAGACGATCGTCGCTGTCTGTCCAGAACCTAAATATGAGGCAGAAAGATCGATTTGGGGGTTTTGTGTTTATTTTTCATCGCCACTTCACTGCATGGCGCACGAAAACTTTGATGCACGTGAAATAATGCTAACTCGCCTTTTTTTTGGCGTTGATAATTTTTTGTTATTCAACGCCATGGACGAGGTTTTCTTTTGCATTAAAATGATCGCATTCGGAAAATCGTTACGGATATACTGAAAAAATTAATTACAATTATTCGAGGCCTTTTTAATTATGCATTCTTTTCGTTAGCAGAATGCCTTCACCTCGCTTCCTACTTGTGTACTATGCACATCGTTCGATAGCCGTTGCCATGCAGAAATAGACAAGGAAAAAGTCCTTGTCTGGTCGTATTATAAAATGCGATACCCTTTCACCGACATCGAAATCCCGTTAGACAGGGATACCGAATCAGCACACGGCGTATTCCTCCACGACGTTATCTATATATTCACATTCACTCCTGCACTGCAACTAAATTCGTATTTCGCAAGATAATCTTTCGGGGGTTTCTTGAACATTAGGAAATAAAATGCAAATTTTCTCCGATCATCTTCATTTCGTCCTCATCAAATTAAAAAAAAAAAAAAAATGCATCGAGGGGGTTGATCAATCGTTGGATCGGTAAAGATTCTACAAATCTTTTTTTTTTGCGATATTTCGAGAAAAGAAAGCAGACACGTCGTTCTCCTTTCGTCAGAGAATGTCGCGTAGCTTTTTTTTGTTCTTTTTCCTGAAACGATGATCGTCTCTGAGGGAAACGTGCGGCTACTTTCCTGCAGCCAAGATGCTGTCTATACAGTTGATTCCAGAAAACTCAACAAAGTCGAAAAGTCGCTGCGAATTAGTTGAAAACGAATTTTTTAGAATTGCCACAAAATTGAGAGTTTTGTATCAGGAACTTTGACGAGTTCAGTGATTGAAGAAAAATTTATTTTCGTTCAGAAAGACGATGTTGAAGTTTGCATCGTTGGAATGCAACGAAATTACATTTTTCCTTGAGCAGATCTCCCGATTGTTATTCAAAATTTGGACAGAACAGTAAAACAATATTTTTTGAGGATTCAAACCCAAAATCGATACGAAAATTCCATCCTTTTCAAAATCGAACAAATAATTAATCGAAAAACGTATATTTCGTTAGTCCCCAACGTTGCCAACTCCAGCGTCTTTCAAAAAGGTTCGAGAGGACGTAGCAGCTTCGGAGTCCTTGTTGCAGAAAAACGATAAAAAGAGCATATGATAATTGCGAAATGCAATAATTATATCACGAATTCAAAAACATTTCGATACTCAGCTCCGTGCAAACTCCGAGGTTGTTTATGTTATACGATGAAAAGTGGGTATATTTACAATAGAGCGATGTATAGTAACAAGTGCACGTAACTATTCGAAAGATAATCATTCTTTCATATTCTACGCTTCGCTACCTTCAAGATTACCAACCGTAATTTCATCTGGAAGACTCGCGTGCTATGTGCTCTTGCACGTTTAAATATATACATATCTATCTATATATATGGACATAAATATCCATGCCCATGATGTACGTACATTTCATGAATTTCTCGTAGTTTCTAAATCCCTCACAGAATTTATTTGGTTAAGAAAGATTCTAAACGCGGCTCTGTACTGCATAATATTTCATCGTTGAACAATGATGTGAATATGGACACGTTAACAGCTCGTATTCCTGAGATATTATCGACATCATCTCCGCATCCTCGTATAAAGTGAAAGAATGGTGCAAGGGACAGGGAGCGAGTGAGGAAGGTTAATGTAGGAAGGGAGGAGGAGGGGAGGGAGGGAGATAAAAAGAGTGTGTTGGTTCGTCTGAACGTTTGATATTTATAACTGGTAAAAGACTGAAAATCGTCAAGCATCGAGTCATCGAACTCGCGTACCCTCGGAGTCGTAAATTAACGATATTTCATAATTAGCGATAAATTTGCAAGTATAACGGGATAGAAAACATCCTGTCACTGAGGAGAAGCTGTTTCACGCCTCGTGTCAACCAAGTGAAATACGGGATGTGCATGATCCAGTAAACACGTTAATCCTGCGTGCGTGGATCCAGATTTGTTGTTTTTTTTTGTTTGGTATTTTTCTGTCGTAGGAGAAACTTGCTGGGCGAGGATTTCTAGCAGGTTCTCTTTCTCATTTTTGACGACCATTTTTATCTCTCGTGAGTGTCTTGGAGCCGCAAGGGCGTATGGAGGCTCCAAAGACCGGAATGACGAATAAGTTTCACTTCCCATCGAATGTCCTGGTGTTTTTCAAGGATGTCGTTTCGTGCAGTGTGGTACATCGGCACCACCTACATTGACAGGGACCGTAGAATTTATCGAGGGAACGTAAAATCGCTTCGCGGAGCAGGGGCGCGTCAAATTTGCGGTAAAACGAGAGAGAACGTCGTACGTTTTTGTACCATCTTCATTTTTGCTTGCCTGCAGTTTGACGTCGAGTCGTTATGAAATCTTCAATGACCTTGTACGCGCCACAAAATCTATATCCTTATTTCCAGGCCCGAAAAACATCTCACGCCGCCTAAGCTCTCGATGTGAAGATTTTTGCGTCAAAATTATCAAAGTTGCGGAATAAAGTTACGTGCCACGTTCGCGAGAACTACCGAACGTCGAGGTTCTGCTCCTTTCACGATCGCCAATTCCCTACGAGAAAAAACATAACTTTTTGCTCGAAAAAGGCAACAAAGTTTGTCTCACGGGTCAAATGCACCCGCGAACGTAACTGAAAGTTGAAACGTTATGGAAAAAACAAATATTTTAGACTGGAGATATTTAAGAGCATAATTATTTTGGAGCAGAGTCGTTGTCACGCTCCCGCACGATACCAATCCGCGACGCAATTGTCACATACTTGTTCGCTTTTTCTGGCCGAACGCGACGGTGCAAAAACGTAACTCTGTTTTTGCGCCTTTTGCGATAAAAGTAGGATTTGCGCGGCACGAACTCGGAGTTTGTCAGAGTTGATTTTCATTCCTTCGTTTTCTTTTTTAATGGGAAATCCTGGCACTCTGCTTCTGGGCTTTATGGGAGGAACTATCACTGTCGACGTAAATAATTTCTTACGTGTTGCTAACAATCGTTCGCCGCATCACGAACGCAATTTTGTCAACTTTCTTACGTCCCCTCAACTGCCTTTTTTTTCCATCATCTTTGACAATGCGACAAACTTTCCTTGCTATGTCGTCGTGTCATTGCTCCCAGACATGCGCTACGGATAATTGCTTGTTCTACCATGAATGCCTGGGAACGAACGATACGACGAAAAGAAACTTAAACAAAACGATACATAGACAGGAGAAAAATTTAACGACTGGATTTAAGTCCGTACGTTTTTTTCGTCCAAGTGTTAAATGGAATTTCGTGGTCCATCGAATTCAGTGGAAAGTCCACCGAATGCTGTCGTTGGTATTACCATCGACACAAGAATCATCGATAGAAACGAGATTCCATTTCAATATTGTCGTTTAAACTAATTCACGAATAATTTTCATCAATCCTAATTATCGTGTGCGATATTTTATTCAAAAAACGGGGTCTCTGAGACCCGGGCAATTTAGCGTGCTCCTTCCCTTTGAAATAATTTGTTTCGGTTTTTTTTCTTCTGGTTCGTCCGGCATGCACGTTTTGCCATCGCCGAATATTCACGTTTAAACTAATTGACAAATCATTTTCGTCAATCCTGATAATTGTGTGCAGTAGTTGATTTTAAAAACCGATGGGTCTCTGGGACCCTTCTCATTTCTACCGAAGAAGTCGCATTTCGAATGAAAACAAAGACTCACCGTCCAGCCACCCTCAGCAATTTCTTGCTCACAGTAAACTTTGAGGAACCAGTAAGTCGTGCCACGAATTTGCAGGTAGTAAACGCCACTGTCCTTCATGCCTCCGTTCAGTAGATCAACGCACGAGTATCCCTAGAAGAAAAACGAAATAGTTTTTGTTTAAATCTGCAGCAGTCGTTATGAAGAGAGTACGATTTTAATTAACACGAGGAATGAGCTCGGGAAAATGCATGAGACGAAGGAGTGCACCGTCCGGGGAAAAGGTCCTGAATTGCTGGCAAACCGAGCGATTTTCAACGGCTAACGAAATCGTTGAAATTCTCTTGTCTCTCGGGGTATGTCCGCGCGATTACGTCGCATCACATGTTCGCCTGCAACTGCTGTCCAGTGAACACGGGCTTCGCTGTTTCCAAGAGACACTATTTATGATCCTTTTTTTTTCAATTGATCGTTAGCCGCCTAGAAATATTTGGAGTTTCTTTAAAACGAATTGCCGTGGCTATTAGAAGACCTGGATGCCAGGAATGTGGTTCCGGCAATGCGTTGTCCGACCACATTGCATTTTGTAGTTTGTAAACCGCTGAATTCGTCTACGCGCTACGCAGTTGCTCCGCAAAGTCTCTGCTTCATCGCGCGTGTTTGCAAAATTCGGAAAATCGACAAAAAGCCTTTTTATTTTTTTCCAGATTCACGTCAACTCGGAATTCATCTTTGCGTCCACGAGATCTTGCATGAAAAATGAAACCGCAGTTTTGGTGGGCTGAGAACTTCCGTGACGCCACGAGAAAAAAGTGCCGACAAATTTGCAAGTAGAAACTGCCAAATTGGTCGGTGAAAAATGAACACATGCCCATAAAGATGCGAGGAGAAGGAAAAGACGCATCGGTCTAGATCGGGGATGAAAAGTGAGTCGGAAGCGATAATCGCATTCACATTTATGGTCAGTAATTGTGATGAATTACCATATAAAGTGCCACGCTCATAATTAAAGTGAAGGTACAGCGGAGAGGACATACGATCGAGAGCACAATATATACGAGCATCCGCGAGTGAAGCGAGATCGTAGCGTGCCAATTATCTCAGAAAACCGACAGAAGAGAAAATTAATTCTTCAGAAGTTTAGCTCGTAAAATACGATGCAAAAAAGCGATTTATAAAAAACTTGCAAGTCAAGATTCTTTCTTAGCTAAAATTCATACGAAAAAAATTGAATAATGCAGCCTTCCTTTTCCTGATCGACTTTTACGAAGAATTCTTTCCACGTACCACGGTTTCAATCGTTAAATCATAATGGCAAGAAAATCATAAGGAACTAATAAGTCTATGCAGAAAATAATGAATCTTTACGAAACGTACTTCGCCTTCGAGTCGAATTGACGAAGTTTGAAGTTTTGTAACAACGTTACGATTTTTTATACAGGAAACAACTTAATTATGGAAATACTGCAGCAGGTTATGGTGATTCCAATTATTTTTCGATCGTTTTTGCTATTTGTTTGTTGCCAAGTTTTGGGAGGAGCAATTTTAAAAATTGACAAAGTGCTGGCTCATAATTCTTGCGTCTTTTTCACTCATCGGGCTCTTGTAGTTTATACAGCGGTTATGGCAATCGCTCTGCACCCCACTTTCCCCTTTTCGAGACGAAGAGACTGTGGTTAAAAAAAACTGTTGCTTTTTTCTCGTTTCACTTTTTGCCTCGAAGCATTATGATGGATATTATGTATGTAGTTCGATGATCTTGGTTGTAGATTGTAACCGTAAACGTAATTAAATTATTCCACCGCAGAACACACCGTACGAGCCGGTCCTTACCACAAAACTTTTTTTCTTTTCCATTTTTTTTTCCTTTTGCATGTATTTCAGAGCAAGGAGAAAAAAAACGAAATTCACGTGGCTCGGAGACATGTTTTTGAATTTGCGGTTGTGGCCACAGCAGAGAGATCCGAGTCTTTAGAAAGCAATTTTCTACTCCGCGATTCAAAGCTTTTTTATTATCCACCTTCAGTCTTGCAGCGATTTTCTCATTCCGAGGCGAAATTACACTGATTGCCTATTCTAAAAATTATTCCATTAACCCTTGAGTCTTTCGATTCGACTCAACGTCAACGAAAAACGTTTGGGACTGGAGTTTGTTTTTCACATAACAAATTTAACGATGCAATAAAAAATTGCAATGCGCATAAAAAATTGCAAATTTGCTGGCTTCCATGGCAAAGTCGATATTCAATTTTCAATTTTTATCGCAAATAATGTTTCTGAGAGTTGAGAGTGAATAATTTTTGAAAAATCGTCAATGCTCTTGATGTAAGCATCCAATTTTTTCCATCGATTTGCAATTCGTCGAGATTGAAAGATGCAGAGGACACGATGGGGCGGAAAGTAAGAATTTGAAAATGTCTTTTTTGTGCTTACTTTGATGTCCTTGTAGCTGACGATGACGTCGGTAGTAAACGTAGAATTGGCAGGGCTCGGCTTGTTTTTCACACTCGGGAAGATGACGCCTCGATTTTTGGGGATCGATCTTTGTGGCGAGGAAGATGGAGTTGTGATTGGATTTGAGGTGACAGTATTGTTGACTACGATGTCGGGCGTCGCGTTTGCCGATGGTAGCGTCGGTAGCGACGTCATCGTTGACGACGTTATTGTCGTCGTTGGTGGAGCGTCGGTTGCAAAGTCCTCCGTGGCTTCAACGAACCTAATGAGATTAAAAAAACGGAAAAACGATGTTTGAGTGTTTTGGTTTCGTCACTGGGTCACGATGACCCAGCGTGAGGTCGTGGGGATCGTTTTATTGTTCGAAAAGCTTCTCACTATGCAAACTGACCCTCGGTTCCAGCGACCAGTAGAGCAATAGTTCATCAATTATAAAAATCGATTGGCAGAAAAGAAATTTACTCAGTGAAGCAGTTTTTTTCGTATCAACGTTACCTGCTCGGATTGTACTCGACGAGGCGATCGATCGTCGGATCGAGCAAGAGTTCAGGCGGAATAGGCCTCTGAGCGAGAGTTGCAACGTCATGCTCCTGTTTTTTGAGGCGGTTCTCGACTTCTTCAAGATTTTTGATGATCGTGTTAGCCTTTGATCCGAGATCAGCATGAATTTGACTAATGGCGCGTTCCTGCCTCTCGTTCTGTGTGAGAAGGTCGTCAGATTTCGGCAAGAGATAATCGATCGAGCTTTTCGTTCCAATCTGTAGAAATGATGTATAAAAATTCATTCGCACCACGACGGAACTCGCATATTTGTTGGTAATTCTTTGACGGACAAACACGTTTTTTTTATTGTCGAGGAAAATATGGGATCGAATTCCAAGGCTGCGAAAGCGGATGTTAATATCGCCTTACGACTGGGCTGCTAGCAAGAGCATGACAATCGTAAACTATTCTAATGAAAGCCGAAGCCACCCGTAGCTGGGCGTCGGAATATCTACGGGAATTTCCTCAGCCAACTGACCCGACCTCGACTCCGATGATCAGTTGATTTTTCTGACAACCATAAATAATTGAATTTAACACGAAAAAAAATCTTGATTGCCATGTGACAGCGAGGTAGGCGATTACGAACAACAAACTGGGGAGAAATCGTTAAAAAATATCTCACGGGGAAAAAATGAAACGAAGAGTTTTTAGGAAAAGGAGAATTCTAGAATTTCAATTTTTGAATCGAGATTTTTTTTGTACTCTGCTACGAACGTGTAAATAATAATACTTTGCTACATTAATCTCGGATCAATCCATTTACCTGCAATGACTGACTCAAATAACACGTTCCATTTTAAAGCCCCAGGGATGGCTCAAGGCTTCGACCGTACAGCGATCATTTAATAATCAATCCATTTTAATTTTACCCTACAAGTTCATCCGACCCTTGCAGCCATGAGAGACACACGTGTCCTATTTTTTTTCTTTTACAGTTATTCAATTATTCAACTACTATTTTAATGACCACGTGGGTCTCTCAGGTCAACCTGGTCCCTGGGACATTCATGAGTACGGGAAAAATATGGATAAACATTATTTTTCAATTGCACGAACACCGTATTGAAATGCGAATCGTCAATTTTCTGAGTTTTCTGATAAAATAATAATTTTTCACTGAACCACGATCCACGTCGAAATGGCAATTTTTTCACGAGCTTAATATCCTGCAAAGAATCTTATAGAATTTTTTTTTTTAATTTTCGTTCAGTGGTTTCTGTTTAAAAAATGAAGAAGAAGAATAAAAATTCTGATTCCCAGTCGCAGACGCTTGAGTAAAATTTAAAAAAAGTTTCAACAACTTACAACGACGTTCCAAACTTGATTCATCTTCTCGGCAACGGCGTTCATTGGGTTCATGGTGTCCATGAGTTTATCAATTTTGCTGCTTTTTGATGAAGCCTCAGTGATCAATGTCGTAGTATTCACGGCTGGGGATGCGGAATTTTTGTCAATAACCGCTTCGTGTATGTCTTTGGCAAGAGTGTAAACTGCGCCGAGAGTATCAGAAACGAGGTTCATGTGGAACTGCAATTTGCGATCCATATTGGTCGTTTGTTGTCGTAAATTTTCGATTTCGATGGTCACATGATTCATGACTTCGTTGCTCATCGCTTTCGTTATTTCCACAAAGTTCATACTAATCGGTTTCTTTTCGCTAGCCTCGGCTTTTATATCGTCGTTAGGCAAGAAATTATTGTCCAATTGGTTCTTGAGACTCACGAGCTTTTCGTCAATGTCCGAAACTTTTTGATCGAGCGAAACGAGCTTTTCGCCAAGATCGTTCGGTGACGGAACGTCATGATGAATCAATCGTATTATTGGAACTGGAATCAAGAAAGATTCGAAAATGAATTTAGATCGAATCGTGAGTTCCGGTTCGTTCGGTTATCAAAATGTACAAAGCGTCGGCGCCGCCGTCGATCCATTCTCAACGACTGCCGCAAAGACAGACGCGCCGATCGAAATTCCTAAGACGAGCATTTTCTCTTACCTTCGTCACTGTTCCCACTCCTGCTGTCAGCTGCTCTCGACTGCGGGTCCACATAGTCCGGCGGAGGTGGAGGATGCGCATGGAACAGCTTTAGATCCAAAGTTCTTAGTTTCGTGATAACTGCATCAGTTTTGTCGATGTTGTCGTTGACGCGAGAATCAAGCGCCTCCACTCTGCGCATTAGATGCTCCACTGCTTTGTCCAAGTTTTCGATACGTTGCAACTTTGATTCCAGGGTCGAGACTATCACTTCAAAAACGTTAAAGAGATACTGCTCTCTGGAAATAAAAAGATTAAAAATTGGAAAATCGGTCTATTTGATAATCAATTTAAAAATCCATCAAATTTGCGAAACTCTTTGAAACATGGACACGGAGTTTTTCACAGTTTTGATGATTATAATTAGCTAGTCGTATAACGACCGATCTGCAGTTCTTGTCAGTACAATTTATTCAAATTTCAATCGTTTCCTAAATTCATCTTTACGTGGATCATTTTTTTTTTACATTTTTTTTATTGTTTCCGTAAAATTTTTGCAATATTTGAAAAATCCATCAAATTTTCGAAACTCATTGAAACGCGGACACGGAGTTTTTCACAGTTCGATGAAATTCGATAGTCGTAACGACCGATGTGCAGTTTTTGTCTGCACAATTTTTTTACGTTTTTTTTTATTTATTGTTTCCGTGAAATTTTTGCAAGTCTTGGTCGAACGTTGGCTGAACGCTGTTCGAGCAGTAGAAATCTTGAGTGGATGTCATAATGCACGAGACAGGAGCATGCGAGGTATACGAGTCTTGTCAGTTTCTGAAGTAACGGATACGAGCTATGGTAATAGGACAGGAACAACTTGGTCACTTCCTCACCGATTGTAATTTCAACCTGTTTTCCGTGCCGACATTTCAGCGACCTGTTTATATGCCGAGTGGTTGGTCTGCATTTTCTTGAGGTTTTTGCCATAGCCAAGTGGTTTGCAGTAAGTCTCCAAACCTGCCTGGCAAATATAACGACAGTCTCTCGGCTCGTTTCACAAACCGCGTAATCCCGCGTTTCAGGAGATTTTCAACATTTCTCTATAAAAGTTTACCTCGCCAGGTTAACCAACGAGTGAAGAAAAAAAGCAAAGGTAAGCCTGGCGAGATCGCAACATAATTGAATTAATTATTATTTAATCGTTACGAAGAAACAGGCACGCGTACAAGAACCTAATGAAACTTGATGCTCGATATTCTTTGCATTGAAAATCACTGCCACTCTTGAAATGAACATTTCTTTCCAAAGGTTTCCATAACGCAACGATATTCGTTGACCGCGAATGGCAATCAATCATTATTGAAATTTTAAAAGATTTTTTACTTCGTATCTCCATCGACCACGTGATTCAATCGATTTCTCGATCGTCGTAATGGCAAACGATCGATAATCGTTTCGATATAAAAAAAAAATAAAATAAAAAAAAAAGTTCTCGATGTTTTCGAAATGTTTTCGCAGCCTCAGCATCTTCCTCTCTGCGTTTACAATGTCAAGGGAAAGAATCGCATGAACTTGCGTGCTCCTTCAATGGAGGGCTGGGTCATTCATTCATCTTGACCTTTTGCTGGTGAAGCAGCGTATAAAAACAATATGTTTACTATGTACATCGTATATATAGACGTTTGTGCCGATCCCTAGTTTGCTATCTATACTGTGGCATATACACTTGTTCGCTTCGTGCAACGGATGACCTCGATCTTCTCAGCATCGTACTCGAGGCATCCTAATGCTGACGATGCACAATCGAACAATCAGGAAATAGATGTACAGTGATGGAAAGCCGTTAACATTTGAAGCTGAATCAAGTTTATGAAATGACGAACGTCTCATCGTTCGTCTGCCAAGTGACATAACTTTTATATTCGTAGAGAATTAACTCAACTTCCACAAACGTCGTAAAGTTACAATGGGATTTAATCGCCAACATAAACAACTTGAGCGAGCAAAGAAAATTTATTTCGACTTTTAGAAGCGATTGCTTTTTGGTGAACGTGCAAAAACTCATGTCGCTTGTTTATGAAATTTTGTCGTCGAAAATATTAAGATCATAAAATTGTGGGAGAGCTAGCCAGCAGCTAAATAAAAGATGCGACTCTCTTGGAAACACGAGACCGGAGATTATCTCAGCCACGAATAATATTAATACACGGAAACTGTCTGTCGTTGAGGGTTCATGGCATTTGGTCATTAATAAGCCATGCTAATTGACTAAATGTTGACCCATTAGTCTTGGTGCTACAGCACCCGTTTCGTGTGTACGTGCGAGACTCTCTTCATGCATATACTCGCGTTATAAAATCAATTCGTTTTTTCTTTCTCTCTTCGACGTTCCTTTCGCCTTTCACGAGGATACTCAATCGAGAATATTAAATCTGTGGATTCTCAGGACACCTTTCTAGGCGACTCGTCAATTTGAAATCATCCACGGGGCATTCTTTGCCAAAGGGATTTCAGTTCTTATAGCCGCAAAGTCTCCAGTCTCTTACGAATTTCCATACAAACAAATCTTCTTCCGGTTCAAAACGGTTTTTCAACCTTTTCTCATCATCTCTCACTTTTCCATTGGAATGGGAAAAAAATAATTGACACACTACTGGACGTTCCGAAATATAGAAAAAAATCTATACTAACGTCCAAAGTCGAGTAATAAAATGGCAGGAAAGGGAATTGAACTTGAAATTGGTAACGTTGAGCGCGTCTACGAAATCAAGGGTCTCTGAGACCCCACACGAACGAAGAATTTAAATCAGCTATAAAAACTCTTTGTAAACGTGATTATAAGTCTAAAAATTGTCCCGGGTCTGTGAGACCCAGATTCGAAGAAAATTCAACCACGAAGAAAATCAGAATAATTGCTGGAGTTCCAGTTCCAAACTCAGAGCAGTCACAGAAATTGTTGTCAATTGATCAATAGGATTTGGAAATTTATTTACGTATTCTGAATTTTTCATTCAACGACGATTTATCGAATTCTTCGACGGGTTAATTCGAACTTATATTTCTTACTACAAATGAAGCCGAGACGACAGCTCGTGTCATAATAATAAGAAAGTTACTTAATATATGCGCCCAATGAATATTTATTTACAAGCGTACGAACCAGAAATACAAAGACAATGGATCGAGAGTGCGTCTGTGCTTCGCTGTATTACATATTTAAAAGGGGCAGCCCCGACTATTACGCCTTGCACTTAATGTATATCAGCAGGTCGAGTATCGCAGTACGAACTATGATGTGGGTTTGGAGCAAGCGCGTGCACGAGGCGAATGCTCCGACGTTGTGAATTGGGGCATTGAACGACCCACTGCTCAGCCAAGCCCAAATCAATGATGAGGGAAAAATAGGGTCAAGTCAATTTGGACGCGATATCCGTTTTGTGTGTGTAACGACGAGGTACATCGCATTCGCGTAAATAATAACGCTGCATGCGTTGTACAGGCGTGTCTGACGGTTCTCATCTTCATCGACAGAGTATACGAAAGTCGTACCGAGCGTTTGTTGACCACATTTGCAATAGGCATTGTGAAGATGAAAGTGCGAGGCCGAAGCGTTGACCGAAATCCAACGTGACCCAGCGACTGGGCCCGACGTAATATTCGCTCGCGCGGTGCTTCGACTATCGACTAAGAATTCGATGACTTTGGAAACTTGGATAATTATTCAGTCAATTCGCGGTTGGAAAAAATTTGGAGAAATTTAAAGAAACGCTCGATTTTGCTCGGAATACGCAGCGTGCATCGAGATATATATTTTCCTTCTGCAAGACGGAGCTACGCGGTCTCATTAAAGCAGCTATGAAAACGATCCTCACGAATATCACGTTCTTACAAAACGTATGAATAAAAACATTTTTTTCCTCTCGGTTTCGTACGAGTTTTACTATTGTAAAGAAAAACCGCTATTTCCTAATGTTTTTTTCGATGAAGATCAGTTTTCAAGACTGCAGTAGACACACACGAGGAAAAAATAGTAAACACACGAATAATTCTTTATAGGTATTGGAAAAATTGCTTATTCGCAGGTTTACCCAGCACTGCAATACATCAGCCGGAAATTGTTGTTTTGCAGTAGACGGGAGAAGGGATTGGAAAGGTAACAAGAGAGATACGAGAATCTCGCAATCATGCCCGTTTAACACACTTAGCGGCGTTGAGTGTGCAACGAGTGGCTTGCGATCGAGAGCATTTTCTCGTTTATCTTTCTATCATATATAGGACATTCCAAGTTGCTAAGAATTCGCCTAGGATCGAATTATCAGACGGTGTGGACAATCGTTGAAAACTTTTATGCCAAAATGAACTTTTGCACTTTCGTCCACCATTCTGAGCAGCTACTCGAGAGCGGAATTTCGAGAGCGGAAGAGACGCACGTGAAAATTGTCTCAATACGTTCTAGCGATTTTCCTTCCACGCCGAATTTCACTAATAATTGTTTTCAATTTTTCATTACGAGTTTCATCACGTACACTGCTCGGTGACCCCGTTCATTTCGAACGACTCTCGCTCCCAAAGTTTCAAATTCTATAGAGACGCGTCGACGTTGAATTATCAAAAAATTCTTCAGCGTCTGGAATCATGGCGAAAAAATATGACATTTGGAGTGTTCCTGGGCATCGGCATCGTAGGGTCGCAGGCGAACGACCGATTCTAAATCCAAAGCGCTCAGCCCGCGGAGAACCCGAGAAGGAATTCCTCCACCCACATGCACACATGCACGCGTGCACTCTCACAGTCGGTATTATTACACTGCTCACCGAGATTGCAACTCGGAGATATATATAACTAAACAGGACTAGTTTCACCACCTACTTAAGGACATGGCGTTGTTGTAGATGTCGCTAGAGCTGCATAGTGTTCGCGAATCAGAGAACACTTTACCAGACTGTCTCGTAGGACAGAAAATAGTAAACTTTTGTATCAGAAAAGCACATGGATCTCTTGATTTTTGAGAAATCCTTCAAATCGCCTGACTGAACGTTTGACATCGAACAATTTTCAAGCAAAAGTGATTGGAATCGCATTTTTTGACATGCTGGAAAACCGGTTACGTTCTAATTTCGAAACTACGAAACAGAATGAGACGAAAATGTGAACAAGTAACTTCGTGCTAATTACGCCATTTTGCCAAAAGAAATTTACGGGCAATCGAAATATTGTTGGGAATTTGAAGCTCTCAACTTTTTTCCCATTTTTGTTTCGAGACGCTGCTCGAAAAGGGAAAAGAAATGGGTGCGAAAAAAGTCTTGGATGGTTTAACAAATACGGTACATCGACAAGTATTTTCAATATTTTTTTCTCATTTCTGTTCGTACATCAAATTATGCCGATTTTATCGTGCCGCAGATGCTAAATAAAGTCGCGCATTGCTAAATTTATGGGGCTTCGCGTATAAATTACAATATATCACACGTGAGTATATGTTGCACGCTGCACAACTTGACAGCTCCTCTTTCGCCATATTTCGATGGAAATTTCTTGTGCATCAAGTAATCTCACTTGCGAAGGTAGTTTAATTTTTATTTCCTTTGCGAAAGCAGCGAAACTGTCGGCTGCTATGCTGATGGGACCTCTCGCGACATCTGACCTCTCAATAAAACAGAACTCTATGAAACTGCTCATTCCTAATGTGACCTTTCGACGCAAAAGCCTATCACTGGAGGAAAACATTTCTATATCGATTCTGGGCTAAAGACCACTGCCACACGTCGAAAGAAACTGCCAGCTCGTCAGAATCCACTTGGTGCCAGATTTCGTTTCATTTGCAACCGTTCATCATCATGTACACGCGCACATCGCTAGAGGTAACGATCGTTTCCTATGGCAATTGGAAGGTCCTTCGAAAAAGTTGTCGCAGTGTTTGGAAAGTGCAGGATGCATTTTTCCACCATCAAATGAGTTCAGCGACAGGATATGGAGCATGAAATGGGGCTGAAAGTTCGTCACCACTGTCGTCGGATTAGAGTGAAATTCCTGAAAATTGCTCATATAGATGAGTGCTCCCAACTTTACAAAGTGGAGAATGTCAACGTAGTTGCAAGTTTGTTTAATTTTCCGCGGATCATATGAGTCCTTTGCGTCTCAGCGACAACATTTTTTGGTAATCATGTTTATTGAAACGTTTTATATCAAAATAAAAATAATGCAACGACTGTAACGACAATGAAACCTCAAAGTAGAATCACTGGAGAGTTTTCCAAATTTTTTTGGATTTTTAATTTCCGAACACGTGAGATATAATGAGGAACAGGACGAAAAGCGATAAAGAATCGTATGATCCGTGAGGAGTTGATCGGAAATCGACAAAAAACTGATTTGATGGTGATTGCTTCGAAATATTGTAACGTTCAATTAATCGAGCATTAAAAATTTTCTTCAGGAGCGACGAACGAGTTAAAAGTTGGAATATTTGCAAATCCAGCGTCGATTGGTTCTGGATTTTTCAAATAAAAACTACCGGATGGAAAAATTTAAATAAATTCCATAGAATTCTTTGAAGTACATCGAGTTTGTAAATAAATCGTCAGTCCGATGTTTATCGTAGTTAGTAGTTTTTCAAGGCACTAGATCAGGGAGAGAATCCTTCGTAGGAGAAGGGATTGTTCCGCTCGATGCCACATTCTTGACACCGTGGATCATGGTGCGATCCTATTCGATATGAATAACTGGAGATATTTATTGATGGCCTCCGTGGGATTCCATATATTCTAGTATTCAAGGCTTCCACGGCCCAGTTAACAAGAATTTGCGTATTAATCAAAGAATAAGGAGCAATGACGATAAAGCGTAAGGACGCGGTTGTCGTCGTATTCTTCGATGAGTCCATTTCAGAGTCCATCGTATAATCCATCGACCGCGAAGCAAGCAAGGCAAAGCGGTTGAGTTTCGTGAAGGAGACGGTTACGATGGAGTTTGAGAATGACTTTCCAATCGATAAGATCAGTCAAGTTTTACTTCAAAAAGCGAATCGATATTTCACGCCAAACGCGTGATTCCAAAGAGTTCAATGGATTCCAACCTTTTTGTTTTTTTTTTTTCACTTCAAAAAAAGTTAATGGCACAATTTAGTGAATTAAGGATGTTGAGTCATGTGGCCTACGGAATTTACAAGAGAAACTACTGGAATGTGTTGAATTAAATTGGTAGGTTCGGGCAAAGCACGTTCTCTCCAGATTGTGCGTTGTTTATGTGCCATTTACTCGATATTGTTCACTTTGTCATAATGTTTACCGCGTAAAGCATAAAATCGATTGAAACGTTCGCTGGACTAATTCTCCATGGCGAGTGAAAAAAAAACCACAATGCGTAGGCGTGTAAATCCGCGGAATTACCTTCTTAATACCGCGTTAGGAAATTTGGCATTAATGCCCATGAATAACAATCTGCAGCCTGTAGTTTCGGCGAAGAATGGCCTTCCCAAAATACTCATTTGGGCCACGAGCCCGGAATTGTTTGCAACTAAACTAGCGACTTTTGTGTCGAAGAAACTCGAAAGAAATGAAATCGGATTAAAATCGCAATAAAATACAATACAGAAATGATTAAGTATGTATGTAAACGCGATACTCTTGGAGATCGAACGCCTAATCGAGAGCAAGGTCTCAGTCTCCAGGTTATAGAATGAGAATGCAGGCTTTCTCCACATCTTTAGTGTTTGTATTGGAACGGAGGCTGTACAGAGTCAGCGCCGGGGGAGCAGACGTACACACAGTGTTGTATCTCATACATACAGTGAAATCGATTAATTTTTATCTCCTTGGATATTGAATAACTCAACTTCAGGGACGTGTGTTTGAGCATTCGCTCACAACCAACTATTCCAGAAACAACAGATTTTATTACAGTCCGTTTCTCTCTCATTGTAATCTTTCTCGCAACTTATTCCGAATTGTTCCAACTTCACGTATGTGAATGGAACGGGCTGAATGCTTTTCACGACCTTCGTTTTCAGGAACGTTTGGCATTGGTGGCATCGACACGAAGGCAACAATTTCATTGAACCAACGACGTTGTTCTTCCAGGGTCAGACTTTCCAACCAATGAGATAAAAATCATTAAGACGCGAATGTAAGTTAATCGATGTCAAATTACCTATGGCAGAGATTACCAACTTACGATTATTCAGGATCAACGACTACACACACACACACACACACTTCTTGACACAGTCAATGGCGTGCCTGTCTGATTCATCGATATTCAATGATCAATTATTCATCAGGGATTTTCCCGGCGCGACAAACTATCCTCGTGGACTTAAAATCTAACCGAAAACGAGGGATCAGGGTTATTCAACTTTCCGAGTAACACGCTCTGTGAATAAGCCTCGTAGGCTTGCCCAGACTCCGGGTAAAGTTTCGTTCAGTTCCTTCAGCTAATGCGGCTCAACGTGTGCATTGGTTGTGGAGCCTGTTGCTTCTAGATATCGATGTAGCTGATTGAACGATTGCGGGAACAACAAAAGCTCCAACGATCCTGAACTAATGAGCAGAATGAAAAAAAATGAATTACTAAAACTGCTGTTTCGATATTTCGAAATGAAATTTCAATGAAATACTCTCCGCAAATGTGAATCAGTCGATTTTCGTGTATAGAGTTAACGGAATAATCGGATAAAATGTTTATTCTTTATCGCTACGAGCGACACTGCTGCGAGGGACAAAACAAAACTTTACAGTCCATTTTTTTTGTCAAACATTCTTCGGTAATTAAACCGTGAGAACAATGTTGCGACCCTGTGATCCTGTCTCTCCGGATTTCTACAGCTACACGTTCTCGGCAACAATGTGAATGTAAACAACACGCTGGCCGCTGGTCGACCAGGTAACAAACGTGTCGTGTTTAATTTTTTCTTTTTTTTCAACTAGAAACTCGATATGGAAACTAATGAAAGAAAATAATGGAGATGAAAAATGTGATTTTAAGTATCCCGATACCGAAGTGCTGTTCACATAAACTGAGACCCAATTCCAAGTTGAAAAATCTAATGTGATTTTTTCATCAGAAACCTTCTTGATGAGTTATTAATTACCAAAGTCGATGAAGCCTTAACTTTCTCCGTGCATGCTGTCGAACCGGTTAGAGATAGGACAAAAATGCACAGGATCAAACTTGTTAAGCATTAAATTTCCCAGAAAAAAGTTATTAACGATGATTTTCTATCTCAAGCGGTTTGGTCCTGAATGCAGTGTGAAAATCGACGCGGTTCGACTTGCACAAAAATCTCGCGTAATCTGAAGTCTCGACGCTAGCGAAGCGCCATCCATGACGTTTTTTCATTTCTTTTTAGAAAAAAAGGAACAAGTGCGTTGTTATGCTCTACAAAATCGATGCTATGCTTTTTTTTGCTGCTTCCGACCGTTTTGGCAGCGCACGTAGAGAAAGTTCGTTGCTCTATCCGGCTTAGTAATAATTTTTAATACACTAGGAATAAAGGAGTCTGATTGCGAACAATATCAGATTTTTAGAGTTGGCGGGCGATTGAGATTTGACGCTGTTCGTTCTCTGCGTTAATTAACCATTTCTCACAAAAATTAATAAAACTACGAGAGCTCGATTGCATCGATTTTTCAAAATGCAATTGATCGTCACGTGTATTTTGTGGATTTGTGTGGAGGATTTTATGTTTCTTCTTTTGGGCGAAAGGTGCCTGACTCCTGAGACGTTTTACGTAAACTTTCGAGAAGTATGAAGTCGGTCTCGAATAAACGGATCACGACATACGCGTCGTACGCCATGTACAGATGACGGTGATTGTTTTCTCATCATCCGTAAGAACTTACGTGAACGAAAGGAAAAGTCCAAGAGGTTTAACCGTGCGAGTGTTGATGGGGAACCATCGTTAGGATTCTTTTCCTCGACTGCTTCACTAAAATGTCGTTTTTTTTTATCGCGAATTTTTTTCTTTCACGAATCGCGTTGCTCTCATTCTGTCACAATACAATGGAGCATTCGTCGGTGACGTTGAGATCATGTTCCAAGCGTGCTGCAGCCTCCAGCCAGAAGTTTAGCACAAAAGTGAACAAATGTCATCGCTGCTCATTAAGCCGCGTTCAGTGGGTCGTTTTTCGAAAATCTCAATGTTACAAAAACCATGGTTAATGTATGGAGAAAGAAAAAAAGGTAATTGCTCGGATTGAATAGATTGCGAAGATCTTACGTTTGATTGGAACGTTCACACGTACAAAAGTCGGTCAGTCAGTAAGTTAATGGCCTTCGAGATATTTTTTGCTCGACTTGCGTGCGCGATATGTATTCCTCGATCTACCGCATCATAAGCTGCGAGCAGTGAATCGAAAAACCGGTGTCAAAAGAGCATTGAAAGTAAATGGAAAAATTGTTACGGCTGTGACTGATTTATGGTGAATTTTTGGAGCATCACAATTGATTGAAGGAATGAATGTCGAATACAAAACGTTGAACACTATTCGCTTCAATAAAATTACAACGTATCCATACGCAGAGCATATATATCATTGAATTCGGTAATAAGCAGCATAAGCTGGCAGGATGGATATATATACATCGTGTGTACAGCCAGACGTCGTTGCGATCAAACGTAGACTCACTCTCAGACAGCCTTGGGTGCAATCCTTTCACGTCGACATTGCATTTTTTACGATTGGGTGAATGGCATAGTTATTAATTCGTTTCGGATGACGGTTTATGATTCATGAGTGTTGTTCTAACTTTTCTAAAAACGGTTTGCTTTATGGCCTCAACTCAATAGCCTACAAAGAATCAACGGCGAGAAAGAGGAACGTATTCCTTGAAAATGATTGATTCCACACGCAGCAACCATTTGATTAAGTGCAAAATACGAACAGTCAATGCGAATAACGTCATATCTAAGAGCGATCATATTCTCAAGGGATAGAGCAACAACGAGTGCTCGTAGTACTGCACGGTAACTCGCGAATATTCATCGAGTATGTTGATTTATTGTCCAATCTCTGTTTATTCGAATAAATAAACAATTCTGCAACAAATATTTTCTTTTAATCTCATAAAACAGCGAGATCGCGTTTCCCTTGAAATCTGCACAGAAACGCGCTCGATCGATCACGACAAGCAGGGAAAAAGCTCCGCGATGACGGAGAATTGAGATGCTCAGCGGTTAACGAGATGACCGCGACGAGCCATTAACTATTTCTTGATTTGGCGAATGCTCCAAAAATGGGATCGAGCGTTTTGACACTAAGCCTGAGGTGCTAATCGTTAGCGTGTTATAATAAAGCTGTGACGTGTAATTATGCAGACGTGGTTGATTGATTGATGTGACTTCTCGTCTATCGGGCCCAGAATATAGTAGAACTTTGCGGGATGTGCTTTCCAGATCACGCGCGATCGTCCACTGCGCTGGCTTATTTGTCCTTATTCCACCAATGAAATAAAAGCCGATGTTACAGAGGTGCGCGGATATGTTGCAACCAGTTGATGTAACGTGTATTTATACATATATATATATATATACACACTTATATAGTTGAAGGTGTACATAGAGGTGTATGTGCAGACTCGAGCTCGGACTCGCCGTGGGAGCGGGACCGGCTTCGCCTTACATAACGAGAGATTTTTACCCGTAGGCCCAATACCACTTACTGGACGTCACGAATGGTGCTTTAACAGGTGTATGATTCTCCTCCATATCCCCCGTGTCCATGGGTGTATGTACATTTCACTTCTCCCTCAAACTCGCTCTCTCTTTTTTGCTCCCTCTTTCGGCTCCGTTTGAACCGCGAAAATGAAAAAAATTCGGTTGGCTCTCGATTGTGTTGAAAAAAGAGAAGCAAACGACTGCGCGAAGGACACACCACCGTTGATCCGTTCGGAGACAATCGTTCAATCACGATTACACACCACACATCGATCCAAAAATGTGAAAGTATGACAATAAAAGTGTATTGCTCCCTCAGCTCGACTAAACTGTATATAACTATTTCGTAATCAGTTTTGGAAGTGTTTTTCTAAGCTGGACAGCCCAGGGTAGAAATCTGTGCGATTCAACACTCTGCTTGATTCTTTGACACAGGATCTACATGATTTTTCGCAGAGATTCTCATGCTTTGGAAAAATTAATCATTTTGTTGGTTTCATCGAGAAGAAATGCGTTGCTCTGACAACCAGTTGCTCGATATTTGGTTTCTCTGTGTGTGGCGTCTAGGGGCTGTAAAAGTGAGGCGCGAGGGTGCAAGGGATGCGGAACGTTCTAATAGTCATTACATTATTTAAATATTTTTTTTAATAAAAAATAAAGAAAACTTGTGGCGATGGGCAGGGCGTTTCAAGCGTTTTTCGGGATTTCCTTATCGTCTTATTTCTTGGGAGTCTAGCATCGATTTATTTACGTAATTTCAGTCAGTTTTGACATCCGGCATCAGCAGCGATAGATTCATCGACCATAAAGTCTCGATCATCGTAAGCGCTGTAGAATTTCCATAAACTCATCGGATAATTCGTGGCATCACAGCGCTCGATTTATTCAGCGCGGTTCAACAACCCCGGCCAACGATTATTTCGATCGACTCAATTTCCTCGAATAACAAATGAATCCAATTTGCACCATTTCATCATTCTTTTCCGGTATGAGAGGAACGGATTGATCGGAGAACCGCAAAGTGCCTCTCACGAGGTTCCAGAATAATAAGTAATCGCGTGCTGCGACTACGATCGTATTATAATTTGTTCATCTGCATTGTGCGCAAGATTTAACAATTCGACCGACACTCTCAGTTCCAGTTCGGATATTTAGAGCTAAAGAAAATAAACGGACTTTCCAAAAATTAATTTCATTCAATTAGAACTCATTTAATGAACGCATCTGTTTCGGTGTTTTTTGTTTTTTGTTTTTTTATACAAATTTTTTAAACTTTTGTGCACTTCCACGCCAATCAGAACTCCGAGTCATCAACCACCTCACGAAAGCCTACAAAAGCAGGTTGAGTAATTTAATATGAGAGTGAAAGTTGTACTGATGAGAAAAGTTAATATGGCAATAATTTTTCAGACATCTGTCCAAATTGGCGACAAAAAACGGTAACGATGATACTTCGGTTGGCCACGTTTTGTAATCGTGTACATAATCACTTGTTCGGAACTAAACTCCATAAACGAACCTGTCCTCGGAAATGAAACTGTATAAAATATTGTTTTTGGTCGTTCCATAAAAAACGATGTATCTTGGCATCGTAAATCATTGTCAAATGATTCGTAGGCTCAGTTCCTGTCTCCTTTCGAACATAGTTTCCACATCGATGCAGTAAAAACGATCATTGGCTCGTACGCATGGTCGTAAGTGTCAGAGACATTCGAATGCACAGATTTTCTCTCAGTGAGACTCTCGCGATAAGGAGCTTGGAAAAATGTACGAAAAAGAAACTTAATCGATCTGTTGTGGGCAATTTGAAAACACTTGTTCGTTAGGAAGAACGACAATATGATTTTAGGCACTTCTGACTCAGCGCTGTTTTTTATTGGAATATACGCTCGTACTCATTCATTTTTTTTTCTACGTAGCAACCCTCGGGGCTCAATCAAAAACTTTCCAACTTTTACTTCTTGTCTTTTTTGAGGTGTAATTTTGATGCGTGCGTTCTCGTGATCCTTTTCAACACGTCGCCTTCGACTAATCACCTCTGATTATACTTTGACTTTGGTATTTTATCGAAAAGGTTTTTTTTTGTTTGCCTCTGTATACTCGTTGAAGCCCTTCGAATAAGCAGCAATTTATAAACGAGAAACACATCGGAAGAGATGGTGCTCCACGTTTTTCGTTACGCCACTCCCGTTCGGAGCTGACGAGAGCACATCGCACGCTGTTCTATTCAGCTGGCCAACGATTATATACGTTTCCAGGGCCCCTTCCTTATATACGCTTGAGGGCATGGCCAGGAGAGATCTTAATGTAACTTCCATCCCGAAAGAAATCGTCGGAAGGGATATATTTACGCGAGTTCCTGTGACTTTGGGTGTGTGAGTTTTCCACTCGGTATTATGTAGTCGTCAATGTGCAAATTGCTTTTAATACGAGAGACGGAAATTGTAGCGGAATTGGATGTGCTCGAATAAAGATTATTCAATCCACGTGAGTTTTTTTCATCTAACGAAATTTAATTGGGCTCCGTTATACAATCTTCTGGACTCTAACGATGTTTTTTGCTCGTTTTAGTTCGAGATAATCTGCATTTCGTTTATACAGTTGCTTCATGTGTGAAATTTCATGAAAATCTACACGCCGCGACACTACACGTCACAGACGTCGAGGGTTTTTCGAAAAAAACTTTTAAATCGAGTCCAAATTTTCTCCCAACAGTTACTCATCCAGTGCATTCTCTTTTTGTTAATTAATAGAAATTTCAGTGGATTTCGAAGATGGAAACTACGAGCAAACGACACACACGTCAATAAACGCATTTCTACGTCAACGAGATGATCAACGATCGTGCGTGATTGAAAACAAGAACTGAATCGTGATCATCAATCATGATTAATTTGTTATTTAACAATGAGGAAGATAACAGAATGCGGAAGTTGGTGACTTCCGAGCGTAAAGCCATTTCTACAAATAATAAAGAAAGTGATCGTCCAACTAAATTGCGACCCATCTGCTGGACACTCACATTCCTTATGGAAGAAGTATAGATATATATATAAAACGTGTGTATATGTTATTTTTTTGTGGAGGTAGAAAGGCCACTAGCCTCTCGTATTGGCGCGTGTCATTGAAAGGCTCTCTGCCAAAACTTGATTCTCTTATGTATATACAAGGAATTGGAGAGTCCATGTGGCTTTTGTGCATAGTTTGGAGAAGAAGATGCGTGAGATGTTGGCATACGACTCGAGTCGCGGTCTAAAGAAATTTGCCGCTGGCAGGTTAAGACGTGGGTGAGACCATCGGCTCACTATAAATGGGTCGTCGTCGTTCTCCTCTTCTCGTAATTTTCATTCATGAACTCAAAGGCCTTCCTAATGCACGATGTTAAAAGAGACGCGAGAGAGTTAAGAGATTAAATGTACATTAAGTGTACAAATAAAATTGATAGATGGAAACTTTTCACAAGTTTTACTGCTGTTTGCGCAGTGCTGGGCACGTGGCAGGCAACGTGTTAACATTTTCTTCTCGTAAGAATAGTGTCATACGCTTTCTACTCCAAACGACATTGTGTTTTAAAATTGCTTTCAATCTGAACCTTCTGCTCAGTTCGCGACGATCTTGAAGTTTGTCAACGATAATGAGACAGACTTCTTTGCCATGGGGAAACTGAATTTGGTAGAAAAATGGCAACGGCCGCAATAATTATCAAAATAATGAATAAAAATATATTTTTCGATCTATCCCAACGACGCAAACGTCAGTATCATCAGGTCACGAAGAGTTTACGAAAATTCCAGTTGCGAACTGTCGTTTTGGGAGTTTCGCCAAAGCAGAATCGTTCTTCAGAAACAATTCATTAGTGATGCCGGCGCCAGGCTCAAGGGCCTTGTGTAAACATCAAGTAATCGCTTGGTACAGACAAGCCGATTTGAAAGCTGTCATCGAATGTTGGCAATAATGATTTTTCTAGTGAAGTGACTTCGCAAGGTCGTGTTAATTTTTGAACGGCGTGGCTACACGTTTTTCCCCGTAATCTGATAAATGAGCTCGGAACACGTTAACCACGGACAGAGCGATATGACGCAACGTTCATTTTCACTAATTGACCGAGAACGTTGAGCTTACGAAAGATTTTCGGAATAATCGGGTCTCTACGCAGTTCCCATGCAGTTTAGAAACCTGGCGTGTGTCAATTCGATCCTCGCAGGATCGGAGAAGATCCTACGAGGATCGAAGGTTCGGAGAAGAACATAAATCCATTTTTTATGTCAGCCTAAAACATGGTTCGTTGACTGCTTCTAAACGTGTTTCGAGCTCCTTTATCAGACTATGCAAAACACACAAGGAGCCATCGCCTTTTGCAAAAGCAAGTTGACCCTGAAGTCTCCGAAGCGCTTCCATACGTTTCGATCCTTTTTGGCCATCGTGGGATCGATGAGAATCTTGACCCCGAGTATATGCAACGACGCGCCCAATTATTCAATAATCAAGTAATTCCCGATCGTTTTGCAAAGCTGATTAGAATTTTTCTGTAGCAAAGTAAAATTCACGTTTTTTCAATCAATTTACAAGCTGCAGTGAGTTCGAGTCCATGTTCCAGTGAATTTGATCGTGTGACCAAACTGCACCGTAACCCATGGCTTGCCATAGTCCTCGACAAAGAGGAAGTTACACATTCATTTTTCGCCCATATTGTGGACAGGAAATCCGCGTACAGAAGTTGAGTGCCGAGCTGCTGAGCACGACTGTAATTTTTAACAGCTGACTGGCCGCCCTCGGTAAAGTGCTTGCACTATTCAGGTAACAGCATCAATAGGGGAGTTCCGTAAAGTACTGCAGAGTTAAGACACAACACAGGACGCGAAATGCACGATCGTGTTTGCTCGCATTGAGACCTCTCTCTGTTGTGAGATGGTCGCGGTGCCTATCGTTGTGAAATACGTGCTGGTACAACTTTTATATGGAGCACGAAGCACGCAGCGTCTGTGGAATTTACTGAAGCATACCATAGGTAATAAATGGAAAGCAGGAAGTAGACACTTTTTTCCTAGCTCTTCGGAGTATTCGCAGCTCGAGCCGAGGTCTCCGAAGGGAGAAATCTCAATTGTTTCCTTCGGTAATAAAAAAAATACTACTTTTGATCTACTGATCGCGTAAACTCTGAGGCGATACAGAATTCTGCTAAATTTCGAAAAACAATACGTCAGTTAATCATCGACCGAAAAAAAATTAACTCGATTAACTGTAATTGATGCTACCTCGGGTCTGGGAGACCCTTTGCTATGGGATTTGTGATAAAAATAATAAATTCTTGTCATATTTTTTCCTGGGTCAATATGACCCAGCAGGACTGACCCAACCCACGATGAAAACGATTAATCGTAGGATTTGTTAACGATTACGCCAACTCCGCAGGTTACGTCGAACATCTGGTCCCATTGGGTGAGAAATTCCACTTCCGGTTTCTATCCTGGATCCTCAACACTTCGGGAACTCGTAAAGAAACATTCTTCACGCGGAAAATGTTTCTTTGATTTTCCCCGAAGAGTCTCTCGTTCAGCAGGATAATGAGAAATACAAAAACGAATAGCTTGTTCACCCTCGTGGCGAACTCGGTTGGTATGTCTACGCCGAGACCGCAATAAGTCACACTCTAGTTTCCCATTGTTGCGCAGCTTTTTATAGCAACATTTTCTCATAGTTGTTTGAATTTAATGCGTGTTTGTCCTCTGCAGTTGTTTCAGTTGCGCGCAGAATTGCGTCCATGCTCGTTCGAGTAACACTGGATTTGGAGCTAATGTTTTATATTCCTTCTTCGAAGAATTCACTGCGTTTCTCTCGCGAATGATAAAAATCGAATTATACGATCTATTCAATGAATATCTTTGAAGCCAATGTTTTCCAATACGTTTCTATTGCATTGACAGAAGAAAGCAACAGGAGAACACACGTTTCGGGCTAGAAACATTTTTCATGTATTATAACTTTTCGACTTTTATTGCGAAGGAAAATTCCTCGACAGAGTTGAGAGCACATTGAGTCTGTGGTTTGCTTCATTAAATCGGAAGAGCTTCGCAAATTTGTGTTCTAATAATGGAACTGCATCGTGTACTTCACAAGAGAACGCGGCCTCTCATTGTAGTCAATAAGATTTCTCCATTTGATTGGCAGTGCGATGCCGAACAGCATTGCACTGTGCTATATTCACCATTACCATAAACTCATTCTCCTCTCGAACCTTCACTTTCTGTGTAAACCATGTGAGCGTCTGTGTGTGTATGTTTAAGACACACGTGTCATTCGTTCTGCTAGATTTATTATCCACGACTTTGATATCGAATGGATTATGGAATATGAAGTTTCTCGCGTGCCGAACGTTCAACTCAATCAGAGAGTATGAATTTTTCTATTGCAAACCAAAGCAGAGATTCTTATTGAGGTAGCAGTCGTTGCCAGAGCGTTTTTTCACTGAAAACTTTGAAATTTTTACGAGATTTGCAAATTCAAGAAACAAATAATGGGGCAAGAGTTTTTCCGAAATTTATGATCGCGAATGAAGAATTGAAGTTTCCTGCGTAGTTGGACGAAAAAATCGAGTCGAATTTTTGTAAAAATCTTGAATCGTTCTGCTCTCTTTAGGAAATAAAACGACGTCGTGATGCGGGAATTAAACGAATGGAAAACGGTTCACAGCTGCAGTAAGAACAGCAAGTGGAGACTCGGACTCAGGAATGCTCGGATTAGTGTTTCCGATGGAGGGGAAAGATCTTTTGTGATAATAAATATTGTAACAAAGATTATTAATCGTATATGGACAATGGATTACGAAATAACATGGAAAGCGTTATTCCAAACTGTCCGAACGGGCGAAGCCCGCGAGCCAAAATATCGAGGTGTATGTATATATAAATACATGTAAACGAAAATAATCGTAGATAAAAACGGGGCGGCTTCGCGCGGAACTTTCACCTCTTGGAGTGTAATAACGTGCAGCAAAGTGTGCCAATGTCCCTATGTGTAGGGTGACACCGCCAGTGAATGGACAAGTCTCAGTAGATGGACACGTTTCCGTAAATTATGTCGATATACAGTGCTTTCAACACGGGCTTTCATTTACAGGCAACAAGTTTTATATATACACTGTAATTAAACTGAAAAAAAAACTAATTGCCTATAATTCGTTAATTATTCGAGCTGGACCGATAAGACCGAAGAAAAAATGGAAGCCGCGGGTGTGGGTTTTTTTAAATACGAAGATAAATGCGGTAACATTACATTATTCTAATTTCGTTCAATCTTCCTGTCATTATTTCCGATAAAGAAAAAACTTCTGAATTACGTCCCGTTGTTAATTTCTCAACTCCGGTTAAGGGCTTCTACCTCGATTTTTTCGTGAAAAACTTGCAAATTGATGCTCAACGAATAAGCAACGAAATATGTCGAGGCTCCCGAGATCGTGCAAATTTATAATTATTTCCCAAGAAGATTACATTAATTGCATAAACAAAACAATGCAATTGCCATCAGATATATTTAAAATGTTGGTGGAGAACAGAAAAAATAGACAACTTCTGCAATCTGTGTAACGACGCGTACTTCCACACGCACGTGGCCATGTCCTCGTGTCTTTTTTCTCCTTTTTCATTAAACGCAAATATGCACGTAGCCAGGGGATTGCATTTTGTCCCTTTGCAGGTGATTCTTGAACTGAATTTTTCAGAAACTTGTTTCCAATGTTTACACAGCATTTTTCGTGA
Organism: Hyposoter didymator; assembly: GCA_037952995.1. Lineage (NCBI taxonomy): Eukaryota > Metazoa > Arthropoda > Insecta > Hymenoptera > Ichneumonidae > Hyposoter > Hyposoter didymator. Next base: position 9,221,909 of record JBAJMU010000007.1, read on the forward strand.
TAGATTTTTTTTGGTCTCATTCATTAAAAATCGAGACTGCCTCGTCTTTCCATAAACTAAACATCGGACTTTTTTTAAATTTGAAGTGAATTATTTACGATTTAGGGACAAGAAAAAAATCGTCGTGCAAGCGACTCAATTATAATTACGGAATTCGCACAAGTCCCCAATTGTGCGTGTAACAATGCGTTACATAAAAAATGACTGCGAGCTATGGTATAGCAGGAAGCTTAACAATACGAAATATCGTTCGTTCGACACTCCGAGCAGCTTGCTATTCGGACTAAAATATTATTATTTACAGCATGAATTTTCTCAGTGTTTATTCGAGTTAATTAACAGGGAAGTCTACTATTCAGCGTATCACCGAAGACAGAAGTTCTCCGCGAGATATAACTTTGTCTTCCTTTAAAGGTAAATGTATTTTTCTTACACGAGACAATTTTCTTGACGTTACAGTGTCTCGGGAATTTCGTTGTTTCAACGAATTTTCTGAGTATTTTCGAAACTCACCCGATTCTCATAGATTTTTCGAGGGAAAATTTGAATAACCGAAAAAGTTCGTGCACAAAAACAAAAACAACGAGAGCACCATTCTCAAAACTCGAATTTTATTTCGTGGCACCGTGAAAACTTGAGTCTAAAAAATTACACCGACTCGTTTTACCAATCCCGAGATATTTTCTATACCAATATTTCAAAAAAAACGAGACACTCCACTTCTACTTTGACAGAGATTGACCAAAAATCGCCTGATCTTGCTCAGAAGCGATTAACGAACGGAAATCCCGAAATTAACCAAATAAATCGTATCAAAATATGAAAAGAAGCAGGTGCCAGAGTTTTCACGATTATTCACCGAAAACTGAGTGTACGAAAAGTACTGAGCATTGTACACGTCCAAATTGTACCGCAACATGTAAAAAAAAAAAAACTGTCCAACTCAACAGATACTATTTAAATTTGATTCAGACTCGACCAACAGATTTCGAAGCAAGCGGCAAGTTTGATCGCAATGCACACTTGTGCATCATATGGCTCGCGGTGAAAAATGTGAATAAACTAAGGAACTCACCGATTTCTAAGCGATCCACGTGAGGAGGCCGGCAATATATTCCCAGTAATGTTATTGTTAATAACTTGAGAATTTCTCGAGCTACGCTGATCGGCGGAAGTCCTCGGCAACCTGGGACTGCCAGCGAAAGCAAGTCCCAGGAGACAAGCGGTCATAACCGCACTTCTCATCCTGACAAATGAGTACGCGGATCGACTGTTTCAAGGTCGATATTCACTGTTTAAACACTTGACCTTCGGAAAAATACATATATGCGATATGTATAAACTCGAGGAGACTATTCACTGATTGCTCTTGGAAATCAACTGCAAGTTTTTCAAATCGTTGCACAGTAATGAATGAAAAAAATAAGATCGAAATAACTCATGGTTGATTTCTATTTAACGAAATATTCATTCGGTCGTTAACGTACGAAATAATTGATTAATACGATGTTTACGATTTTGTCACTATCGATCGGACAGCTGCGGCTGATCAACGCGGCATGCACACCAGCATGTACGCTTCTTTACTACTCTCGCTTGGCGTAATACGCGTACGCTGTACCGGGGTACGATTCGAAGAGTGGCAAACGCGCGCGCCTTTTCCTTCCACCGAGAACCAAGTGAGCCCGAATGGATCAACTATCCGCAGTATCTTTTGCGACACCCACTTCTCTACCCCTTCCACCCTTACTCATTTTTCTTCCTTTTGCAGCCACTCGTCAAGCGTCTTTGCTCATCGACAATCCGATAGACAAGCTTCGTTCCACTTTTTTTGAATATGTGCGTTTCCAACCCCTTGGATCGAGGGCCACGCACAAAGACTCTCGCGGGATGAGAACAATTCGAATCTCATTTATTCCAGAAACCGAATGACAAGGTCATCAGCTCCGACGGGCGGATGAGAATTAAGAAAATTTCTAGTTCTCCGCGATCTGCCGAGTTTCTAAAAACATTACAGCAGACGATCCCTTTAAAAAAAATCTTCTGATATTTCTGGATTGGCGATTGGCTCACAGGTTTTTCAACCGGTGCCGGTTGTGCGTGTGCCTCATATGATCGTGACGTAATATCGGTCCTTATGTCAGAATAATTATGAAGATGTTCGTGACGAATGCTACTAATTATAAATTTGATAAAATTTTGTATTAATTCTTGAAAATTTATGACTAATTATCGAATGATCGTTAATGATTCATTAGCCAAGTTGATAATCGCGTTATATGGATCGAACGAATGGTTCATTTGAATGCATGATTTGGTAAACGCGCCACTCGTCCGCGGTACGTGGACGCAGTGTTTAGAGAGACTTTGCTCGAAAAGTTAAAAAGTTCTATACGTTGGTCCAGTGAGCACCGTTTAACGTCTCAAGTGTTTGGTACGGTTGATACTTGTTTCTGTAAACGTAGCTCTTCCTGATTCATTGAGTGGAGGAAGAGGAAAGAAGAGGGAGGAGCAGGGCAAGGAAGGAGACTTTATGGTGGTGGTATACGCTGAGATAACCCATGATGGCGATGGTATAACGTGGGGGTCTAATCCCGAAACGTTCTTTCACTCTTTTTTCATCTCACTTGACTCCTCTTTCCCTCTCTCTCGCTCTCCCTCACTTTTCAACTTTCGCTGTCACTCGCATTTTCTCGCAACCTGTATATACCCTCCTGTACCTTTTAAACCGCGCCAATAAAGACAATGAGAAGGAGAGAGCGCCGGAGACTGAGCGAGAGATTGAATCCGGAGGAGGGGACCATGGCCGTCGTGCGCTCTCAACAACTATTGCTCCGATACGAGACTTTACTTTCACGCGGAAAGATACTGTGACCAAAGTTTATATACCATGGCTCTCTTCTACTCGCGCGATCTTGGATCAACTGCTCCAGCAGGACTTTGTCATTCCATATGCTTCGATCTCCAGCCTCCAACTTGGAAACCCAGCCACAGATTCATCCAAATATCTCTCAGAAAATCGTGCTAACCAAGAACTCGAGCTTTTCGATACTACGATTATCTCGCGAGGGAAAAGTTCATTCACGATTCGAAAGATACGCTGTTGCTCCTTTTCCAGTTCCTCACGATGTTCACTAGCAAAAAAAATCACTAAACCGGCTTCCTCACACTGTTTTCTGCTTCCGTTGGAAATCTCTGCCCTCCCATGAATTTCAATCAATTTTCCAACACTTTCTAGCGGTTCGATAAATTGAAGAAGAAAGCAGCTCGTTTCCTATTGCTCTGATAAGAGTTTTGATCATTAACAGTCACTAATTAGACGAAGAACTGTCGGAAAGTGTGTGGAATTGAACCAAAATGCTGGGAAGATTTTCATCAACGAATTAAAATTCAGCGAGTCTGGAATTTCCTGCAAATTGTTGACGAAAACTGCAAAATTCTTTTAGAAATGACATCGTATTTTTTTCAATGTAAAGTTGCAGTTTTCTGGAGGACGAAATTCTATAAACAACTTTCTGAAACAGCTTTTTCAATTTTATTCCAACACGACCCCTTAATTGCTGATCCCGAATGAACGCTCGTCTTGCGCGTCGATAGCAATCATACTCGTGCATTGATACAGGCAATTTAAATCTGCTCGGGCATTAAAAATGGCATAATATTTATTGCACAAAGCAACTTTTATTGCATTTCAAAAGGTTTTAATAAATCGTCGTCTGTTTCAAGAGAAACGTGACAACGCGGTAACTTTTCCGTAGGTTTCGTTACATTGCGCGAGGTATAATGCGGATTTCTAGCTCGAGCGCCGATCGTCGACGGTCCAGACTCTCTAGACTCCGCGGAGTCTGTGCGAGGAGGAAGATTATTCGAAATACCACAGAACACGAAAACGGAGACTCTGTATAGATGGGATGGAAAAATGGGATGTAAAATGCACGTTGCACAAATTGAATAGTGTCGTTAAATCTGATTAAATAATTTTCTAAGTTGCATATCGCGGAGATCTCTTTGAATTTCTCGTAAATTTCCTCGAGCTGCTTTCACACAGTTTGCTTCGTTTTTTCTACGCAGCAAAGTAGCGCGTGTTGCCGCGTATTTGCAATGAATTACGTGTCCGCTCGTAAACCAGGTTCAATGTCGATCACGAAATAAAATTGAATGCTCAACGAATTATTTATTTTTCGCTTATTTTCTTGACATTGTCGATCGACATTCACGCATTCTCGATCCAGTTTACTCGTTCGAATCGGAGCGATTACATTTTTTCTCTCATTATTGAAAACCTTGCGAAACTTTTGATTGGGCAATTTTATCAATTCGCGGTTTCTGGCGCGATTCATTCGAGCCGAATCGCAGATTGGAATCGATCCGCAAATTCAAATTGACATCGCGACCACAACCTTTCGGACTGCGGTCCTGCGATCTTTACCAGCGATTTAAAAAACAAAACAAAAAGTGTTTTGCTTGCACAGCCGTCTATATGCATTGACAGCTCATTATCGTAACCGTTACGATATGCAATTATTAGTGGTAAGGAAGTAGTCGTTGAGTTAAATTGAATTTATTACGTTATGCGCGCCTAGTCCGCGCGATCCCTGTGTATAGCGCTCCAGGGCTTGCTCGAGAACATTTCGAAGCGAATAGCCAAGTGTCAATCCGCAAGGATCGCGTTGGCTCAGCCTCGCGCAACGAGTGTCAAAAATGTTAGAGGAAAAAAATAAAAATGGAAAAATCACCGTTACAGAAAAGAATGTGGGAACGACTTTGAGTTTTTCGTATTTTCCACGGCAGTTCACATTATAAATTTCCGTGAAAATGAAACGTTTCATTTTTTTCATGTCCAAAAGCTTTTGACATTTTTCTAGTGTGCAGATTGTGAATTGTCTCGTTTCCGAACGTTCATTTTCGTTTTATTTAAATTTACATGCCGCACAGTGAAAATTACACAAACTTCAAGGTCGTCGCTCATTACCAGCCTGTAACGGGAACTTTTGAGAGATTTTCATATAGTCGGGTAATTTTGTTTCTTTTTTTCACTGGAAAGACTGTTTTCGAAGTTTCTAGGTTATTTTTTTGAAAATTGATTCGCACGAACGAAATTAATGAGTAAATGGGCGAGGGGATTCGTTGATTTCTCGTTTTGAAACAATCGGTTCGTAGGTTCGAAAGTTTCAGTCGCCCCAGCGCTCCTCACGCAGTTTTTGAGCTCAAGGACATCATTACGACGGGGCAAATATTGGAGGAAGAAACTTACATTTTTTTAATGAATAATCGAGAAATGTGCAGGGAAACAGACTTGAGAGTTGAACGCTGTAAATTCAATGGACATTGTCTAATTGAATTTTTTTTTTAAATACGCGATAACCAAAACATCGCAGTATAAAACTCGAATAAGAATTTTTATGCGAACGCAACTTTATATCCTGGCTCTGTTGTACTTCTTATTTTGGATATCCGGTAAATGGACAGCTTCGGGCTACAGGCAATTGCTGTGGGAATGGACACATATATTTACCGTGCTCTGCTGTTGCATTCAATGCTCGCGGCGAATAGTATGGTGCGAAATATGTGCAACATGATTATATGCTAAGGTTCCTAAGCATTTCACCGACACCGCGTATTTATTACTTTACGAACGACTATAAAGGAACACACCAAAAATGCACTATCCCTTGTGCCTCGTCGGTCTCGTCTGTTGCGGTCGTTTAGACCGTAGACTCTTGCTTTCTCTAGTGGAGCAAAACAGCACGAGTCGACGAAGGCGATCATACTGCAAAACTCAAATTTTTCACGTTCTCTAATGTAAACTTTTTCACATTTTGTTAACTGCCCGGCCGTCGACTAGAATCAAAATGTTTACTGACTTTCCCTCTCGTTTCGTATTTCGTCTTTCGTCTTTTCTCTAACGTGATGTTTGCGCCGCTGCGGTGAGGGATAAACGAATTTCCATTACGGAATGTTGTCGATTTATTCGTGTTGATAAATCGGAGCGTCCAATCTGCAGCCTCGATTGAGTTCCGCTCTGCGGGGAACGCCAATACTTCCTGCAATAACCGCTACGAAAAACGTCGCTTACCGAATTCTGCTTCTCACCGGTCCTTCTTGTTCCTTGTGCTTGTCGGCACTCGAAACCTCCAAACTTTGCGAATCATAACAATGGGCGAAGCGGACAAGCGTGCGATGAGTGTAAATAATACGTAACGTTGTATTTGTTATCAGTTTTCAGAAACATTTACTCGGAAAAGCTGCGATAACGTTCAGTCAATGTACCAAAAAAGAGATTTTAACACGTTGTGTAAAATCTCGTTATTTTCACTCACGATGAAGCAAATATAATCGAAGTTAATCAGAAAAGTGTCATAATGAGTAACGTAATTATTTCATTACCCTGGACCCACGATATCCTTGTTCAAAACATTCGTAATAATGGTAAGACTTGAAAAATACGTCTAATGCAAACAAAAATTGACGTACACTCGTCCATGTCTCGCTAACCTCGGAAAATTTTAATGACAGATTCACAAGAGATTTTCCTGCAAGTTTATCATTATCAATTTTCTTCTAGGTTACCGAGACATACCGCAAAACGAATCGTCCATCGTCGCAAAAGTTTAATGCTCTTCCGAATTCGGACTCGATCGCATAAAGCTTAAGGAACAGCAGTTAACGAACTTGGAAAATATTTTCTCCTTCCAGTTCAGTGTTGACTGAGCAAGAATTAACAACAAACATCGAATCAACTAGAGCCTGAGAACACAGAAGGCGATCGAAAGGTGCTGAGCGTCCGATTTACAAAGTTGAATAAATCACGAGCGGTACAGTTACTTGAGAAACATTGCACTGTGGAAAAAAACTGGCAATTTTTGTGGCCACAATGTACAACGCGAGACAGAAAGTTTTATGGTTTTCCATTTCATCTCGAGCCTGCGTAATGGTCTTACAATTTATATTCAATTTATTGATTCCTGATCACAAAGCCGACGCGTTTGTCAGTCCCCGTGATCCACTGGAACGAATTTCCATTTTCGATGGAGCCATCGATCTATTATTCAGTGGTTTGACCAGATGGGACGCTCAATACTTCATCCACATAGCAAAGTATGGATACACGTACGAAAACAGTCTGGCGTTTTTTCCCATGTATCCCATGAGCGTGCGCTACCTATCGATGATCATGGGAAAAGTATTTTTCATGTTGAACAAACACAGTGTTATCGTGCTAGCAGGAGTCTTCATAAATTTTTTCTGTTTCGTCAAATCTGCCATTATTCTCTACGATCTCAGCAAACGTGTTCTTAAAAGTACAAACTTGGCGTACAAAGCGGCGATTCTTTACTGCATCAATCCTGCGAGCATATTTTTCAGCGCTGCTTACTCGGAATCCATGTTTGCTTATCTTACATTTTACAGCATGCTGAGCTCTTTGGAGCTCAACAGATTCACGTACATTCCGATAGGACTTTCCGCTCTTGTAAGATCAAACGGACTAATCAATATCGGATTTCCCGTTTTTTTTTGGCTCCACAAATGGCTGAGCTTTGTACTGCCAAAAATCATTGCCGAGTGGAAAAAATCTGCAGGACGTGCGTTTTCTTTTGGCGCTGCTCGCAGTTTTTACGATTTTTTGATCATTCTTAATACGATTTTTCTCTCGTTGATTCCATTTATTTTCTTCCAAATATATGTTTACGTCATTTTTTGCACAAAATACCATACGGAGGTTCCCATACCGACTCATGTCGCATCGTTCGCTGTGGAAAATAGTCTGCAATTACCTGGTAACGAAAGTTTATCGTGGTGTCGAGAAACTTTGCCGATTGCGTATTCGAACATTCAGGCTAAATATTGGAACCTTGGTTTCATGAAATATTACGAATTCAAACAGATTCCTAACTTCATTCTCGCTTTTCCTGTTATTTACATAATGCTCAAATGTATTTGGCGGTATTTTACAAATTGGAGACAAGTTTTGTACTTTTGTTTTGGTTTGGGAAATCAAGGAAACGATCGAACTGTCAGGGTGGGCCGATTACCTGTAGACATGTTCGTATTTGTTGTACATGCGTTGTTTTTAACAATTTTCGCAATTGTTTTCATGCACATTCAAGTCAGCACGAGATTTTTGGCTTCGGCGAGTCCTCTCATGTATTGGTACTGCGCGAGCGTTCTATCTTATCGAGATAATGAGACTGAAGAGTACGAAGAGTCATGTAGTCTAGATTCAAAGTGGAAAATATTTCTGATGTCGCAAAGATCGTATACTTTTAGCGATAAATTAATTATATCGTATTTTTTAGGTTATGTAGTCTTAGGCTGTGCGATGTATTCAAATTTTTTGCCCTGGACTTGAAATAAGTCTGTACGAGGCCCGATACTGCTTCTTCTACTTGTAATAAATAAGATTTTTTATCTGACTACTTTCTTTATTTATCAAAATGCGCACAATGTATTTCGAAATCGAAATTCCTGAATGGATCAGTCGCAGCAGCCCGGCGGAATCTTTCGGCGCTTTCGACACGTTTTAGCTGATTGGAATAGAAAAGATTTAGGTGTTGTGTGGACACGGCTCCTACAACGACTGATCCATCCCCCAATTCGTGTCTACGTTGCGGAGTTCTCTTTGACGAATTTAGATTGACGCTGACGTGCGAGTAGTGCATGGTCCACGTGATTTTCGGGACGGAAAGAATTTTTCTTTTTGCTTGTGACAGTTAAAGGTTATTAGCTAAAACAGACATTCTTTTCGATCGTTTCGGAGTCGCGAGAAAGATAAGAATATAAACTTTAAATTAAAAAACAAATCTTTCGATATGTTTGCGTTGGCACGTGTTCCCGTTAAATCGATCATTTCATCCCATCGGGCTTTAGGTAATGTTCCCGCTGGAGTTCGATGTTGTGGCGAAAAGTTTTTATTCACATTTTGATAATTATCTGGAGATTTGATGCAGGCTCTGCTAGGCTAATGTCCTCTGACAATACCAACAAGACGGTTGGAACGGAAAGCGAAAGATTAAAGGAATTTCGAAAGAAACTTCGCGAGAAAACTCCGATAGGTACGTCAAATTCTTTGCGTCATTCTATTCGATTGTCGAGAATCCTTCCATCGTAACAGCTGACTTCGTCAACATTGATCCTCGTCTCTGTTGTTATTCCTCGTTCTCGTACATGTTTCCCATGTTGTGATTTTCAAAACAGAGAAACTTGAGGAGCTCGAGGAGGGAAAACATCCGTATCAAGAAAAGGAGCCACTAGAAGCCTTCCCTGACAACGTGAATCCAAAAACGGGTGAAGTCGGTGGTCCCAGAGGACCAGAGCCGACACGTTATGGCGATTGGGAGAGAAAGGGCAGAGTTTCCGATTTTTAATCGTAATCTGTAAAACATATAGTTAACAATGAATTAAAATATGTTTTTCAATGCAACTGTCAAATGTTTAGTAACCATCGCCCTTGAATGCTCATAATTCGAATCAAAAGACAATCATCACAAAGACGGTAGAAAATTCGCTAGTTTTTTTTTCTCTTTCAATCTCTCCCTTTGGCAACTTCAAGGTAATAAAAAAATTATCCATTCCGCCGTCACACGATGTCATCGCGAGTTTTATTAACGAAAATGGTCTCATCAATGAAAGCCCGGAATTTAAAAACAGGTAAAATAAAGCGGAATCAGTTCGTCATTAAAAATAAATATACGTGGATATTTACCATAGGACTGGTGACACGTGCACTCGGAAATGCGAATGAAACGAGAAAAATCGTGGAGTCGGAACGAATGAAAAAATTTCACGAAAAATTAAAATCCGAAAGTTACTCAAGTGCGTGAATCCTTTAAAAATATTTACACATTGTCAATTCGAAAGCTTTTCGAATGAACATTTTTTTTTGCTAAGATTGGAGGAAAATCCTTGTCCCTGAGCAACTTTGCTACCAAGCAAATATTCTTGCATATCGAATGAAATGAATATTAACAGGAGACGATTGATATAATAATAATTGTGATTAGGCCCAGGAGCACACGTGGATGGTATCATCATGGTTGACACTGATTCGAAAAAGGATGGAACGATCGGTGTCGAAGTGGATCCAACGAAATGGGGAGATTGGCAAAACGGAGGGCGGGTAACGGACTTTTGATTGAACAAAAACACGAGTTAAATAATAATATACTGGTTTCTTTTCATTCTTTTGGCTGTTGTTCGGAAAGATATACACGATATAAATTTGTATCCAAAGTACGAATGGAACTAACAATCTCAGTTTATTTTGTTCGTCTTAAAAAAAAAAGAAAAATATCGTAGTTTTTTATAATTCAGTATCTTTCAAGTACAAAAATCATCGATGTGAGCTTATATTTTTATTCTCGTTTCATTGATTATTCCGACAATGACGTTTATTTATTACGCCAATTACGAGAAAGCCACAGCGATGATCTCGGCACTGATACACTAAATTCTTGTCAAGCTAATTCGACAGAACAAAAACTTTTGGAACCTGAAATTAAGGTAATTCTCGTGCTACCTTGTTATTGAAAAATTATCCTCGCGACGGACGTAACATTTGCGCCTTTAGAACGATACAATTTTGGACGAAATTTTGTGGCTTTGTTCGTGCACTCGAGATTCCTACGCATCGGAACGATGTCAGATCGAAATTTCAAGTCGTAAAACAAAACAGAAGAAATATTCCGTTTTTGTTCTCAATTTTTTCTAAATATTCGCTGAACTAGGTTAAGGTAGTTTTACAACTAAATCGTGAAAGCCATGGTCATTTTATATCGAAGCATTTGGCATTAGTCTCCGAAGTATTGAACTTCGATGAGAAATATTTGAAGCGCGAGACTAACGATCCCTTTGAAACCTCGCGATCCGCATTTTCTTGCGCCCAAGTATTTCTTCGGTGAAAAAAAAAACGTTCACTTGCACGAGAACTATCTTAAGCATAAATGCGTATTAATTTCTCGAATTGCTCAAAGGATTGTTCATTGAAAGTCGTGCTGTCAGGCACGTACGAAATTCATAGCCAACAGATTAAGGAGGAAATCTCAATTTTGACACTCGAAACGCAATATCTATGGATTTTTCTTTTCTCGACTTTAGTGAAACGAGAAAAGACACTCGAACTTTTGGAGTATCGCGTCCCACACGCAGATTGACTAAATTCGTATGTGATTGCCTCGCGTGTAAACTCAACAGGTATATCTAAAAAAATACATTTTGCCAAATTTTCAAATTTATACGAGAAAAATTAGGCCCGCGCGAAAACTCGATGAATAAAAATTAGAAACGTCCTGATTTTTTCGGTGTCCAAGGACAACGATACCGTCAGGCGATCTTCCGTATAAAAATCATTATCTTTTTAGATTTTCTGTTGGTTTAGAATCGAGAAAAAAATGCTCGTTTCTCCTTTTTTTAGCGTTTTCATCGAAACTTCCTCCTTGCGGACGTTCAGTTGGTTGTTTTTCTTTTCTTAATGATGGAAATTGAAAAACTCGACCGAACATTAACGATCCAGGTTCCTTCACGTTAAGTAAATGCTATTTTCTTTTTTTCCGCGTCGGCAAAGTCATTTTTATCGATGTCGCATACCGCTGACAGAACTGTCGATTATAAGTAAATTATGACAATACAAAATATACCGATTACAGCTGATAACATTGGATAAACTATAAAGTTTTATTAATTGCTAAGACGTCACGCATCATCATGTTTCGGAGCGTCCATAAGGCGTTGACGACGTTTCCATGATTTCCAACCCCATTGCCCAGCCATTCGGCAGGCAATTTCGAAATGTCGGAAATTTGTATACTCTCGGGATTCGCATTCATCTGCTTGTCCCAGTTAGAAATGTAACGATTTTCAACATTCAAACCTTCGATATATCTGCAACAAAGAAACAGCGATCTTGAGCATCGACACAGAGTTGACAATTTCCTGCTCTCGACAACTTTTTCATCTTAACAAGAAAAAAAAACTAAAAAATTTGTAATTCTGCCAAAAAAACTTGATCATCGATTGAGACGATCATTGATCGAGACGATTGAGAGTCTTGAGTGATTTCTAGTTTTATGGGAATCATTAAACTTACCTCAAGTAGGCATCCGAATGTAAAACTCGGCTAGGTCTCGGAGGAACCGCCACAAACAGAGGCTCAGGCTGTTTGACCATAGGCAAATTGGTCGTCTGCGTTGCAGTGGCAATAGTTTCTGCAGCAAAGAAAAATTACGAAATTAAATGACGTTCCTACGATCGTCGAGAGTTTGAGAATTTATTGGAAAGATTGAAACTTACCGGTCTCCATTGGCGGGAGTATAGTCGGACCTTTCGATGGCATATAATTTCTGTAAATATCGATATTTGTTAATTTTTTGATTCCAGAATAACAGAACTGCTGAGACTCTGCTCTCGCAGCTCTGAGACTCAATTCGCGAGATACGTACTTGCTCCTTTCCGACGGTGGTACGATACGGCCGTTTGATTTCAGGATATGAACTTCTTTCACGTGTCGAGCCAATCTTTGTACACTTGGGAAAGGCGGTACAGCTTTTTTCGTCCGCCCACAACCACGCCACACACATTGAAATTCCACATCTGAAAGAATTAGGAAGCAATCAAATGTTACGAATGTTTGAAGCGTGGAATCCTCTGGAATTCAGAATATTTCGATTCAAGTTTCTCGCTGTCCGGTTCAAGAAAAAGTCACACTAATTATCGCATTGAAAGTCGCGGATAAAATGTTGTAAATTGTGAATACATTGCTATCGGCATCGATCCATCAGAATTGGGAAAACAAAGACACTGTTTAGATCGTCGTTTACGATTTGATTGATTCTTACCTGGAGCGGCGTTCGCGAATGATGCCTGTACATGGCCATTCTGTTCAGCAATGCAGTGATCAATGCAGTCCGTCATATCCTCAAACTGCCAATCACAATTGTCCCAACAGCACTCGAAGACTTGATCGATCGGTGTCCCAATAATAGCAGCAAGTTTCGTCTGCCCTCCGTCTTCGTTCATTTTTACAGCTCTTTCCTCCCAAACTTGTTTCTCACCAGCAGGTAATTTCCGCCACTGAAAGGTGCAACGACATTAAATCTCGATGTTTCCTTGGCCATGTCTCAAAAACACGTAAATAACTCGAGTGCTCATCAATTATTGCTTCTCATGTTCGTACTCCGATTCGATACGAAAATACATCGTTTTCTTTTTTACAATCATTTATTCGTTTCCTACGATTATTGAAAAATCGTTTCAGGTGCAACTCCGTTTTTGAGCAACTCGTATCCCATGTAAAGTTTTTATAAAGCATAAAATATTTTTAACGTAATTTGTGTTCATGTGTCTTTTGTTCAGTAATGGAAATCATTTTATTTATCAACGATTCATACAAAAATCGTTGAGACCTTGAGAACATTGAAATGCAATAATAAAAGTAGAGAAAACTTTTTAAAAAAGTTGCTAGAAGAAAAATCAAACCGATTCACAGTTCATAGTCGATGGAAGGTTCGTCCAAACACTTGTTAATGATTTTTTAAAATTATTATTGATACAGAACAATGTTCTTACAGTTCCCAGGACGTCTGAATGGTTTTAGTTTACAAATGAATTCTGAATACTGATGGATCAGTATTTGTGGTTAAGAGACGCTTTTTCCATTGGCAAGAAAATTTTAGAGCGCAGTCAGATGGAATAATGAGACATTTCAAAAGAGGAATATGGCGAAAAACATGGGGATAAAAAATGTATTTGAAGGGTTGATACCGTGAATGTGACGGTAGATATTCATAGTCCTCTTTGGAAACAATAGTTAATAGGATAATGAAAAAAACGAAGCGAAAAAATGGTTTGAAACAAATAATAAATACCTCGTTGCCAACAATTCTGCTAATCTCTCCAAAGGTGGATTCAGGATTGTTTTGCGTAATGGTCGTTCGCATTTTACTCGAATATAAAATATAGCCCGTAACTAATTTCTTACCGGTTGTTTTCTAAACAGAAGAAAACACAAATTATAATTGTCGTTTATCCATTATTCAACATTGGATGTTTTTCTTCGACACAGCTATTTTTTTACAAGCGCTCTTGCTAGTTGCCAACGTAGATTTACAAAAACAATTTTTTCAGATGATTAAATTGACTGAAAAAATAAATAAACCAAAAGCAAAACAAAAAAAAAACAAAAAGTAAATTGTGACATAACAAAAAATATGCTGGCATATTTGTGGAAGAAAAAATCAAATAAAAATCAAACTGAAATTGCGATAAGGACAGTAGGTGAGTACATACAATTATTCTTTCATTTATACTGACAATCCTACCTTTTTTGTCGAAACTGGCGTTTGTGTGTTGGAAAGAACTGGCTGAGCTTCGGTCGATCCTACGGACGGTGGTCCCCCAGCATCCATGCTGTCCTCACCCACGCCTACTCCCATTCCCACTCCTATGCTCAGCACCTCAGACTCCAGTTTCGGTAGCAATGGCGACGTTTCCTACACGATTTACATTCAATTTTAATCTCTGTAGTATTTTTGTGATCAGGATCTCGTCGACCCTTCCGGCATTTTATTTCAAGTCGCAGATTTTTTGTGTAAGAGATTTTTACGAATTTTTCAAAGGCCCGAATGTTCTAATCTCGTGGGAAAATTGTGTCACGGAGGAAATATAGTGAATGATCGCTAATTTGAAAATCAGTGAAAAAATCCTGGAGCACATTTACTTCGAAGCACGCATTTTCCTCCTTTAGGCAAAGAGCATGGCCCAACGTTCCATTTTACCGGAACAATCAGGAAGCCGACGACGAGCGACGACGTTCAAGTATTTCTCTATGTGCATCACCACGTGCTTCATTACCAAAACAGTAATCAAGTGAAGGAGCAACAAATGTTTGAAAACTGTTCGAAGCCGAACCTTTGAGAAACGTTTTGCCAAATCTTGTGCAATAAACTTTGCCCTTTTCCTACGATGTCAACGCAATTGTTATCACGACAGCAAACCATAAAGAATGTAAACGAAACAAAACAAAGTAGAAGAGAATTTTAAATATGCTGGCACAGAAGAAAAATCATGCACAGACAAAAACCATCGACTTTTTGACTCGCACAGGTTGTCCTGTTCGGCCCATGACAATGACCAATATCCGAATGAAAGCTCATGAGAACACAGTTTGGAACGAATGGGAAAACAGTTTGGAACGAAGCCTTTCAATCAACTCCGCCATCAATGCGGGCAATCACTGCCTTCACAAGCAGTGAATGGCTCTGTCCAAAATTATTTGCAACGCTTTTTCGAATACTGGTCAGTATCACCGACAAGATTTGATAAAGAATACTGTGCATTTGCCGTCACATGGTAAACTCAAAACGTGGAAAAGTACGCGGAAAATTAGTTTAAAAAAAAAGTAAAAATTACCATTTCAAAGTGAGCTGTGCTGGGGACAACAGATTTGATGGGAGATCGAGCCTGAGCGATGTCGCTTGATACCTATAACATACACAAAAATGTCAGGGATAAGCGATAACGTTAAATAACATTTACGTATTGAGGAAATGCAACAATTTTAAAGGCAAAAAACAACACAATTCGGATTTTATCTACAGAGCCGACTCGACAGGTTCTCATGGAGCGATGTATCAATTACGGGGGTGCGAGGGAGATAATCAAAAAGCAGGGACATTTTTCATCCAGGTTTGTCCTCCGACTGCCTTAATATTCCGGGGAAAAGTTACTCGAGCGATGAAACTACATAATGTAAGTTTTTACTTCCTTTGTTGATGTTACAGAGTTTAAAAAATTACCTTGGCAGGATTGATCGGCCTCCGGAAGAAATATATTTCGTCCTCCATGACGGCTGACGTGTGATTGAATTTCTTGAGACCATCCTGGATTAGTTTCTTCATGAGATTCTTACTCTCGTCGTACGTTGATTCGCAAATGAAAACGTCGTCTTCCGGAATTTCCGTTGGTCGACCTGGAAAGAGAATTTCACAATTTTTACAATAAATTGTACATTTTGCCAATGCTCGTGACTCAAGTTTTCGGGGGAATCGAAGAAATTCCACTCACTGCATATGTATTCCCCGTGATCGAGCACAGCGCACTTTCCAACAATCGCTACGATTGGATGAGTTCCGTCAACAGTGGAAAGGAATAATTCTTGTTTGTAAAACAATTTTGTAGGTGCGTGAGGAATTTCTGGTGGCGTTAACAACCATGGCCCTTTGAAATAGCATTTTCCGCTGTTGGAAGGAGGAAATTTGGTTTGTACAAGTCACATGAATTCCGTGTTGAAATAATAGAGGAAATTTGATGGAACTTACTCCTTGGTCGACCAAATGGAATCGATTTGCGCTATTTGTTGTCTTCCTCCGTCGGTTGCGACGTACACGAAATCCCCAGTTTTCGCAGGACCTGCACATGTGTTGTATTGCTCGTAATATGTATTTTCAGGATCGTCAGGATTGAAGATTACCACGTTCTGCGGAAAATAATTGGATTGGTAATTTTCTTGTTTTTTTCTTCAACGTTTTTCGTTACGAAACGCGTGACCGTTTGCAGACACTTACCGGCTTTTCTTTTTCAGTCAATTTTTCGCCTTCTTCAAGTTCGGCAATTTCCTCTTTGTGCTTTTCGAGTCGTTCTTTATAGACGGAAATGACGCGTTTTGGTTCCAAGATTTTGTCTCTCGGCACGAGGCGCAGATGATCGGGATCGAAATTCCAAACTTTGATTTTTTTGAAAGCTCGAGCTTTCGTTGAATATCGAGATTCGCAAACGTAAACGTCCTTGTCTTGGAATCCCTCGGGGACCATTCTGAAGTAATCCTTGACGCTGAGAACGCTGCACCGGCCGGCGACTTTGGCAAGTGGAATTGCGACGTGAGCGTCGCTTTTAAACAATTCTTTGTCGAGGAACTTGCGCGATGCTACGTGATACGTTTCGCTTGGTCGGTAGAACAAATTCCCGTAAAGCATCTGTTGACCTTCGCCGTTTGTCCAGAGACGCTCGATCAAAACGACGCTGTATTCCATTCCACGTTCTGTTGGCTCGATGTAAGCAAAGTCACCGGCTCTGTAAACTTCTTGATTGAAACTCATCGATCCTGCATTGTCATTGGCATTGCCACCCGCGAGTGAATTCGGTTCCTGAAAAAATTCAATATTCGTCAATGTAATGATGAAAATGATAAAGAAATCTTGAAAAAATTGATTGGAAATGCTTTCCCGATTGTCATTACGCACTTTCGTTTCGTTTCCGTCGCAGCTTTCTTCTTCAGAAGGTAAAGACAACTCTTGTTGAAGTTTCATGCGTTTCAATTCCCCAACTTGCGTGGAAAGATCCAACAGCGTGTAGTTGAGTGCTGGAGAGTGAAGGAGATCTCCACTGCGAGTAACTTCGTCTCGTGTACGGAGGAAAAACGCTTGGAGCTCAACGCTATCCTCGAACGGTTGCGAATCCGAACGAGAAAGTTTCCGTGCTCTCTCCAGACACGAAAATACGTCTTCTTGGAAACGGTCCAGTCTTTTGTACACACCTCTGTCCAGTCTGCGTTTTATTAGGTCCAACGACAATCCTCTTACCCTAATTGAAAGCGAAACAATACAATTTCTCATTTTTTTTGCATTTTCAAATAATCTTGTCAATCAGTGACAAGATAACTGTTTGCTTGGCTCTGTGTGAAAAATATTCAATATTCTTTCCAAAGCAGGGCCTTTGTAAAGCTTCCAAAATATCGGGAAGTTCTCCGAACTCTGATAATACGTCAGGTGATCGTTTCCTTTATCAAAAATCCACGAATAGTCGCAAAAACTATGATTCCCAGTTCCGTAACTAATTTCAACGATAATAACCATCGATCTTATCGATTAATCGTTCTGATTAATCTTGAATATGAAAACTACAACAAAATCGATTCCTCACTTCAAATTTTTGCACGCGAGTCTAGAAAAACTGTGCGCAATCATTTTTTTTTGTCTTCGTAGCAGCCTCTGCACTTTTTTTTTACTAGGTGGACAACACAATTCAGGTTTCCCAAGAACTTGAACTTTTCTGAGACTTTCCAGGTACAATGAATAGAGAATAGGAATAAATACTTTTTTCCATCAACGATATCATGCTCCGGCAGTTCTGCCATCGAGTCGGAATAGCATCGTCCTTCCTCATCCTGATGATTGTAAAGGGCGGTGAAAATAGTTGCTAAAATTTCTTGGACAGCAGCAGCGACGTCAGGTACACTTTCTTCATCTTCGCTCAATTGTAATTTAGTTTGCAAAACCAAACGTTGCAAAATCAGTGCATCCTGAAAAAGGTAAAGAAAAATAGTGTGAAAAGGAAAGTGCATTTAGTGGGTCAAGTCGGAAAGGAAAAAAGCTTGAAAGAGAAAAATGCATGATTAATTGTTCGCACATTATTGCAAGTCTTGGAACCGGCCACCAAATTTCCTTCGTTTTTCTTGCTTTTTTTCCTAAACTGCTGGTCCATCTCACTATCACGAAGAATTTGGACAGGACACGAACGTATTTGTTTACGCCTTTGAACACAATGTTTACGTTGCTCCGAATGTCTGTACATACTGGGACACAATGGAGTACTCATGATAACAGTCACAGACAACCAGAAACTTTCACCTCATATTCAACACCAACGCTTTACTTATCATAATAAGAATAATCAATTTTATTTACAACTAAAAATAGTAAAAAGTCTACGAGATGTTTGAAAATATCTACAAATCGTTTATCCGATTCAACGAATACTCAAACTCGTCTTCGCGATCGGCTTTCTCGACGTAACCTTAAAACTTCAATGGAGAACACGATCACATAACGGGAGGAGGGGAGGAGGACGAGCAGGAGGAGGGAAAGGAGTCTGGGTTCCGTATCGAACAGCGGGAAGAATTCAAACGTGCTCATCGCCCCTTTTCATTCGACTTCGAAACACGATTCAACTTTTCATATCAAACGACAAATTCAGTTTTACGATGGAAACGATAAAATCAAAATTTACAAATTTCACGGTTTTCTCTTCCAACCAAAAATTATGCGCAACATTTTTGTATATAAAGAATCGTCTTCTCGTCAAGAAATACGTCGGGAATTGGTTTCAGTATGGTGAAGAAAAAAAATCGGTATCTTTTTGACATTCCTATCAAGTTTTCTTTCCTAAATAATTAGATTCTCCTTTTCTTTTTGCTGATTTTCCATTAGCACGGCAAACCTTAATGTTTTCTACAATTGTGCGATAAGAATTTGTGGTATTTTTGCTTTTGTTATGAAATTCATTGAACCAACCTTGTAAATCTGTGAATCGGGCTCGTTGTACTTGCAAGCGTTGTCAAACATGAGAATGAAATCAGAGACTAATTCCTCCAAGTTTTCATAGCCGTGGTTCTTGAGAGCAGATGCTATTTTTTCCATGTTCATTGGTTGCTTGATAACCTCGTAATAATCCGGATACTCATTTTTGTTCGGTAGCTTCATAAATATTAACGATAACTGACGGCCCTTTGCGTCATGATAATCTTTTATTGTGTCGTACATCGTCCGCAGTTTTTGGAGATGAAGAGGTATGACTTTTTTTGGTCTCCTGGAGAAATATTCGCATCAGAATGGCATCGATTAGATTAGAATTTCAATGAAACCTTTGGTTGACATATTTTTTTATCGATTCTCAATAAAACATACCCGACGTTACGCGTTGGTGTCGATCCCGTCGATTTGATCGATTTTCCTGTGTCCGGCAAGGGACCCAGCTCTCTTACCTTGTCCATCAACACTCTTTCCAAAGTATTTGCGTCATCGTAAATGACTGAACATTCCTCGTTATACTGGCGACAGTTGTTGAACATGAGCTAAAAAGGATACAAATTTATTGTGTTATTTCACGACATAAAGCAAAATTGTGCAAGCTCGTAATTTATTCGCTCGAATAACCAAGATAGTTCCATTTTGCAGAAACAACTTTTATAGTCGTTTTCCGGATATTCTGCGCATTGTCAACTGTTTGCAACGGAAGATTGGCGACTTTGGAGCTCGTCGACGTTTCAACGACTCGCTCCGATCGCGGGATCTTAGATTCGCAACATTGACGACTACAGAAACATCAAAAAGTTGAATTAGTTCTTGTGAAAACTCGGTTACCTTGAAATCTTGTATCAGCTCGCTTTCACTTTGATACTTTTCTTCTTTGATGTTACTTTCGATTGTCATCATGTCAATGGGTTCAGCAATTACTATATAGTAAGTTGGATACAATTTCCGGGACGGTTTTTCCATGAAAGCGAGCATCGGTTGTCGGCCATCTTCGGACTAAAATATAAGACGATGACATCAGTAAAAATGATTCAACGTACAGCGGTCAATATGGTATCACGTACCACGTATTCCATCACACATTTGACCAGAGCATAGAGTCGTTTTTTCAGTGGAATATTGTCCTTGTACTTCCCACGGGTCAGCATGAGAGAAGCTCTTTTCAGGAATTTTGGCTGTTGCGAATTGCTCTCGGACTCGCATTCGGAATCCGAATCCTTAGACACGTGAAAACATATTTGTTCAGTATTAAGTAACAAAAAATAAATGACGGATCTTAAATCGATTGCGAATTCTTCGTTTTACCTGATCGAACTCCAAGAGCTCTTGAACCTTTTCCTGCATTATTTTCTGCAACTTTACTGCACACTTGTATAATCGAGAGGTATGAACGTTGTATTTCTTGGCATTTTCAAACATGATATTCATGTCACCGGCTACTTCGCTCAGCGTCCCATATTTTCCTTTCTAAAAATCCAATTTATTATGTTAACACGAAGTATCGATTCTCGAACTTTGAGAACTTCCTATTTTCATGTTCACTCACCTTAATCTTTGTGCGAATCTGCAAGAGAGATATAGGATTTTTTATCATCTTGTAGTAATCCGGATACATTCTCTTGGATGGCAGCTTCCAGAAATATTCGCTAATCCTCACTCCTGGAATGAGGTAAGAGAATTTTACACATACGAAGGAGTTTGATAAATTTCATAATTTTCTTAAAAAATCAACTTTTTGGTCATTCTGCTTTTTTTAGGCTCCAAAAATTTGGTATGTGCTCCAAATTTTTTTGTACTGCTTCCAACGGACTCGTAATTTCGGGAGTTGCATTTTGGACCTGAACGTTAAGAGAAAGATAATTTGGTAGAAATACCTTGACTATTAGGCACAGTTCGAATCGTTTGGAAAAGCAGCCACTGCGGATCGTCCGCTTCATTTTCTGCAGGATCATCCTCTTCGTCGTCACTCTCGTCATCTTCGTCAGGTAGGGAAGCTGTTTGGTTGATCAAGGATTGGGCGATGCCTCTGTTGCCTCTTTTGCTTCGTGTGGAAGGAGCAGTTATGAGTTTTGACATGGAGGAACTGAGATTGCTGCTCTCTTGCTTTCTCGACGAGGAGGCGATGATTTTCTTCAACATTTTGGCATCTTTGTAAATTTGGGAACCAGGCTCGTTGAATTGGCAAGCGTTGCGACACATGAGTAACAAATCTCGCTCCATATCGGCCAGACTAGTGTAAGAACCTTCCTGAATTTTCCTCGCAATGGTTTTAAGATCAACGGGTGTTTCGATGACCTCGTAATACTCCGGATAGAGCTAGACGATTAATTCAAATTTTAAATTGAAGTAAAACAGTAGAAATGTTTCTCCAAAAATTCGCAACGTTACGAAACTTGGAAATACGATGAAAAGTACGAAACAAAATAAAGTCAAACCTTTTTTGACGGTTTCAACTGGAACATGATGTGCAGAGGTCGGTTATTATCCGAAGGATCGACAGCCGTCATAATGGCAGTGAATAAATCCTCGTAGGGTTGCATCGACTCTTCATCAGGGTTGGTCGAACTTTCAGAAGTGTCTTCAGCGTCTTCCTGCTTCAATGCAACTTTTCTTGCCTGTAAATACGTTCGCACATCGATCATTCGAGCGCTTTATAAATTTTCACGAAGAATCACGTTGTCATTTTGATACTTACGAGTCTTCCAACTTTTAAAATGATTTTTCCTTTCGGCTCAATTTCTTCGTATTCATCCATAATACGGTGCTTCGTATTGACACACAGTTCCCACAAATCCGTCGCGTCTTTATATTCTGGGGACGTTCGCTGTTTTCGAAGGAACGGATTATTAGTTTCCAAGCAAATTTAATTACGAATTTCCACATTTATTCAGGTGCTTTGATCGAAATTGGCAAAATAAAATTTGTATCTGTCTGACAACTCAAGATCCTAAATAAAATACTAGATCGAAATTCCAATTTGGTGAGTCATTTGGAAATTCAGGTTGAGCATACCATGTAGAATGCCTTTGCGTTAGTGACCATAAGTTGAATGTCCGCTGCCAAATCGTCCATGTCGCGATACTCATCGGTCTTCAATTTTTGCTGCACTTTGAGTAAATCTATGGGGTTTGACACAACTTCGTAATATCCGGGTTCCTGTCGACGTTTCGGTACTCTGATGAATGCGTCGCACAGAAGCGTTCCATCTTCTTTCTTTTGGTTACGAATAACGTCGTATAATTGTTGGCACAAGTCGCTCTGCAATACGAGGAAAAAAACCAGAATTTATACCTGAATTTCAAACCAAACATAGAAACGGTGATTCGTCCAAGATTCCGATACGTTTCGGTTTAAAACTCAATTGCTAGTTAAAACTTTTGACCATGTTGAAGTTTGCATAATTGAAATGCAACGAAAATTGATCATTTTTTATAGCAGAGCCCAAAATGTTTATACAGTACTTGTCAACGATAATGGGACAGTCTCTTTTGCCATTAGAAAACTAAATTTACTAGAAAAATTGAAACGGTCGCATTAATTATCAAAATAATGAATAAAATATATATTTTTCATAACTCTTGTAGTTTTTTTTCAAATTCTGTTTCTGCTCAGGTATTCCTACCCTGAAATTTTAGGAGCACCCCTCTTTCATTGGACACATCGATAATGGCAACAGGAATGCAGAAAATGCAGCAATAACACTTGAGCTGTTAAATGTTTCAAAGTTGTGGGCAGTATTTTTTAATGTTTAGTGAATTTCAATCGTTGAGCTTTTTGGTAATGAAAAAAGTAGCAACGATGAGAAACTGTTTGTGCTTTTAGGAAATTGCTTACCGGGTCCAATTTCTTCCGTCTTTTGGCTGGTTCGGGCTGTATATCGTCGACATCATCTTCCGTACCTCTACTGGCTACGGAAGATGTTCTGCGGCGTTTGTTCATTTTTTCATGTAATCTGAAAAACATTCATCAATGAAATGGCTTATGGAAACCAAAGTGAAGCGCCGATGTGAGGAAAAGTTTTTATTTGCACGATCAAAATAGAACGATTGTGTATGGAGCCGTCGGAGAAAAACCAACGGCAAGATTATTATCGAACTGTTTGTTGCCTTTGTTAATTAAAAAACAACTTCGTTTGCCTTTTTGTCGTGATAATGTTCGGTTTAATGAGAAACAATGGATTTTTTATGTTGTTCACGTGTAAACAGCAAGTAACGACGATGTAAGAAAATCACGGAAGAAATAGCGATCTCGCTGCGAATATTGGAGCGTGCGTGCGTATGGAGCATGGTAGAGAAATCAAGACTCGATCGTGATGAAGCAGGAAAAATAATGGAGCTCTTGTTCACGGAATACGGGGAAATGCATGAAGGAATTGTCGTCACGTTGAAAAATCATTTCGAAAATAATGGATGGAGTTACTTTGCACCGAAAATTGCCGCCATGACGCAGCCAGCATATGATGCTGTATGGGAGAATATAGTTTTTCTTGGTAAATTGAATGTACAATCCGTTGATTAAAGACTCTTACCAGATGCAAACAATCGTTATGTCAAATCACATGTGAGAACGAGGATCATCGAGGCTTCTTGTATGGCCTTTGATAAAAGTGTTTTGTCGCTTTTATTCACCCGTCAAACATATAGCACTATTCGTTTTGACGCCATACTGCCGAGTGCACCATCGACGAAACCAATGAGTAGCATAAGTGTCGAGTCTCCTAACTGTTCGTTTCGCATCTAAAAAACGGGCCTAGCGGAATAAATTTCATTTTCTTAAGTTAGATGGCATGAGTGTGTCCTTCTTTCGAATGAGGCTGCTCAAAAAATGAATTTTTTTGTCAGACAACAAATTCGCTATCAACGATCAATGATTCAGTTTTTTGTTGATCGATCATAGTAATGAAATCCCGTGAGTTATACAGGGAATTCAAAACGGCGCGTACAAAAGATACAGTTCTAAAAACTTGTCATCGAATCTGGACCATTTTACCGGAAAAACCTGCGGGAACAGCGAGTGCGCAGTCGTACTTTTATAATGCAATAAAACGAAATCACAAATCGATAATCCCGAGCAGGGAGCCTAGAGTAAAGGAGAGGACACTGTGTACTAGCGATGTGGCCCCAAAATCAAGGAAAATAGAGTTTGGGTGTAGGTGGCGTTGAATCGGCAATCCCTTATATATAGATATGTACTTATGCTTAACTTTTTCTATATATACATAGGGGAATCGCGATCGTAGCGCCTCTTGCGGTCGCTTAAAAGTCGAGATTTTGGGGCCGTCTTTCGCTGTTTATTTGCTATTGAGTGTCCACTCCTTAACTCTAGTCTCCCTGATCCCGAGCAT
This sequence comes from Hyposoter didymator, assembly GCA_037952995.1. NCBI lineage: Eukaryota > Metazoa > Arthropoda > Insecta > Hymenoptera > Ichneumonidae > Hyposoter > Hyposoter didymator. The sequence continues at coordinate 9,246,554 of JBAJMU010000007.1, forward strand.
CACGCAATCATCCCATACCAGATATAACTGTATATAGAATGATACGAAAAAAAATCCAGTAATTTGGTTATTTTATACTGATGTGCCCGTCTTGCCCGTTCCAAAATGTCAATCTATTTCGCGCAAATACAAACGTTTTTAGCTGGCGAATATTAATCGTTCTTGACGTGAGGCTAACTCTGGGGAGCCCGAATTTCAAGGTAATTCGTTGGGCCTTTCAAGTTCCATTCTTTTTTTTGTTACCATCAAAGAAATCTACAGCTTCGATCGAGTTGCCAAAAGAAGAGGATAATAACTTCACATTCGGACCGTTGTCAAACAGCGCCACATCGGATAGTCCACTAATAGTCGTCGGGAGTTTCCGCCCGTTATATCTTGTTAGTCCCTGTGTTTCTCCATCACGTGGAGTGACAATTGGACGCTCATAACCAAACAAAACGTTGCAAAGTGCGGTTTTCTAACCTCCAGCGAATAATACTCGTCGATAATAAGCTCGACACTCGACGTTATATTCTCGCATTCCCTCGCTCCGCTACAGGAATAATTGTGCTGCAAAATGCCAGTGATCAAACGAGTCGTGTAAGAACTTAATCATAACGTATACCGGCCGCAACGCCTTCGGTGTATTTCTCGTCGCAACCATTTCGTTTTTATTCGCATTTTTCGAACTCATTTCCTCAGGAAACCAAAAACTCACAAAGGAAAGAAAGCCATAATAAAACGAAGTCCACAATTAATAGAAGAAGCAAAACAACTACTATGCATCAAAGGATCCAATGCTTCCATGCTGGTCAACGACTGTATGAAAGATTTGGTTCGTACTCATTTATAGCGATAATATTTCACCATCTTTTTCCATATTACTGCATAATTCTGTGTCGATTGCTCGAAGTCCCAATTACTCAAAGTTGCTCAGGCCACAATGTCCTTGAGTAGTGAGATTGCGGGGCTGGCAACTTCGCGTCAGAACATTGTTCTACGGCTTGACAAAAAATAGAGTAATTGCTATTTTACGATTACAGTACAATCTGAAAAAGCCGGATGCCCAAATGATGCAGAAGAAAAATCCAATTCGGCCGTTCGAAGATGCAACCCCAATCGAACAGTTTTCCCGTAAATTGAATTCGCCGTTATTCATGTTTGTCTCGCACAATAAGAAGCGTCCACACAATTTGATAATGGGCAGAACATACGAGCATTCGCTTTTGGACATGGTTGAGTTTGGCATCGAAAATTTCAAAAGTCTGAAAGAATTCAAAGTCGACAAAGTAGCCGAAGGCTTGAAACCCATTCTCATATTCAATGGGGAACTTTGGGAAAACAACCGTGAGTACGGAAGAGTCCGGAATATTCTGGTCGATATGTTCCAACGCGATGTCGTCCAAAACGTCAGGTTGCAAGGCCTGGAACATGTGATGAGCTTCACAGCTTCCGACGACAAGATTTTACTCAGGAGTTACAGGTGAGCAAACCACTTTGTAGACGAACACAAATATTGGTCAGGGCATCGAAAATAACACGTTTCTTCGAAGTCATTCTTTTTGGAAACCGGAATTTATGCCCAAATAATCGCTCGATCGATTAGACTGTTGGATGAGTCGTCTGTGTCGCGGTCAAGTCGTGAAAAAAGCACGTTTCCGTATTTTGCATGAAACAGTTATAAGAAATGTTCTTCCTCGGATGTTACAAATTATTATCATTTAGTTAAGAGTTTAAAAAACACTGATGAAGTCTTTAGATTCATTCAAAAGTTATTAAATCGTAAAATGAGATTTGCTCGAAATATCGTTAGCTAACGAGGGCAAATAACTATCAGCCCTGCCTTGTGTTTGTTCATATAATCTCAAGCCAAAAAAAACAAAAAAGTGAACGGTGGGAAATTCGTGAATGCGACTACTCACGAAATTGTTGTTTTCTCGATTTGAGGAAAATGACGATCATCCTGATACTAAATAAATGAGGCACTATGTAACAAGATTGAAAGTAAAAGCGATATTTTGTGTGCTTGGCAATTGCAGGGTATCGCTGAAAAAATCGGGTATGAGAATTCCTCGAATAGAACTAAACGAGATCGGGCCTTCGGTAGATTTCAAGGTACGGAGAACGCAGCTCGCATCGGACGATTTATTCAAGCAGTCTTGTAGGAAGCCGAAGTCATTGAAGGCCAAGACAAAGAAAAATGTTTCTAAGGACAAACTCGGTTCGACGTTCGGACGCATACACATGGGAGCACAGAATATTAATAGTATTCAAACGAGGAAATTAAAAGGCCTTAAGAAAACGTTGACAGAGAGGAAAGCCGAGAGAAAGCGGAAAAGTCTGGAAAGCGCGGAGGGAGGTACGAAAAAAGTGAAAATTACGAGTGGCAGTGAAAATTGATGGATTTCCATGGATAACGCGAATAAATATCGATTTATTAAAAACCTGACGGTCTAATATTATTTACCACACCGCAGCATCTCAATCTTTGCTCAACGTCCACGTCGACGTATTCTTGTAATCCTAGAAAAATAGAAAACCATTAGATGAAGCACGTTTTTTTAAATATCCAAAATAATAACGTCTCGTTAGTTACTTTTATTTTAACACCGCAAGCACTCATGTTGTTGCGAGCCTCGTCACAAGCTTTCAGGATTATTTGGTCTTTGACAGTTTCGTTTAGAGCTTTATCCCGAACGATTCGCCTAAAGTTGACGAAGTTCTGAATAACTTCGGCCAGTTGATCTTCATGCCTTGCTGAAGTGTCTCGCTCCGAGAATCCGAGATTTGAAAGAGTGTTGCGTACGTACTCAGCCGCTGCAGCGATGCAATGAGTATTTCTCGTTCTCGACATACTGTTCGCTGGCTGTCGAACGACGATAAAACGGTATGATGAATTTTGTTGCGAGCAACGGAAAGTTTACTCGTTAAACTTACTTTGGATTCGTTTAACATTTTATTCACAACGGCAACGAGCTCTTCTATCGCGAACAGTGCACTTCTGGTATCAA